>JAOWBW010000070.1:199204-799204 GCA_026119855.1 Campanula takesimana
ATAGCTTCAATTTATCAAGGTATACCACCTTGGTTAAACATGTCAGCCGGGTCTCCGATCCCAATATCTTCTCCAGCCTTAAGATCTTCCTTTCAAGAGATGCCTGATGTAGTGAAACCTCAGCTCAATGTGCTTCGTCCTAGAATGAAACGCCGGATTCCTAGCCAAATGAATTGCACTCTGACTGTCACTGTAGAGAGCATTACCACTTCGCGTCTTCCAAGTTCACCCCAAGAAGTTCTGCAACCATACCATCTCTTTGCTTGCCTCTGTCACTGTTGGGTTTTGAGAAAACATGCACAGCGGAATAAACCCAAAAAGCCTAGATCCGATCACGATGATTAAATTAATATAGAGATGAATTTAGAACACTAACCGTGACGGAGCTTTAAAATTCTGAGATCTTCAAACTTTGTTCTTCGCGCTTCTTCGAATCACGAACGTAGGAACGACCGCAAAAACTTGGATCACGAACTTTGAAGGAGTTGATGCCAACGCCCTCTATATTTATCCACACGCGAACGAATTTCAAGAACGATTCTTGAACCGGATTTCTAGACCCAATAGAAACTCTTTCTACTTTGAAGGCTATATGGAAAATCAATGTTCTTGTTCTTGAGGAAGAAGAAGAACTTGTTTTTCTCTCTCTCGGAGGCTCTCTAATTGATATGGAATCAATACATACTGATTAGGTCGTTGTTAGAGGTTTATATACTTATTAGTCCTAAACCGTTTAGGAGAAATAGGTTGAAACCCGTCACAACACGAAATCAGTTTTTGGGCCCGAACAGGGCCTGCTCGGCGAGTCCTTTAAGGTGCTCGGCCGAGCACCTTTGCTCCAGAAAATCTGACCTTCTGATTTCCCATGCTCGGCCGAGTCATATGAGGTGCTCGGCCGAGCACCACCAGAATTCCGATTTTAGCCTTTTAAACAATTCGTCCTTTTGTGTGTGACCCCATAGGATTATATTAAGTTGGCAATGAGCCCAAACACATTGTGCTCATAAATCATGAGCGGACTCTAGCAAGCCATCATGACTACCCAATTAATATAACTTGTATAAGTTCGTGAATCCTTTATAGAACATATTACAATCTCTTTGTTTCACGATGTCTATTGAACGTAAGCCATGGTCAATGGTCAACTTACAATGTTCAATGCTTTCTCGATCCAGAATGTATTGATAGTACAAATCTTATTTGAGCACGGCCATGCATTTCATCAACACCATTCTTCGAGTGGCCAAAGCTTGACATCTCTCTCTTATGAGGAACAAATCCCTTCTTGATTTATTACCTTTCCCTACATGAATCCGATTACGCCAATCACATTCTTTATAGCTACCCGATTAGGGTAACGTTTGAATATATCAAACGTAATGTTCATAGAGTGGAAGACTGTGATAATCTCAGGTCTAAAGATTCCAGTAATATAACTATATGAGACTTAATTATGACATTGTGGACCATGACATAAATCTCATATGGGTCAGTCCAGTATTGGTCTCCAACAAATACCCATAAGTTTAATTGTATCCCATACACCATAATCATCATATGATTATCCATTAAACTTATACTAACAATTAATCATAATTATCAGGGACGGGGATTATTATAATAAACATGCAAAGGATATAATAATCAAACATTCAATATCTTTAATATATAAATAACATTAATCGTTTTACAAACGTGCCTAGAGCATACAACACCAACAATCTCCCACTTGCACTAGGCCTAATTGATGTATCGAATACCCATAGACCTAACATGACCATCATGCTTTGCTTGTGGAAGACCCTTTGTCAATGGGTCGGCAATGTTATCATCAGTCGGTACTCTGCATATATTCACGTCACCTCTGTTAATGATTTCTCGAATGACATGGTAACGCCTAAGTATGTGTTTGGACTTCTGATGGTTTCTTGGTTCCCTTGCTTGAGCAATAGCACCATTATTATCACAATAAAGGTCTATTGGATCAGCAATGCTAGGAACTACCTCTAGTTCAGTTATGAACTTCTTGATCCAAACAGCTTCTTTAGCAGCATCGGATGCAGCAATATACTCAGCTTCGTTGTAGAATCAGCGACAGTACTTTGCTTAGAACTCTTCCAGCTAACAGCACCTCCATTAAGCACAAATACAAATCCAGATTGCGATCTAAAATCATCCTGTCGGTTTGGAAGCTTGCATCTGTGTAACCACTTACAACAGATCACCTTCCACACCTCCAAACACCAAGAACGAATCTTTAGTCCTTCGCAAGTACTTAAGAATCGTCTTGACTGCAATCCAATGATTTTCACCAGGATTTGATTGATATCTACTCGTCATGCTCAAAGCATACGAGACATCGGGTCTAGTACATATCATGGCATACATGATTGATCCAATTGCGGAAGCATATGGAATCCCAATCATTCTCTTACGCTCATCAGTTGTCTTAGGACACTGATTCTTGCTTAGAGTTATGCCATGTCCTACTGGCAAATTTCCCCTCTTAGAGTTTTCCATGCAGAATCTCTTAAGAACTTTGTCAATATATGTATCTTGACTTAAACCAATCAATTTCTTGGATCTATCACGATAGATCCTAATGCCAAGGATATAAGCGGCTTCTCCCATATCTTTCATAGAGAAACACTTTCCTAACCAAGTCTTTACAGACTGTAGTGCGGGAATGTCGTTTCCTATGATCAATATGTCATCAACATATAGTACCAGAAATAATACTACGCTCCCACTAATCTTCTTGTAAACGCAAGGTTCATCTTCGTTCTTGATGAAGCCAAACTCTTTGACCGATCATCAAATCGAAGATTCCAACTCCTAGAGGCTTGCTTCAATCCATAAATGGATCGTTGCAATTTGCATACTTTGTTAGAATTTTCTGGAATTACAAAACCTTCAGGTTGTGTCATGTAAACATCCTCAAGTAAGTTCCCGTTAAGGAATGCTGTTTTGACATCCATTTGCCATATTTCATAGTCAAAATATGCGGCTATGGCAAGTAAAATTCTTATAGACTTGATCATTGCTACGGGCGAAAAGGTTTCATCATAGTCGATTCCATGAATCTGCCTATAGCCTTTCGTTACAAGTCTAGCTTTATAAGTATGCACCTTTCCATCCATGTCAGTTTTCTTTTGAAAACCCATTTGCATCCTATGGTTTTACACCTTCGGGCGCATCAATCAAGTTCCAAACTTGATTATCATACATGGATTTAATTTCAGATTCCATGGCTCCAAGCCATTTATCTGAATCAGGAGCGGACATCGCTTCTTGGTAGGAAGTAGGTTCGTCATCAACTATGACTTCTACTTCATTGCTATCCGTCATGAGAAATCCATATCTCTCAGGTTCAGATCGCACCCTACCAGTTCTGCGAGGAACTTGAGTATTCTGAATAGGTTCCACAACTCTTTGTGAAACTGTTCAGATCCAACATTTTGTTCCATGTAATTTTCGGGTTCTCGAATTTCTTCGAGATTAATTTTACTCCCAGTAATTCCTTTGGAGAGAAACTCTTTCTCTAGAAAGGTACCATGACGGGCAACAAACACTTTGTTTTCCGCGCGGTTGTAAAAGTAATAACCTTAGTTTCCTTAGGGTAACCTACGAAAATACATTTATCAGATTTAGGTGTGAGTTTGTCAGATATGAGCTTCTTAACAAATGCTTCACAACCCCAAATCTCATGAAAGACAAACTAGGTTTTCTTCCAGTCCACATCTCATGTGGAGTCTTTGGAACAGATTTTGTTGGAACATTATTTAGTGTTAGTGCAGCAGTTTCTAGTGCATGTCCCCAAAAGGTTAAAGGAAGATCAACTTGACTCATCATGGAGCGGACCATATCCAATAAAGTCCTATTTCTCCGTTCGGACACACCATTCCATTGTGGTGTCCCAGGTGGAGTTAATTGTGAAACAATTCCACAATCTTTCAGATGATTGTCAAATTCTTGGCTTAAATATTCTCCACCACGATCTGATCGAAGTGCTTTAATAGTTTTGCCAAGTTGATTTTGTACTTCATTTTGAAATATTCTAAATATCTCAAAAGATTCACTTTTATGTTTCATTAAGTAGACATAGCCATATCTACTAAAATCATCAGTAAAAGTTATGAAGTATTGATATCCTCCCCTAGCATTGCAACTCATTGGTCCACACACATCAGTATGTATGAGGGCCAATAAGTCATTAGCCCTTTCACTACTCTTAGTAAAAGGTGCCTTAGTCATCTTTCCAAGTAAACATGACTCACAAGTTTCATATGATTCAAAATCACGTGAATCTAGAAGTCCGTCCCCATGGAGTTTTGAGATACGCTTCTCATTAATATGACCAAGACGGCAATGCCACAAATAAGTATGATTTACATCATTAGGTTTGGATTTCTTATTTACATTATAAACATTCTTATTATTCCCACTTTCAACATCAAGAACATAAAGGCCATTAAATGAACATGCAGTACAATAAAGCATATCATTTAAATAAATAGAAAACTTCTTATTTTCAATAAGAAACTTAAAACCTTCATTATCCAAACAAGAAATTGAAATAATATTTCTACTTAAATCTGGAACGTAATAACAATTGTTCAAAACAAGAATTAATCCGCTAGGTAAAATGACATCATATGTTCCTACGGCTAATGCAGCAACTCTTGCTCCATTCCCCACGCGTAGGTCCACTTCGCCATCTTTAAGTAGCCTTCTATTCCTTAGTCCCTGCACATTTAAACAACTGTGAGATCCACATCCAGTATCTAATACCCAGGAGCTAGAAGTAGAGAGTAGAATATCTATAACATAGATACCTGAAGTAGATGCAGTCCCACCGCTCTTCTTCTTCTTTAACTCTTCCTTGTAAACCTTGCAATTTCGTTTCCAATGTCCAATCTCATTGCAGTGGAAACAAATTGCATCCTTTTGGGAAGCAGGTTTAGCCACATTAGCTTTGGCAACAATTGCCTTGCTAATCTTGGGTTTGACAACTTTTGCCTTACCCTTTCCTTTGCCTTTTGGCCCCTTTCCTTCCTTGGATACAATGAGTACAGGAGCGGTCTCTTTACCGATTTTCTTTTCTGCCTGTTTAAGCATCCCATGCAATTCAGACATAGTCTTATCCATCCCTTGCATATTAAAGTTCATGACGAACTGATTATAGCTTTTGGGCAATGAATTAAGAATAAAATCGGTAGCCAACTCAATCTCAATTGGATGTCCAAGCCTCTCTAGTTTCTCAAAGTAAGCCTTCATTTTCAAAACATGAGGGCTCACAGACTGTCCTTCGCTCATCTTGCATGAGACTAGGGCAGCTATGGTGTCGAACCTCTCTTGCCTTGCTTGTTCTTGGAACATATCTTTCAATGTAGCAGCAAGGTCAAATGCTTCCAAGTGTTCAAGAATCTTCTGAAGTTCTGAACACATGGCCGCAAGCATAAGACAACCCACCTCACGAGAATCATTCACATGTTTCTTGTAGGCGTTTCTCTCATCCTTGGGTGCATTAGAAGCAGGTTCTTCTTCAGGAACGGGCTCATCAAGAATATAGAGCTTATCCTCATGCTTTAGAACAATTCTAAGGCTACGGATCCAATCCGTATAGTTAGCTCCATCTTCTTGAAGTTTCTCCTTCTCAAGGATAGATCGCAGTGATAAATTTGTATTCTGAGCCATTATCTACAATTATGCAAACATATAATTAAATATAAGTACCAACTTAATTAAAATATTAAATTAATAGTATTTTACAAATACTCCCACTAAATTATATAACCTTCATATACATCCAATGTATAATATAATTTGAATGGGCTAAGATCCATATTTCGCTTAACTTTGAGTCGGCTAGGGCACGACTGCTCAAAATAAGTTATTTAGGTAGACAACTCCTTGTCAATCATATCGTATATGACTCTTAGATCTTTTATGAGATTTTAGATATCGTATATCTAACATGTTTTAATCTCATCTGTGCCTTAGGCCCAAAACTGTTTTGATAGCCTAATTAAGTTAAACCATTTTAAACGTATAGGAATCACTGTTTCCTCATCTTGCTCATAAATGGATAGAATCAATGCACCTACGCTAGGGCATAACCCACACAAAACTACCCACGTACTCCCAAGTGTTTTAATCATGGATTGGTACGGAACTTAAATTTTAAAGAAGGTTCATGACATATAGCATTGTCAATGTTTATAGTCACATAATATAAACACATAAAGCAACGGTTAATAATTTAACTAATCTCATTAATTAAATTAAGATTTCATGTGATTGATTTATGGGGATAAATTCTTTAACACATTATTGAGAGCACGATTGTACGGTCGAAACTAAGCCAAAAGGCATCCACAATCCCTTACATAAAGTAACTCGATTCTAAATTCTTTTGTCCCATCAATTCACTACTTTGACCTTGATATTTGTTTTCAGGAAACACGGTTTCTCAAACCGGCCATCTGACAAACAAATTCAATCCAAAGTGATTTTAAACAAGCCATTTAATTTCAGGAAACACGGTTTCTAAAACCAGCCATCTGAAAAACAATTCTGTCCAAAATCAACCTGCTCGGCCGAGTCCTCTAAGGTGCTCGGCCGAGCGCCTCTGTGTTCCAGAAAACCTTTGCTTCTGACGACTCTGCTCGGCCGAGTCTTATAGACTGCTCGGCCGAGCACCACGAACAGAACAGATTTTCTTGTCGAATTTTAATTCTAAGATTGCTTTCTCGATTCATTTAGGATTTGGTGTTCATAATGATCATATCATCATGTTCATCAAAACCTTGAATAAACGATTTATTCATGAATCAAAGATCATCAACAAATCAATCCAATTAATTTTTTTTTGATAATCTAAAGGAACATAATAATCAAATTATTATTGCAATCGTAGATCCCACATAACGTATTTAAACAGTGCGATTTTATGATTTCAATATATCTCATATACAAACATAAAACTCAGATCACATAAACATCTTGAATCCAAATTCACATAGCATGCCAAAACATATAATCCAATTATATCATTAACATGTTATTATTAAAATAATCATGTTGAACGGGGCTCTGATACCACTGTTGGGTTTTAAGCAAACATGCACAGCGGAATAAACCCAAAAAGCCTAGATCCGATCACGATGATTAAATTAATATGGAGATGAATTTAGAACACTAACCGTGACGGAGCTTTAAAATTCTGAGATCTTCAAACTTTGTTCTTCGCGCTTCTTCGAATCACGAACGTAGGAACGACCGCAAAACTTAGATCACGAACTTTGAAGGAGTTGATGCCAACGCCCTCTATGTTTATCCACACGCGAACGAATTTCAAGAACGATTCTTGAACCGGATTGCTATACCCAATAGAAACTCTTTCTACTTTGAAGGCTATATGGAAAATCAATGTTCTTGTTCTTGAGGAAGAAGAAGAACTTGTTTTTCTCTCTCTCGGAGGCTCTCTAATTGATATGGAATCAATACATACTGATTAGGTCGTTGTTAGAGGTTTATATACTTATTAGTCCTAAACCGTTTAGGAGAAATAGGTTGAAACCCGTCACAACACGAAATCAGTTTTTGGGCCCGAACAGGGCCTGCTCGGCCGAGTCCTTTAAGGTGCTCGGCCGAGCACCTTTGCTCCAGAAAATCTGACCTTCTGATTTCCCATGCTCGGCCGAGTCATATGAGGTGCTCGGCCGAGCACCACCAGAATTCCGATTTTAGCCTTTTAAACAATTCGTCCTTTTGTGTGTGACCCCATAGGATTATATTAAGTTGGCAATGAGCCCAAACACATTTGTGCTCATAAATCATGAGCGGACTCTAGCAAGCCATCATGACTACCCAATTAATATAACTTGTATAAGTTCGTGAATGCTTTATAGAACATATTACAATCTCTTTGTTTCACGATGTCTATTGAACGTAAGCCATGGTCAATGGTCAACTTACAATGTTCAATGCTTTCTCGATCCAGAATGTATTGATAGTACAAATCTTATTTGAACACGGCCATGCATTTCATCAACACCATTCTTCGAGTGGCCAAAGCTTGACATCTCTCTCTTACGAGGAACAAATCCCTTCTTGATTTATTACCTTTCCCTACATGAATCCGATTACGCCAATCACATTCTTTATAGCTACCCGATTAGGGGTAACGTTTGAATATGTCAAACGTAATGTTCATAGAGTGGAAGACTGTGATAATCTCAGGTCTAAAGATTCCAGTAATATAACTATATGAGACTTAATTATGACATTGTGACCATGACATAAATCTCATATGGGTCAGTCCAGTATTTGGTCTCCAACAAATACCCATAAGTTTAATTGTATCCCATACACCATAATCATCATATGATTATCCATTAAACTTATACTAACAATTAATCATAATTATCAGGGACGGGGATTATTATAATAAACATGCAAAGGATATAATAATCAAACATTCAATATCTTTAATATATAAATAACATTAATCATTTTACAAAACGTGCCTAGAGCATACAACACCAACAGTCACTGCCACATATTCTGCTTCCGCAGTCGACTGAGCCACGATCTTTTGCAAATTAGAAGCCCAGGAGATTGCCGTACCACCCAATTGAAAACATAAGCCGTAGTACTTCTCCTCCTGTCTAGATCGCTTGATGCCAAATCCGCATCAACATAACCCGCTAACACGACCTCCTTGCTTGAGAAACATAGAGCCTTACCAGCAGTACCCTTTAAGTAACGCAGGATCCATTTGAGCGCTTCCCAATATTGCTCCCTGGATTGCCCATGTACCGGCTAACTACTCCCACCGCATGTGCAATGTCCGGCCTTGTACACACCATTGCATACATTAAACTCCCCACTGCCGAAGCATATGGGATCCTCTCCATCTTGTCACGCTCTTCCTTGCCCTTAGGTGAGTCCTTCTCGGATAGCTTGAAGTGCATACCCAATGGTGTCCCTGTCGGCTTCGCCTCTTCCATGCAAAACCTTGCCAAGACTTTCTCAACGTATTCTGCTTGTGAAAGAACCAACTTACCCGACTCCCTATCCCGGTCAATCCGCATGCCCAAGATTTTTCTGGCCTCCCCCAAATCCTTCATCTCGAACCGTTCTGACAACTGAGCCTTCAATCTGTTTACCTCTCTACTGCTAGAGCCCGCTATTAGCATGTCATCCACATATAACAGCAAGATTATGTACCCGTCGTCTGTGTTCTTGAAGTAGCAACAATGATCCGCCTCACATCTGATAAAATCAATATCGTGCATGAATCCATCGAACTTTCTGTACCACTGTCTAGGAGCTTGTTTAAGGCCATACAAGCTCTTAGTCAATCTGCAAACCAGCTCCTCGCTACCCTTAGACAAGTAACCCTCTGGTTGTACCATGTAAATTTCTTCCTCCAAATCCCCATGAAGAAAGGCTATCTTTACATCCATCTGTTCCAGCAGCAAATTATCTGCCACTACTATACCCAGAACCATTCTGATAGTGGTCATCTTCACAACAGGAGTGAATACCTCGGTGTAGTCAATACCGTATTTCTGCTGAAACCCTTTTACAACCAACCTTGCCTTGTAACGTTTACTGTCGTTTGTTTCCTCCTTGATTATGTAAACCCACTTGTTATGCAATGCCTTCATCCCCTTTGGTAGTTTAATCAACTCCCAAGTTTTGTTGGCCTTCAATGAGTCCATCTCATCATCCATCGCAGCTTTCCACTTATCACAAAGTGCACTACGAACAGCCTCCGCATAACATTCCGGCTCACCACTATCTATCAGCAACAAATAGTAATTTGAAGGAGTATACCTGTCAGGTGATCCACGCAATCTGCTGGATCTACGCAGCGGAATATCCGGTTCTGGAGTATGTGGTTCATCTTCAGTGACCCCCTGACCTTGGACATCATGAACTGTCCTGCTCCCACCCGAGTTTGGAATATCCACCTCAACAAATTCTGGTTCCGAACTAACCCCTTTCAGATGCCCCCTTTCTGTCCTTGTACAATACCTGTTCATTGAATACAACATCTCGACTACGAATAGCCTTATGATTTTGGTCATCCCAAAACTTATACCCGAAGTCATCCCCGCCATAACCAATGAACGTACATTTTACAGATTTAGCATCTAATTTAGTTCTATCAACAGAGTCTATATGAAAATATGAAACGCATCCAAATATGCGAAGAAAGGACAGATTTACCTGCTTGCCACTCCATGCTTCCTCTGGAATTTCTATCAACAGATTTATCGTTTGGAATAACTTTCTCTTTATTGGTTCAGGTGCGTTCTGTAGTTCATTCCATATAGCTTCAAAAGAATTTTTATTGATTGAAGGCTCAGTTGGACAGTAGTCTAGTTCAATGTCCAACTTCTTCCAAAAAGCATGAATCGAGGACAGCTCAATCCGTCCCCAGAGTTTTGTATGCATGCAATCTCGTGACTACATGGAAGTCCATGTGTTCGCCTGAAGTAACACCCACAGTCTGAGGGATCCATGACATTATCCCCACTACGAGTCCGCTCTACTTTGATGATGTCCAAGGCTACCTTTGACACTCGCCCCAATATGTCGCGATACAGATTACAGGTCTTCATATCATTTGGAATTCTGCTCTTTGATTTCTCCATACTAGCTTTGATTTTTGTTATTTGGATTTTCATGATCTCATGAGCCTTTTTGAAGATTGTGTCAAAAGTAGAAGAAGTACTTCCCAAGGCCTTCTTCAACCTGCTATGCTCACTCTCAAACCTGTTCGTGGTGTGGGTTCCGAAGTGTAGTAACTTATCCGTGTGCATGGACAGAATATTCGGAGAGTATGGAGTAATCCATGTATCGCGGATGTAGCTCAATAAATCAGGATAAGCGCTGAAACGTTCACAAAACCATTGCCAACGGGTGTTCTATTCTTCGCAAGTAGCGGCTGATATTGCTTCATTGAATTTCCTCATGAATGATTTTGCGAATTCCGGGCTACCAGTGAAAGCCAACGCTCTCTTTTGAACATTGACTTCGATATGCCTTCGACACAAATGGTGTGCGGTCTCGGGAAATACTGTTTGGACAGCATTAATGAAAGCCAAGTCACGATAAGTGAAGAAAACTATTGGAATATGGGGAGGTTGAAAAAGACTGCGCAAATTCCTGAGTGCCCATGTGTAATTATCAATCTTCTCATTTTGGAGGAACGCATACGCAATTATGAAATTCTTCCCTATGGAAGTAAATCCTAAAATCTGAAGGAATGCCAGTACATAGCAATTGGTGTTGTAAGTGCAGTCACCTTGTATCATTTAAAGAGAAATAAAGTTAGAAATGAATAAAATTGAAATTCAAAAAAATGCAGTAGCCATTTCGTGTAAGTTCATACGAGTTGGTACCCTACCACTCGTGTAAGTTCATACGAGTTGATATGATACCACTCGTGTATTTTTACACGAAATCCAGTTAGAACAGACCTTCAAAATAATTACCTTGTACTACATATGGAAAACAGTTTAGCATATTCGATGCTAGTGTGTGAGAGAAGAATATGTCGCCGATGATGTCACTCTCATTGGCTTTCCTCATGAAGACGATATATCGATGATCGTCGAGTAATTTTATAAATTGTTGTAGCGGGGATCTCCCTTGTCGTTCTTGTGCTCTAAATTTTATGAGGGCATTGTGGACGTGTGTCTGAGTACTCACGTTCTTCTTATCCTTCATCTTTAACATCGTGAGAATGTTATTTGGATGCATTGAAGATTGACTTGCGGTACACACCTCCTCATATTCATCATTTGTCAATTTTTCGAGCGAATGACCTTCTGGATACGTTGGAAAGTCATGATTATGAGAACCATGCTTGACAACGTAACCCCATAACCCATTACCCCTTTCTTTGGCCCGAAGTTCAAAATTGCACCCAATCTTCTTGCTGCTACTCAACCTCTGATTCTTAGATTTGCCAGGCCTGTACTTGCCACCAAAATGACATACTATCTTTGCGTAGCCTAGGATATTACCACTTGACTTCCTCGAATCTTGTATAGCAAGGATTATATTTTGACGGGCCGCAATATCCCGTACGTGTTTAAGAAGCTCACCCCTATTTGAAAATAATAGTGATGTTATGAATTGATCACTGACATCCGGATATTGACCCTGCAAATTATATTAGCATCAATTTAGTTTCAAGATTGGATTTTTATTCTGATGTGTATTTCAAGATTGGATTTTTATTCTGATTTTGATTACCATACGAAATAAAACCTTAAAAACTTACTTCATTGCAGCTTGGATTTTGATTCTGATGTGGAGAATTTAGTGCCCATCCTTCTTCTTCAAAGATAAATTCTACAACATCAAGGTTAATATGATCATAAGAACTTGGAGAATGTTGTGGAGAATGTTGTGGAGGATTTTGTGAGGAATCCATAATATGAACTTAGAGACTTGAATTTGTGGTTAATAATGGGTGTAAATGAATGGGTGTTAAGAATGGTTAGTAGAGGTAGAGACTTGAATTTGTGAAAGTGTGATGAATGGTGAATGGGGCTGTTAAGAATGGGTGTTAAGTAGTAGGGTTTAAGATAAAATTCAGGGTTTAATGGTTCTGGGTTTTACGTATCTTGTGTATATATACACGAGCTTCAGTGCTACAACTCGTGTATTTCCACACGAAATTCTCTGTTTGCTGGTTTAATTGGTCTCGTACACAAGCTTCAGTGCTACAACTCATGTATTTCCACACGAAATCCTCTGTTTGCTGGTTTAATTGGTCTCGTACACGAGCTGATACGCTTCAACTCGTGTATTTCCTCACGAAATTACTCATCTCACTCGTGTATTTTCATACGAGATACCGGATCAAGGTGTTCTTCGATGATTTGCCACACGATGTTAATGATACGCATATACTATGTTAAAATTATTTAATTGTGGTGTTAATTTGAGCAATAAATTGTACATTTAGACATGACAACTAACAAACGTCATATTGGATCATAATCAAGTAATTGAACATGTTATATAACGAGATAAGTTGTACGTGAGAGGAATACCACTTAATCAAGATTATATATTTCTAATCATCATATTTCTTAATCAGGATTATATATTTCTTGTTATAATAAGTTGGACAAACAAACATGATTACATATATGAATGAACCAACATCATACAATATCATATAACCTATCACATTTATTTATAATCAAATTTCTTGTTTTAATAAGTTGTTTCGTACACGAGATTCAATGATACAACTCGTGTATTTCCACATGAAATTCTCTGTTTGCTGGTTTAATTGGTCTCGTACACGAGCTTCAGTGCTACAACGCGTGTATTTCTACACGAAATCCTCTATTTGTTGGTTTAATTGGTCTCGTACACGAGCTGATACGCTTTAACTCGTGTATTTCCTCACGAAATTACTCATCTCACTCGTGTATTTTCATACAGAGCACACTATGCACCTCGTGTATTGGCATACGAAATCCTCTGTGTACTGGTATAAGTTGTTTCGTACACGAGCATAGAAACTACAGCTCGTGTATTGCCACACGAAATGCTCTGTTTACTGGGTAAAAAAGAACAGAATCATTAAGTAATCCATACATCATTCATTCATTAAGTAATCCATAATCACTTACATAAACCTAATCCAGAATTTCAATGTATCCCAAAAGAATGCCCATCAATACATCATTAAGTAGTTAACAAAATTTGAACATTCATTCATACATAGAATTTCAATGTATCCCATAAACCTAACCAAGAATTTCAATGTATCCCAAAAGAAGTAGTTCCATACATGATTAAGTAATCCCAAAAGAATACCAATCAAACCAACGAGCAAAACGTACACGAAAGGGACCCCACCACAGCTTCTCTTGCCTTTCTACCAATCTGTCACATTAAAGGAAAGGCCTGAGTTTGATGTATAAGAAACTGAAAATGGGACTATCATTTAATATACCCCCTCCATCCCAAAAATGATAGTACTAACTTTAATATACTCCCTCCGTCCCAAAACTAAAAAATGAAAATGTGCAGATAAGATTTAATATACTCCCTCCGTCCCAAAATGATAGTCTCGTTTGAATTTTCAAAAGAAAAATGGAAATGAGACTATCATTTTGGGACGGAGGGAGAATATAAAGGAACATAAAAATGGTACTAATTTTCTGGGACAAGAGAAAAATGGAAATGGAAATAATAGTACCTAAAGGTGATCTCCTAACATCTCGTGCACCCGTGTAATAGTAGCTATGACGTTCTCAAGTATCCTATCATCTGTGAGCAAGGGAAGTAGCATATATCTGATGCCGGGTAGTTCCTCTGCAAGCCCAGGCTGAGGTGGAATGTCAACTGCGGGCTCATGTATCGGATTACTAATCCGAACATGACTCCTAGCCCGAAACCATTTCATATAGTCCGGAGTCACAGGAGAAGATGTAGTCACTAATGGCCCCAAACGACGAAGTGGATCGTAAGAATCCATGTTGTAGTCCATCCACTCTACCCAAGTATCATCACTATCACCATATGCCTTCTTGTACCCCTTCTGACCAGCCATCAAAGTGCACGTCAAGAAAGGCAAGGGCGTCATTCTGGGGATCCTCTGCTGGATCGCGAACTGTCTGGTAACCCGGTCAGGCATATACGCTTCAGTGATGTCTAAGAAGCGTATAATCCCTCTGAAGTATGATACCAGCAGAAGCGCGTCTACTCCGGTACCATAAGGAGTCCAACAAACCTATAACTCACTTTGTTAGGCAACGTCAACAAAATACTCCCTCCGTCCCAGTGAAAGTGGCACTAGTGTCACTTTCACTGGGACGGAGGGAGTATAAAAATTTATAACAATTTAAATATAAATAACTCACCCTCTCAACAGGAATCGTGTCTAGGGTGCGTCGATACATCAGTAGATGCTTCATCTCCCTTCCAGCTCTATCACTACGTGACCATTTAAGGGCTCTCGGCTGCCCCTCCTGCCATTGCGGGTTCAAAAATCGCCAAAAGTCCGGGAAGTACTCGTATATCCAGCCCTGAAATGTATGTAAATAAATTAGTAAATAATGTTACAAAAATAAAATACTCCCTCCGTGCCAAAATATATGTTGTTTT
Organism: Campanula takesimana; assembly: GCA_026119855.1. Lineage (NCBI taxonomy): Eukaryota > Viridiplantae > Streptophyta > Magnoliopsida > Asterales > Campanulaceae > Campanula > Campanula takesimana. Next base: position 214,361 of record JAOWBW010000070.1, read on the forward strand.
AGAGGTTTGCACACATATTAACAAATGTAATTATTACTTGTAAAAAAGACTCAATCACCCCTATAAAAGTTCAACTACCAATTAAATTAAATGTTGGGAGAGAGGGAGTATTAAATAAATATTAAATATTACCTCTAGCAGAGTCTAACAACCACCCATCTGAGCGCATCCGGATCTGGACGCCTTCCCCAACTCGCGATACAAGTACGCCAAAGCAGCTGATCCCCAGGCGAGACGCCCCACCCTCGGAAGATCCATGAACAGTGAAAGATAGGCTGCAGGCATCTTATCCTGACTCTTGTCCACGAACAACGTGCAACCCAAGAGGAACAGGATATAAGTAGAAGCACGCTGGTCATCTGTCATGGCTGAACGGGCCTAAAAGGCAAGCCGGAGGTCATGTAATATGTAGGACGTGCCCCTCAGACAGCCGATGAGGTGTCTCTGGATCTCGTCTAGGTCAGGCTTTGGATCCGCCTTCCTAACAGGAATACCTAGACAGCTGATACCTATAAATTGAAAATGAAAAAATTAATAAAACTGATAAAATTTATGAAATTGAAAAAAGTATATAACAACAATATACCTAGAATATAAGTGACGTCATGCATCGTGATCGTCATCTCCCCCCATGGAATGTGGAACGTGTTAGTCTCAGGAGACCACCGTTCCACAAATGCCGTTAGCAGCGCCGAGCTAGTCCGGTGAATGGTGGTATCATGCAGGTGCTGGATAGCCGATGCATCAACTGCCGTCAACCAAGCTCTATCATCCTCCGCCAGATTAGCACGCGAGAACCTGTTGATTCCAAACAAAACATTATAATTAATACTCCCTCCGTTCCAGAAAAACAGTCCCATTTTGATTTTTTGTGGTGAACAAAAATGAACTTTGACCAAACATTGGTGTGAATTTAATGATCACAATGAAATTATAGAAATTGTTATTGATAAATCACTTAAAGATTTATCAATTACAAATTTTAGAATTTCACAATAATGATTAGATTAACACCAATGTTTCGTCAACGTTTATTTTTGTTCACCACAAAAAGTCAAAATGGGTCTGTTTTTCTGGAACGGAGGGAGTAACACACTAAAAACAAATAATAAAACTATTTATAAACAAATAGCTTACTTATCCAGATGCTGCTGTCTGGTATGGAACTTCACCACTGACTGACAAGTGGGGTTGCCCCAAATCTCTCGGGCTCGGTGATGACCGAACCCGTACAACAGCTCACACTCCTCTGGGCCGCCAACTGGGTCGCTCTCAATCTGCCATGGTGTAACAGGCTTCTTCCCCCCTATGGCCCACGCCTCCCCTCTAGCCACCTGCTGCCTCCTGCGAGGCCTCAAAGATGCATCCTCCTCCTCCTCCTCACCGTCATCAGATGCTCGTGCCTTCGCATCTGCCTCGGCCTCACCGTCATCAGATGCCCTCATCAGAATCAGAAGATGACGACTCCGCATCTGGCTCGGGAACATAAGAGGCCGTCTCATCATCTGTATGCTCCTCATGTCCTACATCCTCAGGCTGTGCATCCTCAGTCTGATGAATCAAGACATTCTTTTCATGCTTCTTTTTGGTGCGCAAAGCTGCCTCCTCGGCCTTCCTCTTTCTATTAGACGCATTCGAACGTTCACGTCCCTACAAAAAAATTAAATAAGAGACAATAAATAATAGACAATTCTAGTTAAAATATTTAACAACAGTAAATTTGGACAATTCAACAAACAAACAGTGCTACAAAAAATCTACAACAATAAATCATCAATCTACAATTTTTGTTTTTTTTCAGTAACAGTTTACATTTCGTGTGCTTACACACGAAATGTTGAGAACCATTTCGTATGCCTATACACGAAATGTTGAGAACCATCTCGTGTAAAGTTCATAGGAGTTACATGGAACCATCTCGTGTAAAGGAATACGAAACCCACAAGAACAACTCGTGTAAAACCACACGAAATCAACGCCGACAGTTTCAGATTTTTAACCACCAATTCGTACACAATTCGAACAATAAACCCCAAATAAAGCAATCAAACACAATTACAACAATGTAGGATCAAATTTAAACTACAATTAAGCATTATAGGATCGAATTTTAGCATAAAAGTCAAGTTAGGAATTGAAATTGAAAGTTAGGGTTATAAATTGGGGGTTACCTGTGTAGCGGCGGTAGAGGAGGCGGCGCCGGCGCCGGACTTGCCACCGACGGTGGGGAGCTTCTTTTTCATTGTTTGTGGTGGTGTGTTGTGGTGGTTCGTTGTCGTGGTGGTAGTCAGGTGGTGGAGTCGTTTGTTGATGGAGGGAGTGAGAGATGGATGGTTTTTTTAAAATGAATGGATTTGGGTATTTTGGAGGTATATATATGAGGGCATTATAGTAAATTCACCCTTTCCTTGCACAACCCATGCCTTGCAAATAACTAAACCCTACTTCCTGTTCCAAAAATTTCATTTACTTTTTTTTATTTTTTTTTACAGAAAAATAGTTTTCTTTAAAAATATGAAAGGTAGAAAGAGAGGATGATAAGATTCAACTAATGAAGAAGGCAAGATAAACAAAGTAATTATTAAAATCTCACTAAAAATGTTACTAAAAAAAAATAAAATTATTTCAATAATCAAATAGAATTATCATTTTGAATATGAATAGAAGGAGAATATACTTTTGAATAATTATATTCAAGTTTTAAATAATTTAGTTGGACCATTTTTAAATCTGGACAGCCCAATGTCAATGTCACCCCCTCCCCCCACCCCGCACTCCCCTCACTATCATCTCCAATGGTTTGGTGTAAGAATTTCACTATTTTTTTTTAAATAGTGCAAATTGTGCACTAAATGTCTAACTTCATCTCCAACCATTATACTTCTATTCTTGCACCAAAAACGTATTTTCTTAAAATATTCTTTATTATTTCATTTCATTTAATATTTTTACCATTAATTAGTATATTATTATTACATTTTAATAAATTAATAAATAAGGAACGAAATTATATAATTATACCAGAATATTAAATGAAATAAATAAAATAAATAAAATAAAGTAAAATTATTTATTTGCAATGAAAACATTCAAAATGAAATTAAAATAGATAACTACAGTATAATACTTCAAAATACAATTGAATAAAAAAATTAAGTTGCATGATGATAGATAAATATTTGTTTTGACTAATTTCTTTTTGAAAGAAATTTTATAATTAATTAGTGCATTTTATATAAGTGAGATAAATATATTGTTTAAAAGTACTTATAAGTCAAATGTAATATACTCCCTCCGTCCCATCTGTCCCAGCTCACTTTGTCACGCCCCGAAAAATCCAAAAATCCATAAATATAAAATTCACATACTACACATCTCCGAAACGCTAAATACCAAACCGGGCGCGTGAATTCAACCATAACACCAATATACTCAAACAACTCATCAACGAGGAGATAACTCGGAGATTAAATACAATTGCGGAAGCAAGAATTAACTAATTATACATTTACTCAAAAGACAACAGTCTTTGCAAAACACTAAGCAACCACTACCTCTCAAAAATACATAAAGGCGCCGGAGAGCAACTAGTCCAAAGGAGATCAACCTGCTCAGAAGTTTCCCGCTACAATTAACCTCAAAACGCTACCACATGCTTTCCTGGGGGGGGGGGGGTTGAGAAAAACAATTTGAAACAAGAAAACGGGGTGAGATAAATCTCAGTAAGTTACTAAATGCAACAAGGTGTCATGCTATCATGATAATCACAAAGGAACAATATCAATAAGCATTCACAATTCATATAACATGAAAGGTATGGTCCATTCATCATATAACACATAATGCAGAAATAAACACTCATAAGTGGATACTGAGCCAAGGTTCTAGAGACGGAACACAATCCCTCGAGAAGAGTCCGTTGAGCAGCATGAAAGAGCTGAAGCCGGTTCCGGAACCAAGTAACAACAACAACCAGTAATGGGGGAAATAACACAAAGTCATACCCCCAAGCCAATAGCTAGAATACTCACCATAGGAGCTAGCTCATCCCAACCACGATCACGGGAAGGGGCATCCCACTCAAGGCCACTGAACATGGGGAAACTGGGTTACCAGTGAAGTACATTATACTGGACTTGGCTCGTGCCATTATAATATACATCACTGCCCAAAACAAATACAACAATGCCAGCTGGACTCCATACAAGCACACATTAATAAATACTCGCTTGAAACAACAACGGGGCAATGATTCCAAAGTAGGGAACCAAGCCAAAATCATCACAAAGGATGCAAACCATTTCTCATGAAGAGATCAACAACAACATCAACACATGAAGCTACTCAAAAAGAGTCAAACGGTTATCCACATTCATACATTGCAAACATGGTCACAAACGGACCAAACCCAACACTCTCAAACAATACTTAGTCAAATACCATAACACGTTTGTTCACAAAGGAACCATACCCAATAATTACCATAAGGATGCAACTATTACTCAAGAAGAGTCAACAACAACGACAACGGGAAGTCTTTCATAAAAGAGTTCAACCACGACAAACAGAATTGCTCATAAGGAACCCAACAACATTGATCATTAAAACAAATGATTCCAAGGTAAGGTTTCAAACCAAACACATCCTACAGATGATACCCATAAGTTACTCATTAAGAGCACAACCCACACGGTCACTCACAAATAGTACCACGACCATTACCAAGATGACCCTAAAAGCCTACTCATAGAGATATACTAGGACTATGAACTCAACCATCTCATCACACCTGGAATTTCAAAGTAGGAAATCAGAATGAATACACCTTAAGGTTAATCAAACCTTAAGTACCCAATCGCCAATTCACGCTTTACCTCCGCCCATAACGAACCAATTCTAAACACCCCAAACGAATCCAAAAGGTTACCCTTATTAGAACATGATCACGACCGGACTAAACCCTACACTTTAGTGTTCCAAAACAACCCTCTAGGTACTATAGGCTATCACCTAAAACCTAGACCAAGTCTTATTCTAAAATCAATCCGATCAGTAAAATAACTTTCAATTAAAGGGTCTCAAGGTATGAAGTCCTCACTTATATCAACATCAAACACCCAATAAAATCCCGAAGTATAAAAATTATAACTTAACTGAACAACCTATACCATCTTGTATTACTCGAAGAGAGCTTCGAAACGATAGTTTACACGCCTAAAACGGAGTCCGGATGAGAAAGTTATGGCCTCCGGAAGATCGAACGAAAAACGGACAATCTGGAAAAAGAGGGTGCGCGCGCCTCCCTAGATCTGAAGGCTGCATTTTCGAAGCAGAAAAGGGTGCGCACGCCTCCCAAAACAAGGTGCGCGCGCCTCCTTGCCCGGAGGGACGAAATCCGGCCAAAAACTGGGTTTCTACCATTTTTCTTACCCATTTCACATAACAATCCAAATCAAACATAATCAACCTTCCTCCAAGCATAAAGATGAACCCAAAACAACTTATAACTAGAATGGGGACTCAAATAATACCATTTATCAACCAAGATCAAGATTCAAACCCAACATTCCTAAAATCACCATTTTTGACCAAAACTCAAAATAAATTCCAAATAAATTCCAAACTCAACCCAACTTCAAATATAACACATCAAGCATAATATAAACATGATATGAACATTTTAGCATAAAAATGGGGGAAAAGCAACTTACTCGGATTTTCTCAAAGGTGACGGAACTCGACATTTCTTGGCTTCCTACGATCCTATCGACGATCTAAACATGATTCATGTTTTAAGAAATGAGAAATAAAGAGATGAAGATGATGGAAATGTAGAGAGAAGGTAGACAGAAAACTTACCTTTTTCACCCATGGAAGAGAGAGAGAGGGAGATGGCTGGGAATGATGGTGAGGAGTGAGGGAGAAGAGGGGAGTAAGTAGGATGATTAAGAAATTTACACATTGACCCCCTCCCCTACACACTAACTCAATCATCTTATATTCCTCACTAACATTTAAGACCCAACACTCTACACTAGCACAATTAACCAATTAAATGCTAGGCACGACCACATCACGAAACCCAAAATGTACACATAAATATTTAAATAACTAAATAATTTAAATAAATAAATAAGCAAATAAATAAATAATAATTATTTATTACTAATAAAATAGAGCCTAGTTTTCAGGTCGTGACACACTTGACACTTCCCAAAATAGCGTACTTTTTATGATTTTTTATTCACTCTACCCCACCACTAATTTCCTCTCTTCATTTTCCACCACTCAATTTATTCAACCAACACTACTATTTACCCTACTAATTCTATCTCTTCATTTTCTCCACATATTTTCCTTATTTTATTTTTTTTCTTTAGTTATTGTGCCCACCTCTTGGGTGTCAAGTGGGGTGAGACGGAGGGAGTATTGTTTATCATCTTGTTGAGTGTGAACTCGCTACACAATTATTGAGTTTATTCAATCACATATCACAGCTGGCCGTGATTTTATAATGTTATTTGCATCATATATTCATTAGATTAATCGGTCAACGACGACTTGGTGTTTTTAGTTTCTTGCATTCATCGGAATGGCCAAGCCATAATATACTTCCTCCGGTCTAAAATAACTGTCACTTTTGGACCAAAATTTTGGTCCAACATAATTGTCAATTTTGAGCTAAATGTCTCTATTATCCTTGCATTGAAACTTGTTCTCTTTTATTAATTATCTTAGTGTGAGACATTAATGTAAGAAAGTTGCACACTTAATAGGGGTAAAGTTGGAACTTTTGTCACTAAGTCATGATAATTATTACATTTCTTAAGACTTGTGCAAATGCAAAAAAAGACAGTTATTTTGGACAGGAGGGAGTAGTGGATACATTTAATGTTAAAGGACAAAAAGTCATGCCTACAGACCATGTACAATGGATTAAACGAAAAAACCCATTCAACACCCACTTTATCACTCCACATCATCTTCTTTCTCTTCCAACTAATTCATTCAACACTCATTCAACTTTACACCATACAATGGTTTGTTTAATCCCCCATTCAACACTTTTCACACTCATCATCCTATACCCCACCACTTAAAATTTATTTTTTATTTTTTATTTTTATGATTAGTGTTGAAATGGTTATTATTGGGATCCATTTCAAGAAAAAGATGGGTTTTTTTTTTTTTTTTTTTTTTTTTGTGTCGGAATACAATGAAACTTACGTCAATTTAAAGAGATTTTTTTTTTTTTTTTTTAGGAATTTTGGTGTAAAAAAAAAAATTGTGAAATAATTGAGCTCAAATAATTGGGATAAAAAAATAACTCGTCAGCCAATCAGAAGGTGACACATGTCCAGGCCAGGAAAAAAAAAAGGCCGACCTTCTCCGCAGACGCGCCCTTGTCTGCGCGTGTAGTGCACGCGCCTCGCTGGCCCAATACCGTGGCACCACGCGGCAAAACCGGTGAGCATTTTCTCCATTCACACTTGTTGAACCCATTCAACAAAACCATTCACAATCCTCCCATTAAACAACCATTGCAAGCATTAAACCATTTTTCTTTTGTGAATACCCATTCAACACCCATTTTTTTTTTGCCATTGTAGATCGTCTTACAAATCACAGCAAAAGTCTAGGACTAGAGTAATCAGTAGGTGTACTATTGTTACAACTAAGGTGGCGTTTGGTTCGGCAGAAAAAAAATGAAGGAATGGAATGGTCAATGGAAAATGAATTGGAAAGGAATTAGAAAGGAATGGAAAGTGGTCAAACCTTGTGTTTGGTTGACACATAATGGAATGGAATTGTCATTCCATTCCTTGATAATTCATGTTTGGTTTCAAGACAACAATGTTGGGATGGAATTATTTTATGATAAAATGTCCAAAATACCCAACCCCCATCCCCATCTTCACCCCCAAAATTTCTCCTCAGTCAATGAACCCAGCAAAATTGCCCTTTCTCTTCTTCTACCTTCTTCTTCGGCCCTCTCTCACCCCCAAAATGGTCAGTCTCTCTATCTTCCTCGATCTCCCTCACCACCGCCGTTCACATCTCCAATCTCCCCACCATATCTGACCGGGTACCCCCAAAATGGTCAGTCTCTCTATCTTCCTCTCTCTACCTTCTTCTCCTGCCTTCTCTCTCAGCGCCGACGACCTCGCTCAACACCATCTTCTCAGATCTCACCACCCATCTTCACCGACGGAAATTTCTCCGGCAGATCCGCCATCTCCGTTTCCCTTATCCCCCATCTCCGGCACTTCTCCCTCTCCACCGCCGGCACACCCCAACTCCGATCTCCAACCACACCCTCTTCTCCGGCCATCCACCCAAATCGAGAGAGAGGCTAGAGAAGAGACGAGAGAGCATAGAGGAGAGAGGAGAGAAGAGAGAGGAGAACTTACCGTGGCGGCGGCGGCGACGGGCCGGGAGAGCGAGCAAGAATAAGGTCGTGAAATTGAAATTAGGTTTATGCCTTTGTGAGATCTGAATGAGTATATGATTTGGATTGGGGGTACTTTGGTCATTAAACAATGTTGATGAGGACATAATGGTAAATTTTGTTTAGCCATTGGAATGGAATTGATCATTCCATCCATTTTGTGAAGGAATGGACAATTCCTTCATTTGAAGGAATTCATCATTGCAATGGAATGGAAGAATTTTACCAAACATGATAAGGGAATGAGTCAACCGGAATTGACCATTCCATTCCATTCCATTCCCCCCAATTCCCCCCAACCAAACGCCACCTAAGTGTTCAACATTTGCAGTCAATTGCAGCCATGTTTGACATACACCGGGCGTCCAATAAATACTGCGCCACCAACAGGATCGAACCCGGCGCACACAACACTTATAATCCTTCTGTCCCGCCCGACTTAAGATCCATGGTCAAATAATTTATATTTTGACTAACAATTTGAACAAAAATAATTATTTTAATGAAATTCAAAAATAATTTATACTTTGACCAACAATAACGAGTTTTAAATTTTTATTAGCATCATTATATTTCTTCAAATATTTGGTCAAAGTATAAATTGTTTGACAAAAATCTTAAGTCGGGTGGGACGGAGGGAGTACTGTCTTTACTCCCCTCAAGTTGGAGCATGGAGTTTCGAAATGCCCAACTTGCCTAGAAACATATGGAAACGTTCCCGGCCAAGAGCTTTTGTGAATATATCTTAAAGTTGAAATTGGGAAGAAATTGGACGTGCGACCAAAAGCGCAAAATAAGCATTAGACTTTTAATCAAGAATTAGGCCATTCGCCATGATCAATAGCATGATTGTACCTTTTCTACACAGAGCACCTTAAAAATTTCATAATCATAACACAAATTTGCAGATTCCTTTAACAGCCTGCAGAATGAAACCAAGGACTGAACAACATTGCATATCACAGATTAGTGACAGCCTTTATCAAATTTAAACATACTCCCTCCGTCCCAAAATGAAACACCAAAAAAAAAAAAAAAAAAAAATCAAATTTGCTCTTATGCTAAGAAGAAGGCTGCTGTGAGTGTTGGTGAACTCCAATTTGTTGATTCTCATTCACTTCCGGCCTCTCTTCAAGTTTTTGTTCATGAGCAATCTGCCCAAGCAGCCAATGGAAGCCCAGAACACTTGATCAAAATCCTTTCTTTAAGGTCCTCCGGAAATTCTTTTTCATCCTTGTCAACTGCATCCTTGAAAATTTTCCAGCAGCTATCTGCGTCAGAAAGAGGTTCGACAAAATTCAAATTCTTCTCACCCACCATATTCTTAGCAATTTCCTCACTTCTACTCGTAACAATGACCGTCCCTCCCCATCCTTTTGGCAAACCATACGCAAGTTTCTCATTCAAATCTGACCCGCAACCCAAATTTTCATAAAAATTCTCATTCTTTGAAGCATCATCGAGCACAAATCAAGTACCTCTTTCCAATTAGCTGCAAATGAAGATCAGAAACAAGTCCGGAAAGATCTTGTTGGAATAGAGGACCAACCGGGACTAGACTTCGGAGCAAAAAGGAAGAAAATTGTCGGAGGGACTGTTGCTCTGGGCGGCCGCCCAAGGTGATGGTGGGCGACCGCCCACTTAATCAGATGGTGCGTCCGGAGGAGCAGCTTTATGGGCGACCGCCCAGGACCAATATGGGCGCCCGCCCACTTGTCGGGATGGGAAAATTCCGGGTCCGTTTTTAGGCCAATTTTCGGGTTCCTTTGTCCATCTAGGGTTAGGTTTGTATTCCTGGGCACATATTTAAGTAAAGTTCCGCCCCTAAACTCATTGTAACTTCAAGATAACATATTATAGTGCAAGATCCTGGCTTGGTAGTGCCCCCAGACGTAGTCAAACATATTGACGAACTGGGTAAACAATTTCTATGTCTTTTCTTGCTTTGATTTCTTGTGCTTTGTTTGTGTGCTTTTATTGTTCTTGTGATTTGCTTGGGTAGTGGAGGGCCATATCTACAACAACTGGTATCAGAGCTCTGGTTGGAGATCAGGGTTAATCGACCGATTGGTTCATCGAGCGATTGGGTGTTGTCAAGCAATCAAGAATGGGCAAGGACAAACAAACAGTAGAGAAATTCGATGGGTCTGACTACGGGTTTTGGAGGATGCAAATAGAGGATCTCTTGTACAACAAAGATCTCTATAAGCCTCTAAAGGGTGTCAAACCGGAAGGAGAAAAGCAAGAAGATTGGGATCTCATGGATCGGAAGGCCCTAGGGGTGGTTAGATCTACTTTGTCAAAGTGGATCGCGAAGACTACCAAGAAGGCAAAAACCACAAAGGAGCTATTGGATTATCTTACTGAGAGATTTGAAACTCCATCTGCTGCAAACAAGGTTGATTTGATACGCAAGATGGGTAGTCTCAAGATGCAAGAGGGAGGATCCTTGGCTAAACACATCGATGAGTTTATGGATGTTATAGACTCATTGACTGCGTTGGATATTACGTTTGATGATGAGGTTCATGCGTGCTTGTTGCTAGCGTCTGTACCAGGAAGTTGGAGCGGGACGGTGACAGCGATCAATGCTTCAGCGGGTAAGAACAAATTGAAGTATGATGATGTTAAAAACTTCTTGTTGGGCGAGGAAAATCGTTTGAAGAAATTGGGGACATCGTCTACTTCGGGATCGGCCTTAGCTACTACTAGCAGGGGAAGGCCGGGTACTAGCAATAAAGGGAGAACTGAATCAAGGGAAAACGTAGTGGGTGGTAAGGGCAAGGCCGTGGAGATCAGAGATAAACCAAGGGTCGCGAAAGGATCGGTGCAGTGTTATCATTGCAAAGAGTTAGGACACTACAAGAAGGATTGTCCCAATCGTGGGGGCAATTCGGTGAATGTGACAGTCGAAGGTGATGATGTACTGGTTCTGAGTGTTAGTAGTGCACTAGAATCATGGGTGCTGGATTCGGGGGCATCATTCCACTCTTGCGGGCATGCAGAAGAGATGGAGAATTATACTTCCGGTGATTTCGGTAAGGTCTATCTGGCGGATGGCGAGCCTTTGGAAATCAAGGGGAAGGGGGATGTCAGGATAGGAGCATCGGACGGGAAGGTCCTACATCTACACGGGGTCAGGCACATTCCGGGTTTGAAAAAGAACCTGCTTTCAGTTGGGCAGTTGGATGAAGAAGGTTACAAGGTAACTTTTGGCTGCAGGAACTGGGTCATTACCAAGGAGGATTCTGAGATCGCTCGGGGTAATAAGGAGGGGACATTGTATTTGGCGAATAACACCAAGGCAAGTATCGCGGTGGCGTCAGCCAAGGGTGATACGGATTTGTGGCACTGTCGATTGGGTCACATGAGTGAGAAGGGGATGAAAGTACTTTGCTCAAAGGGAAGACTACCGGGTTTGAAGACAGTCGACGTGGGGATCTGCGAAGATTGTGTGTTTGGCAAACAGGCGAGGAGTAATTTCTCGAGGACAGGTAGGGCTTTGAGTGAAGCAAAGTTGGATTTGGTCCACACGGATTTGTGGGGGCCGGCCCCGGTAACTTCTCTGGGTGGTGCGTCATATTACATGTCGTTCATTGATGATTCGACAAGGAAAGTCTGGGTTTATTTCTTGAAACATAAAGATGAGGCAATCGAGGTGTTTAAGAAATGGAAGGCTTTGGTGGAGAATCAGACGGGACTTAAGCTTAAGTGTTTGAGGTCAGATAACGGAGGGGAGTATGAGCTCGGGGAGTTCAAGGAATATTGTGCAGCGAATGGCATTCGCATGGAGAAGACTCCAAAGGGCACACCACAACACAACGGGGTTGCAGAGAGGATGAACAGGACTTTGAACGAGCGGGCTAGAAGTATGAGGTTGAAGTGTGGACTTCCGAAGACGTTTTGGGCATATGCGATTGACACGGCTGCTTTCTTGATCAATAGGGGACCATCGGTACCATTAGGGAATGAAATTCCAGAGGAAGCATGGAGTGGCAAGCAGGTAAATCTGTCCTTTCTTCGCATATTTGGCTGCGTTTCATATGTTCATATTGACTCTGTTGATAGAACTAAGTTAAATGCAAAATCTGTAAAATGTACGTTTATTGGGTATGGTGGGGATGACTTCGGGTATAAGTTTTGGGATGACCAAAACCATAAAATTATTCGTAGTCGAGATGTGGTATTCAATGAACAGGTATTGTATAAGGACAGAAAGGGGGCATCTGATGATATTAGTTCGGAACCGGAGGTTGTAGAGGTGGATATTCCAGACTCGGGTGGGAGCAAGACGGTTCATGATGACCATGGTCAGGGGGTCACTGAAGATGAACCACATACTCCGAAACCGGATATTCCGCTGCGTAGATCCAGCAGATTGCGTGGATCACCTGACAGGTATACTCCTTCAAATTACTATTTGTTGCTGACAGATAGTGGTGAACCGGAATGTTATGCGGAGGCTGTTCGCAGTGCACTTTGTGATAAGTGGAAAGCTGCGATGGATGATGAGATGGACTCATTGAAGGCCAATAAAACTTGGGAGTTGATTAAACTGCCTAAGGGGAATAAGGCATTGCATAACAAGTTACAGGATCAAGGAGGAAGCAAACGGCAGTAAGCGTTACAAGGCAAGGCTGGTTGTAAAAGGGTTTCAGCAAAAGTACGGTATTGACTACACCGAGCTATTCACTCCTGTTGTGAAGATGACCACTATCAGAATGGTTCTGGGGATAGTAGTGGCGGATAACTTGTTGCTGGAACAGATGGATGTAAAGACGGCCTTTCTTCATGGTGATTTGGAGGAAGAAATCTACATGGTACAACCAGAGGGTTACTTGTCTAAGGGTAGTGAGGAACTGGTTTGCAGGTTGACTAAGAGCTTGTATGGCCTTAAACAAGCTCCTAGGCAGCGGTACAGGAAGTTCGATGGATTCATGCACGATATTGATTTTATCAGATGTGAGGCGGATCATTGTTGCTACTTCAAGAACACGGACAATGGGTATATAATCTTGCTGTTATATGTGGATGACATGTTAATAGCGGGCTCTAGCAGTAGAGAGGTAAACAGATTGAAGGCTCAGTTGTCAGAACGGTTCGAGATGAAGGATTTGGGGGAGGCCAGAAAAATCTTGGGCATGCGGATTGACCGGAATAGGGAGTCGGGTAAGTTGGTTCTTTCACAAGCAGAATACGTTGAGAAAGTCTTGGCAAGGTTTTGCATGGAAGAGGCGAAGCCAACAGGGACGCCATTGGGTATGCACTTCAAGCTATCCGAGAAGGACTCACCTAAGGGTAAGGAGGAGCGTGACAAGATGGAGAGGACTCCATATGCTTCGGCAGTGGGGAGTCTAATGTATGCAATGGTGTGTACAATGCAATGGTATGTACAAGGCCGGACATTGCACATGCGGTGGGAGTAGTCAGCCGGTACATGGGCAATCCAGGGAAGCAACATTGGGAAGCGGTTAAATGGATCATGCGTTACTTAAAGGGTACTGCTGGTAAGGCTCTATGTTTCTCAAGCAAGGAGGTCGTGTTAGCGGGTTATGTGGATGCGGATTTGGCATCAAGTGATCTTGATAAGAGGAGAAGTACTACGGGTTATGTTTTCACATTGGGTGGTACGGCTATCTCCTGGGCTTCTAAATTGCAGAAGATAATTATTACTATATTAATAGTGTATAAAACTTTTTCGCTTTTCATTAAATTTATTTTAATTTCAATCTTTTGATTCATAGTAATGTCCGGTGCATCGTACGGGAGTAACACTAGTTCAATAAATAACAAGATATTAATTAAATGCCTTTTTTATATTTATTGTTTGTAATGTAGGATACTTCCTGTGTTCCAAAATTTTCATTTACTTTTTTCTTTTACAGAAAAATTGTTTTATTTTAAAAATATGAAAGGTAGAAAGAGAGGATGATAAGATTCAACCAAAGAAGAAGGCAAGATAAACAAAGTAATTATTAAAATCTCACTAAAAATGTTAACATAAATATATATATATATATATATATATATATATATTTCAATAATCAAATAAAATTATCATTTTGAATATGAATAGAAGGAGAATATACTTTTGAATAATTATATTCAAGTTTTAAATAATTTAGTTGGACCATTTTTAAATCTGGACAGCCCAATGTCACCTCCAACCCTCCCCCCCCCCCCCCCAATGTCACCCCCCCACCCCGCACTCCCCTCACGGAATAATATCATTTCCGATGGTTTGGTGTAAGAATTTTACTATTTTTTTAAATAGTGTAAATTGTGCACCAAATGTCTAACTTCATCTCAACCATTATACTTCAATTCTTGCACCAAAAAGTATTTTCTTAAAATATTATTTATTATTTCATTTCATTTAATATTTTTACCATTAATTAGTATATTATTATTAAATTTTAATAAATTAATAAATAAGGAATGAAATTATATAATTATACCAGAATATTAAATGAAATAAATAAAATAAATTAAATTTATTTATTTACAATGAAAACATTCAAAATGAAATTAAAATAGATAACTACAATATAATACTTCAAAATACAATGGAATAAAAAAAAATTAAGATGCATGATGATAGATAAATATTTGTTTTGACTAATTTCTTTTTGAAATAAATTTTATAATTAATTAGTGCATTTTATATAAGTGAGAGAAATACACTCCATCCGTCCCATTTGAAGCTTCACTTTTTACCCAAATGGATGTCCCGTTAAAAGCTTCATCCTTTCCTAAAATGGTAAGAAATGTAGGCCCCACTTGTCATACCCACTCACTTCTTCCTCTCACATAGTTAAATTATGGGGCCCACTTGTCATACACACTAACTTTCCCCTCTCACATATTTAAATTGTAGGTCCCACTTGTCATACCCACTAACTTCTTCCCTCTCACAACCCTTCTTACACTCATCATTTTCCTTAATTTGTGTGTCATCACCAAAATGGTGAAACTTCAAATGGGACGGATGGAGTATTTTTTAAAAGTACTTATAAGTCAAATGTAGTATATTGTTTATCATCTTGTTGAGTGTGAACTCGCTACACAATTATTGAGTTTATTCAATCACATATCACAGCTGGCCGTGATTTTATAATGTTACTAGCGGGTAACCCGTGCTCTGCACGGAAAACCAATATTATGTCTTAAAAATTATACTCCCTCCGTCCCAAAATGATCTTCATATTTTTTTCGTTGTTATTGCGAAGGAATTTTGAGCAATAATTTTAAGTTGATTTACTTGTCCTAATGGAAATCTAAAATTTGTTATTGATACACCGTCAACAACACTATCAATACCAAGTTTGAAATTTTCGTTACGACAATTATATCAACTTAAAATTATTGCTCAAAGTCCTTTCGCAATAACAGCGAAAAAAGTATGAAGATCATTTTGGGACGGAGGGAGTATTAATTGTAGTTAACTAATATAGTAATCATCATTTTAACTAATACTATTAATAAAAAAAAATCTATATGATTACTATTATTATAATGATATACTAATCATATTCAACTTCAAACCTCAGTTAGGGTTGGCAATCGAGTTTATCTTTCTGAGCATTAACTTATTGAGCAATGTACATTTGTAATATTGGAAATGGATGATTCCATACACCCGATTGCCACCCCATACCTCAATTGTGCACCTATGTACACTCATCATCAGGTAGGTATGACACGGTTTTGTTGATAAAGTAAATGGTTTGCCTTTTATGAGCGGGTCAAGGCGAGCTCATTTCCTCTCTTATCTCTGTTTGAGACCCGTCTCTTACGTGAGACAGTCTCACAAAACGCTTCCTCTATTTTTAATCCCTTCTCAATTCCAAAATGGAGGGATTTAGATTTTTCAAATGAATGATAAAGATTAATTATATTTACATGAGCAGTTCCAAATCACATTTTTTTTATGTGGTGTTGTCCTACACAGAATGTTCCGTGGCTATAAGAATGTAGATACAAGTTGATCGATTCCAAGATCCATCCAAACTAATTTTTGCGAAATTCTTTCTGCTCACAAATTACAAGGAAAGATTTATGGGCACCACCATTAAGAAATACTCCCTCTCAGAATGATCTTCATACTTTTTTCGTTGTTATTATGAAGGAATTTTGAGCAATAATTTTAGATTGATTTAATTGTCCTAATGAAAATCTAACATTTGCTATTGATAGTATCGTTGATGTTGTATCAATAACAATTTTTAGATTTTCATTAGGACAATCAAATCGACCTAAAATTATTGCTCAAAATTCTTTTTCGTATGAAGATCATTTTGGGAAGAAGGGAGTACATATAAAAGAATAGGGTTGAGCAACCTGAATTTGCTGGGTAAGCGAGCGGATCTATAGATAGCATTCCTAGAAAAATTACATGGGTAGAAAAGGAGGTAAAATTACAAACAGAAGTAAGCAAGGCACAACACTACCCGAAAAAATAGTCATTTGAGGACCAAACTCTATAAAACTCAACAAGAGATGCAATCCGCAGCATTTGTTTAGGGACGGTAATACATGGCTATTAATCTAACATTATCTTCTACAGGTGTTAGCAAGTAAAGCTACATTATTATTGAATTTGAAGCGCCAAATGGGATTTAATGGGGGCGGAGAGAAAATGTAAGAGTTCTATGCACCAACACTACTACTCATCAACAAAGAGTTGATTTCCCCGATAATCTTGACAGGCCTTCCATCAAACAAGGAAGAAAGTGTGCTCTCACAAAGCTTCTTCAACTCCCTCGTTCTTAACACAGCTGCTTCCTGCAATCAAAAGAAAATGTCAGAACATACACGTGGGTGGTGGAGAGGGAAGAAATCATTGACTGATTTGTTGTTTGTTTCATTAAACAAACTGAAGAGAAACCATTAATTCTAATGGTTGTTCCTTTCCACTCAAGACTCCAAATTTAGAGATTGAAAAATGGAAAATGACAAAATATGGTATATATTAAGCAGGGGTTTCCCAAAGTGGGGTCTAAACTGGGCGGGGCGTTCCCAAAATGGGGTCCAACATTCCAAGATTAATGAAGAAGAAGACCCATGTGGGGTCTAACTCTAAACTGGGCGGGGTGTTCCCAAACTGGGGTCCAACATTCCAAGATTAATGAAGAAGACCCATGTGAACAATATTGGACGAAACTGAGTGAAAGAGATTGAAGTTTAAATTGGGACGGAGGGAGTAGATTACAATTACTTTTTTAATTTTGTCCTTCATAGGAATAAGCTCATTAGTTATCAGGTAGTGTAAACTGAAGACCTGCAGTATCAGGAACCTCATGAGACGTGCTCTTACAACAAATCAACGATTCGGGTTCATAAGAGGCAGTAGATTGGTAGGGCGCAGGAGATACGATTATCATTATTTTAGAATAAAGGAGGTGGATTGCAAATGCATACTGCATAGGGTGAGGAAAAAAGTTGTTAATGGTGGTGGTACGTTGAACTTATGCTTTTCAATACATTTGGTAGCTCGTATATACTTCCTCTCTCTCTCTCTCTTGTTCTTTCCTTACCACGTCTGTGGCCTCCAGAACCTGTGGGGGAAATATTTTTTTACCCCTCAAGCAAAGTTTTCGCATGTTCTGATTTTAATTCACCTCGAGGGAATAAGACTTGGTACTTCTAATCAGCAATAACATCATTTCGAATTTGCCATGGACATCAAGAATAGTTTCAAGAGAAACCTTGTAATGATATTAAGAACTAAGATACGTGATACTCCTTCTGTCCCTAAATGAATGTCCAAATACATTCGAAGGAACATTCTGAAAATCTTTATTTTTTATACAGTTAAACGACATAGATTCATAAAGAACTTGTTATCCATTTTTCAAACATTTAGTTCTGTAAGTACAAAGAGACTAGCGGAAAAAAATTATTAAAAAAACATGTAGGGACAAAGTTATTTTTAAAAAAGACATTTTTTGACAAAATATTCTTGAAAATGGACATTCATTTAGGGACAGAGGGAGTACATATTTTCAGGAAATAATCGCATAATTACTTATAATTCTGACAATCTTGTGACAGAAGTACAAAAGGAAACTCACTTGCTTCGGCCACAACGAAGATAATGAGTTCTGCAGCTCCATACGTTTTACCGCCAAGTCCTTTAGCCCCTCTTTTAGCTTCAACTCGTGGTGCTTTTTCTCCTCCAGTGATCCCACCAGTCTATCAAGAAATCTGGATTTCCAATTGTCAGTTTGTTACTAAAATCCATGCTCAAAATTTGGATAACCCTTCATGTGAATAAACCATGACAAATATTGGATAGTATCAGAAGATAATTAACACTTCCTCCGTCCGAAAATGAATGTTCAATATAATTTCAAATTTGCTCTTCATCAGTAAAATAACAATGTAACCGGTCATAAAGGAAGAGCACAAACTGCAGAGAACGACTGACTTCTGACAGCATAACATTGTATTTCACAATTACAAGCTCACTTAAATTGAACACCCCCCCCCCCCCCCCACATCTCACCTCAGGGAGGAAAGTGAATAGAATAATAATACTCTGTAATAAATTATTATTAATAATGGAACCTAGAACGAAACACGATTCTTTGCAGATAAAATTTAAAAAATGCATTTCAGTTGCATTAAAGTATTAAAGTGGCATGGCAAAGAAAATCATATGCAAACTGTTGGTACTATCAAACTATGATATAGATTAGTATCAAGAGGAAAAAAGGACACTACTTGAAAGACGAGTAAACCACATTTCTGACATCCGTACTATGTCAAGAATATCACTTTGACCTTCGTACTATCTAAACAACGAAACAAACCTGCGTACTATTGATTAATTAGCAAAACTAACCAAAATCTTTAAAAAATTTAATGGACGTTAATAGACGTTAAAAACTTAACAAGCTATTTTTTTGAAATGCCGAAACTACCCCTGTAACACTTAACAAAACCCCACCCTCCCATCCTCGACACAAATGCGCTCCCTCCCTCTACTTTCTCTCTCTTCCCCCAAACTCCGGCAACCCTTTCACCAAACCTCCGACAAGGCCCCTCCATTATTCCGGCTAACCCACCCCTCTGCACTTCCGGCCACCACTCCATCTCCGACAAGGCGAGTCCGTCTGTGTGCTCGTTGGTCTGGTCGGAGTGTCGCCGGTGACTGACAACAATAGATCTGGTCGGAATCTTGCCGGCGTTGATAGATCCCGTCACCTGCGGTTGAGTTTTACGGTGTCGTCTCTTATTCTCCTTCATCTCTCTCTCTCTTTATTCCTTGTTTCCACCCCACAACCGAAGTCGGCATCGGCATCGGCGTCGTCGGCGGCGTTGATGGTGGGCGTCCTTGGTTTTGTCTGCTATTTCAAACAGCAACGAGTAGCTCTCTCTCTCCTTTCCTTTTTCCAGATCTCTCTTCCTTCTTCATCTTTTCAGTTTCTTGATTTTGGATTTTTGGATTTTGCTACCCTTCCACTTAAAGCTCCCTCCTTCCATGGCTCCGCATATTGACGATTTTGAATTATTTCAATCTAGGGTTTGTGCAAAATTGTAGATTGACGATTTACACTAAAACCCAGATCTTGGTCTTTTTGTATTTTTACCTTAATCTTTGAAGAAAACCATGGCACCCAAACTGGAAAAACGAAAAAACCCAAATTTGTTTTTTGATTTGAGATATGATTTTATCTGGTTGTTATGATAAAGACTGGATCTGGTTTGTAATCTGATTTAGTTATGATGGTGGTATTTGCTGGTGGCCGTTCAGTAGTAGCGGTGGTGGTGCCGGTTCAGTGGTGATGGTGAAGGTTCGGGGCGGTGGTCATGGAGTTGAATGTTGGTGAAGAATTATAAGTTTTTGTTGGATTAAATGACACTTAAATGGTTTAACATCCATGGTGTTTGCATTCTGAAGAACATAGGGATGATATTTGTTTGGTTATGGACCAATTTGAAAATTTTAAAGTAACATCTGTTAAAAAACTAACACATTAATTTTCAATAACATTGATAACGATTTTGGTTACTTTTGCTAATTTATCAATAGTACGCAGGTTACTTTTGTTGTTTCGGTAGTACAGATGTAAAATTGAAAAAACTGGATAGTACGGATGGCAAAATTGCAGTTTACTCCTTGAAAGACAGATGCAAGGTTAAAGTGACATTTAAAATTCACAAGCTTCAACTCATGTTTCTTAGGCTCTCACAAATGCAATATATGAATATCGTATGCGAAAATTCAATGAAAATCTGATGAAAAAGTAAACAGATCCATTACCAGTCAGCAAGTCATGTAATACCTTTTTGAGTTGAGAATCATAACCAAGTCCCTTGTTTTCCTCTTTGTGAGTAAAGAAATGGCCGAGGAAACATCAGAGAGCATTTTAGAAATTGCATCAGAAGTGTACTGCTGCAAGACAAATGGGGCAACGGCTTGCACTTGATGTTGTAAGGACAAAGTTTCTTCGTTTGTCAGCTCCATCAACCGCTGATTTAAAAACGCTTTGATCTGACACGAAATCATCAAGTCAAAATGAAACCACTCAATAAATTCAAATAGAGGCAGACAATTATAGAATATTGCAACGGATCAGGCTAATCTTATGCAGCCCTTTAACGAAACAGGATATACCTCAAAAAGGTCATCAAGGATCTTACTCCGATACTCGATTTCCAGAAGTTGGCTCCTGCCCTGATTATTAGTGTGGCTTTCGCTTACAGCAATCAATCCGGATGAATGGGTCTCTGGTAATACCTGTGTCAAGCCACCTTCTTCAATTATTTCAACTTGAGGGTTATCAACACTAATATCCCATGAGAAGTCCAAGGCAGAAACCTCTGGCATTATGTTCTCTTCATTTATCACGGTCTGATCTGATTCAAGCCCATCATGTTGTAAGATCTCACTGGCATTAACGATTTCGTAAGGACCCAAACCATTGCTAGTATCTTCTGTTTCTTCGATGGTGCCAATATCCCAATCAATCTGAGAGCTGTCCACAGTAATATCCCAGTCGATACTATCAGCTGCATTTTCCGTATCCAGAGTCGTTTGTTTTGTTACATCAAGGGTTTCTTGAGCATTAACAGAATCCACCAGCTCAGAGTCCAGAAAAACATCAAGAGAAGGGGGATTCTCAAGGACATTGCGCAGATTTTGTAGCACTGTCTCTGAAGTTTTCTACAAAAAGAACAGTTATTTGATGTTATTGACAGCACAAATACTAATTTTACACCACATCATAGTCTACAACTTGATCAATAATTATCTACAATACTGGTAAAGTTACTACGGTCTTACATCCTTTTCTGTATGAGCATCCTTAACAAAGTTTGAATAGAACTCAATAGCCTGTGAAACGGGATCACCATTCAGAATTTCCAATATCTTGCCAAATGTGCTTGGAAGTGATTTCCTTGCTGTTTCTAGCAGTTCCAACCTCACATTTGCTCCCTACGAAGAAAATCAGATCCATGTCTTAGTAGCATAATGGGCTCATAAGTCATAATAAGAACTGATAGCTATCAGCCAAGGGCCCAAAAATAACAACCTGAAGTCCTAAATCCTGGCATGCCTCTGCATACTTAGCAGCTGAAAAGGCTGCATTTCTTTTAATATCAGCTTCCTTTCTCTCTAATTCCACTAGCTGTTGTTGAGCCTTTTGGACCTGCTTTTTCTGATATGGGGGCTTCAGAATCAAACATGAAAGTTGATCAATTAAATAACAATTATGACTTCATTGACAGTCACATATAGTATGTATTGGATTAACAAAGATGACAGCCAAAGGCTCCCTTACATTTCATAATTAACATTTTGAACCATCGTTTGAGCAGCCTCACCGAGGTAAATGTAATCTTTCTCATAAGCTCGTACAATTGCCTCCCAGACCCCCTGTCAAAGTAAAAATATGATGATCCGACCATACAACTTTTCAAAAGAGCAAAGGGAGAGGGAGAGAGAGAGAGAGAGAGAGAGAGAGAGAGAGACGTTTATAGGGACTTACAGAAGCACCTGAAAGCCGTCCAAAAATGTTTCTGCTATCGCTAGTTGACTTTAGAAGTATATCATATACATGTTTCGCTTCCAAGTAACCAATTGCTGACAATAATGTACGGAAATCAGAATGAAGAATATGCAACTCAGATCTACATACACAAGGAGGTAAGATAGAGAGAGAAGGAAAGTAGATATTAAAAGTAATGCTGGTCTTTCTTTTATTTAAATAGTAATAGTAATTGATCTTCCAGCTACCTCTACTCTTAAATCTCTAAAACAACAGACATCTGAAGTTTCAACCTAATGGGCAAAATATTATCTCATGCGTTTTTGACTATGAATAATAAATTTACAACTGGTACTTCTTTTAGGGTTTTTCCTTTGTTTGATTGCATGCATGCCTTGAACATATTTAGTTGCCTTGCTTTTATGTCCACTTAGGATACCAAGACATCAATTATCTAGTATTTTACTCTATCCTTAAAGCTTTTCTCTAGTGGACAATTTGATATGGAGTGAGTATTAAATTGAGAAATGAAAAATTATGGTTGTTAGACATACAATGCCAAATCAGGCCGCGACTTTTGTTATATACAACAGCATACATACATGACTAGAAAAACAAAGTGTAATAGTCTAACCTTCAAATCTAGTACATATACATACATACATATATATATATATATATAGCTCACGAAATTTGGTAGACAAAACTTAGTTCACATCTGAACTTGATAGAAGTGGCCAAAATGAATAATTATCTTCATCTTTTTATTTACTTCATTTGAGTCACTCAAAACATGATTAAAAAAAAAAAAAAAGTCAACTAGAAGTTCTTATTTTCTCCATAAACACGCAAAGATGGCTATTCAGCTTAGCTAACTAAAGTAATTATGGACTTCCTAATTCAAACACAATCAAAGTAAAAGTGACTCTGAGCCGGCTTCCTATATTGAGATAAATGGTTGAGCCTTTTGAACTCAATTAAACCATTTGTTGGATGACCAGCTGTCCAAACTTCAATCTCAGAAAGCTAAATCAAAATTACACTTGAACTTGTCAGGTTGACATTACTACGAACTGGAACTCAGGTTGTCTAGTACAATACTCCCTCTAACACAGAAAATGAGCCGAAGTTTTAAGAATCAATAACCAACATTTGTACACGAAATTATTGAAAATGAAACTAAAACATTCTTGAACTAAAGTTAGAGTACTTTGAATATCAAGGTATACAATACTCCCTCCGTCCCGGTTTAAGGTTCTTAGTTTGACTTTACTCACTTACTAAGAAACTAAGGCAAATTTGAGTCAAGAAAGTAGTGTGTGGAGAATATAATTGTCCATTCATAAAGCACGTGGATGAAAAGTAGATGGGTAAGTGATGTTTTTTTTTTTGTTGTAATATATGACCTTTATGAGGATAAGGATGTCCAAAACACTATTTATCATTCGCCATTTAAGGAATAAAGCAACTAAGAACCTTAAACTGTGACATACCAAAAACGAAAGTAAGAACCTTAAACTGCGACAGAGGGAGTAGTTTTTTTTTTTTAAAAAAAAGAAGCCTTCATCAAACTTCCACTTCAAAAAAACAACTGTGGAGTTCACATATAAATTTCTAAGGCTACGTTTAGTCTGGATGAATCTGGTCTCCATGGAATGGGGACTCACGCTAATCCAAGTCATAAGTGTTTTTGTAAACAACGGTGGAAAGCTCATTCCATGTAGAATGCCCACTAAAGGGAAAAGCTAGAATGATCATTCAATCTCTCGACGCATAGGTCACTCTTTCTTTGGTAGATTGAAGGTTTTTAAAGAAAGTTATAATGTCTTTTCCACCTGGTTTATACTTTCATGTACATTCTAGTATTATAGGAGTATTTGTTTCCATTCAAGCTTCCTTACCAAACAAGCCCTAATTTGCGACCATGTTTATGGGACGGAGGAGTGTGATACTTACTTAACAATTCATGATAAACTCTTATCAGTTATCACTATTCCGCAAGACCAATCTATCTGACTAGTTGAGGATTGACACACTTACAAGGATCAATAAGAAATCAAATTCCAAAACTGTGAGCCGAGAGTCAAAGTAGCAACTTTTAATTGAACTAATTGCTTAGTTTTCACAAGTACCAACCTTCAGGGTCAAGGGTTTGGAAATAAGGATCAATATCCTTGGGCAATGACTGAAACGCTATTGATATCTTGGCTTTCACCACCGCTAACCGTTTTCTCCAATCATACGGTATTCTTTTCCGATCGACCAACCATTCTTCAGTCCGTCACAACACAAAAATTGAAATCAAATGAAGAATTAAACTCAAGCTATTGACAAATTGGAATTACAAAGTAGATAGATAGTAATGATAGAAAGAGATAAAGATAGATTTACTGCCGAGACGGGCGAAGGCGATGTCGATCGGGAGGTTGCGGACGTCGGCCTGGTTCTGCATTTTCCGGTGAACTTTGTGCGTATGTTTTGGGTCACTTTAATAAGACAAGGTGGTAAAATGTGTAAAAAGAACACATAAGGGTTTTGGGGGTAAATACTTATAAACCATGTACTTTGGCTTTATCTCTCATACACCCCTCAAAACAAACCCATCTCTTTATGAGGAGGCCTATTTCATTAATTTCCCTCAGGTCCCCAATGCAAAATATTTATTGCTCTAAGATCCCCTTATCATTTAATGAATTAATGTAAACCTTAAATTACTCTTACCTCAAACCCTAAAATACACTCTCAAATAAACGTTTAGATACCATGATTCATGGTTTGGATGTTGAATCTGGATATAGGCATTGAGGTCTTGGTGGTAAGTGGCTAAGAAGCAAGCTACCTTCATTCAAGAGATTTTTGGCTGCGTCCGCCAGATTAGGCCACATTTATTTGTTTCGATACATTCGGCGACGACTTCTTCTCTCACAACAATGGTGACCCGGATGCTTTGTCTCTCCATCTTCTCAGGTTGTTCCCCTTCATGCAGTAACACCTCTGTTCATTCCTATTCTCTCGGCAAATCAACAGTCCAGATCTAGAACCTTTCTCTAGCTCTATTTCGATCATCCCTAATGGTCAGACTACAAGTCGCGTAGTCAACATCGTCCTTACCGTTTCCTTATTCGCCTAATGGTGCATAGTTGTGCTACCTAGTTACGACGTACTGACGACATGGTACGTAGCAAAGGTGGGTTTCAGGTTTGTTGTTTAAGACATATATTTTGTATATTTGTGTAGTATGTAGCTATAATTATTATTTAGATTGAAACAATTTTTTCCCCAAAGCTGATACATTTTATAGAATTTGGTGGTTGTGCTGGTGTTTGAATAGAGGTTGAAGCATGCTTCCTCATTAACGCACTAGTTCTTCGAGATACAGCGTCTTTGTTTAAGTTGTCTATGCATATAGGTTGAAAATTTGGTTACAGGGCCATTCTCATATTCTTAAGAGTTCTTTTTGTGTTTTTCTTCAATCTTCTCATTTTTTCTTCTAAAAGACGACTATAAGAGGTTTTTTTTTTTTTTTTTTTTTTCTATGAGAATTGAGTCTCAGAGTTATTTGATAAATGGCTATCAGAGTGTTTTAGAGTTGTCTTAGAGAGCAGGAAGATTTGGCCAAAACACGCATAAATTTTGGCTGGGACAAGCGCGAGATGACTGAGCGTGCACGAAGAAATAAGGTTGTAGGGGTATTTATTTTTGTACTAGGGGCCTTAGAGGGATTTCAAAATTCAGGCTCCTAATAAAGCATTAACATTACGCCGAGGGGTCTAACCGGAATTGATTTTTCTGCTTTTAACTACGAGCTGGGCTTTGATGGGCCTCCTGATAACAGATCCTCACATTTGGTCGACTCCGGCAGATCAGTATCATTCCGGTAAGTAACCAGTCTCTCTCTCCCTCTGTCCACGATCTGAAATTCTTATATGAGCATTTTCCGTAATTCAATTTGTCTATCATCGGACGTAATTGATGGTCCATTAACATTTCATTTTTAGGGTTATGAAATTGCGCGGATGTTGTTTTGTTTGAATTATTGAACCGTGAATGAGTGCTTCCTAATTGATTCCATCCACGTTATACACGTATGCGATGTTATGTGTGATTTGAATTTCCTTGTTAAAGTCAGCTGGGTAGGGAAGGGGAAGGGGAAGCGGAGAATGATGCTACAAAAAATCGTTCTTGATTCGGAGACTTATTAACGATTAAGTATGAAATCATAACTTCGGCACTTGGGCCAAGGATTTGGTTAATGGGTCAAACCCTCTTGCTCTTGTTCACTTTTTAGTTCTTCGTGGTTGGAAGGGAGAAGTGTGGTTTGCAGGGACATTCATTTCCGTCCGCTCTTGACAGTCTCGTAGACTTGAAATTTTCAAGCTTGTGATTGATGATGAGTTCTGTTGAAGAATGTATTGGTGCAGTTGTTAGTACCTTGGTCTTAAGAAAACTTTTTGATCATTTTTCGACTTTCTGCTCCTCACTAATCAAACATAATGCTTCACTATGAATCCTAAGTTAAGATCTTTTACTTAGTTGTTTTAGCAAATGCATTGTTTGCCTTATCTATGACTAGTAAAAAAAAAATATGTATTCTTGGTTGCATAGTTGTCAAAGGCGAAAGGCGAGAGGCGGGCGAAATGTACTTAGGAAAGGCGAAAAGCGAGGCGAGGGGCGGGCGACATAAAGGCGAGCAAGGAGGAAAATAACACTAAAAATAGTAAAAAATATTAACCCGTGCTCTACACGTGCTTTGCACGGAATACTAATTTTCTATTTTTTTATTGTTATTTTGCTCTTTTTATATTTTTTATTCAATAAAGTAGCATAACATTTAATTGTAATATAAATATATTATATATAAAAAAATAATTTTCTAATTATAGTTAACTAAAATAGTAACTATCATCTTAACTAATATTATTAATAGTAATAATTAATCTATATTATAACTATCATAATTAACTAATACTATTAAAAATACTTATTAATATCTATAATTAACTAATTTTATTAATAACAATGATAACCTAATATAGTAACTATTATGATTAACTAATACTATTAATAGTAAAAATTAACATATATTGTAACTGTCATGATTAACAAATAATATTAATAGTAATAATTAACTTATAGAGTAACTATTATACTTAACTAATACTATTAATAGTAATAGTTAAATTGTATAGTAACTATTATTGTTAACTAATAATATTAATAATAATAGTTAACTAATATTGTTAACAAATACTATTAACTAGTTTAACACCCGTGACGATTGTTTTAGTATGTAATTACAAAATTTTAGTCATTAAAAATAATAAAACCTTGACTAAAGAAAATATTTCAGGGCTTAAATAGTAAAGGATAAGTTATTCACGAATATGATGATTTGGTTATTTATTTTTTACAAAACTATCTATATCCTTGGATATTTATACATATTTATGTCATACTTTGCCTTTCATAAACGTTTACATAAGATTTCAAAAAAAAAAAAAGTTTACATAAGTTTATAAGAAGAAGCGAAATGTTAGGGGAATAAAAGGATTTCACAAAATTGAAGGATACAAAATGAGGTGACGATATTTTATTTGTTGTATCGATAGTGGGCCCGTTACACTCTAATTAAAAAGACCAATAAAATTACGACACATTATTTTTGTAAGCTAAATTTTGTGGCACTTAAGAAACATGTATTTGCATCCCTACTTAATTTAATTAGAGATCACATGTTATTCCCATATTGTTTCACATTTTTTTCTTCAAATGCATGTTAATTAGACCTTCTTTAATTTTCTTTCCAAAGCATAATACGATTAATTAGAGACTTATCATTTTCTTTTAACAAAAAAAAAAGCATGTCCACCAAATAGCAAAAATTATATAATTAATCCGTCAATATTAAATATTGCATTTAACTTGTCAATTAATTAGAAGAAAATGCTTTAGTTGTTATTTATACCATAGTAGAATTGTATTAATAAAGTTGTTTCCTAATTTAAAATACAACAATTGTCTTGGAATAGCATAGAAAAATACAAACTTTATCATGCAATGCAGGGAGTATATTTTAAAGCGAAATTGCAGAAAAAATATTTTGTTAAATATAAATTAATAAAATACTAACTATAGATGTTATTTTACTAATTTTTATTTGCATTCCTTAAAATATTTCAGATGCGTAATGAATCTATAAAAATTAACTTTGATATACATATACCCAACACCCAACGACATACATATTTATTTATTTCAAAAAAAAATGAAAATCTCTCCTTTCTAAAAGTATAAGGTTGAGAAGTCAGCTAATCTGATTTATTATTACATTTTTTGTTCTATAAAGATTGTTTCATTTGATTTTTAATAGTCAAAACAAATAAATTTGATTAAAAATTAATGACAAATCAATCATCCTAGTAAAATTTCAAAATTATTATTAATATATTATTAAAAGATTTATTAATAAGAATATTAAAATTTTTATAAAAATGATTAAATTGATACTAAGCTCCTTTGGGCACACCAAACCACATTAAGGAAGTTAAGCACGGGTAAAATTATTGGACTTTGGAAATTTTTAATATTGTTATGCTGTCAATTTCTTTGAGAATTGCCTTTCAAACATCCTTAAATGTGAACAGTAAAAGCAACGAAATAACAGTTGATCACCAAAATACTCCTTTTTAACAAAAATAAAAATGATAACAATTCCATTTGATAAGTATCTTAATTTTTAAGAATGGCGTTTTACTTTTACAATCTTGAAACAACACTAATATATTGCATTTTTCTTCTTAAATTATACTACCCATCTTATTGAGAAAACCAAAAATGGCAAGATAGATTTAATATTTCTAGGACTGAAAGACTGGTAATCATGAGTTTATACTCCCTCCTTCCCAGCCTAAGGTTCTTACTTTCCTTTTTGGTCTGTCCCAGCCTCAGGTTCTTAGTTGCTTTATTACCTAAAATGGACTATAGGACCCACTTGTCATTCTCACAACAAAAACTCTCTACCCATTTTATCTTTCCTACTTTCTCTTACTTACTTTTTCATACTCACAACATTTATTTTTTCTTAATCTCCGTGTAAAGTCAAACTCAGAACTATAGGCCGGGACGGAGGGAGAAATACTTTTATCTCAAAATAAATATCAACATTTAATATTAAAGTTGTGCATTTATGGCTACCTCTATTACAATAGAAAATTGTACATGTATTTTGGGACGGATCAAACATTATTTTGTTTTAATTCTCTAAAATGAAATTAACATCTACTATTATTTAACGGATCTTATATGTTGCCAAAAGTTGCTTTATCAATATGAACATTAAACTTTGTGCCAAATAGAACAAATGTTTGGAGCTGAACTTTTGATGCATATGCAAGCATGACATGTAGTTCAAATGCATTTAATTTGATTCATCATCTTTATTTACAAATACACCATCATTTAAATTAAATGCAGCATATCCAAAACTTTAAGAAAATAAAATGAACATGTCAAAAAAAAATGAACATGTCAAATAAAAACCACAATCCATACAATACAATGAAAGGTATAAATGATATGGGGAAATAGCTAGGAGAGGACAAACTTTGAGAAGGAATTTTGTAACGCCCCGAATTCTTAGATTTGATATAAACCATAGAATTTAGACACTCCACTACTTTAAAAACGGGTAAAATTTAAAACTAAAAGTACAACTATACTCCTTTAATGACGTAGGAGATACACTACTAAAGATGGTTCAACACTTGACCACCTTTTACTACTTTACATAGCCAAAAACTAACTTCTATACTTCCATTACTCGGCCTACGAGCCGGTAAACAAAAGAAGATAACTTTATTTACATATACACAACTGTACCCCAAAAATTCTGAGTTTAACATACTCAGTCTAACCCACGTCCTCACAAAACAAAAGTATAATAACCTACCCAAAAGATATCTCCCTTAGCACCCGAACTGGATACTACGATCCTCACCTCGAGCTATCACTAGCCTTCTTTGGATCTAAGGAAAACAAGAAAACAATAAACGGGGTGAGATAAAATCTCAGTAAGTTACTACTATCATAGTATGATATGCATACATATAGAAATGAAGCATGAAAGCAGTTCATTAATCATATATATCAAGTAGCACATCACATGAGTAGCTACTCCCACTCATTATACAACACGTATAGCTAAGCACACATTACAAAGGATATTTCTTTCCTCCTTATTACCCCATACCCAAACTTAACGTTGATTCACGGTTATTACTCAGCCCCAATCATTGATAAAGCTAGACCCCTACTGTGATCAATAGTAGGAGCAAACGGTCACAGATGCATAGATTCACGGTTATTACTCAGCCCCAGCTCTCATAATAAACGTGAACCTATACACCCCCGAAACACATAAACCAGCTGGACTCACAACCAATTACACAAGTAATATTTACTTGACATTACGAAACTAGTACTAGGCCCAAAGTAAGGGACTAGATCATTAACCATGTACTTCACTTAGCCATAATTGTATTAAATGCTCAAATTCACTTATAACATATTTAGTATGTATCATTTACCAATTCATCTTCTAGTAATCATGAAGAGTGTAAACAATCATTTACTTATCAATATAATCTTTTATAACACATACAAAGTACTCCCTATCAATTACCAACACTTAGAAATAAAAAGGATCAAATAAGGCTGAAACAGGGGAAGGGTGCGCACGCCTCCCCACCACGGGTGCGCGCGCCTCCCTAAAACAGAAGTGAGGCCTTGACAATATCAACCAAGGGTGCGCACGCCTCCATTTCAAGGGTGCGCGCGCTTCCAACTACTGAAGCTATGGCAATTTCACATTTTATAGGGTGCGCACGCCTCCCTACAATTGGTGCGCGCGCCTCCAACTAACTCCAAATAATTTCAACTTCAGATAATGGGTGCGTGCGCCTCCTTTAATGGGGTGCGCGCGCCTCCCATACGAAAATCAGATTTCCAGATTCAGTTCCTGGGTTTGTTCTTGACAACCAATTGGGGGAAAAACACTTATACTCAACCCAGCAACACAACACCCTTTCCCAGCCTATTCTACACCTATTCTGGGTTCCCAAACCTCAACTTACACACCACAACAACCTTTAAACTAAACAACATCCCAGAAATTGAAAATCAAAGACAACAACCTAAAAATTCACCTATTTCATATTTCTTCACCAAAACCATGGTTGATTCAATTATTCCTTACCTATATCTTCATATAACTCAAGAATGACTAATTTTAAAATTTAATAGGGAATTTAGTAACTTACCTATTCCGGAAAAGTATCAAGAAAACGGAAATTGAATCGGTAGAAATACTCTATTCAATGCCCTGAACAATTACATATATTTAGAATTTGAAACGGAGAAGTAAATGAATTAATAGGAATTAATACATAAATTTTTCTTACCTTTTCTTTCTTCTAGTCAATAGCAATGGAGGAAGTAGTATTTTAAGTGTGTGTGTGTGTGTGTTCATGCCCAGAGAGAGGGAGAGGTGAGGGATAAACATGCTTATAAAAATCCCATTTTTACACCTAGGTCCCTCCCTTTTCAATTTGAGCAAATAAGCCCCTGAACTTTAAAGTTACCCTTTGGACCCTAAAGTTTCACTAACTCATTTGTTTAACTTAACAAACTTTCTACTAACACATTAACTACCACATATGCTCACATAATATATACAAATCATAAAATATTATCTAGCATATAAAATGCGCATATAAATCACATAATAGATTTTAATCATATAAAATGCAAAATATGAAAATAAAATTGGGTGAGGCGTTACATCCTCCCCACCTTAAAAAAAAAATTCGTCCGTGAATTTTATTTATCTACATAATCACATTACTTACCAAAGTTATCAAATAGACTCGGGTATCTTTCTCGCATTTCTCGCTCAGATTCCCAAGTAGCCTCTTCAATCTCGTGATTCCTCCATAATACCTTCACAAGGGGAATTCTCTTGGTACGCAAGACTTTTTCTTTCCTATCAAGAATCTCCACTGGTAATTCCTCGTAGGACAAATCGGGTTGGAACTCAATTGGCTCATACTCAAGAACATGAGATTCATCCGCGATATACTTACGAAGAGTAGAAACATGAAACACATTATGGATCCCGGACAATGATGGCGGTAAAGCAAGTCTATAAGCCAATTTCCCAATCCTCTCAAGTATTTCAAATGGCCCTATATACCGAGGAGTCAACTTCCCTTTCTTACCAAATCGTTTCACACCTTTCTGAGGCGACACTTTTAAGAACACGAAATCCCCGACTTGGAATTCAAGATCTCTTCTTCTGTTATCAGCATAACTCTTTTGACGACTTTGAGCTGTCCTCAATCTATCCCGAATCAATCTCACACTCTCTACTGACTGTTGAACCATTTCGGGTCCCAAAAGCTTTGCTTCTCCGACCTCATCCCAACATATAGGTGATCTACATTTATGACCATACAATGCTTCGTAGGGGGCCATCTCAATACTAGACTGGTAGCTGTTATTATAAGCAAATTCAACTAACGGTAAATGAACATCCCAACTACCTTTGAAGTCAACTGCACAGGCTCGTAACATATCTTCAAGAATTCGTACTAGCCTTTCCGACTGCCCATCTGACTGTGGGTGAAATGTCGTGCTGAAATTCAATTTAGTCCCCATTGCCCCTTGAAGAGCTTGCCAGAATCGGGATGTAAACCGAGGATCTCTATCGGATACTATACCTACTGGAACCCCATGAAGCCGGACTATCTCCTAAACATATAGAGAAGCCAACTGAGTCAATGAATACCCCATAGAAACAGGTAAAAAGTGAGCCGACTTGGTTAACCGATCTACTATAACCCAAACTGCTTCATAACCCTTTCGAGTACGTGGTAAACCGGTTACAAAATCCATGGTGATATGCTCCCATTTCCATTCAGGAATCTCTAAAGGTTGTAACAAACCTGCAGGACGTTGATGTTCCACTTTCACCTGTTGACATGTTAGGCATTTAGACACATAATCTGCAATCTCCCGTTTCATACAGTTCCACCAGAAATGCTTCTTCATATCTTGATACATTTTCGTACTTCCCGGATGTATGGTATACTTTGTCTTATGAGCCTCCTCTAACACTTGCAATTTAATCTCACTATCAACTGGAATACAAACCCTACCGCGAAAAGTAAGAATCCCATCATTATTAAAGGCAAAGTCGGGTTGTTTACCTTCTTTCATTCCATTAACAATCTTCTGTAATTCAGGATCAATCTTCTGAGCTTCTTTAATCTGTTGAAGAAGAATAGATGTAGCCTTTATATTCGCAAAACTCAAGCCATGACTTGACTCATAAGGATTCCAGTCTCGCAAATCTTCTAGCAATCTCCACTCTCGGGCCATCAAATGTGCAATATAGGTGTTCCTACTCAAAGCATCTGCCACCACATTAGCCTTTCCCGGGTGATACAAAATTGTACAATCATGATCCTTCAATTTTTCCATCCATCTGCGTTGTCTCATGTTAAGTTCTTTTTGAGAAAATAAATACTTTAGGCTCTTATGATCTGTGAACACTTCAAATCTAGCTCCATATAAATAATGCCTCCACTTGTGTAACGCAAATATAATCGCAGCCAGCTCTAAGTCATGAGTAGGATAATTCACTTCATAAGGAGTCAATTTTCTCGAGGCATAAGCAATTACCTTACCATTTTGCATTAACACACAACCCAACCCTTCTTTGGAAGCATCCGTGTAAACCACAAAATTATCTGACCCATTAGGCAAAGCTAATACTGGAGCCACCGTCAATCTTCTTTTCAACTCCTGAAAACTCGCTTCACACTTGTCATCCCATTCGAAGGCTATTGATTTCCGAATCAAACTTGTCATTGGTGTAGCAATTTTTGAAAATCCTTCAATAAATCTTCGATAATAACTTGCCAATCCCAGAAAACTACGTACCTCCGTGACTGTAGTTGGTCTCTTCCATTTAACTATGGCTTCTATTTTTGAGGGATCAACAGAAATACCGGCCTCTGACACCACGTGTCCCAGGAAAAAAACTTCTTCTAACCAGAAGGCACACTTACTAAATTTAGCAAACAATTGCTTGTCCCGAAGAACACCCAATACCATCCTCAAATGTTGCTCGTGTTCGGCCTTGGATTTAGAATAAACCAAGATGTCATCTATAAAAACCACCACAAAACAATCTAGATAGGGTTTGAAAACCCGGTTCATCAAATCCATAAACACCGCAGGAGCATTTGTCAATCCAAATGGCATAACCACGAACTCATAATGTCCGTACCTGGTACGTAAGGCTGTCTTTGGTATATCTTCTTCTCGGACTTTCAATTGATGATATCCGCTTCTTAAATCAAGCTTTGAATAAACCACGGACCCCTGAAGTTGATCAAACAGGTCGTCAATGTGAGGTAGCGGATACTTGTTTTTAATTGTTACCTGATTAATCTCTCGGTAGTCAATACATAACCGCAGAGTACCATCCTTCTTCTTCACAAATAATACTGGTGCACCCCAAGGAGACGCACTAGGCCGGATAAACCCTTTCTCCAGTAATTCCTCGAGTTGCTTCTTCAATTCTCTTAACTCAGCGGGAGCCATTCTATATGGAGCTTTAGATATCGGTGCGGTACCTGGTAACAACTCAATACAAAATTCAAGTTCCCGGTCCGGTGGCATACTATATTCAGTAGAAAACACATCCGGAAACTCAGACACCACAGAAATATCTTCCAGCTTTGCTACAGATATATTCTTGTCAATTACACAAGCAAGATACCCCGTACAACCCCCAGACAACAACTTCCTAGCTCTCAAAGCAGATATAACATGAAAACTACACATAGGTCTATCACCTTCAAAAATAAATTCAGGCAA
This sequence comes from Campanula takesimana, assembly GCA_026119855.1. NCBI lineage: Eukaryota > Viridiplantae > Streptophyta > Magnoliopsida > Asterales > Campanulaceae > Campanula > Campanula takesimana. Next base: position 249,749 of record JAOWBW010000070.1, read on the forward strand.
ACTCGGCACGGAAAAAGTAACCACCTTTTGATGACAATCAACAGATGCATAATGCATATAAATCCAGTCCATACCAAGTATCACATTAAAATCCCTTATGGGCAACACTACTAGGTCAGCTTGAAGGGTATGATTACTTATAAACACATCACAATTCTTATATACTTCTGTAGCTAGCATGCAATCTCCCATTGGAGAAGATACTTCTAACACATAAGGCATAGCATCAGGAACAACAGGTAAATGAGACATAAAATGCGATGCCACATAAGAATGAGATGATCCTGGATCTATAAGAACTCGCGCTCGCGTACTAAAAAGAAAAATGGTACCTCCTATTACTGCTGTAGATTCAGCCACCCTGTGCTGATCAATAGCAAATACTCGACCTTGAACCTTAGGCCGACCCCCACTATCCCGCTTACTACCCGAAGCCTGCTGTCCGGTACCTTATCCCGTAGTTCCCTTACTCTTTGGGCAATCCCTTTTGAAATGTCCACTCTCACCACAGTTTAATCATTTTCCTTGCTTCAACCAACATTGGTCTTCAGTATGGCCATCCTTGGAACAATACTTGCAAGTCTACTTTGAACTCGAAACATTAGGCTTTGAACCCACTGATACACTTCCCATACTTTTCTGCTTGCCTCTGAGGTCGACCACTCGGTCGGTTAAATCCACCCCTTTTACTTCCGGTACTCTGAGCCCTTTCTGGAACACGTACTGATGGTTGACCTCCTGAAGCAACTCCCGGTTTAACTCTATGTTCATCAATGTCATTCTCAATTGCATATGCCCTCTCAACTGCTTGTCGGTAATTAGTGAGTTGTAAGGAAAGAAGTTGCTTCCTATACTCCGTCTTTAATCCCTTCACGAACCTTTGAGCCCTCTTTATTTCAGTCGGAATTAGATGACTACAATACCTCGCAAGTTTAGTAAATTCGGAGGAATATTGCCCCACCGTCATGTTCCCTTGCACTAGATTCAGAAAATCCATCTCTCTTCGATCTTGGACAACCGAGGGAATGAACTGTGAGTTAAACTCTTTAAGGAAATCCGCCCAAGTATGTTGTACATCTTTCTCTTGCTCCCAACTTTGGCATAACACCTTCCACCAGTGCTCCACAGCTTTTTCTAATTTAAAAGTTGCAAAGGTTACCTTTTCTTTATCCTCACATTTCAGAGCAGCAAATATCTTCTCAATACTTTATATCCACTCCTCAGTTTTTACTGCATCGGGTTCTCCAACAAAGCTACGAGATTGCATTTTCAGGAATTTGGCAAGACGACTGGCATAACCCTTGTCATCAGCTCCTGACTGTGTCTGCCCCGGATTATTCTGTCCTTGTTGGTTGGAGACAAATTGAGCCAATAATTGAAACATCTGCTTGTAATCCACATTATGATCATTACCCACTTCCACATAAGGAGTTTCAGATTCCTCATTTCCCTGAGTACTACTACCAATATCCTCAGAATGACTCATCTCCACCCTACACATAAACACTCGACGTTAATAAAACAACCCAAAACCAACCCAAAACCAACCCACCTAGGCCATAGACCCTATCCAGGCTTAGTGCTCTGATACCAACTGTAACGCCCCGAATTCTTAGATTTGATATAAACCATAGAATTTAGACACGCCACTACTTTAAAAACGGGTAAAATTTAAAACTAAAATTACAACTATACTCCTTTAATGACGTAGGAGATACACTACTAAAGATGGTTCAACACTTGACCACCTTTTACTACTTTACATAGCCAAAAACTAACTTCTATACTTTCATTACTCAGCCTACGAGCCGGTAAACAAAAGAAGATAACTTTATTTACATATACACAACTGTACCCCAAAAATTCTGAGTTTAACATACTCAGTCTAACCCACGTCCTCACAAAACAAAAGTATAATAACCTACCCAAAAGATATCTCCCTTAGCACCCGAACTGGATACTACGATCCTCACCTCGAGCTATCGCTAGCCTTCTTTGGATCTAAGGAAAACAAGAAAACAATAAACGGGGTGAGATAAAATCTCAGTAAGTTACTACTATCATAGTATGATATGCATACATATAGAAATGAAGCATGAAAGCAGTTCATTAATCATATATATCAAGTAGCACATCACATGAGTAGCTACTCCCACTCATTATATAACACGTATAGCTAAGCACACATTACAAAGGATATTTCTTTCCTCCTTATTACCCCATACCCAAACTTAACGTTGATGTAGATCTTCATATTGAAGGCCCCCGATGCCCAGTATCTCAAACCAAGAACCAAGAACAAAAGAGCTATTCAATCATTGTGCTTAATGCTCCAATCATTGATAAAGCTAGACCTCTACTGTGATCAATAGTAGGAGCAAACAGTCACAGATGCATAGATTCACGGTTATTACTCAGCCCCAGCTCTCATAATAAACGTGAACCTATACACCCCCGAAACACATAAACCAGCTGGACTCACAACCAAGTACACAAGTAATATTTACTTGACATTATGAAACTAGTACTAGGCCCAAAGTAAGGGACTAGATCATTAACCATGTACATCACTTAGGCATAATTGTATTAAATGCTCAAATTCACTTATAACACATTTAGTATGTATCATTTACCAATTCATCTTCTAGTAATCATGAAGAGTGTAAACAATCATTTACTTATCAATATAAGCTTTTATAACACATACAAATTACTCCCTATCAATTACCAACACTTAGAAATAAAAAGGATCAAATAAGGCTGAAACAGGGGAAGGGTGCGCACGCCTCCCCTCCACGGGTGCGCGCGCCTCCCTAAAACAGAAGTGAGGCCTTGACAATATCAACCAAGGGTGCGCACGCCTCCATTTCAAGGGTGCGCGCGCTTCCAACTACTGAAGCTATGGCAATTTCACATTTTATAGGGTGCGTACGCCTCCCTACAATTGGTGCGCGCGCCTCCAACTAACTCCAAATAATTTCAACTTCAGATAATGGGTGCGTGCGCCTCCTTTAATGGGGTGCGCGCGCCTCCCATACGAAAATCAGATTTCCAGATTCAGTTCCTGGGTTTGTTCTTGACAACCAATTGGGGGAAAAACACTTATACTCAACCCAGCAACACAACACCCTTTCCCAGCCTATTCTACACCTATTCTGGGTTCCCAAACCTCAACTTACACACCACAACAACCTTTAAACTAAACAACATCCCAGAAATTGAAAATCAAAGACAACAACCTAAAAATTCACCTATTTCATATTTCTTCACCAAAACCATGGTTGATTCAATTATTCCTTACCTATATCTTCATATAACTCAAGAATGACTAATTTTAACATTTAATAGGGAATTTAGTAACTTACCTATTCCGGAAAAGTATCAAGAAAACGGAAATTGAATCGGTAGAAATACTCTATTCAATGCCCTGAACAATTACATATATTTAGAATTTGAAACGGAGAAGTAAATGAATTAATAGGAATTAATACATAAATTTTTCTTACCTTTTCTTTCTTCTAGTCAATAGCAATGGAGGAAGTAGTATTTTAAGTGTGTGTGTGTGTGTGTTCATGCCCAGAGAGAGGGAGAGGTGAGGGATAAACATGCTTATAAAAATCCCATTTTTACACCTAGGTCCCTCCCTTTTCAATTTGAGCAAATAAGCCCCTGAACTTTAAAGTTACCCTTTGGACCCTAAAGTTTCACTAACTCATTTGTTTAACTTAACAAACTTTCTACTAACACATTAACTACCACATATGCTCACATAATATATACAAATCATAAAATATTATCTAGCATATAAAATGCGCATATAAATCACATAATAGATTTTAATCATATAAAATGCAAAATATGAAAATAAAATTGGGTGAGGCGTTACAAATTTGAATACATAGCGAAGGAGTAAAATTCCTTCAAACTCTCCGATTGAGTCTCCCTAAGTCGACACCACTTAATTTACCATATCCATTTACACCACCGTCATGATTCACCGTGTCCGCCATTATCCGACCACAAATTAAGGTGAGTTTCTTCTTTATTCCGGCCCAACTCCCTTCAGCATCTTCATTGGCCTAAGAAAGCTGCAAAATCGAATCACCGAAACCAAGAAATAAAAAAAATGTTCAACCCATAAAATACTAAATTAGAAATGAAAATATTAAAAAGAAAATAGAAAATTGAATTCGTAAATAGATGGAGTTGTATACAGCGACTGCAGGCCAGCAGGCCAACTGACTTTCATTTTGCTTTCTAGGAAGCCAAACTGAAAGAGAGGATTACCAACTCTATTGATAACAGTTGTATGAGAAAGAAGAAGAGAAGATTGTGGTGAGATTAGAGTTTGTGACACTTAGCTAATAATGGCTGTGATAATCAATGTGGTTGTGGAGTATGTGAAACAGGAGGAGAAAGGAATAGTTAAATAGTGGAGTAACATTGGGAATAGTGGGAGAAAGAAATTCTTCTTCTAATTGTACCGACTGTTTGTATTTCAACAATCAATGGCTTTGAAAATAAGCACAACAGACGCAAACCTTTCAATTCCCAAAACTTTTCCATACCTGCGCTTCATCTACTTGTTTTAGGCGGGAAAAAAATGAAGGATAGATTGCCAAGTGTCAAATGATGATGTAAGCGGTTTCTGATTTAGTATTTATTTTATAGATAGATAGATAGTAATAGTTAACTAATATAGTAACTATTATAGTTAACTAATACAACAATAGTAATAGTTAACTTGTATAGTACTCCATCCGTCCCAATTTAAAGTCTTAGTTTGACTTTGTACGGAGATTAAGAAAAAATAAATGTTGTGAGTGTGAAAAGTAAAGTAGGAAAAAGAAAGTGGGTAGGGAGTTTTTGTTGTGAGAATGACAAGTGGGTCCCATTGTTCATTTTAAGTAATAATGTAAAGTAAGAACCTTAAAGTTGGACAGAGGAAGTAACTATTATAGTTATTTAATACTATTAATAGTAATAGTTAACTTGTATAGTAACTATTATAGTTAACTAATATTATTAGTAATAATAGTTAAATTATACCATAACCAGGTGCGGATCTTGTATGTAAATAGGGGTACACGTGCACCCGATCAACCCAATTTTTCAACTCTTTTTACTAAGTGCACCCCAAAAATTAATAAATAGAGTGGTAATTTAACTAAAAGGGTTAGTAGAAGGAAAATTTAACATCAACTCTGACATAAACGAAGCGGAGCCGCGCATTTGCGAAATCAGGGAAAAAACAAAAAAAACAAAAAAGACTTACCGACTGGTGTGGCGACCTTTGCTCCGCGGACGAGAGAAAGAAAGAGCGCAGATCCGCCTCGATCTTCATCACCAAGCTTTTTAATCCTTTGCACAATTGCACTCTTCACTCTTCACTCTTCACTCTTGTAAGCATCCTCAAGTCTCTCATCTATTTTCTCTCTCCGAATTGAAGTAAATTGACATCTAGGGTTTGAATATAAATTTGGGGCTTTGATATTTCTTTTCAAATTTCATGGGTGATTTCAATATAATTGTTGATTAAATGTTTGAATTTAAATATATATATATATGTGTGTGTGTTTGAATGGTTATTCCATTGATATTTTTTTAGGATTGTTGGTGTTTTTGGTTGATTATTGAATGTGGACAAATTTCTTATCAAAAGGAAAAAAATTGGGGATGGTGAAACTAGTTTTGGGGTGGGTAATTCCTAGTCAACAATCAGTCCTTGTGATGGCTTCCGCTAGTAAATAATTTGTTGATATGAGTACTCTTCCTTCGGATCCTGCATTTAGAAAAAGCATTTATGAAAACGCGTAAGGGACAAATTTAATTTGTTAGTTGTATTGTTTTCTTTTATGAGACAATTGTTTTGAACTTATGTACTTAATTATGTACTTGAATATAATTGCGTTTTGAAATTTTTTGGTATGGAGTTATTTAGTGTAAATTGTGCACCCAGTGTTTGGAAATCCTAGATCCGCCACTGATCATAACTATTATTATTTGCTAATAATGGGAATATCATAGGTCACACATATTTAGGATGGTGATGATGTGGCTTCAAATCTAATAATTCTAAAAGAAAAGGCGCATGAATTAAAATTACGAAGTTCAAATTAACAAAACAAGTACTAGTTTAAGCAAGTGAAATAAACTTAAGCCCTTGAATATTATCAAGAAGAGAAATCAAGCTCTAAAATCATGCAAAAGTAAATGAAAATTTGTAAAACATGGGAAAAAGAAAAGAAGAGATAAAAAAATGCAAAAGGGCGAGAGGCGGGCGGGCGGGTAAAAGGCGAGCAAGGCGAACGCCTTGGGAAAAAGGCGTCATCCGCCTGCCTGGCTACAAAAAGGCGACCGACCCCCCAAAGGCGCCAAAAAGGCGAGGCGGGCGAGGCCGGCGGTCGCCTTTGACAACTATGCTTTGTTGACATCTTCGATTTTGTTGTGCCTAATTCCTATTAACTAATATTCAAGAAAGTTAGTAACTAATGCTAGTGCTAATTTCTGTAGAGAATTCTGATTGGTTTGTCGATAGGAAGAAATAAACTACATGGATCCTGCTGAGCGTAGATATCTGGAAGAGGATGATTCTCCCTCAATGAAAACAATTAAGGGTGCCACTACAGGGTTTGTTGCTGGTACAATCTGGGGCACCATAGTAGCTACATGGTTAGATGTGCCCCGTGTTGAGAGAAGTGTTGCTTTACCCGGTCTGATGAGGACTCTTAGAATGATGGGTAACCATGGGGCGACTTTTGCTGCTGTGGGTGGAGTTTACATAGGTGTAGAGCAGTTGGTGCAGCACTATAGAATGAAAAGAGACTTCGTTAATGGAGCAGTTGGTGGCTTTGTTGCTGGTGCAACTATTATTGGTTTCAAAGGTGAGTTTTGTTTATTTTATTTTGCCTTTTAATTATTTGTTTAATTGGGATTTCTATATGACGAATCATGTTAGCCGACCCCAAATCATTTTGGGATTGAGGATTTGTTGTTGTTGTATATTATTTCTCATCACTATGCTTTGATTTGCACCTAACTGGTGCACTTTCACATATAACCCAAATAATATTACTTCACATTCATCCGAAAATAACTTTCACCATCATGAATCAATTTTTGGAGGATCAGATTAGGTCACAATCCCATGAACCAATTCCACATCTTCAATCTTTTTATTTGAAATTCTTCTATCCCCAAGCCATTTATTCAGGCAGGTTTATGCACTTACAAGTTATTAGCTCTTAAAGTGTTGTGTGCTTGTGCATTGTAGCCAGGCAGTGTTGCAAGACTGAAACTTTGCCCCTCAGTTTTGGACATGTGCCAAGCACATGCCCATGATTGTTTGATTTTTAACGTACCGTTAGAGCTAGGTCTTGATCTGGGTCAAAATGCTACTTATAGACCACATGCAGGGCACATTTACATCCATGTTCCAAAGTGGGATTATGGTGAAACTCGTCGGCACCAAACATATTTTGGCATTAGTCATATTCATATAGCATTATGTAATTTTCCATCCACTACACAATTTTGACCCCTTCCAACAAAATCCTGGCTTTGCCTCAGATCTTACATTTATTTGCAATTTTCGACGCAATTTTCATCATGGGTCATCTGGAAACAGCCTCTTTGTGCTTTAATACAGGGGCAAGGCTGCGTACATCCGACCCCCCCTTACCCCACCATAGGTGGGAGCCTTTGCGGCACTGGGGTAATGTTGTTGTTGTTGTTGTTGATGAGTAAGATTTACAAAGTTATTGGTGAAAAGTATTTACATATCTCAACCAGAAAGGTTACTTGTGTGACTGTGGAAGAAATGTAGTATATGTCAAATTCTTGCACGCTAGACTGCCCCTGTCTTTTTATTACTCCTCCGTCCCATAGCAAACGTCGAACTTTTTTTTCGGTCTCTCCCTAAACAAATGTGGTGTTTCTAAGAAAGGATATAGTCTTAGTGCAATTTTACCATTGTACAAGCAATGGACAAACAAGTAAAGCACGTTACTTAAAAACGTTGACAAGTCACATGTGACATTATTATGTGACGGAGAGAGTACTTTGCTATATCATAATGGAAAATTTTGGTTTCGAAAGTAGTTACAGATGCTTATTCCTCACAAAACCCTAAGAATGCTCAAGTTTGTGCATTTGAAGCTCCTTTTCAGGAGATTCAGTTGACAGAGTTACATTATAAATAAGCACAGGGTTTTCCTTTGCATTTACTGGTTCATTGAACTTCTCTTTCCTGTCAACCTCCATTTATCTTTCACCAAGCATTATCATTAAGTTCGTATCTAAAATATAACCCATTTGTACAGGAAGGAACATTAAGACGGCACTCTCGGCTGGATCTGCACTTGCAGTCACTTCTTCATTGATCGATGTTGGGGGCCAGACCACAAGGGTGGATACTGGCAAGGAGTACTACCCTTACACCACTAAAAAGAGGGCTGATATTAATTAAGACATCTCCTGGGCCCCGCTGTTGTGAAGGAAGCCGTTATGCGATAACTAGCTACTGTTTCCTAATTGCATGTTCGGTTTTGGAGATGTAAAACATACTCTATGTTGTCTTTCTTTAGGACATACTTTCGCCTCATAAAGTCTGAACTTTTGGCCAAATAATGCATGCATTTGTCATTAGAGATCTTTCTCGGTTCAAGTTATTTTTATTTTTGATGTATTGAACTTTACGCTGTTTGTGCCTGGGTTGTATTTTTGTATTTTTGCAGATGGCTTAAAACTCTTCAAGTGTGTATTTTGGTTTGAGATTATGCAAAAACTGGTAAAACCTGTTTTTCGTAATGCATACTCCTGTAATCACTGCTGGACATAATTTCTTGGTGGGTCCGGACCTTACCTAGACCCCATACATAGTAGATGTAGAAGTAGAAGTAGAAGGTGGGTCCGGACCGACCTTAGACCCCGTACATAGTAAAAGCTCTTGCAACAACGAATAGCCATTATATCACACCATAATGTTTGGACCGCTACATAATTTTCATACTGGACCGACTTTTATGTTTGGATGAAGCTCGATTGATAATGGAATGCTCCCTCCCTTGCATAACAATCATGTTATACTTGTAAAAAAATGTTTTTTACTTATTTGCATATTGCTTGTACTAGTAAAATTGAACTGAGATTATTTCCTTATTTAGAAACACAGTTCACCGCATCCGTCACAAGGATTCTTGATTTCAACATGCCACAATTCGGCTAAACCAAATTTCCATTTTCCAATACCTAACAAGGTTAAAAATACAACACAAGTTGTCATTTCCGCGTTTATGCCAACCAAATCACACAAAGGTACGCGAGCCAAACAATGCTGTCAAGTTACTTATCATACACAGATCTTTATCATGAAAGGCGAGAAAACCAGATGTGAGCCAAACAATGTTGTCAAGTTACTTGTCATAAACAGATCTTTATCATGAAAGGTGAGAAAACCAGATGCGAAAATGAAGCATCAAAGTGACCAGTGAATGTCATGAGCAGAAGTGCCATAACCCCTACAAAGTTCAAGTTCCATGTACTGTCTTCCACTCTGTTGAGGCAACTCCAGATCATTAGAATAATGACTGCTATCCGGCTCTGACATCAGACCCAAACCCAGATGGGAATTCATCCCGGGGGAACTGCTACTACATTCATTAGACTTGAACTCCATGGACCCACCGTTCGGGTTAACATAGTAATTTTGCTCAAGACTCAGAGACTGGTTGCTTGATGTGTCGGAAGGCTGATTTGACAGAAGAGAGAGAGCACAATTGGAGTCAGTGAGCGATCCTCCTATAGTAACAACACTATGGTTAGGATATGGGCTCCTGTTTGATGAGCTTTGATGAAGGTCAGGGGGAGGAGGAATGTCTAAGCTGCTCTGCCATCGTTGTGGTGGGAACTTTGGTATTGCAGTTGGTATATTGTTAGTTAACTGTTCGGAAGCTCTTGCGTTCGTCCATGGATCCCTTTCATTGGGTTTCGGGTATGATGAAAAGTCCATGAGAAAGCATCCAGGCCTGCTGCTGTTTACTGCAGTGGAGCAGCGAAAAATCTGAATTTAGTGATGCAGAAATGACGGAAAAATCATTACCAAGTTTAAAAGACGACTTCTGCATTCCATTTTGAGAGCCCGTCTTCCAGAGTTACTGGTTGATAGGAGTATATACTACTACTAGTCCGATTTTTTTTATTATTACTCCCTCCATCCTAAAATGATCTTCATACTTTTTTCGCTGTTATTGAGAAGGAACTTTGAGCAATAGTTTCAGGTTGATTTAGTTGTCATAATGAAAATCAAAAACTTGCTATTGATAGTATTGTTGATGGTGTATGAATAACAAGTTTTAGATTTCTATTAGTAAAATTAAATCAATTTAAAATTATTGCTCAAAGTTCTTTCGCAATAACAGCGAAAAAAGTAATGAAGATTATTTAGGGACGGAGGGAGTATTATTTTTAATTTTTTTCAAATTTGCTCTTGATTAAGAGAGAAATTTTGAAAAATTTCCCGACATTCATTTTCCGACGGAGCGAGTAGAAACTATATTTGTAATTGCAATAATTATTTTAAAAAATCTCTGGGTTTGCTCAATTTCTTGATACTGCAAACCTTAGACTTACAATTCACTGTTGTGTTAATTCGGTGACAACAACTTTCAGGCATGTTTCAAGACTTTCAAATGTAAGGTTGTGTTTTTGAAGATGTATCAAGTATTTTTGTGTGACTATTCAAGACAAAAAATGGTCAAACTGAAAATGAATATAAGCTGATAACGGCTAACCAAGGATAGAGGAAGAGAGATTTCCATAACGAGGGGAAAACATAGATCCAGGAGGTGGTTTTCTGCGGCGTTCATTATGGCCAGCTAGGCGCCTGCGACAACTTCTTTTTCCTTGGTCAAATTCTGGCAGCAGATGAAACCTGGAAATTAACTACCCACGGAACTATTAGTTACAATAAAATGCTAAGCACATAACATTACCCCATTCACTCGAACCCGTGACCTCAGGGTCACACGGAAACACCTTAACCAGTGTGCAAAGGCTCCTCTTCCTAGGCAGGTCATATACAAAGCAAATGTTAGGCTCGTATCACGTGCTCAAGTTTCTGTTAGCACATTCTGGAAGTGGAATGATGCTCTCCGTTCCTTGTGCTATTTTGAATCATTCGGGTAACTTTTTTCATTCATCAATTTCCTTTAACTTTCATTATTACTTGCCCCAACCATCTTCTTTCTAGTCTTTTTCCTCTAATCATTACGAAAGAATGAAAGTAACATCTCCAAACAAGTATTACCATATTCTGAAAGTTGGAAAAAGAACTAAAATGTGAATGGAAAATTGAATGAAAATGACTTATAAACAGGGCCATAGCGAATGGCCATGCATTCCTGGGGGAGAAAGGGCGATTTTGTCATGAGCAAAGCTTAAACTACATACTGCACTATCATTCAGCAAAACTTTTGGCACAGATGCTCAAGTCAACATTTTTAAAGCTGTTCCATTTAAGTTTCTATTTATTGCATAATATGGATACTGTAAAAAGCAAGCTTGAAGTATTTTTCCAATTTGCACGCAAGCTTCATTTGTTCTAAATGAGAAGGTCCTCCATCTGCATGTTCCTAATAAGCATAAACTCGGATTATAATTCCAACTCATCCACCTGAACACAAAACCAAAAAGCAAAGCTTGACACATTTTTGTTCCATTAAATTTATTTAAATCAAAGTTTTGACTAATAGCTATGGGATTGACCGACCCTCATCCAACTCCCTTACCAGCGTTGATCCTAGGAACTGTTGGGAATGAAGACAAAACCGAGAAGAAATGGTCAAAGCCGCAGAGGACGAGAGGAGTCGAAACCGGGACGGAGTGAAGATGAGAAGATCCGGCCGGACCAAGAGAGTCACCCGACCGGACCCTATGTTTTACGTGGAGTACTCTGGCCAAATTGGTGTGCAAAGCTTTTTTGGAAAAGGAATCAGCCTAGTGGAAGCCTAGGAAGAATTGATCACCTTTGACTAAAAGGAGAATAATGACGTGTTCATTATCCAACCAATGATAATACTCCTTCCGTCTCAGGGACTCCGGGTAAATTAGGTTTTGATCAGGATTAGGTTTTGGTATTCCTATAAATATATTGTGATAGCTACCATAATATTTTGTACACTAGAAAAATAGCCAGAGAGAATCTGTGAGTCACAAAGAGAGCCAAGTAAGTGTTAGCCCTTGGGGGTGCCCTTAGGGGCATTCCATGGATGGGTTGAAGCATGTCTAGGGTTTTATGTGTGATGGGAGTGTTTACATGGAGAGGTTATCTCCTTGCTATATAGAGCGGTAGGCTTTATTGTAAACAGACACAGATTATGATATTAGTAAAATATCCTGGCTTGGCAGTGCCCCCAGATGTAGTCATTGTTGTTGACGAACTGGGTTAACAAATATTGTGTTCTTTTTTGTTGATTACTTTCATATTATTCGTATGCATGGTTGTTGTGTCTCACCATTATCAGAATTGTATGGGCATGAACTGCACAGATATACCACAATTCCCCAACAACTGGTATCAGAGCTTCCGGTTAGGAAGATCAGGGCTGTCCGAGTTGATTGAATGTGGCTGCAGGAACGCGGATCAGAAATAGGGGCTGCAGAAATTCTTTTGATTTTATGATTACTAAGACCAAATAAGATCAAGGTTTCATAAATTCAGATGGATTTGGGACTGCAGGTATTCAGGTCAAGGTTGCAGGTAACATAATCATAGAAGGACATGTGTTATTAAGGATTTGTGGGTGCAGTGATAATGGGCGGAGATTGATCAACAGAGAAATTCGTTGGTACGAATTTGGGCAACGGATTTGGATTATGAAAGTTGCAAGAGAGAAAGATTCAAGTTTTCCAGACTTTGATAGATTATTGATTGCATAGGTGTGCAGATCATGTATAAGCACAGGCAATAGGCATACGGGGTACGTGCAGCAGATGTGCATAATTCGTGCAATGCACGTGCAGATTTCGTGTAGATTCCGTGCAGCGCACGTAAAGATTTTGTGCAGAAGACATGCAGAGAGCGTGCAGAAGGGTACAGAATATGTGCAACAAGCGTATGGGGTATGCAGAAGTTGCTAGATGTGTAAGAGAATTCAAAAGTGCATGGAAGAGATACTTGATTATCCATTGAGCAGCTAGGAGGAAGGTTGTGTGGTCGCCTTCGGCTGTGAGATGTGGAGAATTGCCGTGGTAGCTAACTTGGTAGCTTGTGAGGCAGATGATGTTGTACACCACATACAACATGTTTCGCATGGGTTGTTGCCTGGAATGCGAGTATGGCGGGGGCCGAGATCGCCATGGTGGGAGAAATTTCACCAGGAACGGTATGTTGGTAGAAAGTTGTGAGAAGGCTAGCGCTAGCGAGAGAGACAACTTGGCCAACATGAGCGTTATCCAGAATCAGTTGCAGATAGGTTGCCTTGGTACACAGAAAGACCAAGACTGTGAAGGCACGTGATCGCATAGGGGTTCGTGGATAGAAACAAGGAACAGACGAGCGGAGATAATTGCATGGGGTATCACTTTGGGAAGTGAAGACTCAGAGCAAGAGAAGTTTCCGGCAGTTATGTTGAAGACCTACGCTTCGCTTCAACTCGTTTGTATGGGCTTTGGGGAGCCTAGTGATGAGACTTTTGGCAAAAGTCGAATGCAGTGGTAAAATATTTGGTGGATCATTCTCAGGTGGGAGTTTGATGGAGTTTGTCACAATGGTGGTTTGTGTCTTCAGGTGGGAGATTGTTGGGAATGAAGACAAAACCGAGAAGAAATGGTCAAAGCCGCAGAGGACGAGAGGAGTCGAAACCGGGACGAAGTGAAGATGAGAAGATCCGGCCGGACCAAGAGAGTCACCCGACCGGACCCTATGTTTTACGTGGAGTACTCTGGCCAAATTGGTGTGCAAAGCTTTTTTGGAAAAGGAATCAGCCTAGTGGAAGCCTAGGAAGAATTGATCTCCTTTGACTAAAAGGAGAATAATGACGTGTTCATTATCCAACCAATGATAATACTCCTTCCGTCTCAGGGACTCCGGGTAAATTAGGTTTTGATCAGGATTAGGTTTTGGTATTCCTATAAATATATTGTGATAGCTACCATAATATTTTGTACACTAGAAAAATAGCCAGAGAGAATCTGTGAGTCACAAAGAGAGCCAAGTAAGTGTTAGCCCTTGGGGGTGCCCTTAGGGGCATTCCATGGATGGGTTGAAGTATGTCTAGGGTTTTATGTGTGATGGGAGTGTTTACATGGAGAGGTTATCTCCTTGCTATATAGAGCGGTAGGCTTTATTGTAAACAGACACAGATTATGATATTAGTAAAATATCCTGGCTTGGCAGTGCCCCCAGATGTAGTCATTGTTGTTGGCGAACTGGGTTAACAAATATTGTGTTCTTTTTTGTTGATTACTTTCATATTATTCGTATGCATGGTTGTTGTGTCTCACCATTATCAGAATTGTATGGGCATGAACTGCACAGATATACCACAATTCCCCAACAGGAACTTCATTCATGTGAAGTGTAGGCGAAAAGGACTTAGTAAGTTAACGGTCACAAAAACAATCATTTTCAGAAGCTACATTAATAACCAGTAATCCATCACATAAAATCAATGGTACTTCTTCCTATCAAGTTGACTGCATTAGCACTCCTTAATGTCAACTTAACTTTTGCAAGAAACTAAAAAGAAACACTCAGTTTGGGGGCAGAGGAAGTACCACTGATTCAGTAACTTCAGTTGCTTAAGAGAAAATAATCTACGCAGCTAATGACCGAGATTCAAGATGGTCGGCTTCCTATTAATAAATGCTCCCTTTGTCCCAAAATGATCTTCCTATTTGCCACCTTTCACTGTCACAAAAAGTTCTTCTCATTTCTACAATTTAGGCTTAAAAGTGCATAAACAAAACATGACTAGTGTAGCAAGTGTTCATATCCTCAAAAAGTTTGAATAGTCAAATGTGAAAGATCATTTGGGACGGAGGGAGTAGCGAACCTAAAGAAAATATAAGTACTAAACTTCCCCCCCCTTAAATTATTCATCATATCAAGCTGCTCTTCTGGCCAGAGGACATGTATGGACTAGTCACTCGTGGTGCAAACAGTTTGTTGGACTTAGGTTGTGACACTTAGAATGGGAAACCAAGAACCGACTTTATAGCACTATATGTGCCCTTCTTTACATACATAGCTCTAAGTGGTGTAATCACCATGAATTGATGTAATCAAAATTAGATAACGTAAGAACATCCCCAAGTCATATTATTTCTGATTTGGGTATGCAAGATCATTCCCAAGACTGGTAATGGTGCCATATACTTCGCCTAACTTGCAATCAATATTTTGCCCACCTTAAATGAATCAACTATATCTAATCATTTGCATACCTAACTGAAAGATGTCTGAAATGAAACAGAGACTAAAGATCAAACTCGAACACCAAAATAAAGAATCAAATCTAGAAAGCAGGTACTGGACCTAACCAAGTTAAATCCCCCAAATGACAGAAAGACTAAGAAACAATTTACAAATATATTCAACCATGTGCCACTACAAGAGCCATATTCACCTACTACACACATAAATGGAATACATATACAGAATTGGAAAATGTGCAAAATGACCAAATATGTATACTACAATTGAAAAACATCAAACAAGGAATATAAATAAATGAAACATACAAAGAAAGTTGAAGCCACATGTACATGACTAGGTACTAGGATGTCGATTTGAATAAAGATATTACAATCCACGTGCATTTCAGATGCACCAAAAATAATATATTTCATTCCTAAATTAATTATTGTTACTTCAACAGTCCATGTATTAGGGATTTTCCTAAAAATAGTTCTTGGAAAAAAAAAAAGAAAAAAGAAAGCTGACCTGCTACACTGTTGACAAAACCTCTGCTCAAGTCCAGCAACAATAACAGTAGCAGTCTTTGAATGCATCCCACAAACTTTGTGCCCTGAATAGTATGCCTTTGCCTCAGTCAGATCCAAATTACACCCTTCCACCTGACACCTGGGCGGCGTCTGCTGCCCCCCGCCACCAATTTGAACACCACCACCACAGCTCCGCCCTTTCTTAGGTGGGGTTCCGGCGGAGGGAGAGGGAGAGGAAGAGGAGGACCCACCAACTGATTTGGGGGGAGCTCCAATACCCACATCTTCAAAGTAAATTTTCTGGCCAAATTCAAGACCAATTTTCAATTGAGAACAAGAGTTTCTTGAATTACCCATCTCCATCTGTGCTGCCTAGTAGTAGACAGTAGTAGTAGTAGAGCCCATTCATGAAGTTGCCTGTTGGGTTAAAACAGGTTTTAGGGTCTGATGAAAGAAAGAGAGAGAAAATAGTGTGTTGTGTTGTGTTGTGTTCAGTGTAAAAGTAGAGAGTACAAAAACCTGACAATGTGCCATGCTAGTAGCCAGCTTGGGGCTCGTTTTTTTTTTTTTTTTTTTTTTTTTTTTTTTTTTTTTAACACTTGTAACATACTCCCTCTTAGGGATGGCCGGTTCCGGTTCGTCATTTATATGAACCTTAACCGGCCCTTGGTTACACCGGTTGGTGTTACCACAATCCGGTTCCGGTCAATAATGAATAAACAAGTTAAAAATTATTGAAAAACAAGGAATTTTCGGTCCGGTTCGCCATTTATGTGAACCTTAACCGGCCCGGATGACTGTCGGTTCCGGTTTATTCGTCGGTTTGCTCCGGTTCCGGGCTTCTCCGGTCCGGTTCCGGTCCGGTTTGGCCATCCCTACTCCCTCCGGTCACAAATATACAAATATAAGCAAAAGTAACTAAAATCACACTTACTAAGAAAGTAGTTAAATTTAGTTAATTGTCTTGATTTTATGATAAAAATATATTAAAATTACTAATATATCCTCATATTAAATGTGTAATAAATGTACACCTGTATTTGAAAATGAGTAATTAATTATGGGTATTTTTGGTAAAAGAGTATTAAATACAGTTACATTTAATGTGTTTTGTATGAAAACCCAACTTTTTTGCTTATATTTAGGTAAAAAAAAGCCAAACGTTTTTGCTGATATTTGTGTCCGAAGAGAGTAGTCCCTCCTTTTCATAACTTGTGCACGGTAATTAAGGGATGAATAGTAGTGATAGTTGTGAGTGTGAAAAATGAAGTAGGAGAGAAAGTGGGAGAGAAAATACTCCCTCCGTCCCAGTTTAAGGTTCTTACTTTCATTTTTGGTATGTCCCAGTTTAACGATCTTAGTTGCTTTATTCCTTAAATGGCAAAGGATGAATAATGTTTTAGACATTCTTATCCTCATAAAGTTCATAAATTACAAAAAGCTCATCACTTACTTATCTACTTTTCACCCACTTGCTTTATAAATGGACAATTATATCCTCCACCCACTACTATTCTTGACTCAATTTTGTCTTGATTTTTTAAAAAGCGTGCAAAGTAAAACTAAGAACCTTAAATCGGGACGGAGAGAGTAGTAGGTTGATTGGTGTTGTGAGTATAAAAATAAAGTAAAAGAGAGAACGAGTGAAATGAATAGTAAATATTTTTTGTCATTTTAGGAAAGTGTAACCTATCAATAGTTATAGGACGAAGGGAGTATCATTTATTTCAAAGCAATTGCTATCGTTTACAAACTCTTATAGCGTCTATTACCGATCTATTGCACTACCTATTACAAGTTCCTAAAGAGTTTCACAAATAGAACCTATTACAGCAAATGATACTTGCCCCACAAGCTGATGAAGTAATCTCTTATAGACGTCACAGGTCATTTGGTAGTTTGCTTGCCATAGACGTTTTTGTGTCATCTGATAGTTTTCTTGCCATAGACGTCCCACGCCATCTGAATGATTACCTGTAGATGCACATGTAAGGACATGGCTTGCAACACAAGTCATTTAGACTTCCATTCATAAAGTTATGATTATAATATTAAATTATAAAGTATAGTTGATAATAAAATGTGTAGAATTCCTGGATATATATTACCTAATCGTGATGGGCAAAAGGGTAATTTATTATCATAAAGCTTGAAAGGGTGTGGTCCCTAAATGAAATGTCACCAAGTCTACTATATAAAGGGCATTCCATCAACCCTTAAGACTACTTGATTATTCATTAGTACTCTCTTCATAAATCTTCATTAAGTGTTAAAGAAGTAAAGAGGAAAGACATTTATCATTTAGAAGAGCATTCTCCCTACATCTCCTTCTTATTCATTTCTCCCTACATTATCCATGGATTCAATAGGTATTGTTCTTAAACGCTTCCGCTTCATCTCTTCCTCAATCCTATTCTAAAGTGAGTGTGGCATTCAGGGATTAAAATTGTTCCAACAATTGGTATCAGAGCCCCGCTCATCTTTGGTTTAAGTTTGAGTTCTTTTTAGGAAAGTTTGTGCTTTCATTTTGATTCATTTTTCCTGTTGAATCATAAAGTTTTGATGTTGATTAAGAGACTCTAATTCGTTCATAGAGCACTGATAATCATCATCTAAATGTAAGAAAATGGTTTGAAAGGTTTTGTTGCATAAATAAAAGGATTCAAGTTTGACTATCCCTAATAACATAATTATGTGTTATGCATAATTGTGTGGATCTACATACTTAATTCCATTTTAAAAGGACAAGATTAGCCCTATATATCATGGTCTATGTTGTCAAGAACATACCATGTGGATCTACTTGTCATTTCATGTTTTGGGAAATTATTAAACAAAATTCAGAAAGTGCAGAAATTTGGAGTGCTCGACCGAGCAGTTCATATGACTCGGCCGAGCACATGAATCGGTGCTATGCATGTTGTAAAGGCATATGTTTCTGAAAGTGGTGCTCGGCCGAGCACCATATAAGCCTCGGCCGAGCACTTCTTGCCTAATAAAGCCAAAACCATTCTGTCTTTAGTGCTCGGCCGAGCACTTTATATGCTCGGCCGAGCAGACACTATTCACAGATTTTGGATTTTTTTAAAGTTTTGCACTATTTGTTTTCCCTTTTGGAATAAAACCATAAATTATTTCAAACCTTAAAATTTGCTGATTAATTATATGCTTTGACAATTTTATTCATTGTTTAAATAATATTGTCGCCTAAGTGATTTACGTTATTTAAACCCTTAAATTGTAAAGTGTTGGATGTTTAAGTTAATATGTGGATGACTTGAATTTTCCAAAGAAGATCTTGACATTTGACTAAACTTAGGCATTCATGTGGTAACAAATAAAATGAACATTAGGATATTTTCTTAGGTACTTATGTCGGCCCAAAGGAAGATTAAGTATTTATTAAAATATAAGTTCAAATTGCTTGTTAACTAAGGCAATTATTTATGAGTCAACTCGCAATCCAAAGATTAGTTTTGATGTCATGTTGAATGTCTTATTGATGGATTTCGTTGATATAATTAATCATTTTTCATTTTTGTAGTTTCTTATTCATGTTTTTGTTTTCATTCTTTTTTGTTCTCAAAAACCCAACAGATTTACTTATTGTTTCATCCGTGATTACTGCTATGAGTACTTTACTGAGGCTTAACGGGACTAATTTTAAAACTTGGAAAAATAAATTGATAATGATCTTAGGCTATATGGACATAGATCACGCATTAAGGGAATCGTTTCCTCTTCCTCTTTCTGATATAAGCACTCAAGAAGATTGCTTAAATAATGAGAAGTGGGAACGCTCCAACCGCGTGAGCCTAATGATCATGAATATAGTTGTCCCGGAGACCATTTTGGACAGTGTCTCCAAGGACGTTGATGCTAAAACATACCTTGATATGATTGAGGGATGTTTGGCATCTACTTCTTCTCACGGGACAAAGAGAAGAGGGAAGTACATTGCGGTTGCAAGTAAAAAGAAGCGTAAGGGATCATCCAATGATCATAAAGAAAATAAATGCTTCTTTTGCAAGGACCTTACACACATGAAGTTCGACTGCCCTAAGTATCACGCTTGGCGTGCTAAGAAAGGTATGTCATTTGGTCTTGTTTGTATTGTATTAAGGCTAAATTTGGTTTCAATCCCTACATATACATGGTGGTTGATTTTTGTACAACAACTCACATAAGTATGTTTGTGTAGGATTGCCTGAGTTACCGAAGAACCAGTAAAGATGAGAGATTCATCTATATGGGAGCTGAGAATCCGGTTAAAGTTTTAGGCATAAGGACTATTTTTCAGTTATTGTTAAGTACTAAGCATTGTTTGTATAAATAATACATTTGTTGTACCGTCATTTGAACGGAATTTAATATATATATATATATATATATATATATATATATATATCACAATATTGAATAAAGAATGTTATTTTGTTCATTTTGTGATCTTTATTTTTTAAATTCCAAGGTTGTTGGTACTAGTACTTTGTCAAGTATTCTTTATTTACTTGATATTATTCAAACAATAAATGTGTCCCTTAAATAATGAAACCAAAACTAAAAAACAAAAGTTATCGAGTAAAGTTTATATTTTATTAAAGCATAGGCATTTGAGTCATATTTCCAAGAGGAAAATTGATAAGTCTATGTTAAAGGAAAATCTTAAACAAACTTGATAATTTGGAAAATACTTTTGCATTAAATGCCTTAAAGTAAATTTATAAACATTATAGTATTCTCGAGAGCATCAAGTGTCTCAATGAACTAATGCATTCGGATATTTGTAGGCCATTAATTATTCCTTCATGGAAAAGGTCAACAATAGTTATTATGTTCAAAATGACTAACTCTTAGTTTGAATACATTTATTTGCTTCATAAAATATTGAGTTTGGACGTTGTAAAAGTCTTATAAAGACAAAGTTGGAAATCAACTTTGAAGACTATTAAGAACATTAGGGTCATTCATGATGGTGTACATCTTTGGAATGATTGTTAAAAGGAACAACGTCTAGGTCCTTTTTACTCGCTATTTTGAAAGAGTGTGGGATTATCTCTCTCTACATTGAGCCGGGTACGCCTAGCATGAATATTGTAATAGAGACATATTGAGATCCTTAAGGATATGGTAATAAGTATGTTTTATACTTCTCTTACCTCACTCATTATGGGCGATACGTTAAAACCGCAACATTTATTCTCATTAAAGCTCCCTCTAAGGCTTCTAATATAAACCCTTAATGATTTAAGGACGCGTTCCTTATTCGTCCTTAAATCATATTCATTTATGGGGTTCTCTAGTCTACTAAGGGCAAGTTAGACATAAGATTATTAGTAGTTATTCATGGGGTAAGCCGAGAGAACTAGGGGATATATAAATTTTACAACCCGAAAGTTAGAACATTTTGAAAAACGAGAATTCCTAAGTTCTTTTAAGGATGTTGAATTTAGTGGGAGAATTTGGAGTAATATTTTGAATTTGAAAAGGAAGAGGAATTCATTTGTATGGAATCCATTTATATACCACTTCCCATAGTTCCAATTGGATATCAAGTTTTGAACTTGACATTCAAGAAGAACATATAATTCAAAATAAATATGATTTCCCTATAAGGAAATTCAACAACCTCAAAATTAGTAAGAACCGGTGCCCTTATAGAGATCAAATAGAGTAAGAAGGAATGCAATTCCGGATATTCATTAAGTGTATCTTGTCGAGAATAAAGGACACTTAGGTATAGTGTGAGATAATCTATTTATCTTCCATAAAACCATCAATAGTCCTAATTCTCATAAGAAGATTAATGCCATTAATAAAGAGTTACAATCTTTTGAAAGATAACAACGTTTGGGATCTTATTTCGTTACATAAGGATGTGAAACCTATAAATGGGTCTCTAAGACCTATGTTAGGATTCATTGTTAAGTACACCCACCTTAATTTGATTGATCCATGCCACATGTCTTTTTATGGACTTTAGGACCGCATGTAATGAAGTTTTACTTCAATTTTTAGACAAGTCCATTTCTAGATTTTTGATTGTCTAGGCTGAGTATAGTTCGGTTGTATCTTAGCGGTTTTGTGCTTCAAGCCGTCATCTTAAGACCGCCAGCATGGAGCCCTTCAGCTTTCATCAAACTGCAGTTTGCATGTTTTATGAAACCGCCCATCAAGATCATTCTTCAAACCGCCCCTATGCTTGGTGAAACCGCAGATCAGTTATTGAAGAAATAAAGATATGTCATTTATTCCTTAGACAAACATTCCCTTTTTGACCGTAAAAGGATGTTGTTATGTCATGTCAAAATAACTCTAAGTTAACTTGGAGTTTCTGCAAGGAATGTCGGTTTGTCTATCAGTTCGAATTGTTTACCGTTAGTCCTTTCTGCAACAAATGACAAATGTCAGGTAGTGGTGCAACAACTACCTAGGACTACAAGACAAAACCAAGGACGAAAATGACAGCTCAACCAATGGGATTTCGACAGCACTGTACCCTTCAGATTTGATTCAAATCTTTACCCAACGGTCACAAGGGTGCTCTGCCTATAAATAGCCTTCATTATTCAACAATGAAGGTTGCTGAGCTTCAAGAGATTCATTCCCAAGTATTCAAGTTTGCTTTGAAGATTTAAACCCAGATATTCATATCTTCAAACCATCTCCATTGCAAACCCAGTTCTTCATCAAAGCTTCAAGCCTATCAACCGTTCATACTTAGCCTTTACACCGAAAGAATTCCATTTGCTCAACCATCATTTAGATACTTAGAGCATTTGATTTCTTTTCACACACACACCCGATTTATATGATCACATAGATTATATACTTCGAAAACAGCGGTTGTTATTATAGCTTAGGTTAGACTTATTGTTTAGAGTTTAGATTCATCTTGTAAAACCTCCTCTAAATTAATACAAGTCTCATAGCTATTAGAAAATCCTAGACTAACCATCTAGGTAGAGGACGTAGTTCATTTAAGAACGAACCTCTTCAATTTTGTGTGTTTGATCTTTATTTTCTGTCTTGATATTTATCTTTTTTGTTTGTGGTCTTGAACTTGTTTCCATATACGAAATGACTTGAAAGATGAATTGTGTTTTCCTTTAAAATTTAAGTTTAACTATTCTGTTCCATCATAGTGTTTTCTCAACCCGAGTCAAACCTCCCAACTCTTTAACTAACATATTTGGCCAAACCGCAAACTCCGTTGTGCATTTTATCAGTTCGGTTCTTGTGCTTTGAACCGCAGTTTGCCAAACTGATAAGTACTCGGTTGATTTTAAGGGTATTTTCGAAAAAGTTTCAGACCGCTATTCACCCCCCCTCTAGCGGTTATATACCCTTGTTGCCCTCTGGGACCAACAAGTGGTATCAGAGCATATCCACCAAACTTGTTTTTACAAGCTTAACCGCTTGGGTGCTGATCCAATAGCAAACACAAACACCCATATGATGCAAACATCCAATTCGAATCACTTACCGATTCTGGATGAAGATAGTTTTATCTTTTGAAAAGATAGGATAATGAAACACATGATTTCATGTGATCGTAGACTGTGGACCGCGGTTACTGATGGACCATATGTTCCTATGAAAGCTAATCCTCGTGCAGGAACCGCATGAGAAGAAGCTGAAGTTAAGAAATTAGAAAGTGAATGGACTGATGCAGACCGCATCAATGTGGATTTTGATGGAAGAGCTATGTCCATGCTAGTGTCAGCTATTGACCTGAGGGCTCATTCTAAGGTGCTTCACTGCAAAACCGCAAAGGCTACCTGGGATGCTATAGTTGACTTTCTGGAAGGAGATTTAGATACCAAGAAGAACCGCCTCTATCAACAGAGAAGACTCTTTGACTATTTTGTTAAAGATCCTAAGGAATCTCTTAGACAATGCTATGAGAGGTTTATTGATATTGTTAATGTTTGTTTTTCTCTTGGACATGTCTATTCTAATACAGATTTGAACATGAGATTCATGCAAGCACTTGGTAGCAAATGGCTGATCAAAACTACTAACATTGAAGACAACAAGGACTTGGAAGCTCTTGATCTTCGACACTTGTATGCCATGCTGAAGGTTTTTGAATTTAAGCTTAAAGAGGTCCATGAAACCGAAAGCAGATTTAAGACCCTCTCTCTAGCTGCATTCAACAATACCTCATCTCCTGTCTACAATCCAGACCATCATCAAACCGCTCCTCACCTCCACTTGCAAACCGCTCCTCCTGACCAAAATGTTCCTAGATATAATCCTCAAACCGCACCTTCTGAATATTACCAACAGTCTCACCAATCCTATCCTCAATCACATCAACCATATCCTCAATCTTATCAATCTTATCAGCAGTCTCATCAATCCTACACTCCTCCTAAAAGTTCTTATGCTCAGAGTGTAGGATCACAATCCTCAAGTTCTACTCAAGTTGATTTTGATGAAATGGATGATGAAGAATTTGCTTTGTATGTGAAGAAATACACCAAGTTCAGGAAAAACAATAGATCTCAATTTCCATCCAAAGGCCCAGCAAAGTTTTTCCCTCCAACCAGATTCAACAAAACTGCAGATCTCAAGACAAGGGATGACTTGGTTTGTTATAACTGCAGACATCCAGGTCACTTTGCTTCAAGTTGTCCCAAACCGAGGTATGAAGCCGCGCCAGCAAAGAAACCATTCAACAAGAAGTTCGTGAAAAGAAGAGGAATGGTAGCTGACCAAGGAGATCAACCGCTGACATGGATGGGTTCAGACTCAGATGAAAGTGATGATGAAGAAACTGCTAATCTCTGTCTCATGGGATTTGAAGAAAGAATTGAAATTGACGAAAGCCTTCCACTGCCAAAACAACAAATGAAGTCAGTTTCACCAAAGACTCCTGAGGCTAGATCAAGCAAAGCTCCTACAACACCAAACTACACTCCCGAGGTTCAAGCAGACCAAAGTCATGATGACCAGGTACTAGAACGTGCAAATATTATATGTCAACAACACACTGTACTTAAAAAGGCATATAAACTAATGGCTGGGGAACTTGAAGAATCCCAACGTGTATGTAAATCCCACAAGGAGGAAATTGAAAACCTCAAGCTCCAAATTGCTGGGATATCTACTATTGTGGATGAAAACCGCTATCTGAAGGACAGAACCGAGGTACTTCTCACCCAAATCCATGATCTTACCGTACAAAGGGATGACCTTCAAAAAGTGACCGATGTATGGACTAAGTCTGGTATCACCGTGGAACAAATCCTAAATTCACAAATTCCTACTTCGGATAAAAGTGGATTGGGGTTTAAAACCGATGATGGGTGTAAGTGTCCTTGTCTCTGTGCCGAAGGTGGTGTGAAACCTACTGAACAAACCAAAGAAATTCCTAAGGTTAATCATGCTGGTAAAAAGGGCTCAAAACAAGAAATTAAAAGGCAAAATTATTTCTTTGAGTATCCTAAAAATCAGACTGGGAGAGATTCAAAGTGGAAAGAGAAATCCATAGCGGCTGAGGCAACCAAGGAAGTATTGAGTGATAAAACCACTCCTAGTCGGTTTAAGGAAATTCCTATCATTTTCCCTAAAGCCGCACCTAAAAGGAAGGTTGAGCTCAAAAAGGTAATCTTTGTTAAAGCCAAAACCGCTGACCCAGTAAAACATGAGAAACCGAAGGTCAGTAAAGGGTTTGTAAAACCGCAACCAAAACCTGGATTTATTCATTGTGCTATTTGTGCTGATTTTGGTCATAGTGCTGGTCATTGTCTTTTAAGATTCACACCCAATGCCAAGGGACGTAAAAATCCTAAGGTCAAACAGGTGTGGGTCCCAAAAAGTTGCTAACCCTAGGACCTAAGGAATAAGGGGGACCAAAACCTTTCATGTTTATTTTTCAGATTTCATGTTTTATGGCTGGAACCGATAAGAAGAAGAAGGATCTCTGATATTTGGATAGTGGATTCTCACGACACATGACTGGAGATTCCGAACTACTCTGCAGTTTCATCCAAATGAAAGGTCCCCCAGTAGTGTTTGGTAACAACAAGAAAGGAGAAACAGTAGGATATGGAGTAATCAAACGAGGAAAAGTGACTATTGAAAATGTGTCACTAGTAGAAGGACTCAAGCACAACCTTCTCTCCATATCTCAGTTTTGTGACAAAAGAATGAACTGCATCTTCACATCAACTAGCTGTTATATCAAAGATGCTTCCTCTGGAGTCACTCTACTGACTGGCAACAGAACATGTGATGTTTATATGATAGATTTGAGCAATATTGTTTCTATTGCTGACCTCTGTTTTGTAGCCAAAAATATAAGTGAAAGCAACTGGTTATGGCATAAGCGGCTCAGCCACTTGAACTTCAAGTATCTAGCAAAACTGCACAGGGATGGTCTAGTAAAAGGACTACCCAAAGTGGCTGACCATCATGATGAAAAATGTAAAGCATGCCAGCTTGGAAAGCAGCCCAAACAGTCATTTTCTAGTAAAACCGCACCTTCAACGAACCGCTGTTTGCAACTGCTGCACATGGATTTATTTGGACCTGTCCCAACCGCCAGTATAGGAGGAAACCGCTATACACTTGTGGTGGTTGATGATTATTCAAGATATACATGGGTGGAAATGATGGCCTCTAAAGATGATACTTATGGCATCGTAACCGCTCTCTTTAGACAGCTCCAAACTCAGAAATTGGATGACATTGTTGCCGTGCGTTCAGATAATGGAACCGAATTTACAAACAATGGTGTTGCTCAATATTGTGATGATCATGGAATTGATCATAACTTCTCTGCCGCTGGGGTTCCACAACAGAATGGAGTTGTAGAAAGAAAGAACATGACTTTGATTGAAGCCGGGAAGACCATGATTGCAGAAGCAAAGCTTCCCAAATACTTCTGGGCTGAAGCTGTCAATACCGCATGTTTCACCAAGAACCGCTCCCTAATCATCAAAGTTCACAACAAGACCCCTTATGAATTATGGAGAGGCAGATCACCCAACATTGCCTTCTTCAAGATATTTGGATGCAAGTGCTACATCTTGTACAATGGCAAAGAGCATCGAGGTAAATTTGATGCTAAGGCCGATGAAGGTATTTTTGTTGGTTATTCAAAACACTCCAAAGCTTTTCGTTGTTTCAATAAGACATCTTTAAAAATGGTAGAGTAAGTCCATGTTACATTTGATGAACATAATCTTCTTGAGCCACATATGGCTCCAAATGTTGCTGATGATTTTAGTGGTTTTGAGACAGGTACATCTTACCCTAATCATGCAACCGCAAATGACCAACCTACTCAAACCACTCCATTAGGTTCTCCAGCCGCTCCAAATCAAACCGAAGGTGTTGCTGTAGAACCGCACTCTTCTGATCCCATTCAAACCGTTGATCCAGTTCCAAACATCACCTTCAATGAAGATTTCAATGAATATCAAGAAGAGCCTCCTCTGGAAAATCTTCAAGAAATAGTGGTTCATGAAGACCTCCCTCCAGAAATCAATGAGCATAGAGACCATCCAACAACCAATGTTATAGGTCCTATCAGTTCTGGTGTTCAAACAAGAGGAAGCTTAACTCATAGAGATAACCACAGTTTGTTCTCAACCGCACTATTATCTCAGATGGAACCGAAGAAGGTAGATGCAGCTCTAAGTGATCCAAGTTGGGTAGCTGCAATGCAAGAAGAGCTTAATCAGTTTGAAAGATGCAGAGTTTGGACTCTAGTTCAAAGGCCCAGAGATCACACTGTAATTGGAACAAAATGGGTATACAGAAATAAGATGGATGAAAATGGTACTATTACAAGAAACAAAGCAAGGTTGGTTGCTCAAGGTTATAGGCAAGAAGAAGGGATTGATTATGATGAAACCTTTGCCCCTGTAGCCAGACTTGAAACCATTAGATTGTTCCTGGCCTATGCCTCCTTCAAGAAATTCAAGTTATATCAAATGGATGTGAAGAGTGCATTTCTGAATGGTGAACTACAAGAAGAAGTTTATGTAGCTCAACCGCCAGGATTTGAAGACAACAAATATCCTAATCATGTCTTCAAGCTCAAGAAGGCCTTGTATGGACTCAAACAAGCTCCAAGAGCATGGTATGACACTCTATCTAAATTTCTTATAGAACAAGGCTTCTCTAGAGGTAAAATTGATACAACCCTATTTATTGCTAAACACAAAGGTCATTCATTATTAGTTCAAATATATGTTGATGATATTATTTTCGGTTCTACTAGTGAGACTATGTGTGTTAAGTTTGAGAAGCTTATGAAAGGTAAATTTGAGATGAGTATGATGGGAGAGTTGACATTCTTTCTTGGACTCCAAATCAAGCAATGTCATGATGGAATCTTTATCAACCAACCCAAATATACCAAAGATTTGATCAAGAAATTTGGGCTTGAAACCGCTAAGCCAGTTGATACCCCAATGCAAAAGGCCTGCAGTTTGGATCAAGATGAACGAGGTAAGAAAGTTGATCAGACTCTCTACCGAGGTATGATTGGCTCTTTACTTTACTTAACTGCTAGTAGGCCAGATATCATGTTCAGTCTTTGTGTTTGTGCTAGATTTCAAACTGACCCTAGAGAATCTCATCTTATTGCTGTTAAAAGAATTATTAGATATTTATGTGGATCTGTTAACCTTGGACTTTGGTACTCCAAAGAATCTTCATTTGATCTATTAGGTTATTCAGATGCTGACTTTGCAGCATGTAAGATAAGCAGAAAAAGCACAAGTGGTACTTGTCAGTTCCTTGGAACACGGCTTGTATCATGGTCCAGCAAGAAACAAGCATCGGTTTCAGTCTCAACCGCTAAAGCTGAATATATTGCGGCTGGAAGCTGTTGCTCTCAAATTCTCTGGATGAAACAGCAGTTGGAAGACTATGAAGTATTTGAGAAGAACTGTCCTATCTACTGTGATAGTACTGCAGCAATATCAATCTCCAACAATCCAGTACAACACTAAAAAACCAAGCACATTGACATAAGATATCATTTCCTCAAAGATCATGTTGAAAAGAAGAACATTTTTCTAGCAAAGGTGGGAACCGACGATCAAATTGCAGATATTCTCACCAAACCGCTTGAAAATTCTAGGTTCTTTCATTTACGAGGAGAAATGGGTATGCTGGAACTTACTTAATATAATTCATGCCTATTTATTTTTTGTTCTAATAATTTTTGTTAAGTATTTTGGCTCTATTAAGAAAATGCAAGTAGCTTGCGGTTCAATATACGAAACCGCAACAAAATGGTTCGGCTAAAGATTCCACTCAAACCGAAGAGTCAAGAAGAACAACTTCAGTTTTATCCAAACCGAATTGTCAAAGCAAGGTTTCGGTTTTCTCTACTGAAAGATATCGGTTTTATCAAAACCGATAATGAGGAAAAGGTAAGTCGGTTTACGCAAAACCGCTCAGGTATGAAATTGCATTTTAGTCCCTACTTTATGTCACTTCATTCTTTAAGGACCTTTTTGCAATTATCTCTGCCGCATTGAATGCGAATCGACAGGTACACTGACGGTTGAGTTTCCTTCAGCCGTCATGCCCGCTCCACTACCCGAGGTGGTTAATTGAGTATAAAAGACAAACCATTTTTCAATTTATCTTTTTACCTTCTTACTCTTTTTAGCAAAAACACCTTCTATCTCTTCTGTACGCACTTCTCCCTCTCTCTGTTCTCACTCAAAATTTTCTTACTTAAACAATTTTGTTTTTAATGGCACCAAAGAAACCAATTGATCTTGCTTCTTCTTCTACATCGTCCAAACCATCGAAGCCTGATATGGTATGAATTTCTGAACCCTAACTCAGTATATTTCATTTATCCGCCATTGTTGAAGCTTAAAAGCTTGTTCATCTTCCTTTGATCATTTTATGTTTTTTCTTCAATCTCTTGGTTGATTTGTGTTCGCATTTACCTATATATACTGTTTGATTACTTTGTTTTAAGATTTGTGTTCAATTTTGAGCAAAATCGATTTTGGGGTCATTTGGTGTTCTTGCGAAATTTTGCAGATTCTGGGTTCATGTGTTGTTATTTGTCTTGGTTTATTTAGAACTTTGTTAGAATCTGCCCTTTGTGATCATTTTGGTATAATTTTTCCATATTTTGGTTAAGATTTTGTTTTGCATATTCATACTCTGTTCTTCGTGTTCTTCATGCATTCAAACTCTTTTTCAAAATTTTCCCTCTTTGATTCGTTTTGTCTTCACTGTTCATTCATTCTTTGTTTTTACATTTTTACCCTTACTCTCCTTGAACCGCATGTTTTCATTAGGATTCCTTGTTATAGTTTGTAGGACTTAATCAAACCGCGGTTTGCTTAAGGATTCAAACTATCATTCTTTAGGCTATTTCTAACTTAGAAAATTTTTCAAGATCCCTCAAACTTTGTTCCCGGTTCTAGGATACTTGTTGGTCCCTAAAGGGGCAACAAGGGTGTGAAAATCGCTAGAGGGGGGATGAATAGCGTTTTAAAATTCTTTTCAAACCCTTTTGCAATTCAATGGCAGATGCGCACAACTCTTATTTTGGCTAAGTATAGCGCGCGGTAAGAGTGTGAAATGCACAGCGGAAATTTAAAGCAGATCTGCGCAGGGTATACTGTGCAGAGATAAAAACGCACGCGCTAAGTATGAGGCTAAAGAGTGGCACAAAATGGGATTCTAAGGCAGATGAGCAATAACAATTACAACATCAAAGAGCGGCAATCTGAAAGATCAAACAAAGCAGTTCATAAAAAGTTAAGCAGGGAATATGCAATAAGTAATGAACACGCTATTTGGAGAGGTTCGATCGATGAAAGATCTACATCCTCTACCAAGATGGTTAGTCTTGGATTTCTAATGGAGATCTTATTATATGAGAGAGTATTACAAATTACAACATTTGAGCTCAATACTAACTCAAGATCTATTATCTATGAAGAACAAATCCTAGACTAAACCGGTGTATCTCAAGAAGTTAGATCAAAATGATCAAAACTTCAAGAGGTGTGTGTGTGACAGAAATTCTGGACTCTATGAATATGAAAGATGAAGAGCACCAAGAATTCTGGTGATATAGGCTTTGTGATATGAGCAGGAGTTTTGAAGGTTTGAAGATCTTGAAGGCTGTTCTAAAGAATCTGGAAAAACTAAGCAGCAGTCTTCAGATCTTCATGGTTTTTCAGTGAAGCATAAAACTCGAGCTCTGAAGCATAATGGCCAACAAGAGGAGCTTGATCAAAGATGATGATCAAGGGCCGATGAAAAGGGCTAAATCCAAAAGCAGCTTGGAAATGAAGATGAGCAGGCTATTTATAGCTGAGAGCTTGAATATAGCCGTTGGAGCTCTGAGCAAGGACAATGAGCTGGCACAACATGATTGGCGCGCAGCTGTTCTTTATAGCCGTTGGGGCTCTGATCAAAGATGATGACCTGGCACAATATGATTGGTGCGCAGGTATATAGAGCCGTTGGAGACTGAGCATGAAGACCAATTTCAAAAGCTTCTTCTAGAAGGTTGACAGCTGTCTTCTCTTGAGATATTTCTTTGAAGCGTGTCTCCACCAATGGTTTTGCTGAGTGTGCTTTTTTTTTCGTTTGTGCACACCTCAGCATTTTTAATAAGCGTGCATCTTCTAAGCGTTTTCCAAACTTTCTAGAATGAGAGATCAGGAGATGAGGAGCTTGACCAAGGTTGTGTCCGCGCACAAAGGCATGCGTATTGCCGGCGCGCATGGATTCAGCGCATGAGCAGCATGCGCACCATGCTTGGTCACAAAGAGATCTCTTGAGAGTTTAGGAAGTAATATCTTGAAAACTGAGCAGGGTCAAGGTCTGCGCAAGATATCTATGCGCAGTGGCGACCTGCGCAGAGAACATTCTGCGTAGCGAAATGAATCCTTGCTTAGGTGATCTTCGATCTTTAAAGCTTCAAGACCTATCATCTAAGCCTATACTATAAAAAGGACTTAGCTAAAGATTGAAGTTATAAACTTCTTTACATGAGGTCCTAAAGTCCGTAAAAATACTTATAGGTGATGGTATCAATCAATTCTAACAAATGTAGGAGGGTTAAGTGATAAGCATACCCAACAATACTACAGGATGAAATTAAACAAGATACAGTTGGAAGGAAGCTCCTCAAACTGCTGAATGATGCAAAGCTGCTCCCTCTGTTTCTTATGGATGAACCGCAGTTTGTTACAATTATCTGCGCCGAATTTTTTGAGAATGGGATCTTCACAAAGGCTGCCTTACTAGATGTAAGAGGAGAACCGATAAGGGATCTGGAATCCGGAGAAATGAAATTTGAAGATGCTATCAAGTCCACCGTCTGTGGCAAAAAAGTGATCCTAACCGCTTCCAAGATCGCAGTTCTAGCTGGTCTTGAGAACTCTGGAGTTATGGGGATAAAACCGGAACTTCTAAGCAATACTACAATGGAGTTGATTGGAGTTAATTCTTTCTCCACCAAGAATTCCTCCAAAAAGGACTTTGGAGAGGTGATGGCTCATCTATGTGAATTGGTGGATTCTGGAGTCATGTGCAGAATGGAAACCACAACAACTTTACAAGTGAACAGTATGCTTACTGTGTGGCCATTCTTAAAGGGAAGAAACTGCACTGGCCCAAGGTTGTGATGAAGGAGATCATAAATGCTCTAAACCGCCTCCATGCTGCTAAAGCCGCTGGAAAATCCAAGGTCAGAACTCATTGCAGGTTGCTGACTAAGTTTCTGCATCAAGATACTGACATCTTCAAGTTCTCTGCTGAAAACAAGGACTATTGGTTGGATCCAATTGAGAAATCTATCTTTGGATTATCAAAACTTGATGCCTTCAGAACCGCATTTGGATGGCGGTATGCTCAAACAGTTTGGAATGAGGACCCTCTTCCTGAAGCCGAACGTGGACTATTTCCTGAGGCTCGGCTCAACAAATCTGGGAAACCGTATGCTGGTGCCATTGCTGATCAGGCCCATGCTACGATGCTAAGGAATGAAGGTCAAACTGCTACTTTAAACCGACTGGGGTTAAGCCAGTTAGCTCAGACCGCGGTACAGGCTGAGGGGGAGTCTGCGGTTGAGGGGGAGCCTGCAGTTCGGTCTATTCCTGCGGCTCGTCCCAAATAAATCGCTGCTCCAAGGAAAATAAAGGGAACTGCTCAAATCCCTTCTGTTATTACAAAATCAGACTTATCCAAACCGCCTCCTAAACCCTTATCCAAACCGTCATCAAAACCTTCATCTTCTTCAACCTCTTTTCCCCCCATCAGACTATCTCCCACCCTTTCCAAACCTATCACTTCTAAACCCTCAATTCCCAAACCTCAAATTAAACCTCTCTCTCCATTACATCAAAATGTGGAGAAATCAAGTAACTTTGCTATGGATGCCGCCTCTCTTAAAGCTGCCAAAGATAAATCCATTCCAGAACTCATCCCTTCACCTCATCTTTTCCTTCCTATCCCTTCTCCTCCTAAACCTTCTACTTCTAAACCGCCCTCTGTTAAATTCTCTGAAGAACAGTTGGCTGAAATTTTCAAAGCCTTCCCAAACCTCAAACCCTCCTCTCAAAATGAGCCTGAGCAGACCGAAATGTCTGAGGCTGCGGTTCTTGTTGATCAAACCGATGTGTCTACCATTGCGGTTCAGCCTGAGCAAACCGATGAGTTTGAGGCTACAGCATTGCCTGAGTAGACTGATATGTCTGAGGCACTTGGTGAACCTGAGCAAGATGATGAAGTTCTTGAGGTCCAACCGCCAAAGAAGAAGAGAAAGTTGGTGAAGAAAAGTGATTATATGGAACATTGGCAGTCAAGGCCACCAGGAGCTGTAGACTTTAGTGAGGCTGACTACAAAAGGGATCATTCACCACATGAAGGTGCATTTGCAAAAGAGCTCAGAGAAAGAGCTGAGATGAGAAAGGCAGGTATTGACCCAATGTTGGTTGAGGTCTCTCCTCCTTCACTTAAAAGAAAGCTGGATTTTGATTCACCAGAACATACTCCATCTTCATCTCCAGACTTACCATATGCTGCAGCGGTTCAACCATCACCAGTTCTTTCATCTGCTCAACATTCGGTTTCTACGTCGGTTCAACCGATGGCTCAGTCTTCAGTTTCTCCATCTGCTCCACCGTCGGTTTCACTCATTAAACCGAAGTCTAGGAAAAGGAAAAGTGCTGCTGAACTGGCTTCCTACTTGAAGCGGTTCAAGACTGAAACCTCTAGGGAAAGAAGGGCTGGAGCCCATGCTCGTGCCGCCGCCAAAGCCGAAGACAGATTCTTGAAGGCTGGCCGCCCTAATCCTTATGCTATTTTTCCCAAGGATGAGATGGAAGCCGCAGTTGAGAAGATAATTCTTTCAGTTGCAAAACAATTGATGGGAGAGATTGCCTATCAGGTACTCATGGATCCCACTCTAGCCTCCCAATTCTTTCTATTCTTTAATTGTCTCTGCATTCCCAATCTCTATAGATTATTCCTTGTGCCTTCCCCTTCCATCTTTCTCTATGATGAATATATGAGATATGTTGCTCTTCCTTCTCCTCCTCCTCCTACTCCTTCTCCTCCTCAAACCGAAATTATTCCTTATTATTTTTTCCTTCCTTTTGATCCCATAGAACTTGAAACCGCCATTATGGTTTCTATGGGTCAAACTTTAGAAGAGGCACACATTCTCTTGAAGGGTAAAGCCAAAATGCCTTCTTCATCCCATCAGTCTGATGATGCCATCCAAATTTCTGATAATGATACTTCTAGTGATGAGCACATTCCTGACTACACTCCTTCTGATGAACCGCCCTCTTCAATCCCTTCCTATCCAATTCTACCCCTTCATGCTACAACCGCTGATTTAATAGATGCGGTTAGAAATATTCAAGTTCATCAGCAAACCGCCACTTCTCGGGTTTGACACTCATCTCCTCACTTTACAATCTGATCTTGATGCCATTAAGGGGGAGAGAGTGAATGAAATATTTGATGATAGGTCACGACAACAACAGCTAGATGAGAAACTGAACTTAATTTTGGAAAATCAACTGGCTCTTCAAGATCTTGTCAGAACCAACAATGATCTTTGCAACTTAAAGTTTCAAGCCGTTGATGCATCACTTCAATCTGTTGTTGAGAAACTTGACATTCTGGCCCAGCATGCACTTGATTCTTCAGAACTTATCCTGCATAGAACCGGGAAACTTGTCAAGCAAGCCGCTGCAATTGAATTAAAGATTGGTGAACCGGCTGAAGTTCGGCTTCGTGCAGCTGACTTTGTTTTTGAAACCTCCCATGGATCTGGTTCTAGGAATGTTGATCAAACCGCCCCCGCTATTGATGCTCAAGTTGCAGAATAACAAGCTGCTCAAGACGCTCAAACCGTTCAGAACCAAACCGCAGATGATGCTGCTGCTACAAGGGGTTCTGTTGCAGATGAAGTGGACTAGATTTCATTTCGTAGTCTTTATTTTTGATGTCTCTTGTAATTCATACATTGTAAGTTACTATCCTTTATGATTGAATTATAATGAGAATGACTGCATAGCATTCTGTTTCCAAAACTTTGTTATTCAAACTGCTTGTTTGTGAAACAATGCTTGTATTTCTTAAAACCTCATGCACTACATTCATCATGAAAATACTTTTAAGTGCATTATGTTTTAAACATTCAGTTTAAACATACATTTCTGATCCTCAAAATCATATCATCTTATATGCATCTGAATGTATTTCTTTTCTATCTTTTCTTCATTTCCTTTGTTTTTGATAGATTAGAAATCTATGATCTAGCATAGTGTGTGCATTGACTTGGGACATGCAATTTCATGAAATTTATTTCGGACATGTTCTTACCAAGTACAATGTTTTGCTATTATCATAGTGTGGTAATGGCATCAATCAAATAGGGGGAGATTGTTAGGATTCATTGTTAAGTACACCCACCTTAATTTGATTGATCCATGCCACGTGTCTTTTTATGGACTTTAGGACCGCATGTAATGATGTTCTACTTCAATTTTTAGACAAGTCCATTTCTAGATTTTTGATTGTCTAGGCTGAGTATAGTTCGGTTGTATCTTAGCGGTTTTGTGCTTCAAGCCGTCATCTTAAGACCGCCAGCATGGAGCCCTTCAGCTTTCATCAAACTGCAGTTTGCATGTTTTATGAAACCGCCCATCAAGATCATTCTTCAAACCGCCCCTATGCTTGGTGAAACCGCAGATCAGTTATTGAAGAAATAAAGATATGTCATTTATTCCTTAGACAAACATTCCCTTTTTGACCGTAAAAGGATGTTGTTATGTCATGTCAAAATAACTCTAAGTTAACTTGGAGTTTCTAAAAGGAATGTCGGTTTGTCTATCAGTTCGAATTGTTTACCGTTAGTCCTTTCTGCAACAAAGGACAAATGTCAGGTAGTGGTGCAACAACTACCTAAGACTACAAGACAAAACCAAGGACGAAAATGATAGCTCAACCAATGGGATTTCGACAGCACTGTACCCTTCAGATTTGATTCAAATCTTTACCCAACGGTCACAAGGGTGCTCTGCCTATAAATAGCCTTCATTATTCAACAATGAAGGTTGCTGAGCTTCAATAGATTCATTCCCAAGTATTCAAGTTTGCTTTGAAGATTTAAACCCAGATATTCATATCTTCAAACCATCTCCATTGCAAAGCCAGTTCTTCATCAAAGCTTCAAGCCTATCAACCGTTCATACTTAGCCTTTACACCGAAAGAATTTCATTTGCTCAACCATCATTTAGATACTTAGAGCATTTGATTTCTTTTCACACACACACCCGATTTATATGATCACATAGATTATATACTTCGAAAACACCGGTTGTTATTATAGCTTAGGTTAAACTTGTTGTTTAGAGTTTAGATTCTTCTTGTAAAACCTCCTCTAAATTAATACAAGTCTCATAGCTATTAGAAAATCTAAGACTAACCATCTAGGTAGAGGACGTAGTTCATTTAAGAATGAACCTCTTCAATTTTGTGTGTTTGATCTTTATTTTCTGTCTTGATATTTATCTTTCTTGTTTGTGGTCTTGAACTTGTTTCCATATACGAAATGACTTGAAAGATGAATTGTGTTTTCCTTTAAACTTTAAGTTTAACTATTCTGTTGCATCATAGTGTTTTCTCAACCCGAGTCAAACCTCCCAACTCTTTAACTAACATATTTGGCCAAACCGCAAACTCCTCTGTGCATTTTATCAGTTCGGTTCTTGTGCTTTGAACCGCAGTTTGCCAAACTGATAAGTACTCGGTTGATTTTAAGGGTATTTTCGAAAAAGTTTCGGACCGCTATTCACCCCCCCCTCTAGCGGTTCTATACCCTTGTTGCCCTTTGGGACCAACAAGTGGTATCAGAGCATATCCACCAAACTTGTTTTTACAAGCTTAACCGCTTAGGTGCTGATCCAATGGCAAACACAAACACCCATATGATGCAAACATCCAATTCGAATCACTTACCGATTCTGGATGAAGATAGTTTTATCTTTTGGAAAGATAGGATGATGAAACACATGATTTCATGTGATCGTAGACTGTGGACCGCGGTTACTGATGGACCATATGTTCCTATGAAAGCTAATCCTCGTGCAGGAACCGCATGAGAAGAAGCTGAAGTTAAGAAATTAGAAAGTGAATGGACTGATGCAGACCGCATCAATGTGGATTTTGATGGAAGAGCTATGTCCATGCTAGTGTCAGCTATTGACCTGAGGACTCATTCTAATGTGCTTCACTGCAAAACCACAAAGGCTACCTGGGATGCTATAGTTGACTTTCTGGAAGGAGATTCAGATACCAAGAAGAACCGCCTCTATCAATAGAGAAGACTCTTTAACTATTTTGTAAAAGATCCTAAGGAATCTCTTAGACAATGCTATGAGAGGTTTATTGATATTGTTAATGTTTGTTTTTCTCTTGGACATGTCTATTCTAATACAGATTTGAACATGAGATTCATGCAAGCACTTGGTAGCAAATGGCTGATCAAAACTACTAACATTGAAGACAACAAGGACTTGGAAGCTCTTGATCTTCGACACTTGTATGCCATGCTGAAGGGTTTTGAATTTAAGCTTGAAGAGGTCCATGAAACCGAAAGCAGATTTAAGACCCTCTCTCTAGCTGCATTCAACAATACCTCATCTCCTGTCTACAATCCAGACCATCATCAAACCGCTCCTCACCTCCACTTGCAAACCGCTCCTCCTGACCAAAATGTTCCTAGATATAATCCTCAAACCGCACCTTCTGAATATTACCAACAGTCTCACCAATCCTATCCTCAATCACATCAACCATATCCTCAATCTTATCAATCTTATCAGCAGTCTCATCAATCCTACACTCCTCCTCAAAGTTCTTATGCTCAGAGTGTAGGATCACAATCCTCAAGTTCTACTCAAGCCTATCAACCGTTCATACTTAGCCTTTACACCGAAAGAATTCCATTTGCTCAACCATCATTTAGATACTTAGAGCATTTGATTTCTTTTCACACACACACCCGATTTATATGATCACATAGATTATATACTTCGAAAACACCGGTTGT
Source organism: Campanula takesimana (assembly GCA_026119855.1). Classification (NCBI taxonomy): domain Eukaryota; kingdom Viridiplantae; phylum Streptophyta; class Magnoliopsida; order Asterales; family Campanulaceae; genus Campanula; species Campanula takesimana. Next base: position 288,277 of record JAOWBW010000070.1, read on the forward strand.
TATTATAGCTTAGGTTAGACTTATTGTTTAGAGTTTAGATTCATCTTGTAAAACCTCCTCTAAATTAATACAAGTCTCATAGCTATTAGAAAATCCTAGACTAACCATCTAGGTAGAGGACGTAGTTCATTTAAGAACGAACCTCTTCAATTTTGTGTGTTTGATCTTTATTTTCTGTCTTGATATTTATCTTTCTTGTTTGTGGTCTTGAACTTGTTTCCATATACGAAATGACTTGAAAGATGAATTGTGTTTTCCTTTAAACTTTAAGTTTAACTATTCTGTTGCATCATAATGTTTTCTCAACCCGAGTCAAACCTCCCAACTCTTTAACTAACATATTTAGCCAAACCGCAAACTCCGCTGTGCATTTTATCAGTTCGGTTCTTGTGCTTTGAACCGCAGTTTGCCAAACTAATAAGTACTCAGTTGATTTTAAGGGTATTTTCGAAAAAGTTTCGGACCGCTATTCACCCCCCCTCTAGCGGTTCTATACCCTTGTTGCCCTCTGGGACCAACAACCTAAAAGGATTCACAAAGTAATGTTGAAAGATATAAAGCCCATCCAGTTGCTAAAGATTTTAACTCATAAGAAATGTATTGATTATAAAGAAAGAAACAATTTTCCGGTATCTTCTAAAAAGCTCCTTAGGATCATTATGGCACTAGTAGCACCTTTGATCTTAAGCTTCATTAAATGGATATTAGAGAAAAATTTTCTTAATGGAGACATTAAGGAAACTATCTATATGGAGAAATTCATTTATGAACTTAAGTAAAACTTCTCATTAATGGTATTTAGAACTTAACCAAGTTATTCTTTCATTTGTTTTGAAATGAATCTTGGTAAATATTAAGTATACCATAAGTTCAGTGGGAGTAAATTTATAATTTTGGTCTTATATGTGGATGATATTTTGCTTGCTAGTAATGATATGAACCTTATTAAGGAAACTAAGAAATTTCTTATTTGAAATGAAAGATCTTGGTAAGGCATCTTTGTATTAAGAATCCAAATTCACCGTGATCGCTCACGATATGTTTTAGGATTATCACAAAAGGCCATATGGAAAGGTATTACAAAAGGTTTAGCATGCAAAACTGTAAACCACATGACACCCCTAATTTTAAAGGAGACATTCTTAGTCTCAAACAGTGTCCTAAAGGAAAATTTTGAATCCAAGTATATGGAAAATTCCCTCTTTGCATCAGCAGTAGGAAGCTTAATGTATACGTAAATCTTACATTTAACGTTGGGATGCTTTGTCAATACCAAAGCAATCCGAAAAGAACATTAAGTAGCAGCCAAAAGAATGATAGAAGTATTTACAAAACACTAAAGAACTACATGCCTATGTTTTGAAGTCGGATCATCTTGAGATCATTAGGTATTCCGACATTAGTTAAATATATGGCTACATATGTTTTAATGGACTGTGATTTGTCAAAACAAGTGTCGAGAGACCAATTAAGAAATGACTATCAGGTAGCAGTTCTGTACTCTAACAAGAGTTTATGGATTTAGACATTAATTATCTTGTTATAAAGAAAAGAGTACAACATGAACGAAAATGATACAACTTATAGAAACAAACTCTATTTAGAGGATCCATTTATGAAAGAGTTATCATCTTCAGTGTTTCACGAGCATGTTGCTCATATGGGTGTAACAACTTTTGATAACATTTAGTATAGTGGGAGTTTGTGTTGTTCTTTCATTAATTGTTCTATTAATTAAAGTTTTGATCTCATTTGGTTAAGTTGGACTAGTTGGAAGAATATGTATATATTCATTATGATTCCATGCTACACATCTATACTTTTGATCTATGTCATTTAGTTGGATTTGTATACGTGATTATTGTGGGTTTAGTTGCGAATCAATTACAACGACTGCCCCTTTAGTCCTATACTTGTATGGCTAATGGACGAGATTGTTATAAATGACAATAAAGTGCGCACATAAGGGTTGTCATTTATGTTATGATCATAAATTAAAGGAAGGACTTTGTTTTGCAACCCAAGTGGGAGATTGTAAGGACATGGCTTGCAACACAAGTCATTTAGACTTCCATTCATAAAGTTATGATTATAATATTAAATTATAAAGTATAGTTGATAATAAAATGTGTAGAATTCCTGGATATATATTACCTAATTGTGATGGGCAAAAGGGTAATTTATTATCATAAAGCTTGAAAGGGTGTGGTCCCTAAATGAAATGTCACCAAGTCTACTATATAAAGGGCATTCCATCAACCCTTAAGACTACTTGATTATTCATTAGTACTCTCTCCACAAATCTTCATTAAGTGTTAAAGAAGTAAAGAGGAAAAACATTTATCATTTAAAAGAGCATTCTCCCTACATCTTCTTCTTATTCATTTCTCCCTACATTATCCATGGATTCAACATGTATTGTTCTTAAACGCTTCCGCTTCATCTCTTCCTCAATCCTATTCTAAAGTGAGTGTGGCATTCAGGGATTAAAATTGTCACAACCAACTCTTACGAATTTATGAAACTATGAACTCTCCACTCCCCCCCAAGGGGCGAGTCGGGATCTCCTGTACCACTCTTGTGTGCCACTCCATGTACCACTTGTAATCCAACCGTTAACATGTTTGGATAATATTAATATCATGTTAATCTCAATAACTGTTAGCCGTTAGATCACTTGTGGCACATGAAGTGGCACACAAAGTGGTACAGAGGATTTGGGCTCCCGAGGGGCTATGTGAGTTTTGAATTGGACTAAAGAGAGATTGATTGCAAAAATAATGAACCTGCGCACATGCCTAAAATTTTCTCTTCTTTTATTTTTTCCTTTGAAAAACTGATTAAAAATAATAAAATATTTTTCCGTCTCATAACAATTTGCATTTTTTTTCTGATATGGAAATTATGTATGGAGCATATCCCCTCCGGTCCACCACAAGTGAGACCAACTTTTTAGATGTAGAGATTAAGAAAAAAAAATACTACCTCTGTCTCTAAATGAGTGTCCAAATTTTATTTTAAGGGACACTGAAAATCTCAACTTTTTAAACAATTTGGTAACAACGATTCATATATAATCTTGTTATCTCCTTTCCAAACCTTTAGTTTTGCCCGTATTATGAAACCAGTGAAATTTTTTTCGAAAAAAAACGTTTAGGAAGAAAGTTATGTTAAAAAAAGACACTCATTTAGGGACAAAGATTTTTTGAAAATGAACACTCATTTAGGAACAGAGGGGGTAGTAGAATAATACTAGGAGCACAAAAAACTTGCTCACAAAATCCTAAGTGCAATAATATTATTGATGTTTTTAATTAGAGTGTGGCGGATCCATTATCGATGCAACCAATAAAATATCTGTTGGGTATGCTTATCACTTAACCCTCCTACATTTGTTAGAATTGATTGATACCATCACCTATGAGTATTTTTATGGACTTTAGGACCTCATGTAAGGAAGTTTATAACTTCATTTTTTAGCCAAGTCCTTTTTATAGTATAGGCTTAGATGATAGGACTTGAAGCTTTAAAGATCGAAGATTTCCTAAGCAGGATTCATTTCACTGCGCAGGATGTTCTCTGCGCAGGTCGCCACTGCGCATAGATATCTTGCGCAACTTCTGACCCTGCTCAGTTTTCAAGATCTTATTTCCTAAACTCTGAAAAGATCTTTTAGTGACCAAGCATGGTGCGCATGCTTCCCATGCGCAGCATCCATGAGCACCGGCAATGCGCATGCCTTTGTGCGCGGACTCAACCTTGGTCAAATTCCTCATCTCCTGATCTCACATTCTAGAAGCTTGGAAAGCGACAAGACAAGATACGTTTTTTGGATTGAGTCAAAATGATGAGGTGTGCACAAACGACAAAATAAGCACACTCAGCAAAACCATTGGTGGAGACACGCTTAAAAGAAATATCTCAAGTGAAGACAGCTGTCAACCTTCTAGAAGAAGCGTTTGAATTTGGTCTTCATGCTCAATCTCCAACGGCTCTAAATCACCTGCGCACCAATCATATTTGTGCCAGGTCATCATCTTTGATCAGAGCCCCAACGGCTATAAAGGACAGCTGCGCGTCAATCACTTTGTGCCAGCTCATTGTCCTTGCTCAGAGCTCCAACGGCTATATTCAAGCTCTCAGCTATAAATAGCCTGCTCATCTTCATTTCCAAGCTGCCCTTTCATCGGCCCATTCATCAAGCCCCTCTTGTTGGCCACTATGCTTCAGAGCTCGAGTTTCATGCTTCATTGAGAAACCTTGAAGATCTGAAGACTGCTGCTTAGTATTTCCAGATTCTTTAGAACAGCCTTCAAGATCTTCAAACCTTCAAACTCCTGCTCATATCACAAAGCCCTATATCACATAATTCTCGGTGCTCTTCATCTTTCATATTCATAGAGCCCAGAATTTCTGTCACACACACACCTCTTGAAGCCTTGATCATTTTGATCTAACTTCTTGAGATACACTGGTTTAGTCTAGGATTTGTTCTTCATAGATAATAGATCTTGAGTTAGTATTGAGCTCAAATGTTGTAATTTGTAATACTCTCTCATATTATAAGATCTTCATTAGAAATCCAAGACTAACCATCTTGGTAGAGGATGTAGATCTTTCATCGATCGAACCTCTCCAAATAGCGTGTTCATTATATTTACTGCATATTTCCTGCTTAACTATTTATGAACTGCTTTGTTTGATCTTTCAGATTGCTACACTTTACTGATTGTAATCGTTATTGCTCATTTGCCTTAGAATCCATTTTTGCGCCACTCTTTAGCCTCAAACTTAGCACGTGCGTTTTTATCTCTGCGCAGTATACCCTGTGCAGAGCTGCTTTAAAGCATCCGCTGTGCATTTCACACTCTCACTGCGCGCTATACTTAGCTTATTTGAAAACTGTGCGCATAAGCCATTGATTTGCAAAAGGGTTTGAAAAGAATTTTAAAACGCTATTCACCCCCCCTCTAGCATTTTTCACACCCTTATTGCCCCTTAGGGACCAACAAGTGGTATCAGAGCAAACACCTTCATAAAACATGTTTCTGTTTTTCAAGCTTAACAGCTTGGGTGCCGATTCAAGATGGCTTCAAAATCTAGGGCAATGGCTAACTTTTCACATATTCCTGTGCCTGCTCAAACCTCAGATCAAATTCAGAAAGTTCTCCAAACCTGGTGGATCCTCAAGCAAAGATTCGTATTCTCTCTCATAGAGACTCAAAGAAAGATGACTTGGTCTGCTACAACTGCAGAAAGCCCGGTCATTTTGCTTCAATGCCTACTCCAAAATTTGAGTACAAGGAAAAGTAACCCTGCGCACAAAGCATCTAAGCAGTGCGGAATGGCTGCTGAAGAGAACTGCGCAGAAAAGATGCTAAGGACTTGGATACACTGAAGACAACGATGCTGACTCTGAGGATGGACTGCTCTGCTTAGTGGCAAATGCTGACAATGATTCAAAAGTTGTTTCTGAAATGGAACCTGAGCATGCGCCAAGGACAATCAAAGAAAGGTCCCTTCACTCTAGTGGAGATGGGACACCTTCACCAAGCAGACAGAATGGCAAGCACCTATTTGCCAGAGCTAACCTGACAAAGCTGAGTCATCACCAACCCCGCAGCCGCGCAAGGAATCTCTTAAAGTGCCTGCTGATCTTAAATGATAACTCTGCTGTAGAACGCAAGTCAATGTTTCAACAAGCAGAAAAGATCTACTTCACAGCGTATTCTCAAGCTCAGTTGGTTTCAACAGTGGATTCTAGACACTACTGGAGATGTCAACACTCTTAAAGATGCGCACGAAGGAAGAGATCACTCAGTAATATACGGTGACAACAACAAAGGGCACATAATTAGATTTGGACTGATCATAAAAGATAGTCTCAAGCAACCTGCTCTCCATATCACAATTATGCGATAAAGGTCTGGAATGCCATATCACTTCAACACACTGTTATATCAAGAATGACGTTTCTGGACTAACTTTGCTCACAAGGACTCGTAAGACCAATTTTTATATTATTGATCTTACCACTATAATTTCTATTACTAATCCTTGTTTTGTAGCAAAGAACATAAGTCAATGCAGCTAGCAATGGTATGAGCACCATGCCAGCTTAGTAAGCAGCCTAAACAGTCTTCCTCCAGCAAGATTGCTCCAATGTTAAAAAGCTTACATCCGCTTCACCTCATGTGTTTGGACCGCTCACTACCGCGAAGCTTTGGATCAACTTGTGGTATCTCAATGATATCCCGGCTGCTCTCCTACTAAATCTCCAAACACAGAAGACATCATTAGAGTTCGATACTTCAACGGAACAGAATTTATGAACAACGATGTCGCTCAATATTGTGAGAACCAACAAGAACCCGCAAATGGTATTATTCACAATTTCTCTGTTGCTGGAGTTCCGCAACAAAATGGCGTTGTGGAAAGAATCGCTCGTTGATTAAGGATGGATAGACTATGATAATAGAAGCAGTACTAATGTATTTATAGGAAGAAGCTGTCAACGGTGCATGCTTTACTCAGAATAAGATCCCTCATCAACAAAGCCTACATCAATACTCCATACGATCTATGGAGAGAGAGAGAAAGCGCCCAACATTGATTTCTTCAAGCTCTTTGGCTGCAAACGCTATAGAGGTAAATTCGACGCCAAAGCAGATGAAGGTATTCTCGTTGGGTATGCCAATCATTCTATAAGCTTTTCATGATCATAATAAGATAAATCTCTAGTTATTTTAGTATATGTACATGTTACTTTTTGATAAGCATTCTCTCCTTGAGCCACATTTGGCTCCAAATGATTCTGATGCCTCTGCTGAGCTTTTTAGACAGGTACGCAGTAACTCTATTCATGCGCAGAATATAGATCAAGCAGATTCAGAATCAGTCCATCTCATGCGCATACTCCAAATGCTGCGCCTGAAGTTACAACTCCTGATGCGCAAACACCTCCTCCTGCGCATGATGTTTCTCCACTTCAGCAAATCACCTTTGATAAGCATTCTCTCCTGATCTCACATTCTAGAAGCTTGGAAAGCGACAAGACAAGCTACGCTTTTTGGATTGAGTCAAAATGCTGAGGTGTGCACAAATGACAAAATAAGCACACTCAGCAAAACCATTGGTGGAGACACGCTTAAAAGAAATATCTCAAGTGAAGACAGCTGTCAACCTTCTAGAAGAAGCGTTTGAATTTGGTCTTCATGCTCAGTCTCCAACGGCTCTAAATCACCTGCGCACCAATCATATTGTGCCAGGTCATCATCTTTGATCAGAGCCCCAACGGCTATAAAGGACAGCTGCGCGCCAATCACTTTGTGCCATCTCATTGTCCTTGCTCAGAGCTCCAACGGCTATATTCAAGCTCTCAGCTATAAATAGCTTGCTCATCTTCATTTCCAAGCTGCCCTTTCATCGGCCCATTCATCAAGCCCCTCTTGTTGGCCACTATGCTTCAGAGCTCGAGTTTCATGCTTCATTGAGAAACCTTGAAGATCTGAAGACTGCTGCTTAGTATTTCCAGATTCTTTAGAACAGCCTTCAAGATCTTCAAACCTTAAAACTCCTGCTCATATCACAAAGCCCTATATCACCAGAATTCTCGGTGCTCTTCATCTTTCATATTCATAGAGCCCATAATTTCTGTCACACACACACCTCTTGAAGCCTTGATCATTTTGATCTAACTTCTTGAGATACACCGGTTTAGTCTAGGATTTGTTCTTCATAGATAATAGATCTTGAGTTAGTATTGAGCTCAAATGTTGTAATGTAATACTCTCTCATATTATAAGATCTTCATTAGAAATCCAAGACTAACCATCTTGGTAGAGGATGTAGATCTTTCATCGATCGAACCTCTCCAAATAGCGTGTTCATTATATTTACTGCATATTTCCTGCTTAACTATTTATGAACTGTTTTGTTTGATCTTTCAGATTGCTACACTTTACTGATTGTAATCGTTATTGCTCATTTGCCTTAGAATCCATTTTTGCGCCACTCTTTAGCCTCAAACTTAGCGCGTGCGTTTTTATCTCTGCGCAGTATACCCTGCGCAGAGCTTCTTTAAAACTTCCGCTGTGTATTTCACACTCTCATTGCGCGCTATACTTAGCTTATTTGAGAACTGTGCGCATAAGCCATTGATTTGCAAAAGGGTTTGAAAAGAATTTTAAAACGCTATTCACCCCCCCCCCCTCTAGCATTTTTCACACCCTTGTTGCCCCTTAGGGACCAACAATATCGCCTCCTCATTTTGTGAGCAAGATTTTGTGACTTTATTTTGTGCCCTTAGCACTGCTCAAAATAGTAATTGTGAAGGAGTGGTTGTGAATATGAAAAAAAGTAAAGTTAGAGTAAATTGTTATTGTAATTATGACAAGGTGTACCAATAAATAAAAAAATATTAAAACTTTGCTATTTTAAAGGTCTCAATTAATGGCTGAAAAAGAAAACAAGTATCACTTGTTGGGACAGAAGAAGTATATAATCAAAAGCAATGTGAGTGTGAATGGTATAGGTATGATGATTTGAGAGTGACCCATGATTTAAGTGTGTGAATACGACAAGTGAAAGTGAAAATAGGATATAACAGATAAATTACACACTTTAGATTGAGCTTCAAAACAAAAAAAATAAAAAAAAAAAATGATAAATATATTATAATATTCTCTCAGTCCCATAATAAAATATGGAGTACCATTTTATCATTTGAAATTTGCTCTTTAAGTGAAAGTATATTCCAAAAAAAAAATAAAAAATAAAAAATCAGCCATTTATGTAAGCATATTAAATTCGGACATTTTTGGTTTAATATTACGGGCAAATTGCATTTTAGTTACCTGAGTTTGTCTTCAAGTTTCAATTAGTTACCCAGTTTGAGTTTCGGTCAATTTAGTTATTGAATTTGTCTTTTTGTTACAATTAGGTGTAAAATTGGTTAGCCCATTAGAAAACTAATGAAAATGGATGAAAATTATAACAAAGTTCTTTCAAAATTGCAATGATCAACCCTAAAGTTTAAAATATTCCATTACACCCCGACAATTTAAGCCCACCAAACCCTAAATTCTTCACCTTCATTCAAGTTTAATGACCGCCACCACTGTAACCACCACTCCCACCACAACTGAACCGCCATCTCCGCCGCCACCGCCGCCACTGCGGCCGTCGTCATAAACCAAATCAAATGCCAGTTTCGGTCTTCAACATAACAACCTAAGAGAACACATCCCAAATCAAAATCAAATAAAAAAACCCAGATTTGATTTTTTTTTTTTTTCAAATTGGGAACAATGGTATGCAGATCTGGTCGATCGCCCACTTCGGGACGCCATCACCTACGCCGGCGCCCTCGCCGTCAACAACAACCTCTGGTCGGACATCCAAATCTGGCGAAGGTCGAAGGTAGAGAGAGAAATAGTCGGAGTTTATAGAGAGTTGTTCTGAGGGGGTGCCGGAGATGGTAAAGAGAGGAAAGGCGGAGGTGTGTGACATACGGCTGGGTGGGGGAGGGAAGATCGCCGGTCGATTTTGTGCCCGTATTTGAAAGAGCTGATACTTATGGAATTGCCGACCGGTGATTGGAGTTATGCCGGAGAAGAGGGGAGGGTAGAGAGAGACAGCCGGAGGTGAGAGAAGGGTCCGAGGGCTTCGCCGGAGATGGGGAGGGGTTGCCGGAGGTGAGGGATTAGATGGTAATTTTCTCGGAAGAGAATGGAGGAGGGGGAGGTTACGAAGGGGGTGAAGAGGATGAGTTGAAGTAGGAGGAATTGACTGGAGGTAGGAAAGGTTAGAGAAGTGGGTCATTTGCAATTTTTTCCTTATTTATTTATTTATTATTATTATTTTCTTTTTTTATTTCCTTTTTCTTTCTTTAGTGCTAATTTAAAAAAGTTTAATGTTTTTTTAGCAGATGGATTTATAAAAAGTTTTTGGGGGTGTAATGGAATAATTTAAACTTTAGGGTTGATCATTGCAGTTTTGAAAGAACTTTGTTATAATTTTCATCCATTTTCATTAGTTTTCTAATGGGCTAACCAATTTTACACCTAATTGTAACAAAAAGACAAATTCAATAACTAAATTGACCGAAACACAAACTGGGTAACTAATTGAAACTTGACGACAAACTCAGGTAACTAAAATGCAATTTGCCCTAATATTACATCATTCCTTTTAAAGGAAGTTTTGTGGGTGTGAGGCGGTCTCACGCATGAACACATGAGACGAATGTTGACAAGAAATGAAATGGGCTTGCTCCGCCTCGCCCATAGATGACAAACCATTTACTCTTTCAACGAGACCAATCTCATATGTGAGACCGTCTCACGCAAATTTTTGTCCTATAACAAACGTGGCATTTTGTCTAACAAACGTGGCATTTTGTCTAATCCGTTTCAAGATAAATATTACTCCATCCGTCCCAAAATTATCTTCACGTTTGACTATTCAAACTTTTTAAGGATACGAACACTTGTTTCACTAGCCATGTTTATTTTGTACACTTTTAAGTCTAAATTGTAGAAATGTGAAGAACTTTTTAGGACAATGAGAAATGGAAAATGAAAAGATCATTTTGGGACGGAGGGAGTATACAATTTTCAATTACAAAAGAGTTACTATGCAATTTTATTTTAGTAAAATAAAAATAAATAGAGCATATTTTTAAAAAATAATAATAAGTTGAATGCGATAGTTATTAGGAGGCAAAAGGGAGTACAATTTTATATAATTAATCAAACATGATTAAAAATAATCGTTGTAAAAGCCAAGCTTCACGGTGAGTAAAAGGCTCATCCAAATTTAAAAATTTCCACATATCCAGATAAGTTTTCAACTGAAAGAAAAATACTAATTTTTCAAGTGAAAAAAGGTCAAAATTTTAAGGGCGCTTACAAAAGAAGTTTACAAAATGAATGATATAAAATGTGGTGACAATATTTCATTGGCTATATCGATAGTCGACCCGACACACTCTAATTTAAAACACCAACACAATTATGACACCTCATTTTGTAAGCCATCTTTTGTAACCTTATTATTTCCCAAATTTTAAATAATAGTTTCAGGACGGTGTGAGTATAAAGAATTTGTCACTCTGTCTCTAAAAACTCTGTCTCTAAATGAATGTCTATTTAAAAAAAAAAATATCCCAAAATGAATGTCTTTTTTTAGACACTCATTTAGAAAAATAGGAAGTAACCTTTTAAAATAGACAAGTCTAAATTTCATGCAGTTTGGACAGCACAAGCAATCCAATATGAGAAAAATTCTTAGTAAATCAGGCTTGTTAACCAAGGATTTCGAACCGCTCCGCCCAATGGCTTCGATTACAGCCACCTCATTGGATTTTGTGTTCGACGGATGAGATGTGTCCGAGCTCGGTAGGACCCACAAAAAATTGAAATCATCTTAGCCGCACAGATGATGAGCTCGCCTATGTGGCTTTGATCGGAGCCGTTGGGTGGAGGGGTGGAGCTAAAATGGGTGGAGCGGTTCCGGGTACACCTTGAACCAAAACCATAGTTACAAGCATTCCACAAACATCAGGAGTCCAATGTCAATGACCATGACCTTTGCCTTTACAGTAAGATGTAAACATCAAAATATTGAATTAGGACAACTTCTGAAAACACCAAACAAGGAGCACTTATACAAACACTTCATCTCAAGATGCAGTGTTTTTCTGTTTCAAGACATTAGAAACTGGAAAAAAAAAAAAAAAAAAAAAATCTTATTAAGCTTCCCTTATCAAGAAAATATTCCGCTCCAAATCATAAATACACTTCTCTAAGTCACGCAACTCATTTCGCACTTCATCAACTATTCTAACAAGAGTAATAAGAACTGATTGCTATTTTTCACTAACAAGCATACTAGGCTGGTTTAGGTTGGTTGGTCACATCCTACAATTCGAAATCTAAGATAGAAACCATTTAACCTGCAAATGTGATAAAATTGAAGCAAAGAGCAAAATAGGGAGTCTAAATACTAATTAATGAACGCAAGTATACAGAAAGAAACTAACTGAGATTACTGAGCTGCTGAAAAATCTCAATGAAACTTGTCCATTTGTAGCAAAATGATCGCCAGAAATTACAGAATTGCAGAAAACATGAAACATCATAATATAAGTCAAAAAAGGGATAAACTTTTTAGCAACTAACCCTTAAAGCTCATTTGCACTCGACCCCAACTTCAGCAGCCCTTCTAGGCTTGTTTTTCCGCCTGCTCCCATTTTGTCTAAACCCAACTACAGGCTTGGTTGCATCATTACCGTTAGCTTTGACTCCATTTTCATTGCCATTTTCACCCTTCACTGAATCTTGACTAACCTTGACTTCTGATGGCCTCTTCCTCTTTTTATCATTCTCATTAGTTATGGAACTCTTTGTATCGCCATCATCTTCCATCTTCTCGACATCTTCATCCTCCTCGATTTCATCCTTTACTGCTTTTGTAGGCCTTCCTCTTCTCTTCACAGGCACTTTTTCCTCCCCTCCGCTCCCTTCTTCACGAGTAGCAAGAACTGTTTGTTTCTTCCCTTTCCCTTTACCTCTACCCATTATCAAAACACCTTGAAATTCACACTCAACAACTTACATATATATCTGCAAAAACAGATAAGAGGTAATCAGACGCTTTCAAGAGGAAAGTATCAGCTCAATCAAGTCAAAGAACCAAAAAAATCAACTTCAAGGACCATATGGTAACAAATGGATTACGTTAACCATTACCAACTAATTAAATGCAGAGAGATTGACATTATCTGGAGGAAATCTGTAAAGGTGAAAAGTGAGTAAACAAAGATGACAAAAGGCGGATGGGAAGAAAGATTGAATGAAAAGAAACTAACTCTGGAGAAATGGACAAGTCTCGTGCTTACCCAAGAAGAAAAACGAATACAAACAAAACCTAAAGTGTTGTTTTTTCATCATAAGTGTACAAAATTACACTGCTCCTAATTAAATTCATGGTGACATACGACAACCATTAGTAACTGAAAGTGAACGTATTGAATGAACTAGGAATTAACGCTAAAATTTGGGCCAGAACCAGCCGAGTCCAAATTTTCTGTATCACTTTGTGTACCACACTCTATACTAATCCAATTATTTACATGTTTGAATAAACTCGTCATGATATATGTTCGACTAATTGTGAGACATTGGATCATATGTGGTACAGAAAGTGGTACACGAAATAGGGACTCCCTCAAAATCACCAACAATGACAACAAAATACATAATACAAACAAACCACAAGACTAATTTTTACTAGGAACCTGCAAATCTTTAGTCTTCCAAGTTATCAAATAAAAAAGGTAAATCATAAAACCAAACAATAAATAGAGCAAAATCAGGGTGAAAATCAGAAACAAAACAATTACAGCAATAACCAAAATCTATCAACACTATTCAAGACTATCAATCGAAATCAAATAAACCCTACAAAAATGAAATCTATGATTGTAGAATCAAGCAAAGGGGAACCATTTCTTAATAATACATCAAAACAATACATTCACGGTTGTCACAGATAGAGCATTTACAAAGAAGAAGAAGAACCAATTTAATAACAAGGGTTGTCTATCTAGAGCGACAAAAAAGCATCCATAATAAAAAGTTTAATGTTTTCATTAATAAAAAAAACATAGGAGATAAAGATTGTTTGTATTGAAGGAAAACTGGGGGGGGGGGGAACAAAATAAATAAAATAAATAAATAAATAAATGAAGCTCACCTTATATGACAGCAGCCATCGACTTTTGAATCTTCAACCAAATACCCATTTCTCAGAATCTGATTTTTATTTTATTTTTTTTATTCAAATCAAGAAGCAACTAAATCCCAAGAACGGACAAATGATATTTTTTTCTCTGGAAGTTGCAAACAAAGTAGAAAAACTTAAAGATAATTGAGATAAAGCAAAACCCAAAAGAAAAAAAAAGATTTGATTTTTAGTTAGAAGCAGTGAGAAAGTAAATCAAAAGTAAAAAAATACTGTATGAAGAAAATGAATCAAGATTTGAAGAGAGTCATATCTGCCATTGAAGAGGGAAAGCCAATAGAGTAAGGCAGCAGAAGCAAACAATGGGCCAGAGGAGGAAATGGGAGAGAAATGGTATAGGACTAGGAGTAGTAGAAAGAAAGGCAAAAGAATAATACTAGGGGCACAAAAAAGTCACAAAAACTTGCTCACAAAATCCTAGGTGTAATGATGTTATTGGTGTTTTTCATTTGAGTGTGGCGGGTCTACTATCGATGCAACCAATAAAATATCGACGCCTCATGTTGTGAGCAAGATTTTGTGACCTTATTTTGTGCCTCTAGCATTGCTCAAGGCAAAAACCTTATTTTGTATTTTATATTTTAGTCACTAAACTTTAATCTTTTTCAAAATGTTCTCATTGAGCTATTATTTTTTAAAACAGTCTCATTGAATTTTCACAATTTTAAAAATCTGCCCACCCCGTTAACGAATTCGCCAAAACTTAACAAATTTAGCCACGTCACTAATGTTGTTAAGTCTTCAACCAATATGTTAACATTGTTGACAAGTATGCTGAATTACAAAATAATTAATGTAAAATGTGATTAGCTAGTTATTTATAGGAAATATTACAAATTTATTCTCTCAAAAAATCATTAAACTATAGATTGTATTTAACGAAATTAGTTATGTGAGGACATGTGGCTAAATTTTGTTAAATTTTTAGTGAATTTAATGATAAAATGAGAATATTTTAAAAAATGTAAAAAAAAATTAGTGAAAATATTTTGAAAAGGAATTATCCAATGAAAACATTTTTTTTAAAAAGCTAAAGTTCAATGATGAAAAGTGTTGGGCAATGCTAGGGGCACAAAAGAAGTTTACAAAATAATTGATACAAAGTGAGGTGGCGATATTTTATAGGTTAAATCGATAGTGGACCTGACACACTCTAATTAAAAACACCAAAAAAAAATTGACACATAATTTTGTAAATATTTTTTTTATTAAAGTTGATGTCAAACGAGACAAATATAAGAGTATGTCCTATAAAATTTATATAAACATGTTTATAAAATTGTCGGTGGAATAACTCCCAATGCTAATGTTACAAAATGTCAGACATTTTTACTTGCATTAATGAACATTAAAAATTGCATTTTTGATAAGTGTTGAAAAGTGTCAGTCATTTAAACTGACATTTAAAAATATTGAAACTAAGAGCTTTTAATAAGTGCTAATGATAATGTAAAAGAGTGCCAGTGCGTGTGTTGAAATTTCCAATTGTAGTGTTAAAAAGTGGATGTCCTATGTTAATAGTCTAAGCTTGTTCAGTAAGTTTCGGTTCTTTACAAAAATATCACCATGCGTTTTTAAAATAAGTGAGTTATTTACAAAAAGGTCATCGTTTGGTTTAAAACAACTTTTAGTTATTTAAAAAATGCTATCGCACATTTCAAAACACATTTTTTTTGCAAATATCTTAAGAAAAATGTGCCTTTTCTTTGAATATTTTACCAAATATAAATATAAATTAATAAAGATATTATTGATTTTTCTTTTAAATAAAATCATTGTGAATGAAGAAAAATGGACGGAGTGAGCATTAATTATGTCTTTTAAGTTATGTAGTGCAAATTATACACACGGATTCAACAATGTGGCCCATATTTCTTTTACAGTATGTAGTTGGAGGTTTGGGCCCACTTGTTCTGGATGATACAGTCCATTATTTGATTATTGTGAAGGATACATTTGATAAGAGTAGCTAAATCATTTTAGACAAAGGTTGTTTATGGTTTGTCATAGATTAAGGTGGTGTTTGATGTATTAAGCACTTGATGTTTGATGTTATAAATACATTGCAAAGGTAATTGGAAGTAGGTTGCCTTTGATAACATTGACATCTAGATGCCGAAAATTTCGTTAGCCTCTTAATGATTTAGCATCAAAATCGTTGCTTAACCAATAAGAGACTCACGACACTTTCGGCATCTAGAGCTCAATCTTATCAAAGGCAACCTACTTCCAAAACACCTTTGTAATGTATTAAGTATCAAGCATCAAGTGCTTAATACATCAAACACAACCTAAGTCGTACCATCTCCTGTAATGTAACCGATTTTATCGGAGTTTATAACAAACTAAGCAATTGATCAATATGAAGAAACTTTCCGACTTAGTACCAAATTTCGAGTACCAACTTTCTAAAAGAAAACATAGTGAGTTACTCTCTCCACATTCAACACTACATATAGTAAGTTCTCTGTTTGGCCTCCCTCTTCGGCTCTTCCTCCGCCATCTCCCTCTTCCATAGGCACCTCTTTCTCTTCCTCTGGTCACCGAAAATTTAAAACAAATCTAATAATGAACTGTGGTTTGAAACGTGGTCCAAACACGTTCTGAAATGTGGTCTGAATCATGGAGCGCGGTCTTAACCATAAAATTGGATTCCAGTTGTGTTCCGCGGTCTAAACTGAACCGAGCAAAACCATTGCCATTTGTTTCAACTTAGCTTAGGAAGATCATTACTTTAGTACATTAATAAACACTATATAAGAACAATTGCCATGCACAAGGTCTTTCCCAGGTTTCCTTTTATACTGCTGCCATCCAACTGACGGGGACTTACAAAACGTCGAACAACAACAGTATGGGGACGGTATGAAACATGTAGTTGTATTACGGTTATGAAGGAGCAGGTGCTGCCGTATTTGGTTAAGTGGAGCCAGTGCCGGAGCTGATTCTGTATGGACTGATACACCCTGCTAGTCAAAAGCAGGCTGCAATCATAAAAAAAAAAAAAAAAAAAAAAAAAAAAAAAAAACAGTAACCGTATCAACCTCTCTCCATATATATAAAGGAAACTAGTATATATGCAGAAAAAAAACATAATGGAAGTATAAATCATTTTAATTAGAATGATGTAGTCTACTATTTTTGGTACGTATCGTTTAAAAATCAATGTCTTCAACACTTCTCGGGTAATTCTTTGGCATTTACACGCCAAAAGTGAAACCAAATATTGGTTCCAAAACAAAAAGATTTGCCACCCAAACCAGAGTGTGATTCAACAACTTAACGAGTGATTTTCAACAAGTATATATTTATGCATTATAGAACGTCATAGATGTGCCCATGATGCATCTTAAAACTTGTGCCACAATTACCAAAAAGAAAACGAAAAATATTCTGGGTTAACACAAGAAATATTCACTTCATTTGTATTTTTTTGACAAAAGAAGAAGTTATTCATCACTTTGTATCTAACCTCATGCTGCATCAACATAGTAGATAAAAGTCTAAAGAGTCTGAACTTGCACCACGTTTTTGAGGAATAAGAATTTCAAGAATTATTCTCAAGGACACGATTCATGGAAGTAAAACATAAAAGGTTCATTCAGCGAAATGTCACACCACCTTATACACTACAAAATGAATGAGATAAAATTGAATATCATTAACATAGTGCTGGAATTACAGAAATTCCTTCTGTCCATTATGGTCAATAAAGCTCAGTTAAACAGCTTACTTTTCATTGGTAAAACAGTGAACTCAGTGGGTTTATTCGCTACACTATCATACCAGCCTAAAGTAATACTCCCTCCGTCCCAAAATGATCTTCCCATTTGCCCTCTTTCATTGTCCCAAAAACTTCTTCCCATTTTTACAATTTAGGCTTAAACGTGCATAAACAAAACATAACTAATGAAGTGTTCATATCCTTACAAAGCTTGAATAGTCAAACGGGTTGATGATTTTGGGACAGAGGGAGTATCAAATTACAGTAAATAAGTTGTCCAAACGTCCATTAATGTTCCAGTTGACATCCCTACAGATGCCTATTCATCAACCTTACTCTACCGATCACATAAGCCAAGCCACTATAGCTCATCAAATGGGATAATAATGCCTCCATCTACAGATTTACTAGCCCAACTAAGTACACTACCACATACAGATTAAACATCATCAACAACCATGTAAAGTTGGCAACTAACCCACTGCTAACAAGCTACTTCTTCCGTCCCACAATAAATGTTGCATTTGAATTGTCAACATTTTAAAGGAGTATTCTTAACTTGTTTGTGCATTGCTTGTACAATGGTAAAATTGCACAAAGATGATTTCCTTATTTAGATATGACTATATGAGACATTTATTTTGGGACGAATCAAAAAGGAAAGTGTGATATTTAATATGGGACGGCGGGAATAGTTAACCGGACCAATAGAAACTTGAAACAAATTCCCTGCCCTCCACGCCCCTCGCAGAAGCAGTGGGTGTACCAAACAACTTTTTGTGTGTGTGTGTGTTTTTTTTTTTTTTACGTTTATAACTGTTACTCATATTATATACTCCCTCCGTCCCATAACAATGTGGACAAATTTCCTTTTAGGGTGTCCCATTGATAAGTTACACTTTCCTAAAATGATAAAGAATCTTTACTATTCCTCCCACTCATTTTCTCTCTTACTTTACTTTTATACTCACAACACCAATCAACCTACTATTCCTTACCCCACTTTCTCTCTCTTATTTCACTTTTCACACTCACAACAACCACCCACTACTATTTTTCCCTTAATTCACGTGCAAAACTCATTTTGTCCACATAGTTATGGGACGGTACATATGGTCTTTGCTTACGCATGGACACTTGCTATTACTCCCTAATTCACATTTTCATTGTCCAACTTCCCCTGTTTTAGGTTTCTCAGTTATTTTGTCCACTTAAATATCCAATGCATAGTAATTACAATATCTAGGTTCTCACATCACACTATACTCCTAACAAAGTTAACTTAAAAATCCTTGACATCTTGTTGGTTTCAGTAATTAATAAACTCTTTCACAATTGCAAAGGATATTAAGAAGGGTACAAATGTAAATGTAAACACTAAACAGGAGTTGCTAAACATTTATTCTGAAACCTAAAATTATGGGCTTTTATCTTGTAGAACACAAAAATGAGATATGGAAGTATTCTACTTGGATCAAGAATCAACCTCAATGCACTAAGAACACCCCCGCGACTGCAAAATATTTCAATTATTCTCAAAAAAGTTCCCTAAAGGACACTTGTTATCATCCCTCCTCTTATGTAGCAGAAATATATACATACACTCACAAACACAGCTTTAGGCTGACCACCAAGGCACCAAACCACTCTAAATGTCATATGCAAGAACATAATATCGCCTATGCATCACCTTTTAGCCATAGTACTCGCGATTTTATGCGTTTGGGAGAATCGTTCAAGGGAGAGGAAACGGAGCATTTTCTGATTGCTGACTATAGCTTGCAAAGAATTTTAACTTCATCAACTTATAAATGGAAAATAAAATTAACCGACGATACAATGTGGTCATAGCAAAGCATTAAGAGCATGCAAGAGACCAAGAAACATAGTTGTAAATCGTGGATTGAAGGTTCCCAAAATCACATCAAGTACCGTATCCCATCCCTCGCATAGCATATTATATGATACGGAACAAATTTTAAGAAACAATAATCAAAATAAAAAGATAATAAGAAATTTTATTTGCAATTGATTTTGATGTGAAAGTAAATACTCTCTGTCCCGGAAAGTTAGTCCCACTTTCTTCTTTGATAGTTTGAATGAACTTTGAGCATTAAGGAAAAGTGTTAATCCCTCCGTCCCGTTAGAAATTAACATTAATGTTTGGTCAAAGTTCATTTGTGTTGACCGTCCAAAAACCAAATGGGACTATCTTCCCCGCCGGAGGGAGTATAAAATAGTACTCAATTAACATCAAACGGCTGACAGAAAGGAGTTATAGAAACCATGGCGTGGGCCAAACTAGCACAACTGACAATTAAGCTCAATTCTATTTAGAGTACGGCAACTCAATCAATATCAAAATGAATCTTTTTATGGAACGTTGAATAAAAAATATGAATGGAACACAAATGTGCATGTTCGTTACCTGTCCGGAGATGCAGTTCCTTTGCTATTCAACATGGTGGTTGTAATAAGAGACAAATGGCTCCGAAGATACCAAAAAATAGTTCATTTCCCTTTTTCATTCAGCATAAATCTGCTTCTTCAGCTTTTCCCAAACCTCAGGCCCATTAGGATGACGATTTACCTTATGGGTAACAAACTGTGTATTAGAGCATGCAACAATAGTACTCAAAGCTAAATTATCTGACACAACTCCTTGATCTTTTAACCAATTATACATTGAAATTCTGAGCTTGACCCTCTGAATGGTGTTTGACAAAAATGATGGGTACACGACCAGATAAGAGATGGGATAACCAAAATTTTGAAGGCAATCCAATTTCGATTGAATGACTTCTTTGGTTTGGTTAAGAATTTCAGGAGCTGCCTTAAGCATTACTTTGACATCTTTCGGGTCTAAGCCAGCATTTACCAAACAATCAAATCTCTCTTGAAGTTGCCCTCCTCTGCCTCGGAAAAGACGTAAAGCTTTTTCCATTTCGTTCGAGTTTTCAACATATCCCAATTCCAACAAGAACTTAGTCTTCTGTAATATACTTTCATCCAAGGATGATGGCAATCGATTAACTTTTGATCCTAGAGCCCAGTTCTTCAATTCCTGGGGGTTTTCCTTGAGAATATCCCGAAGTCGCTTTTTCCCACAACTCAAGCACCTCATTAAGCTGTTAGCTTTTTTCATGGAACATGAACCTATTAATATGGGATGGCTGGAAACTAGTTTTGCAATGTCCACAAACTCCATATCAAGTTCAATAAAAAAATCATAGCCACGCCTCAAATTCGAAACATATTTAAGAAAATTAATTTTTGGAAGCTGCAGAAACATAGAAATTATGACATCAGGTGATGATCCAAATTTCATCAAGTACCCAACTAGCGGGATGGTTGTACTTCCTGCATCTACTAGGATCACCGGATGCTTGCTTAACAATTTTCTCAGTTGCTCGTCACTAAAACCTAATTTGCTAAACAAGCTGAAAAACTCGAGCATTTGACACCAACTGTAAGATTCTTCCTCTGATAACTGATCCACAATCCACTCGAGCGAAATCCCCAAAGTCTTCAATCTTTCTATGACCTTAACAAAGTCCTGAAATGCATTCCCAATCAGAAGTTGAGGACACGAAACAACAATTTTAACTACAGAAGTTTTATCAAACCGCGCTTCAAGAAAAGACCGCATTCTTGACTCAAGAACCCCATGATTATATCTGAAAACCTCATTAGCATCCGTGTAGATCTTCCCCATCTTATTCCTAGAAACACCAAACGCACACAAAACATGATAATTATCTAACAACATCCCGTCATCGCTGATAAAAAACTGATCACGAGGCAAATACGAAGAGTACTCAGAAGGCCTCAAACCCATACTCTCAAAGAAAGGCTCAAATTCATTGATGGGATGGTAGCGTAGAAACCGGCTAATGGACCTTCCAACATCCTTTTCATTCTCAACCTCTTTTAACAACTTAACAAGAAACACGGGCGAGTTTCGACTAATATGTTCAGCATCACTATACTGTAAACTTCTAGTAGAATGCAAATAGTCAAGCAAAGCAAATTGTGCTTGTTCCCTGATCTTACTAGGTACTTCAACATCTGGTCCCACAACTTTTTTGTCCTATAAAACCTAGGGTTTTGAGCAATGTGGTACGACCCAGTTGGCCAAAGACTCGATTTTGATGGTCTATAGTTCATTTCAGACAAATTAAAGGAAACCCATTTGAGAAAAGATTGGGGTTTAAGCTTTATCAAATGGTTCATCACTGGTTTTGGCAAGAATTTGGATCAAGAACAAAATATTTAGGGAAAAAAATAACTTAAAAATTGAGAGGCTTGAAGATGATATCTGACCTTGATTGCTGATGGGTTTTTCAGATATGGTTTATTGGAAGAAGGATTGAGAAATGGAACTGTTGAATTTGAAGGAAGAAATCGGAGCTACTGTTTCTTTTGTTGTTTCGTTTTTGCAAGGAGTTTACAGCGCAAGTTGGAAGCTTGTACCTTGGTTGAAGAAGGGTTTTGGATTTTGATGGATTAAAGGGTTTAGGGGTTAATATCGGTATTTCGTGCTCAGCCATTCAAAGGGTTTGGGGATAATTTTACTCGCTCCGTCCCAAATTAATACTCCCACTATCCCTAAATAAGTGTTCATTTTCAGGAAATTTTTGTCGTAATGAGTGTCCATTTTGATTATAATTTTGTCTCTAAATAATTTTTTTCAGTTTTTTTTCACCAGTCTCTTTATAGGTGCAAAAAACTAAATGTTTATAAAGAGGATAATAAGATTATATATGAATTTTGCCACTAAATTATATAAAAAGTTATGTCCTTTAAATTGAAATTTGGACACTCATTTAGGGAAGTAGTACAATATTGACTTTCTAAACATTTTAAAGTTATATTGAAAATATTAAAAATATTAAAAATTCAATAATTTTGAAATTTTAATATTAAAGCAAAATGAGGAAATGCAATCATAAGAGTATTTTATTGTATTTTTTGAAAAATCACAAAATAGGGTTGAGAGATTTTCAATTTGAGGTCCAAATACACTACAATTTTGTCATTTTGGGTCAGAAATGAAATAATCTCTCATTTGTGGGTTCCATAAAATCACTAGAATGCCTTTATATATAGGTCTACCGAAAGAAAAATGCATTCACTAAAAAAAAAAAATAATAAGCCAAAGAGTTTGTGTCCAAGTGGCATCTTAAACAGGTTTAAGTCTTTCCGTCGTAACCGAAGTTTCTCAAGAATTACATCATTAAACTCCCACCTTACCTAATTTTGGCTCTTTCAAACATTTTTTTTAACAAACGACATATTATATTCATTCACAATTAAAAAAGAGATGACACTCCACAAAGGTCGGAGGCTCATCCCAAATTTCAGTAGCAGATCCAACTTTTAACCTACTACAAAGATAATTCAAATCTAAATCTTGAGACAATCGGATTCTTCTCCAAGTAAAACTTGGACACTGCCACCATCCGGCATTCAAGAAATCCCCAATCGGGTAAGATGTTTTGCTGAGCACTTCATATGCAGAATCCGGGTTGACGATAAAACGTCTACCAACAATCTCAAAATCCACGAATAATCCTTGTGTAGTTAGAACATTGACATCTACTTCATTGTGAGAAGATACAAGAATCATCGCAATTGCGAAATCAAGAACAACAACAAACAAACAAATGAACAAACAACGGCTCTCATAAAGGAGATAGTACAAGGGCTTTCACAAAGGAGAGAAATTTATTATTGAAAGCAAGAAATAACTCTTAATTTAAATACTCCCTCCGACCTAAAATGATCTTCACGTTTGACTATTCAAACTTTTTAAGGATATGAACACTTGCTTCACTAGCCATATTTAGTTCATACACTTTTAAGTCTAATGTGAAGAACTTTTGGGACAATGAGAAAATCATTCTGGGACGGAGGGAGTATTAATCATTGATGATAATCTATGATTAAAATTTAAATTAAGAGACTAAAATAAAACAAATTAAGTCTTTGACACAGAAATGAAGGAGAAGATTACGAATTAGAAATTTGAACAGAGAAAGAGAATTGATCAAACGAAGAAGAATGGCTCTTTCAAATGTTAAATTTACAAAATCTATTACTCCCTCCGTTCCAAAATAACTGTCACTTTAGGGATGAAATCTTGTGCCAAATTATCTGTCACTTTAGAGAGTTTTTCACTGTTTTGGATGAAATTACCCTTTGTAGGTCTCATTAATATTATACTCCTCTCAGCTTCGCTCTCTCATCTCTCGTTTCTCCACCCCAGGCACCTTTCTTGTCTTCCCAAAGAACTCTTTCATATTCCATACTGTTGTTTCTCAATATAAAACCACAAACTTTCAATATGTGTACCCAACAAAAAAAGTAGACATCTCTTTGGTGGATTCTTGTTGACACGGATTGGCAATTTTTTTTTGGGCATGAGGCATGGCATCTCAAACGACTGATTCAATTAAGAACCACTTATAATTAGCGTGGACAGTTATCTATACTATATTAAAAGCACAAGACATGCCATTTTTGGCAGTTTGGCGCTCAAAAACATTGCTGTCAAACTGGCCAAAAACGGAAACCTCAAACGTCGTCGTATGAGACGAACTTATATTTTTTTTTTCGGTTTTGGTCACTACACGCGAACCCTCACCTCCCCTCCTCCCTCCTCATTTTTCCTCTTCTTCTTTCTCTTTCTAGAAAAACACACACACACACACACACACACACACACACACTCACTCTCGCTCTCTCCTTCTTCTCCCACAAATCAGTCTTCCTCTCGACCTCTCTCTTTCTCCCCCACCGGCACCGCTACTGTCACCGCCACCACCGCCAAAGCCACAGCCACCATCTGGGTCACCGCCTTCACCATCTCCACCGGCACCGCTACTGTCACTACCACCTCCACTTTGCCCTCCGCCTTTCGTCCGTCGAACGGCGACCTCCGCCCTAGGTAAGATTTCTCGGTTTCTTCTCTTCCTCCGTCTTTCTTTCCGACACACACTGCCTCTCTTTCTCCCCAAAATCTGTCAATTTTTTTGGGTTTAGATGCATCTGATCATAAGTTTAAAATTTCTAATATGAAATTAAATCCCTAAATTAAAGCTTAATTTTGAATTTGGTGATTTGGTTTAGAATTTGGGGACAAGTAAACTGCCGATCTTAAAGGATTTGGTTGAGAATTTGGCATTGAGAAAGAAGTCAAAGAATTAAAATAAAAAACATAACTAATCATTGTCTCTGTTTTATCTTCTCTCAATAAATTGGTCTATGAAATTGTTTAATTTTGAATCATTTATTTATTGTTTTGCTTAGCAGAAGGGTGAAATCGAAAGTAAAAACCAAAGAAAATACAAGGAACTGAATCTAATCCATTATCTTCTCTTTTCTGTACAAGGAATTGTGATGGTAAAATGGTAGGAACTGACTTATGGAGTCGAGATTCAAGATTATCTGTGGTTGATGGTAATTTCTCTCAATTTTTTTGATTTTTATTTATGATTGTGTTACTCTGTGTAACTGATAGTCCCTCCTTCCTGTATTATATGATACTCCCATTTCACTTTTTACATATTTAAAGTCATGCGTTTTGAAAATTTATTGATTTTTGGAACAAAAAAAAAAGAAAAAAAAGAAATGAGAGTATCATTTTGAAACAGAGGAATATATATGTTGCAGCAAGTTCCCTTGCATTTTACTTCTATATAATTTGTGGTGCGGAATTTTTGGTTGATTTCCACCTATTGTACTCGCCTAGACTAATGGTAGGCATGGCTATGGACAAAGAAGGAATTGGAACGAGTCTTAAGGGAATTGGAGTTGCAGAAAGACGAGTACTATTGGAGATGGCGCTGTTGGTAAAACTTACATGCTCATCTGTTATACCAGCAATAAGTTCCCCACTGTAAGTCTTTATCACTCAAGATTCATCCACCCATTTTGATTTGTATTTCTTTTTTTGCTTTTATTTCATATTTTTATTTTCAGTTTTTTCTTGAAAATTTTCATTACATGGGTTTTTGCTTAGCAAGAACGGGTGATTAGGACTCTCTCAGTTACAACAAAAAAGTCACATTTGACAAGTCAAGCTTTAAAATCGTTCTTTGGCTGTTGCAGATGATTTTACTATACATCATGCTTTCCTCAATTGAAGTACAGGGTTTTTTTTTTTTTTTTTTTTTTGGGGGGGGGGGGGGAGGGATACTAAGTGTTCTTAAAGTGTTCTGTAATGATTTCTATTCTGTAATTCATAGAAATTTAGCTAAATGGTTCTGCATTTTCTTCAAATTGCAGTACATCGATGTGCAAAGAGTGATTATGATCGCTACAATGTTCAGAAGCCACCCATTGATGCACCTAAAGATCCTATGTATAACTTCAGAACGAGAAATCTTGAAGGTATAGTTTAGAATTGCATCTTACTTCTGTCATTATTATACGTGGTAGTTTAATAAACGGGAGCTTAGTAGTTTGAATTCTATTTCAATTTAAGGTCCTGCTTTGATTGCTTTTGATTTTCAAAGAACATAGTAGGCATTTTAGAGATTTGGAGTATTTGTGTGTGTGTGGGTTTTAGTTTGGTAATCAATTAGATTGTTGAGTATTCTTGGTTCTTTATTTCTCTGTAGAGCAGCTGAGTTGTTATATTTGATCAATCAATTTCATAGCTATGTAGTTATCTGCTTATTTATATCTTCAATTATCTACGTGGTTGATTTTTTTTTCTCAAAGGTGGGTGGATTAGCGAATCACAGCCATCATCTGGGACACCGCCTTCACCATCTCCACCGGCACCGCTACTGTCACTACCACCTCCACTTTGCCCTCCGCCTTCCGTCCGTCGAACGGCGACCTCCGCCCTAGGTAAGATTTCTCGGTTTCTTCTCTTCCTCCGTCTTTCTTTCCGACACACACTGCCTCTCTTTCTCCCCAAAATCTGTCAATTTCTCGATTTGGTGAAGTTTAGGTTGTTGATAGAGAAAGTGAGAGATCAAGTGCGCACCACATTATCTTAATTCAGAATTAGGGCTTCAAAGTAGAGCTTC
This sequence comes from Campanula takesimana, assembly GCA_026119855.1. Taxonomy (NCBI): domain Eukaryota; kingdom Viridiplantae; phylum Streptophyta; class Magnoliopsida; order Asterales; family Campanulaceae; genus Campanula; species Campanula takesimana. Next base: position 314,848 of record JAOWBW010000070.1, read on the forward strand.
AATTCAGTTTAGAAATTTTAATCTCAAGCCCTAAATTTAAAATTTCTAATTAGAAATTAAATCCCTAAATTAAAGCTTAATTTTGAATTTGGTGATTTGGTTTAGAATTTGGGGACAAGTAAACTGCCGATCTTAAAGGATTTGGTTGAGAATTTGGCATTGAGAAAGAAGTCAAAGAATTAAAATAAAAAACATAACTAATCATTGTCTCTGTTTTATCTTCTCTCAATAAATTGGTCTATGAAATTGTTTAATTTTGAATCATTTATTTATTGTTTTGCTTAGCAGAAGGGTGAAATCGAAAGTAAAAACCAAAGAAAATACAAGGAACTGAATCTAATCCATTATCTTCTCTTTTCTGTACAAGGAATTGTGATGGTAAAATGGTAGGAACTGACTTATGGAGTCGAGATTCAAGATTATCTGTGGTTGAAGGTAATTTCTCTCAATTTTTTGATTTTTATTTATGATTGTGTTACTCTGTGTAACTGATAGTCCCTCCTTCCTGTATTATATGATACTCCCATTTCACTTTTTACATATTTAAAGTCATGCGTTTTGAAAATTTATTGATTTTTGGAACAAACAAAAAAGAAAAAAAAAGAAATGAGAGTATCATTTTGAAACAGAGGAATATATATGTTGCAGCAAGTTCCCTTGCATTTTACTTCTATATAATTTGTGGTGCGAAATTTTTGGTTGATTTCCACCTATTGTACTCGCCTAGGCTAACGGTGGGCATGGCTATGGACAAAGAAGGAGTTGGAACGAGTCTTAAGGGAATTGGAGTTGCAGAAAGACGAGTACTATTGGAGATGGAGCTGTTGGTAAAACTTACATGCTCATCTGTTATACCAGCAATAAGTTCCCCACTGTAAGTCTTTATCAGTCAAGATTCATCCACCCATTTTGATTTGTATTTCTTTTCTTGCTTTTATTTCATATTTTTATTTTCAGTTTTTTCTTGAAAATTTTCATTACATGGGTTTTTGCTTAGCAAGAACGGGTGATTAGGTCTCTCTCAGTTACAACAAAAAAGTCACATTTGACAAGTCAAGCTTTAAAATCGTTCTTTGGCTGTTGCAGATGATTTTACTATACATCATCCTTTCCTCAATTGAAGTACAGGGTTTTTTTTTTTTTTGGGGGGGGGGGGGGATACTAAGTGTTCTTAAAGTGTTCTGTAATGATTTCTATTCTGTAATTCATAGAAATTTAGCTAAATGGTTCTGCATTTTCTTCAAATTGCAGTACATCGATGTGCAAAGAGTGATTATGATCGCTACAATGTTCAGAAGCCACCCATTGATGCACCTAAAGATCCTATGTATAACTTCAGAACGAGAAATCTTGAAGGTATAGTTTAGAATTGCATCTTACTTCTGTTCATTATTATACGTGGTAGTTTAATAAACGGGAGTGTAGTAGTTTGAATTCTATTTCAATTTAAGGTCCTGCTTTGATTGCTTTTGATTTTCAAAGAACATAGTAGGCATTTTAGAGATTTGGAGTATGTTTTGTGTGTGGGTTTTAGTTTGGTAATCAATTAGATTGTTGAGTATTCTTGGTTCTTTATTTCTCTGTAGAGCAGCTGAGTTGTTATATTTGATCAATCAATTTCATAGCTATGTAGTTATCTGCTTATTTATATCTTCAATTATCTACGTGGTTGAATTTTTTTCTGAAAGGTGGGTGGATTAGCGAATCACATAGGGGGTGGCGGTGAAGATAAAAAAATTGGTTCAAGTGTAGCCATATTTTCACGTTCGCCCGATAATCGTTCATTTTCTACCTTAAATTGAGTTAAAGAGTGGCATAGAGAGCTGAGATTAAATGTTGTAAACCCTAATCAGCAAAGAATTATTGTGAGAGCAAACCAGTTCAGAATGGGCTAAATTTGTTCCCCTCCCACATAGCAGTTAAACAGCAGGAACCCCACCCTTCCCAGTTTGATAATGAACTAGGTTCTCTAATTATCTGTCAATTCGAGAGGAAAATCATGGAGTGAAGCTTCAACTCTTCTACGCCTCTGATTAATCGTTGACGTCGTTTTACCCTGTATTTCACCCCACGTAATTTGCTTCTTCCCCATTGTCATCGCCCATCTGATCCAAAATTACTATAGTAAATGACACGCATTCTAATTAAAGTTGAAGGTGACTTCAATGGCTGGCGATTGTGCGTAGGAGGATGTCCATCTGGAGTAGTATTTTTTTCTTTTAACCTTTTTCTTTCAGAATATTTCCAGTTCTTCTTGCAATTCGTTGTTTTCATATTAGAATGTCATTTTGCTTTGATAAAATACTTGGTGCTAGTGAATGAATGAATTTTTGAGGATGTGAGGTCGAAGAAAGAAACAAAGACAGGGGAAATTGAAGGAATTGTGCATTCATTCCAAACTCGAAGGAATTGGATGGTTTTCAATCTTTATAGTGTTGCACTACGTTGTTCTATATGGTTGTCCATCTTTGTTGATAGTATAGTTTGTTTGTATTTATCATGGTTTATCAAGTAGATAATATTAGTATCTTTTTGTTTGCAGGATGCCTCAAATAATATGATTTCTAAACCTAAGAAGTTCAAGATAGTCTGGACGATCAATTGGTGAAGGTTAATGTATTACGAGGAATTCCCTATGGTTAGTTTGCATGATTTGATATTTTTCCCGCAAAAAACATGCTGCCCACTCCACGCCTAGGTAATTTTCCTAAGCATCACCTCCCTTTTGGTCTTAGTTTGATGTCAGGTTCATATTCTCAGAAAGACTACAGTTTTTAGTCCATTTCATTACCCTGATTCATCCTCATTTTCTTTTTGTCTCTTAGGTAGATTGAGTACATTAAAATTTCATGAGGCATTAACTCTTGGTATTTCCATTCGGGGAAAGCAAAATTTGTTGATTAAAATGAAAGGACTAACTTTAGTCAAAACTATTGAACTGCAGCACTCATATTGAAACTTATCATTGTAGATAGTCATAAGGCAAGTGATGGAGGAGATGCTAAAATTTCCTGTTTGTTGTTGATCTTAGTTCAAAAAGGATTTGGATTGATGGTGATGAAGGTGGTTGATGGTGGAGATGGTCTGGAGGAGGGGCAGTGGGATGATCTGATAGTGGGGTTAGACGATGTTGTTCTTTCATGGCACAATGATGTAGTAGCAGCAGCATGTCAGAGGAAGGGTAGGGCTGGGCGAAACAATTTGCTAAGGTAATGAGAATTTGTTATATGGGGGTAGAAACTAAGAGCTGACATAGTTGGACTTTTTTTTCCTGTTAATTTATTTGTACATAAAATTTGATTCAAGTGTTTTTAGTGTTAAAAAAAAATATCAACAAGAAGACAATTTTTCCAGAATCGGAAACGTTGCTAACGAACAAGCTGCACTACCTTTCCATTACATTCTCTTTCTATTTCCTCATATACATACAATTTAATATAATCATCTTCTCACCCATGTCAAATTTGATAACTTTCGGCAAGAAGCCTTGAAAATATTGGTCGTCACTGATGAGTAAAAGATTGAATGATTTCTTGGGTTTCCTCAATTTTTATTTGTATGTTTAGCTGGGAAAAAAACATGCTAAATTTTTGAATGTTTCATATCTTGCAGATCTTTACCCATACCAGACATACGCCCAACTTCAATTATGATGATCAAATCAATTTTGCTTTATTAGTTGATGAGAAAAAATGGCGTCCTGACCTAGAGGTTTTCCTTATGTAGCAACTGTAGCAAATAGAAGAGCCAGATTAGGAGGAAGAGCAGTGGGGATATAAAGGTGCCTCATTTTACATCTTTAATGGACTGATTTTGGGTTGCTACTCTCTTATTTAATGTTTGCATATTTGTTTACAGGGAATTTGTTTATGCTATTAACTCAGATTGTTATTCTTACTTGATTTTGCTGTTTGGTCTTAGTGATGGAGAGTTTATTGGGATGGTTGATATGCCAGCACATGGGTTACTTCTATGTGTAAGAATTATCACTTATTTTATTGTTGATATGTATAATTTTCCTGTGGTGAATTGCTTTATTTTCTTTTGTTGCAGGTATAGCTGCCTCGAGTTCAACTTATCCGGACTTTGAATTAGTATAGATATCTATTGTAATACTCACCATCATAGCTTAATCAAATATTAAGCTTACGCTCTTTGTTCCATTGATTTTTTTTTTTTTTTTTTAAATTTCTTGGTTGTTGATGCTTCTTACAATGTTTGTGAGACTTGGTTGACGGTTTATCCCTAACCCAAATGCTTTAGTTTTTAGTGTGCTTAAAGAAAAATCTTTTCCATGTGTGGATTCGTTGAATGCCAATGCAAGTCAGTTTCCAAGTTTTCTTGGAGGGGCATCTGTGCATCTCAATTTATTGCAAGGAAGGAGGTTCGATGGAAGATAAGTAAAGGGGAATCCGTCCAAACGTGGGATGATTTGTGGTTACGACATGATGACGTTTTTAGGATTTGCTTTGTAATTAATAATTAAGTCGTTTTCATTGTCAAGTTATGTATCCTCCTTAGTTAATTTTAACCTTTCCATGACTACATATTAACATTGTAAGTGTGATCTATATTTTGATTCCCAGTTTTTTAGGTTTTATATCTTATTCCATTATCTCATCCTTCTAATACACTGTCATTCAATACAAACATGTCATACTACGAAATAATTATCATTTACGCCTTCATTAATTCAACAAAATATTGGCTCGTGCAACGCACAGGTGCAACTCTAATAGGAGTATTCAAAATGTATAATCTATGACTTCTGTTTATTAGTGATTTTGTTAGTTGTTGGAGTTGATTTCATTATATATAATAAGGTTTTATTTCTAAATTACTCTTTTTCACTTATATTGATTTTTTGTTAATTTAATTGTAACGAACATTTTGGTAATTCCTAAAGGGTTTTGTTATACACATCCGTAAAATTAATGAATACACTCATATTGTGCGTCAATGTTGTACTATTTAAAATTCCAAGCCTTCTTGTGGTTGTATTCATTAATATAATTAATACGTGTGTGTATAACAACTCATTTAATGAAATGATTTTTCTTAACAAATGTCGTTAAAACGGCTATTCACAAAGCACGATGGTGTATGGGAGTGACACCGGCGGTTGTGGGTTGTCTAGATTTTTGCCAACATCACTTTTCCAAAATCTGTATAAGAAAAAAAAATGTTTAATTTGTCTCCAAGTATAACACCATTTGATTTCTGTGCCCCCTGTATATTACCTGAGTTCTCAGAGACTTTCTCTTCCATTTTGCAAACTATGTAATGAAATTAAGGCTACTCTCTACTATGGGACCGACCAAAACACTCGAGACGTGTATTATTCCAGCCGTACCCAAATTGATCCGTCTTTATATTAGCTGGTGAAGAAGATAGGGGCAATATAGGAGAGATGGAAGAGGCAACGTGGTTGTTCACGGTGGAGGCCGTACAGAAGCTCTTAGAGGCAGGAAGGTTGATCAGTTGAGTCGATTTGTGTGCGTGGATGTTGTAGCCGTGGATACGGAGTCTTTCTTTAGCACTGATATTGTTTGTTCATGAACTATGATGATATGTGACTTGCTAAAGCTTGGCAAAAGTGATGAGTTAGATGTAAGGGTATTTTAGATATTATGTGTTTTACAATTATTCTTGATTTGGGGTGTAAAAAAAATTAAACTGGCATAAAAGTAATTGTGACATATTGTCGCCAAACATGAATTTAAGTTTTCGAAAATCACTTTTGCTACTCACCTTAGAAAAATCAGAAATGATGTAGGTTTCAATGCTGATTATAAATCTAAAATTTGTCATTGTATTATAATTAATAATACTTTTAATTACAATTTTCTGATTTTTATTAAGTTCACTATTTATTAGTCAAACTTACATATGTTTGATCAAAAGTGACAGTTATTATGGACTTTATAGATTAAAATGGGACAAGTAAAATGACAAATTTTATAAATTAAAAAGAGACGGAAAAAGTAAGAGCCAGAGAATATTTTAGTGAGTCACGGATTAGGAGAAATATGTATGTGAGGTGTTCTCAGAACACATAAATCCGTCTCATAGAAGAGACGGGTTGACCAATGATTCATGTACAACAAATTGCCTTTTTTTAGAGTGTTTTGTGTTTTTAATAATAGTATAGATTCTTCCGTTTAATACTAGAGAGGCTATACTTTTATTTATTCAGTGTCGCCACTTTTTGAAATAATTTTACTTATGTTTGAATTTTTTTTTAGGTAAGCTCCAACGTTGGGTACAATATTGTAAAGACGAATGCAATCGTTTCATTGAAGTCAATATTTTCAGCAAGGTTTTCCGGTGGCAAAGGTGAAGCAAAAGGAAACAGTTCCTCAACTTTGACCACAATCATGTAATTTGGTCAAAAGCATTGCCAAGACTTTATTTTAAAAACTAACAATTGGTTGGTTTTACTGCTATCGTGGATGAATTACGTGTTGTTTTATCTTGTGATGAACACTTATCATGTTTTTATTTTAGTTATCTATGGCATGTAATTTTTTTTTGACATTTTCATTTAAAATGAAAACTGTGCACTTTCATCTTTTATTGTTTTTTTCCGCTATTTAGTGATAACTTTTCATTGTTTATATATATGGTTGGAATAATTAATAAATTTTTCATATATTTTCGCCGTGCGAAGCACAGGTGTAGCACTAGTACATTTAAGAAGGAAAGATAAAGGGCAATAAGGGAAATTTTTAAGGGTATTTACTTCCTTCCTTGGTATGTGCAATTTGGTCTAAAGTGACACATAATTTGGAATGGAGGGAGTACTATATTAAAGCAAGGTTTTCGCAAATTTTCACACTTTCAGGGTTAGTTTCGTCATTGCACTTACAGCCAGCCAAGCTTCCACGTGGCGTCTCTCTCCACCCTTCATTCCTTGGGGATTACAACCAAATTCAAATTTTAAAAAGCTTCTTCAGTTGCTAACCAATTTGACTGGTGGCATTGGGCGGCGAACAAATGTGATTGGTCTTTATGGGTGGCCAAAAAGTCTCTTTATCTTCCACACACACACTTTCTTCCTCCCCCAAACTTTCTCTCTCTCTCCCTCCGTCCATAATCTTCGCTTTCTGGCGCTTTCCCCGTCTTATTTGTCCGGCGAAGTTGGTCAATACCAGATCTTGGCGGGGCAACCAGGAAGGCATAAGACACTTTCTATGCAACCTGAAGTTGCAGCCATGACGGATTTCTTTCCCACTTGCTCCATTATTACAGATCTGATCCTTTCTATTTTTCTTTTCTAATTCTTCATTTATATAGAGGAGACAAACATGTGGATAAATAGAATGATAATTCTTCAAGTAAGTTTTGATTATTTTTGTCTCACTCTTTCAGGACTGAAGAAAAGAAAGGGAAAGAGAAAGAATGTGGGGATAGGTACGGGAGAGAGAGAGGGGTCGTAGCTGAGAAGGTGTAGACGACGGTGGTTTTGCAGAGAGAAGAGCGGCGTCGTTGCCGGTGTCAGAGGCGTAGGCGGCGTATGTTCGGGAGATGGGTTTAGGGAGGTGGTGCAGGCAGGCGTAGGAGATTCAACTGGGTTGTAGTAGATAAACGGGAGAGAGAGATGGCGTATATTTTGGGGGTTTGGAGGAGACGTGTGGGGAAGATTTGTTTTTTCATTTTGGAAATTGGAGACAATTAAGAATGCAGTAAATGGTACTTTATAAAGTTCAAAATTATTTTGATTCTCTCACATTTTGATGGATGAAAAGTGGAGTACTTATCTACTCCTAATATTTTACCAAAATTTCAAAATTCTAATGATTCTTTCAAATAATGATTTCTACTTTTAAATTACAATATGGTCTCATATTCTTAAATAAATTATTCTTTGGATGGAAATATGTTTTACTAATTATTTTATAAATAGGACTATAAGAGCATGATGAATTTTAGTAATTGTGTTTTAAATATACTTTATGAATCAATATATTATTATTGAAGATATGAAGAAGCAACTAGATATTGTGAGGTAGATGGCTGGATATTTGGTAGTTTTGTAATTGAAGAGTGGATGATGACGGAGAAGTTGATGTCGGAGTTGATGGTGGACATGCTTAGAGAAATAGGTGTGGGTTAATTTTGGAGAAGATGATTATTGAAAGGTAATGGGTGCAAGAGGGAAGAAGACATGAAGATTTAGATAGGGACTGAAAATGTGTTTGGTTGAAAACTTGAAATTTGGGTAAAATGAGTCAAGTTTGTGAGACCATGCACAATGGTTTAAAAAAAAAAAACCATTCAACACCCACTTTATCACTCCACATCAGTTTTCTCTTCCAACTCATCCATTCAACACCCATTTAACAAAACACTCTACAATGGTTTGTTTAATCTCGCATTCAACAATTTTCTCACTCATCATCCTATACTCACCACTTAAAATTTATTTTTTATTTTTTATTTTTATGATTAGTGTTGAAATAGTTAATATTGAGATCCATTTAAAAAAAAATGGGTTTTTTTTTTGTGTTGGAATACAATGAAACTTACGTCAATTTAAAGAGAATTTTTTTTTAGGAATTTTGGTGTAAAAAAAAAAAAAAAACTCATTTTCTGTGAAATAATTGAGCTCAAAAAATTGGGATAAAAGTAAAAAATAGAGCCAGCCAATCATGCACTGACAAGTGTCAAAACCAAAAAAAAAAAAAAAAAAAGGCGGACTTTCTCCGTACACGCGCCCTTGTCGGCGCGTGTACTACACGCGCCTCGCTGGCCCAATAGAGACGCGCCACGTGGCAAATCCGGTCCTCCCTCTTCCCATTCACACTCGTTGAATTTTTTCACAGAAAAATTCACACAAAGCCATTTCAACAACCATTGGAGCAATTCATGTGAATTTTTTTTGTGAATGGGTATTCAACACCCATTTTTTTGGCCATTGTAGATGGTCTGAGTATCGAACTCTGTGGAAGAATATTTCATTTACCTTTTTCTATAACAGTGGGTGTCCCATATAATTCATATTATAAGTATACTATCTCCGTTTAACTTGAGTCAAATATTTTTTAAAGGTATCCCAACTTAAGAGTTAAAATTCAAAAACATAAAAAAAAATTATACATTTTTATTTAGTGGGTTTTACATGTCATAAACAAAACTACTTTTACTAACTATTTCTCACCCCACTTTCATTCTTCACCTCATTTTTATACTCATAACACTCTACCCCACTTTTTATATTTAAAATAAAAATAAAATATCATTTTCTTAATTTTCGAATCCAAAAAGGTTCTTTGAAACGGAGGGAGTACTACCCCACTTTTTATATTTAAAATAAAATATCATTTTCTTAATTTTTGAATCCAAAAAGTTTTTTTGAAACGGAGGGAGTACTATTCTCTATCTGTGTTGTGTCACTTTAGAATGTGCCTTCTCAGACAATTGGTCATATAATGTTGTTTGTCATAAGGTGAGCTGGGTGTGTGTGGGTGTATGTGAGGGTATAAGGAATGAATTTTTTGTTTCTAATGGGTTCAAAAATGATGAATCATACTTCTTGAATTTATTTATTTTTCCGAAAGATGAAACTTTTCTTTCTTAAATGTTGGTGTGTATACTTTGGCTTTTATTTATTTTATTCCACAGTTTTTTTTTTTTTAAAATAAGGCTTTAACTTAAATTGTTTTATATTTAGTTCCGGACATGTAGTCTCTTTGCTCAAAAAAAAAAGAAAAAACATGTCCATGATGCTACTTCTATTCATACTCTAAAAAGCATTGGAAATGTAACAATAATTAATTTATGGTTATATACGTAGTGTAACGTGCGGAGGTGAGTAAACAGACTTTTCTTTATCGAACGTTGTGAAATTTATGACTACAGTTGGTTGGTGTTTCCAAAATTTGAACGGTCGAAATATTGAGAATGAATGCAACTGCAAGTGACGTGCTTTCTTATTGTGCTCTCTTATTACTCCATCTGTCCCGGAATAAATGTAACATGTGCTCAATTAAGTTGAACTTTGACCAAAAAGTTATGAAAATCTGATCATTTTCATAATTTTTTTGAAACTGGTTACTGATACATCAATTGAAACACTGTTCATAACTATTTTAATTTAAATGAAGATTAAAAAAATTGTATTAAAAATTGGTTAAAATTTAACTTAATTGATTACATGTGACATTTATTCCGGGGCATAGGTAGTATCTTTTTGAGCATGTATAAGAACATGCATCTTTTAAAGAACTAATTAATGAAACAGAGTTATTAAACCTACTCAGTAAACTAATACTCCCCCCGTCCCATTTGAAGAGTCAAAAAATAGATGGGTTCAAGAATTAAGGAAAAGGTGATGTGTTGTGAGTGTTGATAGTTTAATAGGAAAGAGTAGAAAAAAGTTAGTGGATAATTGTTGTTAGTATGACATGTAGGACCCACTTTCTATTTTAGGATTTTGACGCTTAAAATGGGATTTCGAACTGCTGCACCGAGCAGTTAGCTCCACCCAATGGTGGAGATTGGAGTCACCTCATTTTAACTCCACCCAACGGTTCCGATGTGTCCGAGCTCGGTGGGACCTACAAAAAATTGAAATCATCTTAGCCGCACAGATGATGATGTTAGAGCAATTGAACAAGACTTGATGAGAAAATAAAGCAATCACAAGAACACGGATTTACGTGGTTCACCAGCTTTGCTACGTCCACGGGGAGGGGAGAGAATATTATTATCACTGGAGAAACAATTACACAAGATCACACTAATCTACTTTGCACGAATTTTGATCACAAAATTCCTGACTGTGCAAACCCTAGATCTAGAATTATTGATCTCTCTGTTCTGTATAAAATCTGAGCAAACTGACTAACTGAATTAATTTAGGACGGAGGGAGTATAAAATACGTCACCTAAGCACCTAAACTAATTCAGATATTGGTGACCAATTCCATTCCATGTTGACTTCTAAAGTTAATACGTGGGGAGACTAATTCCTTTGGAATCTTGATTCCTTGTTAAAGTCAATTGCTAACAAGCCCCATGTCAACCAAGAGTCCACTAATTCATCTTTCGGTCCATGCGCCTAAAACTACTGTTTTTATGGCTAAGGCATGCGGCCTAGGCCAAAAAATCTGATTGTTTAATTTTCCACACTGTCTCGGAATTACGAACTTGATAATTTAATCTACTAAATTAGGCGTCCCCAATTCAAAGGCATTAAACTTAACAAATCTCCACCTTGACTTTGAATCTCCCAAATAACAAATCTTTCCTCCCCCTCGCCTCTTCTGCTATCTAATAGCTGCGAACATTAAGCAAGTCCAAACAATGTTGGAACTTGCTCCCAGTCACGGGTTTCGTGAACATATCTGCAGGGTTGTCCGCCGTCCCTACCTTCTTCACCTTTACCCGTTTCTCATCCCTTAGGAAATGATATCTGACATCAATGTGCTTGGTCCTCTCATGATGAACTTGATCCTTGGCCAAACAAATCGCGCTCAAACTATCGCAATAAATAATAGCCTGATCCTGATGTATTCCAAGATCGCTGATCAATCCCTTCAACCATATTCCTTCCTTAGCGGACTCTGTCAATGCCATGTATTCTGCTTCTGTTGTAGACAACGTCACTGTCGCCTGCAATGTAGCCTTCCAACTGACCCACCAAGCGTGAATACATATCCGGTCATCGATCTTCTTGTATCAACATCACCCGAATAGTCCGAATCTGAGAACCCCTCTACTGCACACTCTGCTCCACCTCCATAGATGAGACCGACATCACTGGTACCTCTAAGATACCTCAAGATCCGCTTCACAGCCTGCCAATGTTCTTTACCCGGATTACCCATGAACCGACTAACAACACTAACTGCCTGTGCAAGATCCGGCCTAGTGCACACCATAGCATACATCAAACTACCAACTGCACTAGCATAGGGTACTCGAGCCATATACTCTTTCTCCTCAACCGACTTGGGCCCAAACGCGACTGACAACCGTGCATTCGCTGCACTCGGAGTATCTATAGCCTTAGCTGTTGACATACCAAACCTCTCTAAAACTTTCTTGATGTAACCTTTCTGGGATAAGAACAGTTTTCGTTTGGATCTGTCTCTATAAATCTCCATACCCAGAATTTTCTTCGCGCTACCCAAATCCTTCATCTCAAACTCTGCGGACAATAAGCCTTTCAGCTTCTGAATCTCTGACTTCTTGACTGCTGCTATCAACATATCATCTACATAGAGCACCAAATAGATGTACGGCCCATCTACCAACTTATTGTGATACACACAACAATCATACGGGCTCCTCGTGTATCTGATCTTTGTCATATAGCTGTCAAACCTTTTGTACCACTGCCTAGGCGACTGCTTAAGTCCATACAAGGACTTCTTCAACCTACAAACATAATCTTCCTTACCAGGAACTTGGAATCCTTCCGGCTGTGTCATGTATATCTCTTCCTCCAACTCTCCATGCAAGAAAGCTGTCTTGACGTCTAGTTGCTCGAGCTCCAAATCCCTCTGTGCTACTATTGCTAGCAACACTCTGATAGAAGTGTGTATGACCACTGGTGAGAAGATCTCATTGTAGTCCACCCCTTCTCTCTGTGTGAAACGCCTTGCAACAACGCGAGCTTTATACTTAACCCTTCTGCCGGTGACATCCCTTCCTTTTTCTTGAAGATCCACTTGTAAGTCGCAATCTTTCTGCCTTCTGGCCTTTTGGTCAAATACCAAGTCTGATTCTTGTGAAGAGACTCCATCTCATCACCCATAGCCGCATACCACTGAGATGACTCTGAACATGTAACTGCTTCCTTGAAAGTAGAAGGTTCCGAAAGATCGGGCTCCACTTCCTCAGCAACCTGCAGTGCATAAGACACCATGTCTTCAAATCCATACCTCTCCGGAGGCTTCCCGAAATTAGCTCTTCTAGACCTTCCTTGTGCTAACCCATGTTCTTCAGGAACTGAACTTGAACTTTCTGGTGCTTCAGTCTCTGTTTCTGTCGGTGGATCCTGATCAACATCTGACTGTGGGACAACTAACTCTTCAGTATCTTGTTGCTCCACCTGTTTATCAACACCGCCAACACTCGAAACAATCGTAGATCTCATAATAGGGTTAATAACATAATTCTCATCAAAAACGACGTTCCTACTGATAATTACCCTATTTTCTGATGGAGACCATATACGGTATCCCTTGACACCGTCCCCATACCCCATGAATACTCCCTTTCTAGCTCTAGGTTCTAACTTCCCATCATCTACATGATAATAAGCAGTACACCCAAAAGCTCTTAAAATAGAATAATCAACAGGTTTACCGGTCCATACCTCTTGGGGAACTCTGAGGCCAATACCGGCGTGAGGTCCACGATTAATCAAGTAACATGCTGTACTAACCGCTTCTGCCCAGAACCGCTTAGACAACCCTGCATTGGAGAGCATGCACCTCGCCCTCTCAAGCAATGTCTAATTCATCCGCTCTGCTACACCATTCTGCTGTGGCGTGCCTCTGATGGTGAGATGTCTAGAAATCCCCACCTCCCTGCAAAACGAATCGAACTCAGTGCTGCAAAACTCAAAACCATTATCTGTCCGGAGCTTCTTGATCTTCTTCCCTGTCTGGTTTTCCACTAATGTCTTCCAGTCCTTGAAATTTCTTAAAGCCTCATTCTTGTGCTTCATGATGATCACCCAAGTCCTCCTCAAATAGTCATCAACGATAGACAAGAAATACCTGTGCCCCCTTAGAGATTCCTGACGAGAAGGCCCCCAACAATCTGCGTGGATGTAGTCCAGAACGCCTTTTGTGTTATGTATGCCCTTGGGAAAACTATTACGCTTCATCTTCCCTAGCACCCAATGCTCACAAAATTTAAGATCATCGACCTTATGGCCACATAGAAGATCTCTCTTGGCCAACTCTTGCATCCCTCGAATGCTCATGTGCCCGAGCCTGATGTTCCACAGCTTAGACATATCTCCCTCATTCACTTCTGATGATGCTACCATAGCTGACCCTGTAGGCGTCCTTCCTTGGAGAAAATACAAGGAGCCCCGCTTAAGGCCTCTCAGAACCATTTCTGAACCGTTACATACACTTACTGCTCCACATTTACCTTTGAAGCTGAACCCTTTGCTGTCTAACTGACTAAGAGAAATCAGATTCTTTGTCTTAAGTGGAACGTGTCGAACCTCGTTCAAAGTGACAAACCTACCATCATGAGTCCTGATCTTGATCGAACCAATACCGACAACCTTGCAGACTGCACTGTTGGTCATGCTTATATCACCGCCATCCACCTGCCTGTAATCAGTAAACCATTCTCTCCTCGGACTGATATGGTAAGAAGCTCCTGAATCAAGAATCCACGCATCAGATGCGCGTGCTGATTCTGATGTGACTAGAGCATAATCCTCATCTGAACCGCTACCCTTGGCCACCATGGCCTCTGCTCTGACTGGTGCCTCGCCTCGCTTCTTTCTGGGACAATCGAATTTCCAATGCCCCTTCTCTTTGCAGAAATTACAAATATCCCCAGGCTTCGGACCCTTCTTGTGTGAAGAATTACCTTTATTGTTCTTCTTCCCACTAGAACCCTTGTTACCACCACTACTGCTAGCAACCAAACCTGATGACTGGGTACCTGTCTCATTCCCACTCGCCTTTCGGCGCAATTCCCTCGTCTTGAGAGAAGTTTTCACTTCCTCTAGAGAGATGCCATCCTTACGATTTATGCACGAATCGACATAATGTTCATAAGACATAGGTAAGGATACTAAAAGCTGCAAGGCTGCACCCTCATCATCCACAACAACTCCTATATTACGCAGTTCAAGTAATGCAGAAGTAAATCTATCAAGATGATCATTAATGGGCGTACCTTCTGTCATACGACAATCATACAGCTTCTTCTTCAGGTATAACTTGTTGGTCAATGAACGTGTCATGTACATATCTTCCAACTTTAACCAAAGATCGATTCCGGATTCTGTTCCTGCAACATTGGTTAGGATCTCATCATCCAACTGTCTGATGATCTTGGCGTGAGCCTTCTGATCTAACTTCTTCAATGCTGCTGCCTCCTTCGCGGCTGTCTGCTTGTCCTTCTCTGACTCTTCTGTGGTGATCGCCTTACCCTTGGGATCCTTGCGATCCCTGATTGCAATCTCCAACGGTTCCCATAAATCTGTCTACCAACAAAGCCTTCATCTTGATCTGCCAGAGAGAAAAACTATTCTTCCCATTGAACTTGTCGATCGAATTTGCTCCTTGACCCATCTTCTCGTTCTCTACAGCGGAATCCCTGAATCTCTAACCACGAACCAAAGCTCTGGTGCCACTTGTTAGAGCAATTGAACAAGACTTGATGAGAAAATAAAGCAATCACAAGAACACGGATTTACGTGGTTCACCAACTTGGCTACGTCCACGGGGAGGGGAGAGAATATTATTATCACTGGAGAAACAATTACACAAGATCACACTAATCTACTTTGCACGAATTTTGATCACAAAATTCCTGACTGTGCAAACCCTAGATCTAGAATTATTGATCTCTCTGTTCTGTGTAAAATCTGAGCAAACTGACTAACTGAATTAATTTAAGACGGAGGGAGTATAAAATACGTCACCTAAGCACCTAAACTAATTCGGATATTGGTGACCAATTCCATTCCATGTTGACTTCTAAAGTTAATACGTGGGGAGACTAATTCCTTTGGAATCTTGATTCCTTGTTAAAGTCAATTGCTAACAAGCCCCATGTCAACCAAGAGTCCACTAAGTCATCTTTCGGTCCATGCGCCTAAAACTACTGTTTTTATGGCTAAGGCACGCGGCCTAGGCCAAAAAATCAGCTTGTTTAATTTTTCACACTGTCTCGGAATTACGAACTTGATAATTTAATCCACTAAATTAGGCGTCCCCAATTCAAAGGCATTAAACTTAACAGATGAGCTCGCCTATGTGGCCTCGATCTGAGCCATTGGGTGGAGGGGTGCAGCGTTGTTGGGTGGAACGGTTCCGGGTCCCTAAAAATGGGACGCCATTTAAAAAAAAAAAAAAATTACTCTTAAAATGGGATGGAGGGAGTACACTAATTTAAATTAGTTATATACTTCTATCTGTTGCTCCATGCAGTGATTAATTTTTTAAATTTTGGCCTTACAGTTTTGCACTTTTGTAAAGATGAGTAATACCATGGATTTAGAGTATACACAATGGTAGAGCTCCTTCAAGTTTTTTTTTGTTTTTTTTTTCACATGCCAAGTAGTAGATAATAAAATTTTCAAAGTTTTTTCTACAATGGTAGAGCTCTTAACATTTAATGGTTACCATGGGGAATTAGTGAAAATTTAATAAGAGAGCTCATAAAAAGAGCTTTTTCAAAAACTCTACAGTGGTAAAAAGTTGTAAAGAGCTCATTACAATAAAAACCTCCTAAAAAGGTTCCATTGTGGATGCTCTTACACATCTAAAAATATACTCCCCGTGTCTCATACTTATTGCTACCAATGGAAATGCACTGAGATTAAGAAAATATGTTAGGAAAGTAAGTATTGTGAGTTGGTAGGAGAGAAAAAATTACTTAGTGGATAGTTGTTGTGAGTGGATAAGAGAAAGAAAAGTGATCATTTTAGGTAATTAACAATAAGTATGAGACGCTTAAAATGGAAATAAGTGGTGATAAGTATGAGACGGGAATGGACGGAGTATATAAATATTTTGGTTAGCTATGAAATTTAAGTTTGTATCTTTTATTTGCACGGAAAATCAAAAAATGTGGAAGTTAGGTAAGTGTTGTCAATATGAAAAGTGAGGCATGAGAGAGAATGTAGGGTATAGAATAAATCTTTAATGAAAAAAAAATATGGTAGAGATTACAAAATTATTAAAAATAGTTGAGTGTTTACAAAGTCATCTTATCAGATCTGTCATTTCCAATTTATACATTTTCGTTTTCGTAGTGTTTTTGAAGTGAATAGTGTTGTGACAATCTTTTTTTTTTCTCAAAATATTAGTATCTACGTTTTTTTTTTAAATAGTAGCACCTCCACATCTGAATCTCTGAGAGGTCAGAGAACGTGGAAGGTCGTTTTCATTTCAAAACTTTTTTTTTGAATAAGCAACTTTTATACTTAAATTAAAATAATTATATCCTCCGTAAAATATTTTATTTCTTATTATTTTTTTAACAATTGTGAAATTCCTGTTTAACACTCATATTTTAGGATAGATTGAGTATCTAATTGATCACCAAATTTTACACATAATATATTTGTCCCATAAAAAACAATTTATTTAATTTTAGAAATAAAGTGTTTTAACAATAAGTATGAGTACGAGGAATGACGAAAAGTAAGTGAAAGTATTTTTGAGTATATAAAGCAGGTCCGTAAATAAAAATGTAACATTATGAATTTAGCAGTGGAGTATGCAGGATTTATGGTGAGGGGGATCAAGTTTTTTACATAACAGAAAAAATTAAACTCATACTATTACCAACATTAAATTTAAAGTGGCATATTAAATCTATTACTCATTGACATCAAATCAAATTTCGAAGAACAAACATATTTCAAACAATATATACTTAGAGTCCCGGACCATAAACAAATATACTCATGAGATTACGGTCACAAAAAATTATATTTACGGACAATTAAACAAGAGTATTAGAATTAGATTTGTGGGGATGATGAGGAATTCTGCATAAACCCATTTTCTACTCAATGGTTTTTCTTATTAGTTTTTAACTTTTTTGTCATTTCACATTAACATGTTGGCTACAATGGAAAAACAACATGAAATACGGAGAAAACAAAAAAGCTTAAATTCTTCTGCATGTTTCCACCTTTCGAGATTTTAGCTTTTTCAATAATATATTAAAGGCTGACTGGTAATGACAAAATATTAAACTTATTGGAAATCTCTGTTTATGTATGCGCTTTTGAGGATTCACTTTTTGTTTATTAGTTTCCCCACTCTCTTAGGCATGGGTAATTAAGAAAAGAACAGATTAATCGAACATGGTGGATGGAAATGTCAATTTACTAAGCAGTAGGTTATGTTGACCGTGAAAGTAGGAATTGATGCAAACAGCCTAGAGGAGAAAGGGTATTCCCCACACCTCAGTTAATCGAAAGGTTCATGCTCTCACTATTTTTTTTGTTTATAGGAGTTCAGTGGGTTTTTTTACCTGTGCTTTGTCAATTTCCCCTCCCTTCTTTATGATTTTGCTAGGAAGGAATTTGTCAGTGTAATTGTTTTTATTGTTTTTAATTTCAGCATGTATTAATAGGAGTCATTTTTACCTCACCATTTTCATTACCAATCGGATGTGTGTCAAATGTGTACAGATTGCAATGTGGTATGAGTTCTTTTCTTTCATTTATTTATGTTGACGAAAAAAAAAGTGAAAATTGCAAACAGCGATTGTACTTTGTACATATTGGAAGGTGGTATGAGTTATTATCTTTATACATACACACAGTAAATGTTTATAAAGACAATTATAAGATTATGTACTCCCTCCGTCCCATTAGTTACTTCACATTTACTATTTACACACGAATTAAGAAAAAAGTTATTGGAGTAAGTGTTGTGAGTATGAAAAGTGAGGTAAGAAATAGTGAATTGATTGGTGTTGTGAGTATAAAAGTAAAGTATGAGAGAGAATTAGTGGGGTGGAATAGTAAAGATTATTTGCCATTTTAGGAAGTGTGAAGTAACTAATGGGACGCCTAATGAGAAAAGTGTGAAGTAACTAATGGGACGGAGGGAGTATGCATTTTTGCCACCAAAATTTACAAAATGTTATGTCCCTTAAAATTAAATTAAAACACTCATTTAGGAACGGAGGGAGTAATATTTTTTTCCCAACTTTGTGATTATTTATACTAACAATTTAAATTACGGTAAAGTAATTATAGCAAATTACTCTCAAAGTATTTGGAAACTGAGTAGTAACAATTGATAAGAGTAACAAATTACTTTCAAAGTATTTGGAAACTGAGTGGAACATATTGACACGAATAAATCAAATCAGTGTATGTATTTATATTAATTGAAATTAATATTCAAATACTTCAATTTTGATAAAGGAGTTTACAATGACAACATATATTGTAATTATGGTTATATTTTTTAAAAAGAGCAATTATAGAAGCTTCTATATTGTTAATTACTCCTTCCGTTCCAAAATACATGTGGTTTAAGGGGTTAAAATTTCCCCCAAAATATTTATAGTTTTAGGTTCTTCTAGACATCTTTGAAATAACTTTATTTCTAACCTTCTCAACACCAATGTAACTTGTTTATTTATTTACTACAAAATCACTTCCTCTTCATGTTCCACATAGGTAATATTTGGTCGACCACATTGAAGTATACCCACCAACTTCAGTCAATTCAAAACATGATGAAGTGTACAAATTCAAATACGTACACTGACACTATCAGTATGACGTAAATATCTTTACCATTGGTTGTCACCTACTCTTTTAGTTCCAAAGTTTTTTTTTTTTGTTTCCATGTTCAATATTTTAAAGGATATACACACTTGCTTCAATGGTCATGGTTTGTATAACCCAAAAAAAATTAATTGTCTTTATACTTAAAATATTTTGAGAGTAAAATAATACAATTACCGCCGTGCCTCGCACGGGTGAAAAAAATAGTTGAAACAACAAACACGCTTGTTTGGAGACAAAGCCTTTTCGAATTTTAGGTCCTAGTTTATCATTTGCCACTCAATTTTCAAATTTTACAAATACCACCATTGAACTAATTATTTAATAGTATGTGTCACCCAAATTAATAACAACCGAGAGTACATAGCAAAAAAAAAAAAAAAAAAAAAACCTTTATTTTCATATATTTTCACCCCTAAACATAATTTTCTCAATAATGACATTTGTATATCATTATGTTTAGTTAACTCAGCGTTGAGTTAACTGCAATGACAGAAATTGCAGTACTTAATTTTGGATGCACAGACAGAAACATTATAGAGGCAGAACAGAGGGTAAATGAAGACGAGGAGAAGAAAGTTGGAACGAAAAGTTCAGTTATGTAACTAAAATCAAAACAAGTTCCAACAATCTAAACCTAACAGAAATCCAGTCACAAAAATTCTACTTAATAAACATTTTACAGCTGCAAAACGACTCCTAAAACTGTTTCTTCGACTCAGTAATTCCCTTTCCTTCCACCATTGCCGCCTCCTCCTCCCAAGCTAAGATCATATGCCCTCCACACGTTTTTTCAAGATAACTTTCGGGTATCCTTCCTCACTAATATGACAGGTCCCACAGAGTCCACAATTAAAAAAAACGAGTTTATGAGATACATATATCTCTATGTATATGTATAGGTATATGTATAGATATATATATAGAGAGAGAGAGAGTTGAAATTACCACGCTCTAGTCATGGCTTTGGATAATAATATTGGTATCCACCAATTCCTGAAGGCGTTGGCAAAGGTACAACAGGATTCGGGTATGAAACCTGAGGTTGAATCGGGTATGGAAGAGGAACAGCTGCTGCAGGATTCTGGTAAGCTGACAAAGGATATGTTGCAATAGGCTGAGGAGGATAAGTGTAGCCAATGTTTGAGTTTCCAGGCTGTGGATAAAGAGGCAAATGTGCTGGAACCATTCCCTGAGGTATTTTTGTTTGGACCATTTTGCCCTTCTGATTATCAGCAAGCTTCACAGTCAGGTTCCGACCCTGCAAATCCATGCACAATTCAAACCAACTAGAGGAATTAAACAAAATGGACTAGCCTAATACCCATAAAAGTATTGATGTTTTTTTTTACCCCTAGGATCTTTTGTGGATCGTCAATAGCTTTCTTTGCAGCCTCTACGGTTTTGTACGTTATGAAGCCAAAACCACTAGAAATGGAACATAAAGAAGTAAGATGACTAGTTGGATATGATAATACTCCATCCGTCCCAAAGAAGATAGTCTCGTTTGGTTTTTGATGGTCAACACAAGTAAAGTTTGATCAAACATAAACGTCGATCTAATTATCCTGGTGGAATTCTAAAAAATTGTTATTGATTGAGTGATTTATCAATAATAGTAGCTTTTAGAATTTTATTATGATGATTAGATTCGGAATCCTGTTTGGTCAAGGTTCACTTGTGTTCACCATCAATAATCGAATGAGACTATCACTCTGGGACGGAGGTAGGATATCAAATACCGAGTATTAGTAAAAGCATAGTATTACAAGTATTATGGTCATCAAGAATCTGTTTCTTTACCAACAGTAATAAATTTGTAAAATTGTACCGTGATTTGTTTGTGTCTTTGTCATATGCAACTGAACCCTCTTCTATCTCACCATGCCTTGAAAAGAACTGAAGCAGCATTTCACTGGATGTCTCAGGCGATAAACCACCAATATAAAGTTTCCTCTGGGCTTGGTCAGGATTATTAGTACTCACGCTAGTTAGGCCCTCAGAAGCTAGGATACAAACAGCCATCCGACCCTAAAACAAAAATTGAAGCATTATGGTAATAAAAAAACGACAGAAAATATGCCAGATAACAAAAAAAAATTAAATGTCCAAATCTAAGTTAACCGACCACATTTCTAGCGGGGGAAGAGACAGTCGTCAAAATAAAAAACGATAAATCTGGAAAAACGTACAACAGAAATACATACATCGATCAGTTTGCTTGGTGCGTCCAAGGCTTTCCGAGCTGAACTTATATCCTTGAATGTGATAAAACCGTAGCCGCGTGATTTTCCACTTACTTTGTCAATGATAACTGCGCCCTCTTCGATTTCACCATGTTCTTGAAATGCCTAAATTCAAACATATTCATAAAGAAGTTGATCCAGAATCCTCGTTTTGACTGTCTTAGCTATATTTGAAGGTATCTTAGCAGAGGAGAATTCAAATTAAATTTTAAGCACAAGAACATTTACACTTTTCACATATACTCCCTCCGTCCCACCTCACTTGAGACCTAAGAGGTGGGCACAATAACTAAGGAAAAGGAATAAAGTAAAGAAAATGTGTGGTAGAAAATGAAGGGAGAGAATGAGTGGGATAAATAGTAGTGTTGGTTGAATAAATTGAGTGGTGGAAAATGAAGAGAAACAATGAGTGGTGGGGTAGTTTGAATATAAAATAATAAAAAGATGGCTATTTTGGGGAGTCTCAAGTGAAGTGAGACGGACCAAAATGAAAATAAGTCTCAAGTGAGGTGGGACGGAGGGAGTAGTTATAATGCCCTTTCACCCCAATATATATATATATATATATATACCAAAATGAAAATAAGTCTCAAGTGAGGTGGGACGGAGGGAGTAGTTATAATGCCCTTTCACCCCAATATATATATATATATATATATATATATATATATATATATATATAGGAAATTGGACTCACAGCACACATGGTCTCTGAAGTAGTATTCCAGGCCAGGCCACGGACAAAAAGCTTTCTGTTGGCTGGATCTGCACTTGCAACACTTTTAATTTCTTCAGCAATAGAAGGATATCGGGAACCTCTTCATTTTCAAACCATGCAAACAAACAAACAAACAAGCACACATGCACACTGTCACATCACGCATCATTTGATCAAGAGGAACATCACAACCCCAATAACCCACAAAACTACTTGCATGCAATGTAATCTAAAAGAATATAACAACCAAACAAAATGAACATGAACAAGAAAGAACATGATAATCAACATACAGAAAGCACACATCTACACACATAAACCAAAAACAAAAACACAAGCAAAACACAAACAAGAACAATGCCACTCATCGAAGCTAGCCGGTCTAAACACAAATTGGTACTCCCTCTGTCCCGGAAAGTTAGTCCCTCTTTTTTCATTGTTATTTTAAATGAAGTTTGAACAATGAATTAGGTTAGTTTTAGTTATCATAATGAAAATCTAAAAATTGATGTCGATAGTACTTATAATGGTGTATTAATAACAAGTTGAAAATTTTTCATTAGGATAACTAAAAGTAGCCTAGATTATTGCTCAAAGTTCATTCGTAATAACAACGAAAAAGAGGGACTAACTTTACGGTACAGAGGGAGTATTAAAATACCATTCAACAATTAGTTCTTTCCTCCCTGTCAATTGAACTACCGGACCCTGCCCTTATTTTGTCCTTCGGCTCCTCTCAGCCATGATGCAAATGAGAACGTGATCCACGAACTTTCAATGGAGGGGGAAGGGATGAATAATCAGTCAATGAATGTTTGAAGAATTAATAAATAAATAAAATATATGTAGACATGAAGAAAAACATAAACATATGAATACGGTTGTGCACTTGTTCAAGTGATATAATACACCTCTTTAGCACTATCAGTTACATGTCTGTCAGATTATAGGACAAAATTAGCAATTTGGTTTTGGAATCAATATAACATTTCAATTGAGCTATACATAAATTTGTTCTTATTTTATCCTTCTAATCTTCTTTCCATGTGTGTAAAACGGATCATGAACAAGGTGCTTAAACAGGACTATAATATCTATCATAAGAATTTCTCATTGCCAGAACAATGAGAAGTAAAGAGAGTGAAGAAGAGTCTCAACAAAGAAGAAAAGGTCATGATATATCTTTCTACCCTTGGTTTCACAGCTTAAAGGGCAGAAAGGAGAGACCAGAATTTATTGTCACAGCTTCAGAAAAGGCGAGCTCAGGTCAGTTAAGGCAAGCCGTATCACTATTGCTCAGCCCCTGATAATTTTTTTTAGGAACTTAAAGGAATCATGGAGAAGATTGAACTGGAATCAAACGATCAACAGAGTTTGATGATAAGATTCCTATTGCAGCTTTGACTATGCCATAAACAAGCTTAAACAAATGCGAGTTGGAAACGGTTTCGAAGTACACCTCACATACTCCCTCCGCCCCACAATAAATGTCGTGTTTTCCTTTTGTTTGTCCCAAAATAAATGTCGCGTTTCTAAATATAAATAGTCTAGTGTAGTTTTACCATGGTAAAAATAGTGTACAAATAAGTAAAGCACATTCCTTAAATAATTTGAGAAGTCAACTGCGACACTTATTATGAGATGGAGGGAGTATAAAAGAATATACTAGCCAAGTATTCATGGTGCCAGTATGTAGTGGCACAAAATGAGCTTATCCATGTGGGGGGTAATACAATAATCTGACTCATGGCACTACATGTAATTGTCAAAGAAAAAAAGAGAGGAAAAAGCGCATCAAAATTACCCCCATATGGCCACCTTGAGCAACATTGGTACCTAATGTCATTTTGGTTGCAGAAATAGTGCCTCAACTGGTCATATTGTGCACTTGGTAGGGATTTTGCTGGTGGTGGGTAGGGGTGGGGGTGGGAGGAGGGTGGGAGGGAGTGGGATGCATATGGAAATGGGTTCTGGGAGCTAGGAGGTGAGATGAAGATGAGCTGTAGGACAGTTTTTTTTTCAATTTATACCCTATAGTTTTAGCAATACCCCTTTCATTTTATAATCTCACACATTAAACCCAAAGATATTATTTTATGTTAAAATCTCATGAATTTTCAATTTTACCCTTAAATTTGTCATGTCGCTTTGCACATGGCGGATTAACGAAGTTTTGGATGGAGTTAGTCTGAGTGATCCCGGGAGCACACAAAAATTTAGTTCAGGAAATTAAACGCAATAAAAAGGCGATTAAACGGAATAAAAATGAGTTGAGTTATCGAAACCACTCGTCTCGAATAGTTAGGGAGTTTATTGCAAAACTGACATGCGTATTTTCAGTATTTTTTCAATTTGACTCGCAAACTTTGGAAACGTCAAATGTGGTTTGCGTACTTTCATTTTCAAATCTTTGAGACGACTTTTTTAACACTCGTTAAAAAACATAACGGGACACTCTATATAGGGGGTAAAAGTGTAAAAAATTAAACTTAAAAGTCCTAAATCATGTTGCTGAAACGCGAAAGGAAGAAGAAATGAGCCGCAAACCCTTCGGTCGCCGGAATCCACGGAGGGTAGGGGAAGAAGGTAACCGAAACACAGGAAAACGAGTCCCCCTCTCCAGATCTACCTCTCAATCAACGCGAAAACGAGTTCCCCTCTCCAAAACGATTCAACCGACGCGAAAACACAATCATCGGCCCTGAAACGCGACAATGGTCGCCTCTGTCTACTCCGGCAATCTTTGCAGTCGCCAGTGACACCACGGCGAGCGGCTCGCCGGCTTCATCGATTCAGGCGATAACCACTCATTCCGTTATTCCATTCCAGATCCGCCAGCCTTCTTCTGGGCCGTTTCTCACCCATACGTACCCACCATCAACACCAGATCTGGCGCCCCCTCCTCCGGACATCGACGACGGCAAGTCTTAGTCCGGTCATCTTCCCAAGCTCCGACATCAGTTCCCTAACTCCGGTGAGTTCTTCTTCGAGCTCCACCATGACAGTCTTTGGCCGCCCTCATCACACAACAAGGCCGACCACTTCAAGTGCCGATCTAAATTCATTCCCAATCCCGGCATCTCTCTTGCCCATCACCAAGTTGAATTGCATTTTTATTCTTTACACTTTTACCCCCTATATAGAGTGTCCCGTTAAGTTTTTTAACAGGGCCGTCTCAAAATTTTGAAAATGATAGTACGCAAACCACATTTGATGTTTCCAAAGTTCGCGAGTCAAATTGAAAATAAATGAAAGTACGCATGTCAGTTTTGCAATGAGTTTATTGCAAAACTGACATGCGTACTTTCATTTATTTTCAATTTGACTTGCAAACTTTGGAAACATCAAATGTGGTTTGCGTACTTTCATTTTCAAAATTTTGAGACGACTTTTTTAACACCCATTAAAAATATAACGAGACACCCCAAAAAACTAATCATCCGTCATTTTTTGTAACAGACGTTATTTTTTTAACCCACCTCTGATAAAGATAAATATCATTTTCACCCTTTTAAACTTTCTATTTCTTCTTTACCCTCTCCAAGAACCGTCGGACTCCCCCTTGTACTCCGGCCGGCTCCTTCCACTCCGGCGAGCCTTAATCTCATGATTTCTCCTGTTTTCTAACAAAAGAATGTAATGATCAGAGGCAGGAAACCCCCAAAATGCACAAATTCGACTTCTGCTAGTGCAGCAGCCGGAGATGACGAGACTGGACCCCTTTCTCTCCTCCATTTGAACCCTAATTGGGTGTTGGCTACCCATCTTTGCTAAGAGGAGAAAAGAAGGAAGACAGTATAGAACAAAAGCGAGGGGAGTACCTGTTCATTGCAGCGTCACTCTTTGTCGGAATTGCAAAAGCTTGGCCGCCGGAATCCATGGAAGTCGGTGAACAAAAGGACCCGAACACACACAGACGACGAGGTGAATAGACAGTTTCACCTCGGCTTAATGAACCTAGTGACGAAAAAATAGCCGCAAACAGATCCCGGTTGCTCAGCCACGCACCTCCGCCAGTTTGCACCGTCGACCATTTTCCGGCTATTGCCGGTCGCAACCCTTAATAAAGAAGCAGCAGATCTGAACCCACCTCTCAAAGACGAAACCTACGCCGACAAAATCAACGTCTCCCAGTTGTTTTTATAATCGGAACCCATCAACGTCGGCCATGTACTTTATCAGAGGTGGGTTAAAAAAAATAACGTCCGTTACAAAAAAATTGACGGATGATTAGTTTTTTGGAGTGTCTCGTTATATTTTTAATGGGTGTTAAAAAAGTCATCTCAAAATTTTGAAAATGAAAGTACGCAAACCACATTTGATGTTTCCAAAGTTTGCAAGTCAAATTGAAAATAAATGAAAGTACGCATGTCAGTTTTGCAATAAACTCGTTTTGCAATAAACTCAATAGTTAGGTGACCATGAATGCAATTTTTCCTTATTATTATGTACTCACGACGCTACAAGTGGATACTAGGTGAATTTTGTATACGTGCAATTAAACTCTCTTCGATGTTAACATTCATAATTTTCTCACAAAACCCAAAAAGGAAACACAATGTCGGAAGGAGGGGTTAATAAATGATCCACTCATGAAACCAGACCTCCTTTTTGTGAAAGAAAAAAAGGAAACACAAGACAAAGAGATACTTGATACATGCTTCCATACATGCCTAGGAAGCTTGTCAGTACAAACATATTTTTAAGAATAAAGCTTGCATCATCAATGTCACGAGAGATTTGCAGCAGCAATAAAGGTAGTCACGCTGATGCTTTTACATTCAGAAAATGAAAAAGAAACTACTTGTGTAGAGCTATAAAGAGTCCACGTGAATGGCAAAATGCAAGACATGGGAGAGAATAATAGGGAAGCAAGAAGTTGAGTGGAAAGGACTTCTCCAAGTGGATATAGCATTTCGAGCTGATCTTGGAAAAACATAGAATGCCTCTCAATATATGAACCTAGTGACTGAGCAAAACACAATTACAGAACAACTCCAATGATCGATCGAATTTTACAGAAAAATGAAACCAGAGTCCAATGTTCTTTTGTGTAGATTTGTTCAAGATTCATGAATTGGGAAATTTGCAATTCTTATCGAGATTCAGTGGGCCATCCTAGCACAAACCCCATCCTTCAGCAACAAATTTTAAGACAAACAGTAATAAGCACCAACATAATAGAGCAAGCATCCATTACAATTAAAGCAAATTGAAACTATTTCTTACTCCCTCCAATCCCCAAGGACAAAAATAGGAAGGTTAAACCTTAGGATGTAAATCAAACCATTAGCTACAAGTTAAGTTACAAATATCAATCATTGAAAGAATAATACTCCATCCGTCCCAAAATGAATGTCCAAATTTCATTCTAAGAGACTCTGCAAATGTGTGTTTTTTATACATTTTTGCAGCAAAGATGCATAAAAATTCTTGTTATCCACTTTCTAAACATCTAATTTCATGATAATAAGATAGATTACGATTTTTTGTTTTTGGTTAAAATCGTTTAGGTACAAAGTTTTTTTTTTTTTTTTTTTTTTTTAAAGAAAAAAGATTCATTTTGGGATAAAGAAATTAAGAATTTGTACATTCATTTCGGGACGGAGGGAGTAAGGAATTATGGATAACAACTACAATCAAATCAAGTTGAGCAAAAAACTTCATAGAGGGATTTTCACGAATAATCCTTGAATCGAACAATTGAAATAAAATAGTTTAGAAATTGAAATAGAAAAAGACAAAAGAAACGTACAGCTTAGCTAAGAGATCGACCAATTGGGATTTGGCGAGAGGGTCAAGAAGAGAACGAAGGCCTTCTTCAGAACTGGTTTCGCCATTACTACTCTCCTCAAGCTTCCTCTTCTTAACTTCCTCCATATTTGCCCTGCGGCTCAATGAGGTTTAAGTTTGCCTATATTCAATCACGAGCCCAGTACTGATATTAGCACCCTTTAACTTTCGAGTATTGCTATTCACACCATTTAAATTAGGGTTAATGACAATTTAGACTCTACAGTGTCCCAAACGGATCCTGATTTTTTTTCGCCAGATCAAACCTTGATGTGAAAAATAGTCGCCAGTTAAGGCCTTTTTGACGAAATTCGTTAAAAAGACAGTTAAAAAGCATGTGCCATGCACGTGGCTAACGAAATTAGATAATTTGAATTATCAATAACTTTTAAGGGGTTAAAATGATATTTTGAAAAGGAATGGGGATGAACAACAAAAAGAAATTATATCCTCTTCATCTGCCTTTCCTCACTCCCACACTCCCAGATCCCGTTCCCCACCTCCCACGCCGTCCATCCTCCTATAATTTATCTTCCCCCTTCCCTTTTCATCGCTCTCTCCCACCTCAAACAACTGATCTCTAAATCCTTCCCTTCTCTTCCACCATCTTCTTCACCCCATCTTTCCCTCAACTGCTCCACCGAGCTTCTGAGCTCTTCGCCGGACAAATCACTCCAGTCTCTCGACGTTACCTCCTGCGATCTCATCTACTTCACTATAAACCCTAATGCGTTTCCCCAAATCTCGAAGCCCTAACCCCTAACCTGAGTTCACGGTCATTGACTCGTGGCTTGGAATATGAGAAGGGGGAAACGTTGAATTTGGATGGCGAAGCTGCTGAAACCCTAGAATCGGATGCCCAGAAACTTGAATTGGATACTCTAAAAGAGGGAATTTCAAATTCGGAAGATACCCATAGTGGGTAAACCCTAGATTTGGTTTTGAATGATTTTGATTTATTTTTAGGCTGCTCCTCATTTTTAATGTTGGTTTGACTAACGGTGGTTTTTACTGATGGTGGTGGTGGTGGTGGTGGGCGGTGTTAACTTTGACAGTGGTGGTGAGGTGGTGTCAGCTTCGAAGGTGGTGGTGGGTGTGGGTGCCGGTGTTGGTGATAATTTGGACGAGGAGAAGAAGATAGGTGATAACTGATGAACATGGGGTGGGGGAGGAATATGGGGAAGAAGGGTTTATCATTTTTATTTTTATTTTTATTTTCTTTTTGTTTGGTTGAGCAAATTTTTCAAAAAATAAAATAAAAATAATACTACTAGTAATTCTTTATTTCATGTTTAATAATTCAATATTTTTTTTCAAAAATATTGTTTTTTATTTCTTGTAATAGATTATAAAATGTTGCAAATTTATTCAAATATTTTTAGAAAAACACTTTCAACCCTTTTAATTTTAGAATTTTATTTTCAAAAATAATTAAGTTTAAGATTGAAGTATTTGAATTTTTAAAGATAATGACTTTATTTATTTTTTTAAACTTTTTAGTTTTGAAAAATAATTTATTTGAGTTTTTTTTTTTGTCAAACTCTCCCCTAAGTTTCAAATATGTTATTTAACCCTCTTGAAAGAAATTTCAACCTCAAAATAATAAATTTTGTTAGTCATGTGCATGGCACATGCTTTTTAACTGAGTTTCTAACGATTTCCGTAAAAAAGGCCCTATCTAACAAGTATTTTTCACATCAAGGTTTGATCTGGCGAAAAAAATCAGGGTTCGTTTGGGAGGGTGGTATATCACTTTAGGTTTAAATTGTCATTAACCCTTTAAATTACTACTCCATCCATCTCAAAATAACTTGCATCAGTACATACTCCTTCCGTTCCACTCAAATTACGATAAATTTTCATTTTAGGTGTCTCCTGAAAATAGGACAACTGGTAGGCTTAGTCGCACGCCTACAAAATTAGACCTAAACTCGTCCACTAATAATGTAATTAGGGTAAGTCAGGGTCGATCCACAAAGAACGATGATTATTTACGAACTAGTCACTTAACCAGATTGTGGGTTGAATTTGATTGTAATTAATTCCTAAGACGGGAAATTAAACTAAGATGATTAAAACAATGATTTAAAGGCACTTCAGATTTATCTCTATCCCCGTCCTCTAATTCAATTTCATCGGTACTTCTTTTTCTCCGTTAATCCTATTCACTTGATCACGAGATGTATTTCAATCTCTGTCTTTTCTTACTGTTTAGTTTATAGCAGTGGCACACTCACTATAAACCCTAATTAAAATTAAACCTAGACTGGCATAGAAAATATTTAAATATTAATTGATTCAATTTAAGAGACTAAGATCAAGAACACTTTCTATGATTACTAGTTTCTATTGCGGGGAAGAGTGATGCTATTTATTCTGGCATTCCTTTGCAATCTGGTCCCGCGCTCGAAGTTGTGCCAGACCATTCATCTACTTTCTCAATTGCAAGAGAGCAGAGAGCTTGCAAATCACCAGCAACAGAGAGCCTGCTCACTATCTCCCGAGCCATCTTGGAAGACACTCCACTTAAAGGTCCCACTTCTGTTTCAAGTTTGATCTTTGCTTCTCTAACGATCGCATGGAGCTCTTTGAACCTGAATGTCCCATCTAAGAACCTCTAACTTAAATGTATCCTATAACAGAATGCTTCTCTTAAACTTTGTGACACTGAAGTCGATATTTGTTTCCTTTTGAAGTAATAGTGCACATTCTAATATCCTTAATGAACAGGTTGTCTGCACCATTTATTCTGATTTCTACTGATATCTTGTTGTCATTGTTACTATATGCATGGCTATTGACCCCGCTGATGCTGGGATTCTCATTGAACCTGATAAGACTTCAGTTTATAGATCACAAATGGGCATGCATACTCCTGGTCAGTGACTCGGTTACACGCTGAGATTATTTGTCAGTATAATCATACTCCCTCGGTCCTATAACAATGTGCATACTATGCGTGGCCAGAGAAGATCTATGAACAGGTATTCCTCACCTTATTCTTAAACTATCTGCCTACTTTGAGAAAGTGTTGCTTTCCATTTGAGTTTCTGTTTTTTTTTTTTTAAGGTCAATTTCTCCATTATAAAGTGAAAGTATATTACAGTTTTGGCTTTCATTTTTAACGTATTTTTTTTAGACAAAAATATATACGTATATAATTTTATGAAATTATAAAAAGTGTTATTAATAGGATTTCTTGTGAAACAACAATAACAATATAATTTCATAAGAAAATATGAATCTCTTAACAATTTTTTTATAAAATTTTAATTTTGATTACAAAAATAGTAAATATGAAATATTTACTTTGGAATGAAGAGAATATGTAATTGAAATGTTATTTGTAGTTGCTTGGGTTAAGCATAAGAGTGGAAAAAATGGGACTATTTTTCCGGTATAGAGGGAGTATATAATAGCATAGGAATGCGGGTATGTTTTTGTAAAATATTTAATATATACACTCAGTTACATATGTGAAAAGCTATGAAAAGTTATGAGTGAAGACCTGTTGCTTACTTCTTAGCCCTAACTACCTATTTACTCCTTCCGGCCGAATTGATATAATCTTATCCTCTATTATTATATTAATAATAAACTTTGAACAATAATTTTAATAATTTAATTTATTTGATAAACGAAACTATTTTTTTAATTAATATTAGTCACACTATAATTTCTTTCCGTTCTAATTCATTGATTTGTGAATATGTTAGATACAATAGCTATTTCAGTTTTCTCTAAATCTTAATTATTTAGTAATTAACTAAATTTTAGTAATTAAATGCAACTATTTTACATAGTCTATTAAATTAACAAATTCAGCATACCTGATGTCCTAACATTGTAAGTAGTTGATCAATTGGATGTGTTAGGCTCAATTGGTAGGAAAATAGGCTAGAGGGGTGGGTGAATAGCCTTTTTGAAACTTTTTCCAGGAAACACTTACAAAGTCACTTATTAGTTTGCAAACTGTTATCAGTAAGCGCATCGGAGAAGATATGACTTGGTTTTAACTCACACAAAATCAGTATGAAAAAGGTTTTGAGAGCTTGGTTTAACACAAATGATTTCTAAAAGTTCAATGCAGTTTCAAGAGATTGGTCAATGGAAATTACAATGAATCAGTACAAACATATACGATCTGCCGGTGATAGAGTTCCAACCGGCAAGGATAAAGTAAACAGCAGGGACACAATGATTTGGAGAGGTTCACAGTGTAAATACTGCTACGTCCTCTACCAAGTTTGGTCAGAACTTGGATTTGGGTTAAGAGTACTATTAGATATCTCTAGTCTATTACAAGCACGACTTTGCCAGAAACAAAGACTAAATTCTAGAGATCACTAATGGATCATAATACAAATCTAACCAAGTGTTTTTGAGCGGCAAGTCCAATAGAACTTATCTCACTCAGGTGGGTGTGTGAATAACTCAAACAACCTATTCCTTAAATGATCTAGTTCGGGAATACTAACATTGTTGTTGAGTTGGTGCACAAGTGTATGTCCTATTAAATGATCTAATGATTATCTGGACAGAATGTTTGAGCTTCAATGAATACTCTAAAACATTCAACTCTCTTCAATGCTCTATTTTTACCCACCCTCTTCAATGCACTAAGTCCTCTATTTATAGGTGGAGTCAATGACATTAGTTGAGGAAAAAGGCTTGCAAATTTGAATTTCCAGCTGGGCTGGGTGGTTGAGGAGCATTAAATGCGGTATCTTTAGCATTAATGGCGAAGATATGGAGTACACGCGTGCTTGCAAAAGTCTGATGGATAAAGACCCCTTTGTCTCAACCGGTTACCTGCAAAAGCAAGTAGAGACAGAGTAGAGCTAAAAATAGCTATGTGTCAGACGGCGCAGTAATCATGACAGAGCAGTTTAACAACTTTCTGATAAGACAGTACAGAAAGGACATAGACAATCAGTAAGTTGACTGTGAGATAGAACAACAAAACCTGACTGTCAGTAAGGTTCAGATTGTCCTTGCTGATTATTTGTGTCATCTACAACTTGAGTAGAAAGTTGATCGGCAAGTTGAATTCTGGTCTACTGATTTGCTTCCTTCGGTTGGTTTGCCTTGATTGAAGAGTTGTAATACACCTGTGCTTGCCACAAAGAATCCTAAGTAAACCTTACAAAGGTTCTAACAAAATTGGGGGATCCTAAGTGTTAACTATGATTGGGGTTAAGCAATTCTAGGTCTAGGACATATATCCGAACAACAATCTCCTCCTAATTGCTTAAGTCCAATCACCCTATACTAGAACATCTATCTTAGCTTAGTAAAAGAATGGTT
Organism: Campanula takesimana; assembly: GCA_026119855.1. Classification (NCBI taxonomy): domain Eukaryota; kingdom Viridiplantae; phylum Streptophyta; class Magnoliopsida; order Asterales; family Campanulaceae; genus Campanula; species Campanula takesimana. Next base: position 348,383 of record JAOWBW010000070.1, read on the forward strand.
TCAACCAATGTCTATTTATTTTCATTCCCTAAGCCAAGTCACACGAGATGTCAAGTAAAGGTAAAGAAAAAAAATACAAAATGGAAAGAAGGGTGGAATGCTGATTAGTAATGATCAGCAGATGAGTAATATCTGCAAGACAAAGTTAGCATGAAGAACAACAGATATATTATAAGAACATAACATGAAATAAGCAAACACACAAACAAATGTTAGCGAAGAATTTGTTGGATATATCTTTGAAGATCTTCAGGATATCTATATCATTGGCTACATTGACTCAAGACACGGAAGGGTCTTCTGGTTGACCAGCAGCCTTTGATGTAGATCCAATATGTTTGGCCTTCTTCTTTGCTCTGGCAGCTTCTTTTTCGGCTTTCCTCTTTTGTCTTCTCTGTGCACTTTCTAATCTCTCAGTCAGCATCTGGTTGTTAGCTTCAAGAGAAGCAATCTTCACATTTGCATCGGCAAGAGCAGACTTGGTTACAGATAGCTCTTTTTCAGTTCTTTCTAGGTCTCTGATCTGCAATCTTTGTTCATCAACTAGTTGCTACTGAATGGAATGCATACTTCCCAAACTTTCTGATAGGGTAATCAGTCTTGATTCCTTGTCCTCTATAAGTTCCTTCAGGTCTTGGATTCGCCTATTCTCCTCCTCATGATTGGACTTAAGAAGCCGCTTAACAATATCCTTGTGAATATCTTTAATTAGGTCGGCAAGAGAAAGTCCCATATCACCAACATCAGCACGAGTGGCAGGCACCTACTGATTCGAGAAATCACCATCACCATGGGGCAAATACTCATATAAGCTATTAACAATTGTCGGCTGGAAGATACTAACAGACGAGGGGATCACCATAGAAGGGAAAAAGTCTTCATTGTACAAATCAGCATCCTCGACAAGAACATCATCAACAACCATCTCATCATCAGAGGAAATCATGATCGGCTCAGAGGGTGAGGGAGGAACAGGAGCAGAAGGAAGGAGCAAGAAATGTTGAAGAGCAGCATCATCGGCAGACAATGAGAAGTCAGCAGGAACAGACGTTGAAGTGATAAGATCGGCAGAACAAAATTGTTGGAAGATCAGCAAAGGAAATTGTGGACTTGGTCAGCCAGTAGATGGAACACACCATTGTCTTCTAGTGAAAGAAAGATAGCCAAAATGAAGTTCAAACAAGCATGACCTTCAAGAATCATGGTCATCAACCCGACATTCATCAGCCTTGAGGTATAGATCATATGATCGGCACGCTATCAAAGGTGAAACATCGGCATAGTCATTTCTAAAGCATCAGATTTAACCAAGAATAGCAGACCACGAGAATCAGTAGCTCTGTATTCAAGTATATCATGAAGTTCATCATTGAACATCATACACCTTCTCATCTACCCATTCGTTATGATACATACCTCCTTAGGAGAGGGACCAGGCAGGTGAATTTTACCTCCAACCTTTATCTTCCCAGGCAAGCAGTGAAGAGGATCATAGACAGGTTTATTCACTTTGAGCTTTGACACCCGGGGAGACTTCCCTTTCTTCCTTTTGAAATCTGGTTTAATCCAAGGCATGAATGTTATCTTTTCAGCAGCAGTGGATCCAACAAGGAAGGAGTGATCAGTGAAATGGGGATGTGCTTTGCCGAAGGGAGAAGTAATTCTCTGAAGTGTAGATCGGAAAGACATGATTAGTTGATGAAGAGGAAACAACTGTTGGCCAAAATTGTTAGATGGAATGGAGATGCTGGTGGTGTACCAGTTGGAGCTTATCATTTCCTTGGCATGAATTTCATAATTATATTCAAGAGGTGGAGTAGATCCTCTTTCCTCTTCAATTTCAACTTCGTTCTCAACTGCTGGCAGCTCTATGTAATCATCAGGATCTATTTCATCAGTGCTGTCCTCATCAACAGGAGTAACAACGGGTGGTACTTGAGCAGGAGTAGGAAGGGCTTCAGGAGCAGGCAACAGAGGAAGTGGATCAGGAGCAAAGAAGGCATCCTGGAATTCCTCAAACTGCAAGTCAGCGGCAATTAAAGCATCAAGTTTAGCATTCTGATCAGCTGGAATGGCAGTCTCAGCATCGGCACCTCCTCCCAACTCAATAATCTCTCTTACACCAGTAGGTTCCACCAGGATCACATCAGCAGAAGAGATAGGGACCTGAATAATCTGAGTGTCTAAAGTTTTCTCAGAGGCTTCATCAGCAAGAATGATCTGAGTGTCAGCAGTTGGCTCAGATGGATGAGTGTCAGTAGTTGGCTCATCAGTATACACATCAGTAACAACCAATTCATCAGCACAAGTTCCTCCCGATATCGGCAAATCAACGACTTCATCAGCAGATGAGTTTCTATAGTTTCCTCAATTGATGCAAGTTGGTCTTTTTCAACAATCAGAGGTTGAGTTTCCATAGTTTCCTCAACTTGATGAACTAAGGGCTCATCAGCAGCACTGGTCTCATCAGCAGGTTGAATGTCTAAAGTTTTCTCAACAATCTGCACTTCATCTTTATCAGCAGATCCTTTGTCAGCAAATCCTCCATCACTGATTAATACTGAATCAGTAAAAGCTTCAGCAGATGAAAAGTGGTGGCAGGGACAGAAGGCTTCTGGTAGACTATGCTAATCGGCATCTTGCAAATTCACTGATTAAGTCATAGGAAGTTAAAGTGTCACCAGCAGCTGTGTGAGCACATACAAAATTTGCAGTATCTACTGAGCTGCTTGGAGTTGGATTAGGAGAGGGTGCAGGAGTAGGAGCAACAACAGGAATGGGATCAGAAGCAGCTCTAGCCTTGATGAATTCTTCGGAATCCTTGAGTAAGTTCACCGTTATTCTCTGCACGTTCTTCACAAATTGAGTGGCTTGAGGACAATTTTCCAATCTTTCACTGTCGTTGTAGTTCAGCAAGTCGTCCTCGTCCTCTGGTCGTCCCAACTGGTAGGGATCATTCTCATCAAAATTCATCAGTTGGTTGAAGACAGAAGCATAAGCAACCCATACATTTTGCACCATCATATCATGTCTTGTCCTGTCTTAAACAGATACACCTGATTCCAAGGAAGAGGTAGCAAGTCGAAGTATCTTCCAAAATTGAGTCTAAGCTCTGCTTCAGGCAGTCTCTGATACTTCTGAATGGGTAAAAAATTTTCCTTGAGCATATCTGTGAGCCTGTTAAGGCTTTTATAGTCTACATAATCAGCAAGGTTTCCAGAAGGAACTGATTCTTTCCTTTCTTCATGGAATTGGAGCAATCGCCGAACAAATGGATGAAGATGATCAATAGGGAACACCCAATTCTTTGATAAGACCTTATTGGTGAATGACCAACGGTTTTTGAAGGAAATATGGAATGTGGGGTTCCTGATCGGCTTGCATTTTCTGACTATTGATCCAGTGACTACATCAGCAGCACCATGGAACTCAGGCAAGTTGGGAAGATAAAAAATCCCTTTCTGAAGAGGGGATTCTTACCCTTAAGTCAGTTTCAATCTGCCTTCTTCTCTCAACCAATTCATCAGCAACATCAACTTCTGAATTAACTACCACAGAGGGAGCAGCAAGTGTTGCACCGACAAGAAGAGATGGTGCAAACCTGATCTGCTTGGCTCTTGGATCAGTAGACGGAATTTGAAAAGAGGGAACTTGAGCAGCAGGAAGTTCGTCGGCAGATGCAACCTTTGACTTCTTGACTTGGGCTTTATCGGCAGCTTTGATTAACTTCCTTTTCTTACGAGCATCAGGGGTTGAGTCGGAAAGAATCCTATCGGTAGAAGGAGCAGGAGTTGAGACATCGGTAGGAGAAACAGTAGCAACTTTGACAATCTTCTTTGCCTTCTTTTTCTTTGGAGAACCAGCAGTATGAACAACTATTGTGCCGGTAGAAGCCTTCTTGGATATTCTTTTCCAATAAGAGAGTTTGAAGGACTTAAGATTGGTGAATTCAAAACTTTGAGGAGCAGGAAAGGCTCTGATAATGTTTGAATTATTCCTCAAGATAATGCTTATCAGCATATAATGACATCCCTTACCAGGGTGAGCCTTGTTCTTCCTTCTATCCTCCTTATATTTAACGACAGCAATGACAATGACCCTAAACAGGTAGGCACACCAGTTGAATTCTTCTTGCAACACGATGGCTGCCATTGCTTCAAACTGTATATCAGTAACATGGCTGTGAGAGCCAGATCTGCAGACCAAGCATCTATCAACAATCTTCGCAAGAGCAAAGAATCTCCTTCTATAATGAGCCTTCAGGTGATTATCTCCACTAAGCCTAGGACCGGCTCCTCTCATTAGAGTCCATGCCTTGTCCAAGGTCTTGTTATCAGTAATGGAGTCAACACTCTCATTCCCAAGCAGAGGGAATGCTTCATGAATAGAAGAAGGAGTAACAGAGATCGGCACGCCGGCGACGGTTGAGGCGATGGAGACGAAGACAGAGGAGTCATTGGGATCAGTGATAACGGAGGCATTTGAGAAGAACTCTTGTAATTGACCCAAAAATATGAACTCAACACCAGTTGGAGTGATGAAGGAGTCTAGAAGAGAGCCAATCAATAGATTTCTTAAGAAATCACCGTCAATAGTGTCGTCGAAGAATGAGGAGTCAACATAGCTTCCATAGATATCCTTTTCGTTGCTCGACATTTTCTGCAAAATCACTCAAAAGATCTCACAAGTTAGAATAAATTAGTTCAAAATAAATTTGAAATGCAAGTATAAAATCATCAAGTAGTTACCAGTGATTAGAGTTAACTTTGGTTTGAAGGATCGTAAGAGAATATGAGAGAAGATGATGAACACAAGCAATAGTGATATCAAGAGAGAATGAAGAGCAAAAAGAACAAGAAGAGTTTTAAGTGAAGCTTTTATATGTTATGGAAGAGAGAGAGATAAAAAGAAGGGTTTGCATGGGGAGAAGAGAAATAATGAGGAGTTTAACTGTAGCGAAGCGAATAACTCGGAGAACGTGCGCACACAATGCATTAAATGCACGAACCGGACGGTTTAAATTAGACGGTTAAACTTAGGAGAGAGAAAGTATAAAAACGGCAACAATAAAATTAAAGGCTACCTTTCTGATTTATCACAAGGATTTGGGATAAATCTTTGACACGATTTGGGTAAGGCGGTGCACACACGTGTCATAGAGGAGGTGTGACCGATTGTACCTTTGATTTGACTAAGCTTACGTCATGTGTCAGAGAATCCTTATCCGTTTGGATGAGATCTACCGATGAATTTGAGTTTTGAATTTTGACAAATCGGCAAGACATGATTCGGCAAGTTGTTGGTCAGCAAGATATTTATCGGCATAATGTTTGTCGGCAAGATAATTGACGCTCTACTGATTTAATCGGCAGACTAACACAAGTAGCAAAGTCAGCACAATTTTAACCATAATAATCAATCATACCTAGTTCACCTCTGAGGAATTCAAATCTTTTCTGGTCTAAGGGCTTTGTCAGTATGTCTGCTCTTTGAAAATCGGTATGGACTTTGAGCAGTACTACATTCCCCTTTTTAACATGTTCCTTCAGAAAGTGATACTTGATGTCTATGTGCTTAGTTTTGGAATGCATGACCGGGTTGTTGGAAACTGAGATTGCAGATTGGTTGTCACAATAAATGGGACAAACTTGAGTAGGAATTCCATAGTCAACCAGCTGCTGCTTCATCCAAAGAATTCGTGAACAGCAACTACTGGCAGCTATGTACTCAGCTGTAAGGATCCCCGCCCCGCGACAAGGTCAACACGTGTCCAAATCCGAGATGGTTCCAAACACAATGGCACAATTTAACGGAGTCGCCACACTTTGTTAATTTTAAACCCAACAAAATGAAAAAGGTTAGAGACAAAAGGTTCAGAGGTCAGGTTACGGCTTGGGAAGAGTTTTTACGTCACCCAAGCCGCCTCGGTCAAAACCGAGACTCCCTTGTTAATTAACAAAAGTGCATGTGTATGTGTGTTTTAACGGAAAATCTCTGTTTTTGACTGTTTATCAATTTTAACTGAAAAAGAAGGTTTTATTTGCACAAGAAACAACAGAACAAGGGGCAAAAGGGTCATTTTCCCTCTGACCCAAACCATCCGTACGGATGGGATGATCTTCCCTGGGATTTTATAGTTTGTTCAGAAACAGTCCAGTTCCAGGCAGAAACAGAGCATTCTGCTGAAACTGGACTTAAACAGTTCTGATTCCAGTTTTATTTCAACACATCAAACTTAAACAAAATCATTCCTATGCCTAATGATCATCAATTGAACCCCAAAACAAGTATTTAGGTGTGATCAAAGCAATCATTGGAGAAAATCACACCAAGGTGATGAACATGGCCAAATGAGACAAAATGACCATTTGATGATTAAAGATGGAAACTTTATCATCAAGATGACATTTTTGTACGTCATTAACCTCTTAGGGACCAAATTATTGCATAAAGATTCAATCTTTATGACCCAAAATGGGATTTCAAAGCTAAATCAAAAGGGTAAGATGATAAACACTAAGGTTTTATCATCCCACATGATTATTATTGCCAAATCAAAACAAAATCAACATAAAGATTTGGACTTTCACCACAAGAGTGGATCCTTAAGCCAAATACAACCTTGGGACAACATTATTTGACATAAAGATTTGATCTTTATGACCCCAAAGAGGATTTTGAAGCTAGATCAATGTTTGGATGATAAAGATTGAAACTTTATCATCCAAATGACCATCCTTGCTACCAATGAACAACATAATCAACCAAAACATGTGCCTTTTTCATTAAAATAGATCATTAATTTGTTATAAGTAAGAAATTCAATAAACCATGATCATCCTTAGGTTAGAACCACTTTCACACAAAGTGTGAAGGGCACCTTGAATCATCCATGGTTTGGACCATAATGTAAAACTATATATATATATATATATATATATATATAGTGCTTGAAGGACAAGACTTGCAATAAGATTAAGATTAAAGTGCTTGAAGGACAAGACTTGCAATGAAATTAAGTTGCTTTAATGGACAAGACTTGCAAGAATTAAGAGATGAACAACAATAATATGAACAAACAAAAGAGATAAGATGAAGAGAAGGATGGGGGAGAAGGTGGCTTCACCTATGTTTAGTTAGCCAATCTTCCTTTCTCTTTCACTCTCAAAACACTCTCTGGAGCAATTTTAGCAGAGTAACACTAACAATAATCGTTTCTCCCCCTGGAATGATCAGCAAGGGGTTCAATTTATAGGGGCTGATAGTGCCCAAAGTAGCCGTACGGCTCATGCTGGCGACCTTCTGGAATTTTTAATCTTTTAATTCCAGAACAGTCCCTGTGTCCATATTTTGTCCTAGTGAGGTCTTGGCCTATCAGTTTATCCCTGAATAGTGCCTAGAATTCCTCTAAGTTGGTCAAATTCAGATTGGGGTACTTACAGAGCCCCTCGGCAATGTCGCTTTTGAAGAAAACAGGGTTATCGATAAACGCATCCCAATCTGATGGGAGGACGGCAAAGGCCGATTTGATTCCAATGGCTGGACCTAGAGGTATAGGATTCCTACGTATCCCTTTTGTGGGGAATCAAGCCTAACGTAGTTCGAAAGAGGGGTGAGGGATTTTAAGGCTACTCAAACCTATAGACGACCATCGAGGTCGGGTGGGGAACTCGGGCATGACGCTCATTCGGTCAGAGGCAAAGACTCGGGCATGACACTTGTTCGGTCAGAGGCAAGGACTCGGGCATGACACTTGTTTGGTCAGAGGCAAGGACTCGGGCATGACACTTGTTTGGTCAGAGGCAAGGACTCGGGCATGACACTTGTTCGGTCATAGGCAAGGAATTTTGCGTGACACTCATTCGGTCAGAGGCAAGGACTTGGGCATGACACTCATTCGGTCAGAGATAAGGGCTCGGGCATGACGCTCATTCGGTCAGAGGCAAGGACTTTGGCGTGACACTCATTCAGTCAGAGGCAAGGACTCGGGCATGACACTCGTTTGGTCAGAGGCAAGGACTTTGGCGTGACACTCATTCGGTCAGAGGAAAGGACTTAGGCATGACACTCATTCGGTCAGAGGCAAGGGCTCGGGCATGACGCTCATTCGGTCAGAGGCAAAGACTCGGGCATGACACTCATTCGGTCAGAGGAAAAGACTCGGGCGTGACACTCGTTCGGTCAGAGGCAAAGACTCGGGCATGACACTCGTTCGGTTAGAGGCAAGGCAAAGACTCGGGCATGACACTCATTCGGTCAGAGGCAAGGACTTGGGCATGACACTCATTCGGTCAGAGGCAAGGGCTCGGGCATGATGCTCATTCGGTCAGAGGCGAAGACTCGGGCATGACACTCATTCGGTCAGAGGCAAGGACTTGGGTGTGACACTCGTTCGGTCAGAGGCAAGGCAAGGACTCGGGCATGACACTCATTCGATCAGAGGCAAGGACTTGGGCATGACACTCATTCGGTCAGAGGCAAGGGTTCGGGCATGACGTTCATTCGGTCAGAGGCAAAGACTCGGGCATGACACTCATTCGGTCAGAGGCAAGGAATTCGGTCAACCTGGCTCTATAGGAGAGGGTTGACTACAAGACTGGTCTTACGTCATCTTCGACTGCCGGGAGAACAACCTGTGTCCATATTTTGTCCTAGTGAGGTCTTGGCCTATCAGTTTATCCCTGAATGGTGCCTAGAATTCCTCTAAGTTGGTCAAATTTGGGGTACTTACATCATCCTTATTAGTATAAGTGGAAATTAATGCTTGCTTTTTACATGACCAAGACACCAACCGATCACCAAGAAATTCGCAAGTTCCACTAGTACTTTTTCTTGTCACTCTGCAAGCTACAAACTCTGCATCTGAATAACCTATTAGATTGAAAGATGAATCTCCATCATACCATAATCCAAGGTTAGCAGTGCCACATAGATATTTAATAATACGTTTTACAACCTGCAGATGAGATTCCCTAGGGTCAGCTTGAAACCTGGCACAAACACAAACAGCAAACATAATATTTGGTCTACTGGTAGTAAGATAGAGGAGTGAGCCGATCATACCTCGGTAGAGAGTCATATCTACCTTCTTACCGGACTCATCCTTATCTAAATGAATGTTGGTGCCCATAGGTGTGCTTTGAGAATGAGCATTGTCGATGCCAAACTTCTTGATTAATTCTTTTACATACTTGGCTTGACTGATGTATATTCCCTTATTGGTTTGCTTGACTTGAAGTCCAAGGAAATATGTTAGTTCACCCATCATGCTCATCTCGAACTTTCTCTGCATTAGTTTCTCAAATCTCTTGCAAAGTGATTCGTTAGTAGAACCAAAAATAATATCATCGACATATATTTGAACAAACAATGAATGACCCTTATGCTTGGCAACAAATAAGGTAGTATCGATTTTACCTCGAGTGAAACCTAAGCCATCACTAAGTAAGAACTTAGAAAGGGTTTCATACCATGCCCTTGGAGCTTGCTTCAAGCCATAGAGAGCTTTCTTCAATCGGTAGACATGATTAGGCTTCTTGGAGTCCTCAAGACCAGATGGTTGTTCAACATACACAAGTTCTTGGAGTTCTCCATTCAAGAAGGCACTTTTCATGTCCATTTGATATAACTTGAATTCTTTGAAGGCAACATAGGCTAAGAAAAGTCTTATAGCTTCCAATCTTACAACAGGAGCAAATGTCTCGTCGTAGTCAATTCCTTCTTCTTGTCGGTAGCCTTTAGCAACTAACCTTGCCTTGTTTCTAATAATATTCCCAGCTTCATCCATCTTGTTTCTATAGACCCATTTTGTACCAATAACTTGCTGAGAAGTTGGTCTTGGCACAAGTTCTCATACTTTGCATCTTTCAAACTGATTCAGTTCCTCTTGCACGGTTTCAACCCAACCAGGATCGGTAAGAGCTTCTTCAGTCTTCTTTGGTTCTATGTTGGAAACCATAGCAGATGAGAAGAGACTTTCAGCAAATGCTCTACTAAGGTTTTTTGTTAATCTTGGACCAAAGACATCATCAATCACATTTTCTAATGGATGATCACGAACTGGTCTAACTTCTCTCGGCACATCTTGTCCCTGACTCTTGTTGAAGTGATTTTAGAGGAGGATCATGGTCAGCAGATGGTGGAAAGGGAGAGTTGGAGTTTTGAGTGATAGGTGGATGAGAACTTGGAGGATTAGGTCTTATGACAGAAATTGGTTGAGGGCTAAAATGGTTTTCAGGAGAATCAGAAGCGTTTTTATCGGCAAATGGATTATGAAAGTTATCGGTAGGTTCAGGTTCTGCCGATGATGGGAAGTATTGAGTATCTGCTGCTTCTTCCACCGAAATGACTGGATCAGTAGCTGGTACTTGACCTGCGGGGTTAGAATTACTGGATTCACCTGTCTCATGAGCATTAGAAGCATTAGTACTATTTGGAGCCTTGTCAGACTCTAACAAATCAAATTCATCAAAGGTTACATGAACATTCAACAATTTTCAAAAGTTTCTTATTAAAAACTTGAAAGGCCTTACTATGTTAAGCGTATCCAACAAAATTCCTTCATCAGCTTTCTCATCAAATTTACCTCTGTGCTCCTTACCGTTGTAGAGCACGTAACATTTGCAGCCAAAAATCTTGAAGAATCCAATGTTGGGAATTCTGCCTCTCCAGAGTTTATAAGGAGTCTTTTTATGGAATTTGTTGATGAGAGATCTATTCTGAGTGAAGCAAGCGTTATTGATGGCTTCAGCCCAAAAGTATTTCGGTAGCCTAGCTTCAGCAATCATGGTCTTACCAGCTACAATGAGAGTTCTGTTCTTTCTCTCAACGACACCATTTTGTTGTGGTGTACCGGCAGCTGAGAAGTTGTGGTCTATGCCATAATTATCACAATACTGAGCAATACCATTGTTCTTGAATTCAGTGCTGTTGTCTGATCTCATACTAATGATATCGCTTTCTTTCTGGGTTTGTAGTAGTCTGAATAACTTGGTAGCAATGGCATATGTATCATCCTTGTGACTGAAGGTTTCTACCCAAGTATATCTAGAGAAATCATATACTACAACCAATGTATATCTACTTCCCCCAATACTTGCTGTAGTTGTGGGGCCAAATAGATCCATATGTAGCATTTAGAGGCACTTAGATGTTGACATGCAGGGTTTGCTTTGGAAGGATGATTTATGTTGTTTTCCAAGTTGACAAGCCTTGCATTTCTTTCCTTGATCAACAGACACTTGGGGTAAACCGGTAACCAGATTTGAACCGGCAAGCTTGGATAGATATTTGAAGTTCAAGTGACTGAGTCTCTTATGCCATGGCCATGAGTTCTCACTGATATTCTTAGCTACAAAACAAACATTAGCAACACCAGTAATAGCACTTAAGTCTACTGCATAAATGTTACCTTTTCTTTTGCCAGTGAGAAGGGTTTCATTGGAAGCAATGTCTTTCACATAGCAACTGGAAGTAGTAAATACACATTGCATCCCTTTATCACAGAATTGTGATATAGATAGAAGGTTGTATTTCAAGCCATCTACTAGAGAGACCTTCTGTACAGTTACTGCACTTCTCTTGATGGTACCTACGCCGATGATTTTTCCTTTGGCATTATCACCGAAAACCACTGGGGGACCTGATGCTTCTGAGATATCGGCAAGTAGATCTACAAATCCTGTCATGTGTCTTGAACAGCCACTATCTAGAATCCACAAATCCTTGCTTGCACCAGTTGAGGCCATGAAGCATTCTTGAAATAAAACGGTATGCTTATGGTCCCCCTTATTCTTGGGTCCGAGGGTTAGTTCCTCTTTGGCAACCACATCTGGCCAACACTTGAGGATGTAACCTCAGTGGGTCCAGATAGGTGCTTCAAGAGGCATTCATGAGCCTTGTGATCATAATCAGAACAATTAGAACATCTCACTTGATTGATAGGCTGTGGAGTCGGTAGAACATCATTTTGTTTAGTCAGTGTATCGGCAGAACTTAAGGATTGAGCAGGCACAAACTTAGTGAGTTTAAAGGTGTTAGTACTACCTTTCTTTCCAATCTGCTTACCTTTGGCAGTTACCTTTTTAGGTACTTGTCCATCGGCAGCAGAGTTGGTTAGACCGACAGCACTTGCTCTGCTGATGTATTCACCAAGAATACCGTTATCGGCATACTCAGTATCAGCAACCTTAACATAGCTTTGTTTATGCTTATCTTTCCTTTTGTTCTGATTCTTAGGATACTTCATAGCAACAGCACTATATACAGGCTTAGCATCCACATGTACTGAGTTAACAGAACTACATTCCACTTTCTCATCCTTTTTCTCTGTCGCACAAGTTTCAGTAGAGCTACTGCTGCTGGAATCAAATCCTAACCCAGATTGGTCCTTATATGACATTTGGGTCTGTAGGATTGTTTCAACAGCAACTCTAGATTTTGTGTAAGAATCAACAATCCTTGAGAGATGATTATTTCTTTTCACAAGATCTTCGATCTGAGCTATCAATACTGCCACTTGACTTTTGAGATCTAGGTTTTCTTTCTTTAGAAGAACAGACTCAAGATCATGTCCTTTGAGAACTTTAAGTTCAGACATAAGCAAGTCATTCTCTGCAGAAATTCTATTGAAATCAGCAGCCATCACTTTATGAACGCTACTCAGCTTCTCATGATCAATAAAAAGTTCATCCATTATCTCTACCATTTCAGGTTTAGATATTTCAGGAAAAGGATCAGCTGAAATTTTGGTGGCAGATGGAATAGGTTTGGGAGAGAAGTCAAGTAGAGAAGAGATGGGTTTAGATAAGCTTTTGGCAATGCTTAGATGTTCAGTGAATGAGAATTTTCTGGTTATCGGTAAGGGTTTAGGTTTGATGGCAGTGAATTGAATAGAGGTACACTGACCATAGAGTGAGGTTCCCATTTGGTGAACTTTATATCCATTTGGGTTCTCTACTTTGACACTAATCTCTTTGAAGTGTGGTTGAGGTCTTCCAGTAGCTTCTTCTCTGACTGGAGTTCTTGGAGGAGATGGATCTCGGTAGACTGGAGTTGGTAATGTGGACGTATCGGCATCTTCCAAGTCTAGGGCAACAAAACTTACATCGGCATCTTCGTCTGAGTCAGTTTCACACCAAACCGGCAAGGCCTTTTCTGTGCTTTCGTCGACAACAAATCTTCGAGACTTAGGATGTTTCTTGTTGAATGACTTCCTCACATACTCAGAAGCAAAGTGACCAGGTTTTCTGCAGTTGAAGCAGACAAGATCACCTTTATTGTTCTTTCCGTCGGTAGCACTTGTTGAGGGTTTGCTATAACTTGCTGGTTTTTGGAATGCTGGTGTGAATGGTTTTGGTTGCTAGTAGCTTCCTTTCTGCATCCTTTTGAAGTCTTTAAATCTTTTGTAGTTCCTAGCGAAGGCGGAAAATTCGTCTTCTTCCATAAGTTGCTCTGAGGTTGTTTCTGAGGTTTTGGGACTGCAGAGAGTTGGATGGGGATCTATAGGAGGGAATTTTTTTGAAGGGAAGGATATCTGTGACTGAGCTGATAGAGACAAGTTTTTGAATTTTTTATCGAGAACGTTAAGTTTTTGCAGTTCTCTCTCATACAAGAATAGACTAGATACATGATTCTGAATAGAAGTCTTGTTTAAGTCTCTAACCTCTCTAACAGCAGTGACCTTGGTATGATACTCATTTCCCAAAGAACTTAAAAAACGAATATTTAGGTCTTTCATGGTATAAATCTTTCCTAATGAAGCACATAAATTACTTACCTCGCAGAATCTGTCGTAGGCACTCCTTAGTGATTCACCATCTTGTTTCTTGAAGGATTCAAACTCAGCAATGAAATCGTAGAGTCTGTTGTCCTTTACCTGCTCATCACCTTCAAAATATGCCAGGAGCTTGTTCCAGCATTCTTGAGCCGTGGAGCACAAGTCAATTAGTTTGTATTGCTTGTCATCCAAACCACAAGAGATGATGTGGCATGCTTTTCCATCTAGGGCGGCTGAAAGTTTGTCGTCCTCTGTCCATTCCTCTCTTGGTTTTTCAACCAAAGTTTCTTCAATCTGAACATGGGTTTCTTGTTCAGTGTCACGATCAGCATGTTGTGTCAGCGGAGTGGAGGGAATAGGTCTATAGGTGGTTGAGACTTTTAAAGGAATTATTGGATCACCTTCTATGACCTTCATCAACCGGTCATCGATTGAGTTCATATACTTTATCATACGAGATTTCCAGACACCAAACTCGTTGACATTCAACAACGTAATGGTAGTGATGTTGAATGACTGCATGATTTTTCCTGCCATGGTATCGGCAAATAAGCTGCAAAGCTTAGAAATTTCTTTCAAAATTCCAAGCTCTGATACCAATTGTTAGGCCCAATTAGTAGGAAAATAGGCTAGAGGGGGGGGGGGTGAATAGCCTTTTTGAAACTTTTTCCAGGAAACACTTTTATAAATACAAAGTCACTTATCAGTTTGCAAACTGTTATCAGTAAGCGCAGCGGAGAAGATATGACTTGGTTTTAACTCACACAAAATCAGTAAGAAAAAGGTTTTGAGAGCTTGGTTTAACACAAAGTGATTTCTAAAAGTTCAATACAGTTTCAAGAGATTGGTCAATGGAAATTACAATGAATCAGTACAAACATATACGATCTGCCGGTGATAGAGTTCCAACCGGCAAGGATAAAGTAAACAGCAGGGACACAATGATTTGGAGAGGTTCACAGTGTAAATACTTCTACGTCCTCTACCAAGTTTGGTCAGAACTTGGATTTGGGTTAAGAGTACTATTAGATATCTCTAGTCTATTACAAGCATGGCTTTACCGGAAACAAAGACTAAATTCTAGAGATCACTAATGGATCATAATTCAAATCTGACCAAGTATTTTTGAGCGTCAAGTCCAATAGAACTTATCTCACTCAGGTGGGTATGTGAATAACTCAAACAACGTATTCCTTAAATGATCTAGTTCGGGAATACTAACATTGTTGTTGAGTTGGTGCACAAGTGTTTGTCCTATTAAATGATCTAATGATTATTTGGACAGAATGTTTGAGCTTCAATGAATACTCTAAAACATTCAACTCTCTTCAATGCTCTATTTTCACCCACCCTCTTCAATGCACTAAGTCCTTTATTTATAGGTGGAGTCAATGACATTAGTTGAGGAAGAAGGCTTGCAAATTTGAATTTCCAGCTGGGTGGTTGAGGAGCATTAAATGCGGTATCTTTAGCATTAATGGCGAAGATATGGAGTACACGCGTGCTTGCAAAAGTTTGATGGATAAAGACCCCTTTGTCTCAACCGGTTACCTGCAAAAGCAAGTAGAGACAGAGTAGAGCTAAAAATAGCTATGTGTCAGATGGCGCAGTAATCATAACAGAGCAGTTTAACAACTTTCTGATAAGACAGTACAGAAAGGACAGAGACAATCAGTAAGTTGACTGTGAGATAGAACAACAAAACCTAACTGTCAGTAAGGTTCAGATTGTCCTTGCTGATTGTTTGTGTCATCTGCAACTTGAGTAGCAAGTTGATCGGCAAGTTGAATTCTGGTCTGCTGATTTGTTTCCTTTGGTTGGGTTGCCTTGATTGAAGAGTTGTAATACACCTGTGCTTGCCACAAAGAATCCTAAATAAACCTTACAAAGGTTCTAACAAAATTGGGGGATCCTAAGTGTTAACTATGATTGGGGTTAAGCAATTCTAGGTCTAGGACATATATCCGAACAACAGGATGTGGTACCAATTTCATTATCCAATAGTAAATTTCTTTTCCTAGAACTATTCGTCCGTTGTGATGCATTGATGAATCTGTAAAGAAAATAAAAGTTTGAGGATATGGAAAATTGTGTGTGTATATATATACATACATATATATATATATATACATGTTGTGTGTGTATGGGTTAACTATCCAAATTTTATTATGAATATTATTCTTAAACTCTGCAAGAGACTTTAGTTATATCAAAGAAGCATGACTTCAAACCTGATTGGCCGAAAAGAGTTCCTGGTCCATCTTTCGACATGCGTGTTACATCCTTCTTCCTCGCTTGTAAATTTGTTTTTTTTTTTTTTTTTTTTCATCTTTAAATAAGCACGCCTCATATCACGATTTTTCTTAGCAATTTCGTTTGAAGGAATAGCTACAAAAATTATTATAATTACAATTACAATAGTTAGTATATAATGCATGAAATAGAATATTGTATTACCGATATTGAGGGTTGATAAATCACTACATCTTCTTCTTCTTCTTCTTCTTCTTCTTCTTCTTCTTCTTCTTCTTCTTCTTCTTCTTCTTCTTCTTCCTTTTGGCTTTATTTATGTATAGAAAACTATGAACAATGAATTATCGTTGAATCTAAAATGAGAAGGGTGTTTTTTTGGTAGATTTGAGAGATTAAAAGTACTATTTGACAAACAAATGTTTGGTTTTTATATTTTTGTAGTAGCCTTTAAATTTGAAGAGTCTACTAACTTATGAGATTATGAATGCAAGTTAGAGAATTTTTATATGTTAGCATAAATGCAAATCATATTAATAAATGAGGGATTCTCCTGTACACCCGCCGCATGGCGTGCGGCGGGCTTTTCCAATTTTTTTTTTTTTTTTTTTTTTTTGTTAGCATCCCAACTTTTTTTCCTTCAACAAAAGTAACACTTTTATAACAAAATGTAACATTTTTTTATTCAAATGTAACACTTGTTTTAAAAAAAATGTACCACAATTTTGCTTCAATAGATAAAAGGTAACATAAAGATTGACAACTAAACTAATGTAACACTTTTTATAAAAAGAATGTAACACTCATTGTTTCAAATGTAACAATTTTTCTCTCTCAAAATTAACATAGGATTCACAACTAAAATTAATGTTACATTTTATAAAAAATGAATGTAACATTTTTTTCTCAATTGTAACAGTTTATATTTTTAAATGTAACATTATATATGATATGTAACAATTTTTAATTGAGAAAGTAACAATTGAAATGCAAACCCATTTTTTTTTTTTTTTTGTAAAACTTCTATTACCTTTAACAGTAGAAAAGTGTTACTTTTTGAAGATGAAAGTGTTACTTTTATCAGAACAGAGTGTTACATCTTAGCTGATGAGCAACTCAAACTTTTTGTGTGTAAAAAAATATGTTTTTTTTAAAAAAAAATTCAAACCATATTATGACCTATGTAGTTTTATTCGTCTCGTCGAGACGAACACAACGGTATTTTTAAATATTTTTTCCGACTTATAAAACCCAAGATATAGCATTTTAAAGTTTTTGGAGAATTTTTTTTTTAACCGCTGGACAAATGGATGGACCAATTTTAAGAAGAACCGCTGGGTAATAACGATGGATAACGTCTTGGACCGCTGGACAACGCCTTGGACCGCTGGACAAAAGCCGTTTGAGTGGGTTGACCCACGGGTTTGGCCCGTTGCACCATGTGCAACGGTTGTATATAAGAATTTGTCTTAATAAAATGCAAGTTAAAAGATTTTTTATATTTTAGCATTATTTATCACCTAATGTTTCATCTTATATTTTCATTACTTGATACTTAAAAATTTAAGTATTCTATCATAATTCAATGGTTTTGAATAATATGTTGTCTCTTGGAATACATGAATGGATCAAAGACATTGAATTATTAAAATTTGAATAGTCAAAATTTTAAAAGTCACTTCTTAATGAATTGTTTTTTAATGCATCCATACCCTACCTAGTCTAATACTCTATATATATGAATACTAGTACTATGCCCGTGCCGGATGGCACGGTGCCGGTATGAAGTGGTGACAGTATGAAACAACGACATGCTCAACTCTCCACAAATAACTGAAAACACATATCATTCTATGGATATTCCATGTATATCACTTAGTATACTACTCGGTAGAATCTCAAGATGCTTGCTACTTCTACCAATCAACTGAACTGGTCGTTTCTGAACCAATTCCCATTTATTGTTAATTTTTTCATGTGTCTAAAGCATTCAAACACCTTAAAGCTATTCACAATGCATTACGCTTCATTCTCACCTGTGCCCTGATAATAGCACTTCTTTTATCTTGCTCAACCTTTTCCACCAAACTTGGTCCTCACTGCTTCCTGTGCATCAACCTGTTTTGCTTATAGTTGGCAGCCCTCTGTTGGGTTGTGGAGACAAAACCTAGAAGGAAAAGAAAATTAAATTTGAGTCATATAAGGATTTAATGAGATTCCTTGTTTGACTAGGTTGGAATTTAATTTTCCTTGGGATTCCTTGTTTAAGTGAAATTACGAATTTAATTATTTCGGGTTTCCTACTTAGTTTAGGTTTTAGACGTGTTGCCTATATAAACCAAGTGATGGCCATAAACATTGTACACACACTAGAGAAAAATAGCCAGAGAGAATCTGTGAGTCACAAAGAGAGCCAAGTGAGTGCTAGCCCTTGGGGGTGCCCTTATGGGCATTCCATGGATAGGTTGAAGCATGTCTAGCGTTTTATGTGTGATGGGAGTGTTTATATGGAGAGGTTATCTCCTTGCTATATAGAGCGGTAGGCTTTATTGTAAACAGACACAGATTATGATATTAGTGAAATATCCTGGCTTGGCAGTGCCCCCAGATGTAGTCATTGTTGTTGACGAACTGGGTTAACAAATATTGTGTTCTTTTCTTGTTGATTACTTTCATATTATTTGTATGCATAGTTGTTGTGTCTCACCATTATCAGAATTGTATGGGCATTAACTGCACGGATATACCACAATTCCCCAACAACCGGTATCAGAGCTTCCGGTTAGGAAGATTAGGGCTGTCCGAGTTGATTGAATGTGGCTGCAGGAACGCGGATCAGAATTAAGGGCTGCATAAATTCTTTTGATTTTATGATTACTAAGACCAAATAGGATCAAGGTTTCATAAATTCAGATGGATTTGGGACTGCAGGTATTCAGGTCAAGGTTGCAGGTAACATAATCATAGAAGGACATGGATCCAAGATCAGGGTTGCAGAATCTGGTTGTTGCTAAGGTTTGCAGGGATCTAGACGGATCGTGTTATTAAGGATTTGTGGGTGCAGTGATAATGGGCGGAGATTGATCAACAGAGAAATTCGTTGGTGCGAATTTGGGCAACGGATTTGGATTATGAAAGTTGCAAGAGAGAAAGATTCAAGTTTTTCCAGACTTTGATAGATGATTGATCGCATAGGTGTGTAGATCATGTGTAAGCACATGCAATAGGCATACGGGGTACGTGCAGCAGATGTGCATAATTCGTGCAGAATTCGTGCAATGGACGTGCAGAATTCGTGCAGCGTACATGCATATTTCGTGTAGATTCCGTGCATCGCACGTGCACATTTTGTGCAAGTGTAGATTTTGTACAAGTGCAGATTTTGTGCAGAAGACATGCAGAGAGCGTGCAAAAGGGTACAAAATATGTGCAGCAAGAGTATGGGGTATATAGAAGTTGCTAGATGTGCAGTAGAATTCAAAGGTGCGTGGAAGAGAGACTTGATTTGCCATTAAGCATCTAGGAGGAAGGTTGTGTGGTCGCCTTCGGCTGTGAGATGTGGAGAATTTCCGTGGCTAACTTGGTAGCTCGTGAGGCAGATGATGTTGTACACCACATATAACATGTTTCGCATGGGTTGTTGCCTGGAATGCGAGGATGGCGGGGGCCGAGATCGCCATGGTGGGAGAAATTTCGCCTGGAACGGTATGTTTGTAGAAAGTTGGTTGAGAAGGCTGGCCAGCAAGAGTGACAACTTAACCAACATGAGCGTTATCCAGAATCAGTTGCAGATAGGTTGCCTTGGTACACAGAAAGACCAAGACTGTGAAGGCACGCGATCGCATAGGGGTTCGTGGATAGAAACAAGGAACAGACGAGTGGAGATAATTGCATGGAGGATCATTTTGGGAAGTAAAGACTCAGGGCAAGAGAAGTTTTCGGCAGTTATGTTGAAGACCTACTCTTCGCTTCAACTCGTTTGTGTGGGCTTTGGTGAGCCTAGTGATGAGACTTTTGGCAAAAGTCGAATGTAGTGGTGACAATGTGTGAATAGTCATTTTTGGGTGGGAGTTTTGACGGAGATGGTAGTCACGTGATTTGGTTTAGTCTCCAGGTGGGAGATTGTTGGGTTGTGGAGACAAAACCTAGAAGGAAAAGGAAATTAAATTTGAGTCATATAAGGATTTAATGAGATTCCTTGTTTGACTAGGTTGGAATTTAATTTTCCTTGGGATTCCTTGTTTAAGTGGAATTAGGAATTTAATTATTTCGGGTTTCCTACTTAGTTTAGGTTTTGGACGTGTTGCCTATATAAACCAAGTGATGGCCATAAACATTGTACACACACTAGATAAAAATAGCCAGAGAGAATCTGTGAGTCACAAAGAGAGCCAAGTGAGTGCTAGCCCTTGGGGGTGCCCTTAGGGGCATTCCATGGATGGGTTGAAGCATGTCTAGGGTTTTATGTGTGATGGGAGTGTTTACATGGAGAGGTTATCTCCTTTCTATATAGAGCGGTAGGCTTTATTGTAAACAGACACAGATTATGATATTAGTGAAATATCCTGGCTTGGCAGTGCCCCCAGATGTAGTCATTGTTGTTGACGAACTGGGTTAACAAATATTGTGTTCTTTTCTTGTTGATTACTTTCATATTATTCGTATGCATAGTTGTTGTGTCTCACCATTATCAGAATTGTATGGGCATTAACTGCACGGATATACCACAATTCCCCAACACCCTCTTAGTCCGTATTTTCTGTATAGAATCTTGGTCAAACAAACTGTCAAATTGAACAAATTGAAGTTTTGCTCTGGAGTAGTTAGTAAAAATGGAGGGCGAAAATAATCTAACGTACCGTGATAAGAGTAGATATAAGTGTGTCGCCATGAATTTCGATTCCTTTAACCTTTTCAGATGTAGTTTGTCCCACACATTCTTCTCTAAAAAACATGAAATTATTTCATTGAAGGAATGCTAAAATCTACTGCGCCAAACCACAATAAAAATATTTATAAACCTGGATTTATGTATTAATCCTTTTCATTTGCATCGAAAAGAAGAACAAATTTTTTGAATGTCATGCAAAATCCTAATTCAAATGGCAGCAAAATTTAATGATGGATTCATAATCTGTAAGAAAGCAATTGAGAACTCAGACACAAAGTTGCCAATTAACAATTTGCAAACACCGTTTCCTACAAAAGAAAAACTAAAAAAAAACGAGTTACCAAATTGAAGTAGGAAGAAGTTGAGGCAGAATGACAAAAATCAAACAATTATCGTAACTTGTAAGGAGAAGAATTCGAGCTTCCTTTTCTGATTTGAGAATGAGTTTGTAAGAGACTTGGTTTCTGATTTGAGGAGGAGTTATTATGCAGTTGTGTAAGGGATAAAGATTACAACATTGAATCTCAGCCACTCTTTATGGTGGTTGAGAAAAGATCTTGACCTCTCTTTATAAGTTGGTTATTCATGAGTGCTATTGTAATATAGACTAGCACTATGCCCGTGCCGGATGGCACGGCGCCGGTATGAAGTGGTGACAGTATGAAACGGTGTCAGTATCAACGATGAAAGTATGGATTAGTAGTGACAGTACAAACGATAACATGGAGGATAAGGATAAGAATAAAAAATATAGGATGAATGGCAGGAATTAGTATGGAGAGTATTATTATACAATAAAAAAATTAATCAAACTAAAGATTAAGTTGATAACTGAAAAACAAACAGAACATTTCTATGCCTCAATGTCTAAAAACAATTGTCGCTAATTCATTAAGACAATAAGAATAAAGGGAAAAAAAAAGTGAAATTCAATGTCTCATGAAACAATATTTTTAGCAAAAAAGTGAAATTCTAGGGAGATATTCATTTTGGGACGGAGGTAGCCACTAAATATTCCCTACCCAATGTTGCCTCTTCTATCCTATTTTTCATACTCACAACACTCAATTCACTATATATTTTGGAAGCTCAACAATGCCAAAATGCTCATCTATCAACGAATTGGGTTACCCCCCCCCCCCCCCCCAAATATAAAGTCCTTGGTAACTACAGTCTTCCCTGAAAAATTCATTTACAATTATGATAAAGCCAGTTTCCACCTATATATTCCACCATACATTGCCTAAAAACATGATAAATAATAATAATAATAATAATAATAATAATAGCTCCATCAATATTACATGGATTTTTACTCAATTACACTTATACATCACACACACACAAATTGGAAATTTTTCCACGAATCAGAAAACTCTTCCTATAATTCATCACATGGATATGAAGAATTAAATTTGCATCAAACATTCTTTTAGGGAGTACTTTTTCACCAAATAACTATTTCAATTCGAACCTCAAAATCACTGACAGCAAATGTGAAATCTCACTTAAGCATCATCGCAAGTCCCAGATAACAGTTCCAACATGGCAATCAGGGTCAAATTGGATTAATATTCCCAAAATTTTGTTCTGATGTTGCTATCTTCCAAGAAATTTATTGTTATTATCCTTTTCTTGATAGTGTATACTCCATGTTAAACTTTTTGTAAAAAGTAATGGCAAAGCTGGGTACATATTGCTATCCATTTTCTAAACATTTTAACATCTTTTTTTTTTTTGAAAAAAAGACGTTTGTTTAGGGACGAAAGGAGTATTACATACAGGCGAATAATAACTATCAATCAGTCGATCATGGGACGGAGGTGATATCATATTGAAAAGCTATAAACAAATGTTTCTTATATGCCTATATAGTCGACTAATTAGTTAGACATTGTCTATTTCAAACTTTCACATGCTCAACCAAAAATGAACAACTTAACTCTGAAGAATCAGTTAAAAGTCACGCATCCAGGATTCAAATAATTTTAATGAAAATTTGAAGAACTTACACAACCAAGTTGAAGAACTCAACCAAATTTGGGTTCAAACCCATTCTTTAGGATAAACTCAGCTCAATTTTGAACAACAGAGTAGCACAAAAAAATCAACATAAATAAAAAAAACAAACACCTTCCAGTCGCTTAACCAAAACGCACACAACGCACTTAAAAAGAAGATAACTATTTTATCAACCAAAAAAAGTACCCAAAAAATTACCAAGAGAGAGAGAGTACATGAGATGCGCTGGTGTGAAACGTGGAGGTGAGATGTATGTGGGAAAAAACTGAGCAGAGAGACTCGAAAGAAATCAAAAAAAAAGAAAAAAGGATCGAATTGAAGAAATCCAATCGAATTGCAGGAAACAAAAGAGGCAGAAGTGGAATAGAAACCGCCAAACAGTAGCCGTTCGATCAGACGTTTAGATTATTAATCCAATTATCAAAATAAAATAAATATTAAACTGTTTAATTATAGCCATTAGATGGAGGTGGTTATGAATGAATCTCAGCCGTCGTTTGTCTCAAGTCAATAGGTGGTTATTATTGAGCTATATTATAATATAGAGATACTACCTACTACAAATTAATTCCGAAAATAATAATAAAATAACAAATTAAAATAATTAAAATTAAATCCTAACTTATCGTAATTCTTTCCGTGCATCAACTATCTTTCTGGGACAGATGGAGTATTAAAATTACATCAACATAAATGAATCAAGGGCTAATCTCACTTTGGGGCCTATAGTTTTATTTTTCTCACTTTAGGGCCTGAACTTCCAATTTCGCATCAATCTAGGGCCTAAACAAACATTCCGTTTTATTTTGAATAGAAAGTTGGTATATCACATCCTAACACCTATTTTCTCTTGGGCATTTGATATTTTCACAAAAGTAATGGTTAAATCATAGTAGTTTGACAGTACACCCAAATCAATCACAAGTTCATTAGCTTTGGTTTGATTTGGGAGTTTAGGTGATATTGTTGCTCAAATTATCATGCATTTTAATGCCAAGAGTGATGAATTGACTCATAGTTTTCTTTAAGTCACTCTGCTTGTGTTCTGATAGTACTCTTTTGATGTTTGGGTGATTCATAAATTAACTTTTTTTTTTCAAAATTTTGTGGAAATTAGAATTTTATAATTTTAATAATTATCTCAAGGAAAAAAAAATTAATACTGCTGTTTTTTGTAATCGCTTTCCCAATCTATGTGTGATAACTAATTTATGTTTGATGTTGCTATTTTCTTTCTAAGTTATAGCCATACGCACAGGAAAAGAAATCAAAAAAAAAAAAAAAGAATACTCAAAATTAAAGGAACTTTCACATTGACTCCTAAACAGTTTGTTTGGCTCTATTAAATTGTAGGGGAAATATTTTTTAAAAAAATAAATAAGAAGGAATTACTTTATAAGTTTTTTGTTTGGAACAATATTTCATAAGTCGAGAGTTCGAAAGCTTAAATATACTAATGACTTGAAAAGACAAAAAAAAACTCAGAGAAAATGGATTTTAGATGACACATGCTAACTTTCCGTTTAAAATCTAACAAAACTCTTGTCAGGGCTCTGAATTGATACAAAAACGATAGTTTAGGCCCTAAAGTGAGAAATATAAAACCATAGGCCCCTAACCGATACAACATGTAAACATTGGGGTAGTAAAACGAGATTAACCCATGAATCAAACTTTTAAAATATGCAACAACATATCTAAGCCAAGTTATTTTCCCACAATCAATTTCACCGTGGGAAATACGTTTAACTGAAACTGATCGCCCAATCCGAAATGTGTCATCAATAACCAAACCAAAGTGACAAGTTCTCCGCCGTTACTCAGTTGTTGTGCGTGAGCATTTGCTCTGCAATGACAAGCTGCATAAGACAGCAACTCGACCCACATCTTACTCATCAACTTCCACTTATCCAAGTTATCTTTCTCCTGTATATTAATCAAGTCCTTAGCCAATATGCATCCATCAAATAACACGGACTTGCTCCTATCCCCCTTAATACCTTTTGGATTCACCTTAGTAAACACATTAAGAAAATTCATGCACGCTTCTATCTGTTCTTGATCAAGTAGTATCTTATCCGGGGAGTCTGGTTTTGTCGCCTTTTCTTGTCCCCTTTCCTTTTTGGGTCTTTTTCCGCCGCCTTCTTTTGATTTTTTTACTTCTCTTAAAAAAAGTCTTAGCCTCTGCACAAGTATCTCTGAATCTTATTTGCCCAATCCCGGCCACTGCAGACATCATGTTTGGTTTCATCACAAGCAAATATATCATGTAATCCGAAAGGGTCTTGGAAATCTTCCTATACTTGCTGCAAGGAATGCCCTTTTCGAGTTCTATGTTGTAGCAAAGTTCAGTAGCAATATGCCACAAAAGCAAGCTCTCATCATAGTTGACTTCAACAGTATAAGGGTATAATTTTCTCCAGCCATCCTCAATTCTAAGAACCCAATCTCCCCTCGCTGAACTTATTTCCTTTGCTGTTTCCAAATCATCAGCAATATCAGATTTTGCTCTCAGTTCTTCAAAGATGAAGTCCCTTAAATCATCAGGGAATTCCTCGGTTTTGACATAAGAGATGTTATCAACAAACCCCGTGAGACCCAAATACCCCAGAATTGATTCCAAGAATCTTGAACGAGGATGCAAGCAATAATATATCAAATTATACGTAGGGATTGACTCAGACCACCTACGTCGTAAGACTTTGGCAGGCCATACCAAACACCTTAGCCACAATCTCTTTGAGTTGTCAAAAGCAAAGTTTGTACGCCTCTTGAACGTGATAAACTTGCTCAGAAATGTATCCAACAATGAACGAGTGTAGATCTCAGGGGACTTTCTAAGAGAAACAATTGTCCAATCAGAGAAAAGAAGCATAAGCAAAGCAACAAGATCCAAGGCAATGGCTCCAATAAGCAAGCTATATGTAATTCTAACATCCGTGCCATTGTAAAAATGTTTCTTTTTCTTCAAGAAAAAGAATATCAAGAGTGCAGAAAAGAGCGAACCTAGTGAAAAGATTCTGCTTAGGCACCCTGCAAGGCAGTACACCACAGTGAGCTTTGTGAAGAGAACTTCATACACGAAATTCAGTTCAGCCTCGACCACTTTAAAAGCATCTTCTGGAGTTCTTGCTAGGAAGAACGCCCTGCTTTCGTCACGCTCACAGAAGCTAAAAATGAGGTCAACTACTAGTCCCTTAAATTTCACAAAGAAGCCATAAGCATATTGCACCACCTCCAACTCGGTCAACTCCCCTGGCTTAGCTCATTTTGCAATTTTAGCTGCCCGATTTGGTTCTGGAATTAATTCAATCTTCGTTGGAAGGTTTGCCTCTTTCTTTGAGAAATACTCATCCATGAGTTTTGCATAGTTTGGCCCGGGATCAGGGTCAGTAAGCATGGATTCTTTGAAGCTATCTGCACTAGCCAGATACAAAGAACATGTCCGCTCCGCATACTTAATAATTCCAGTTATGAACATAAGTAAAGTTGGTAACCAAAGCTTGTTTGGGATAGAAAGAAGAAAGATATAAACTGCAGCAATGCACTGAAATGCAAGGCCAGACAAGTGCCTTAGCCAAAGCTCGTTATCTTCCAAGGCGAATGCAGTAATGGTGTCAGGCCCACCTAGGTGGACCAATAAGAATGGGGCCCAGAAAGCGAGGAGGTCGCCATTGTCATTTGAACCTTCTTCGCCTTGGCTGTTGGAGATGAGTCCAACTGCAAAGTTAGCAGCCCAATCTGCTAACAAGCAAGGTTCTAAAAAACCCTAGGCGGTTGCTAGGCGCCGCAGGGGCGCCTAGCGCCTAAGCGGGGCCTAAGCGGGATCTAGGTGGGGCCGAGAATTCAGAAATAACTATAATATCTTAGACGGGACCTAGGCGTTTCATGAACGCCTAGGCGGCCTAGACGGGCGTCTTTTAGAACACTGCAAACAAGTAGGATGACCAAAGGGGCATGATAATCCAATTGCTTGATGTTATTTTTCTGAGTGGTGCGAATAAAATCAGAATGGATTGTAATGAGAGACTCAAGATTATGAACCATCTGAGATCCCATTGATCCCATAGCCTCTTCCAACTTGCTCGAATGGGGTCAATCGCCATACTGCGCTGATCTTTTTTTCTGAGGCAAAGAACAGAGCTAGATTGATGAATAAATGATTTAGAAAGAAAAAATGAAAATTATCGCATCAGTATTGTAAATCATAATGTACCAAGTCGTCGTTGACCGATTAATCTAATGAATATATGATCCAAATTACAAAATCATGGCCAGCTGTGATATGTGATTGAATAAACTCAATAATTGTGTAGCGAGTTCACACTCAACAAGATTAACAATTGTTAAAGTCAGATACTCGACTTAATCTCATTGGCTAGCAGTCCTTGTCTTCTGGTATAAGACTAAACGTCGAATCAAAAAAATGAACTATTGGACATTAATGTAAGATATTTCTTGATAATGTCTACATCATGTTGTATTATTTCATTAGAAAATGACTTATCAAGAAAATTTCCAGTTCATCAACATTAAACAACTCCGTTTCTCCAGCTAATCCATTGTTTAACATACTCAGAGATCGATATCCAAGGGTTGAAGATTAGGGGTTCCTCTCGTTTATGGTCTACGTTGACTTTTTGCAAAGCCAAGTTGTAGCTAGAGGAGCAATTGGACTTATATTACTATTATCATGAGTTTGCCAAGTTTCAATTTTGAGCAGAAAGCAATGTAAGGCTCCGTTTGTTTGGAGGAAAACATCTTCCGGAAAACATTTTCCCCATTTTCCGGTGGAAAATGGGGAAAATGTTTTCTAGGGAAATGGTTTTCCTCCATTCCTAAGGAAAACGTTTTCCTTACCTAAACCTAAGGAAAACATTTTCCGGAAAACATTTTCCAAGAAATCGTTTTCCGGAAAACATTTTCCAAGAAATCGTTTTCCAGAAGTTATTTTCCGCGAAACAAACGGAGCCTAGTTCTTGAAAACCTTTTACTAATACCTTTCTTTCACCATCTAACCTTTTTTCTTGACAATCTAAGTTGATAATCTTCTCAAAATGGCCGAGGAGATCGAAAACTATCTAGTTGAGAAACTCACCAAAGATATTGAACAAATGGGGGCAAGTGACCACAAGCTAGTAGCCAAAATTGTTCCCCTCCAACCACAGTTCTTGAAGTTGAAGGCTTTTCTAGATAATGCAACACGTTTTCCTTTAGGATCAACGCGAAAAAAGGAAAAGATCTACTACCTAAACAATGAGCTGAGCCAATGGCAGCTCATCGCAAAGAAGCATAGTCCCTTTGTTTTTGTTTCAGAAGTGCTAGCTTATAATGATCTTAGTAGAAGGTTAAAGAAGATAAAGATTGAGTTTAAAGACGGTGATCAGAGTCAAATTGTTGCTGATTCAGTCAATGTTGGAACGAGCTTGCCAAACAGTTTAGAACCTTATAGAAAGAGTTCAAGGGAACCCCCTAGCAAGGTCCACGGATTTGATCTCAAAATCAAGTCTTTGGAGAGGATGATTTTTTCGAAAGATTCTGAAAATGAAAAGTTCAAGGCTATTGGGGTTGTGGGTATGGTGGGGGTGGGGAAGACAACGCTTTGTCAGATTATCTTCAACCAGCCAAAAGTGAAGGAACATTTTCTTCCAAGAATTTGGGTTTGTTTGTCGAAACAGTCTAATGAAGACATTGACAACAGAAAAGAGATTGTGAAAAGGATTCATAGCTGCCTCGGAGTTGAAGAGGAGATAATGAATAATTCAGATCTTTCTGGCCTTATTTCCGCTCTTCATTTGCAGCTAATTGGAAAGAGGTACTTGATCGTGCTTGACGATGCTTCCAAGAATGAGAATTTTTATGAAAATTTGGGTCACGGGTCAGATTTGAATGAGAAATGGGGTGAGAAACTTGCATATGGATTACCGAAAGGATGGGGAGGGACTGTCATTGTTACTAGTAGAGCTGAGGAAATAGCCAAGAAAATGGTGGGTGAGAAAAACTTGAATTTCGTGGAACCTCTTTCTGATGTGGATTGCTGCTGGATGATTTTCAAGGATGCGGTTGGGAAGGATGAAAATGAATTTCCGGAGGACCTCAAAGAAAGGATTTTGATCAAGTGTTCTGGGCTTCCATTGGCTGCAAGAATGCTTGGGCAGATTGCTCATGAACAACTTGAAGAGATCCCGGAAGTGAATGAGAATCAACAAAATGGGGTTCACCGACAGTCACAGCAGCCGCCTTCTTAGCAGCAAATTTGATTTATTTATAATTATTTTTTTGACTTTCGTTTTGGAATGGAGGGAGTATCTTTAAATTTGATAAAGGTTGGCATTGATCTCTGATATGCAATGTAGTTCAGTACTTGGTTTTATCTGCAGGCTGTTAAAAGGAACTGCAGATTTGCATTATGATTGTAAACTTTTTTTAGGTGCTCTATTTAGACAAGGTACAGTCATGCTATGGATCATGTATTCATGTCGAATGTCCTAATTCTTGATTAAAAAATCTAATGCGAGTGTGTTTGTTTTGCGCAGTTCATAAAAGGGTTTTGCCTTAATCGAGTTTTGGAGTCATTCTAGCGTGAAAATTTATGCTCATCTCATTACTATAAAGCAAGACTGACTGCCATGTCTGACTGTTTGGCATGGCAGTTGCCCAGTTTATCTCGATCTCGGTGTGATGTCCGATTGTCTTTGGCAGTCCTACGATTGAAAATAACATGAGAGATGCCCGATTGACAAGCAGAAATGGTAAGAAATTCAAATCTGAAATCCTGACAGTCCTTTTAGCTCACAAACTGGAAGTAAACAAATTTGGGCAACTCTATATTGATTCAAAACTTCTACAAGAAAATAACTTCACACTTGTTTGAATATATAACATCAAATTCATAAACCCTAATTAAGCACTTAAATTAAGCCAATATTGTATTAATCCAGCAATGTCTAAAAGGTTAGGCACAAGCAGTGACCTCATTTCTCCGCAACCTCCATAGCCTTCCCGCCAAAACCACTAGACTCAGCCGACTTCTTATCAATTCGGCCGCCGCCGGAGGAATTCACTCCCATAAAGTCCGCCCTTAATTCCTCCATGGCTTTTCTGAGCATCCCATTCTCAGCTTGTATAGCCTCCAACTGCTTGCTCACATCCAAACACGTCCCTGCCATGTCATCGCTCTGCATACCCGGTCCCACCTTCTTCGAATCATCAGGCGCCACGTGCTCGATCCCAATTTTGTTCATCACCAGCATAGGGAACTTCTCAAACGACGCCGGTTTGCCTCTCCACGTCGCCGTCCCCATATCCGCCGGGAACCTAACGCCCCAACGGAAATTCAGCTGAGCGTGCCTCCGAAGCGGCACCGCCGTCGCTGCAGTCACCTCGATGTCTTCACAAACGCCCTTAACCACCCCCGCAGCCGGCGATTCTAGAACCGTAAATTTCTTATACCCATTATTAATCACCACCACTGGATTATCAACCATCACGGATCCATCATCGTCAGAATCTCTTCCATTAGCCTTCAATCCCTTCTGAAAAACCGACGCCTGAGTCTTCTTCAGGGCGAAATCGCCGAATTTGGGCTTGAAATTGATGAAGAAGCTCGGATTCTGACCGCCGACGAAATTGAATTCAGTACTCACGTTCATCGGGCTGGAAATCGGAGAACCAAAGTGTCCGATTCCAGTCTTGAAGATGAAGCTGAATGGATTGATTGAATCGTTGGGACGGTAAGCGAACTTGAAAGAAGGACCGGAATCGAAGAAAGTGGTGAGATTCAATGAGAGTTCTTTGGATTCGCCGGCGACGATTCCCGATTGGAATGGAAAACCCAAGATGTTGATTGGTACTTTTGCTCGGAAAATTGGTTTCTGATCGTCTCGGAATTTGAGTGAAGCTTTCATTTTCGGAAGCAGTTTGGCAACTGTGTGTTTGTGTGCTTGTATGTGAGGGTTTTTATACGTGGGGGTGAAAAGAAAGAAGTGTGTGTTTATTGTTGAGATTCCAAATTAAAATTAGGGTTTGTTGAATTATGTGTTTGATCTGGAATCTGGATTTGACATGTGATGGATGGTGTTTTTGTTGACAAAAATGCCCTTTTGATTTGTGAAAATGACACTGTGAGTGTGAACTGTTAAGTGTGTGATTCTGGAGATAATTGGGGTACAAGCGTCAAATAATGACTAACAATAATTAAAATTTCAAAATTTAAATTTGGAATTTTGATTTGGCAGTATTTTTCTTTTTCTTTTTAAAAGGATTTTGGAAGTATTACGATGAATAAAATTGTAGGTTTGATCTGAAAAATGATGGGGGTGGGTAGCAATGTAAAATATTTTGAATTTGAATTTCAAATTTTAATATAGAGTAAAACTAAATGATCAGGTATTAATTTAAATTTCTTGAATTATGTTTTTCAATAGATTTTCTTTTCTTTGGAAGTGTATTTATGATTTATTTTCGTATCGGATAATAATTTTTCAATATTTTACTCCTTCCCATCTCAAACTTTGAAAGTGCATTTATGTTTTTTTTTTTTTTTTTTTTTTTGTCTTAGTTGAGAAACCATTTTTAATTTAGTGTGTCAATCATTTAAGATGAGCATTGTTGTTCACAACCGTAAAATTATTGAGTATACTCGTCATTGTATTGCAAAGTGTTGTACCATTTAGAACTTTAAACATATCAACATCAACAACATCAAGGTTTTAAAAATCGTTCGACGACCGCTAGTCGTTGAAGTTGGACCTAGCGCTTAGAGTGTCTAAGCGGGGATTGACGAGGCCCAGACTTTAGGCATAAAAATCATAGGGTATAAAAATATTATTTAGCATGAGGATATATAACAACCTCATGAACATAATAAATAATTAATATTTGTATTGCGAAACTTCGAGACTTTCAGTTCTAACACTCCACAACAAGGCGGCATAACAAGTATTTAGTGAGATTTTTTTGCAAAGTATACAAATAAGAAATGACGATGTACAAAGACCAAATATATTTTTTAAAATCAAAACAATAAGGCGGATCTCGGCGGTAGGGCGTGCCCAGCCCGGCTAGTCGACTCCTAGAGCGCTTAGGTGGCAATTTTTTGGCTGAACGAATTTATAGGCGAAGTTGAATTTAATCACAGCATTTTACGGCGGCCTACCGCCTAATAAACTGAGGCTAGGCGGCCTACGCGAGCGACTTTTAGAACATAGCATACATGTATACTAAATAATTTTACGGGTGCGAATAACAACACTCATTTAAAAAGTAGTTTCCTAACAAATCCATCTTTATCTTTCTTGATCAATTAATCAAGGGATTTTTACCAATAAGTTCCTTAGGAAATGTGGTATTTGCAAATAAAAACACAACATTTCATATTCTACCTTAAGGTCCTTAAGTTGAAATCAATTTTACCAATAAATCTCTCACACTTTTTAAATGGCAAAAATACCTCCAACCTTAATAAAATCCTATCACACATCTAACCATTGACCATCTTTGACCGCCTCCTTTACCTTTGACTTTGACTGACCACCGCCGCCCACAGCCGTGATGAGTGAGTTTTTACTCATTTAATTAGATACTTTTAAGCTTAATTATTGCTTTGTTCTCAAGCTTTTGTTATTTGATTTGTGTATTTTTGTGTTTTTGTTGTCTAGGGTGATTATGTGCTCAATCAACAAGAAAGAGGGAGAAAAAGAGCTTATTGGAGCAATTGTATGAAGGCCAAGGGCTGCTGTGAAAAATCTGCTGAAATCCAGGGTCTAAACTGCAATTTCTGATACACAGGGACTGTTATGGAATTTCTAAAATACTGAGGACCAAACTGGAAATTATCAAAATATGAGGGACCTTTGAGGAATTTCGGAATTCAGCCCAAAATTACCCCAAGTTGGAGAAGGAATTTAATTTTCTAATTCATTATGATATCTTTTGATTATTCTTTTTAGTTTAGGATTTCTTTTTAGTTTCCTTTTTCTTTTACAATTCTTTTTCCTTTTAGATTTAGGTTAGTTTTCTTCCTATAAATACTAGATTAGTTTTCTTATATTTTTTTTATCAAACAATGTAGCTAGTAAATATTTGTAAGGGTTGCAAGGTTGGAGGTAACTTTTATCTTTTTATTTAATTGAGGTATTTTTTTTCATCTTTTAATTCTATTCATAATTTTACTTGTGCTTATTCTAAATTGATTGCTAGGGTTTATAGACTTGATCAACCTCTTTATCCTTGTCAATTGATTTATGCTAGAATTTGTAACACCCATCGAATTTCTTGTTAAATATTTGACATATTTGTTAAATACTCGAACTTGCATATTATGTGTTAGTTTTACTTGGGTTAATTTATTAACTGTTTTAAATAGTTAAGGTGGTTAAATGTCTAGTTTTGACTTTTGGGTCATTTGTGAAAATTTGACTTTAGGGGTCTTTTTGTTAAAAGTGAAACTTGAGGGGCCTAAGTGCAATTCTTTGAAAGTTGAAGTATATCAACTTGTTTGATTCCTTCTCTGGGTCATTTTACCCAAATCAAATACGTACACTCCCTCTGTTCTGAAAAGCTAGGGTTAGAATTTTCCCTATTCCCGACTCCTCGAGTTTAATTATCCCTCCGTTCTTGATTCCGATCCCGGATTAATATTCGTGGCGTTGAATAGAGCGTTCCAGGCCGAACAGAAATAAGTATTGGTCAACTTGAATTTTGACTAGGTAAGTTATTAGCTCCCCCTTACTTGTAATAACATGCATAAATGTTATTCTTAATACTTGTGATTGCTAATTTTGTGTTTGGGGTGATTTTTGGGATACTTGTAAATCTGGGACAAAGGGAGTATATTTCCCCTGTGTAGCATATTGAAAGAACTTGGATTAAGGGAATTGAGTATGTTAGTGTATTTTTGGAGTTGTTAACTTGTTGGTAAAAAGTTACTCCTACGTTTTGGAACGGACAATTCTTAAACTGGGAAAGAAATGAGAATTTCGCATTTTAGTATACTGTGCGACCGCACAAAATTTAGTGTGCGACCGCACATCTTTCTGAAGGATTTTTCAAAGAAATTGACATGCTTGTGTGCGGCCGCACAGTCCATTGTGGGCGACCGCACAGTTGTCTGAAAAACAAAGATTTTGTTTAAAGTGTGTATAAAGTTGGAAGTAACCCTAGTTAAGGTATATAACCTTAATATAAGATGTCCTAGCAAGTGTTGTGATACTTTAGGGGCATCAGACTTGGTTTTAAACATGTATACTCATTGAATTAAAATGAGAACATAAGTATAAGAGTAGTATCTCTTCTTTATGTCTTGAAAGTGCTATGAACAAGCACTAATGTGTTATACTTGTTGTGAATCCAATGATTGTGCACCTTAGAGGCATTAGCATAAGGTCTTAGACTTGAACATCCTAAGAATAGGATTGGGATTTGGTAAGAGTAAATGTATAACTCTTATACTTGTTTGAATGTCCAAAGATTGGAAGTTATAACTTGAAGTATAAGACATTAAAAGCTTGTACATGACTTGAACATCCATAGAAATGGATTAAGACTTGAATATAAGATAATAAAATCTTGTACTTGACTTGACACCAATACATATGTATGGTAGTGAACTAGAAAGTGCTATAAGTAAGCACTAACGTGTATGAGACATGTTCTTGTTGTGTATGTGCAAACATTGCATACATTTTCTTGATACAAGGTGACTTCTTGATTACTTGAAGCATGTTCCTTGTTGAGCTAGTCCACTACATTTGGATTAGTTCTTCTCCCGTTGTTCAAGTAAATATCTACTTGTACTTTCTTGTGTGAGTCCAGCTGGTTCTCCTTGCTTGTTCGAAAATGTATAGGTTCAAGCTTGTCGCGAGAGCTGGGGTTTAAGTGACAATCGGGTCCCTATGTATTTCCGCCCGACCCCTTACTACCGGCCATAGTAAGGGCATAGCTTCCTTAGTTGGAGCAATAAGCCTGACTTAAGTGAATGCTAAACTCCCACCTCGTGAATAATCATGAGTACTGATATTGAGAATGACACTGGTTACCGGGTCTTCTGATATATACTGAATAATCAGTTCCTGTTATTGATCGTGATGTCAAAGTAATACAAGCTTCGACAACAATGGTATTCTTGGGAGGAATAAGGAAGGAAGCAATATCCTTATAATTTGCTTGTTTAGCCTTATGTGCTATTTGATGAGTGGATTATCCTCTCATATACTTGTTACTTGATGATACTTGAGATATGATTATTTGAGTATCTACTTGAATTGCATGATAACATGTCATGTAGTTGCATCTAATAGCTTACTGAGATTTATCTCACCCTTTATTTGTTTCCCCCCCCCCCAGGAAAGGAAGGATAGTGCGCAGTGAGGCTCGACATAGTTGGGAGCTTTCTTCGCAGGTCGTGATTATTTTGGGGCTTGTGTCCTTTTATACTTGGTGAGGACGATGTATTGGGTTGTATAACTCCTTATTTTGGGGTAGACAGTCTTGTTTAGTTCTGGTTGTCACTAGACATCTTGTATAGTACTCTTAATGCCAGCTTATATGCTAGGCATGTTTCCGCTGTGTATGTATTAAGTTTGGTTTTAAATTTTCTTGTCTAGAACTCGTGTTGTGAGCTAGTATAGCTCCTTACTCTAGAGTATATATATCATGTCAATTTGTTAAACAAATGTCATTAAGTTTCTTGTTAAGTTTCTTGTTTCCCGTTAGGCACTCCCATCCATGTTCGAGGTTCTATTAGGGGATCCCGGGACCTGGGGGCGTGTCAGAATTATATATTTACTGTGCCAGTGTAGAAATTCATAAGTAGCATCTTTACGATTTATGCATGTGCCATGGTAAATTGTGAAGTGGGTAAAATTAGACGATTATCTATATGAAATAATTGTAGAAAGCGTTCTTGATCTTAGTTTCTTTAAATCATTAAAGCAATTAATTTTTGGATCTAGACTGTGCCAGTTAGATTTGATTATTGATTAGGGTTTCTAGTGAGTGTGCCACTGCTAGTAACTAATCTGAAAGAAGAAACAGAGATTGAAATAGATCTCGTGATCAAGTGAATAGAGTGAAAAGTGAAAAGATGTACCAATGATATTTGAATTAAAGACGGAGATATTTTTTAATTTTGCTAATCCTATCATTTATATGCTTGCTCATGTTGATCACCTATCATTTTATTTGTTATTAATTATTTTATTATGTTTATATATTTAAATAACTTTGAATTAATCCAAGTCCCTGTGGATCGACCCTTGTGTTTGCATATTGCTATAACGATAGCTCGTGCACTTGCGAGGTATTATAATTTTTTCTATCAAGCCGCAACCACCACATCCGCCGCCGTCGAACCTCCAGTTAACTCCAACCGGCGCCACCCTTCCCCACCTTCATCTTTGATGACTAGAAATAATTAACAATATATTGCTTGCACAAGGGGTTGAACCCAAGACCTCTTGATCTTAATTGGTGAACTCTACCACTTTGCCAAACTCATTCTTGTGCCTTTTATGAACTGTTTTAAATTTAACACAACAAAATCATATTTCTCTAGTTTTTTTTTTTTTTTTTTTTTAATTATGTGTGTGTGTGTGGGGGGGGGGGGGTTCCATCATTTCCGATGGAGCCAAAAACTCACTATTTTTTGGCTTGGGAATATGATGGAATAAAGCAAAATGGATCACTAAACTGTTTGTGCTTCTTTGTGATGAAACATCAGTCAGTCCATGCAATTTTCGACGCAATTTTCATCATGGGTCATCTGGAAACAGCCTCTCTGTGCTTTAATACAGGGGCAAGGCTGCGTACATCCGACACCCCCTTACCCTACCATAGGTGGGAGCCTTTGCGGCACTGGGGTAATGTTGTTGTGTGTGGGGGGGGGGGAAGCATTCTTCTTAACTAATCATTTACTCGATAATAAAAAATGTTAATTTATCATTTGTCTACAGTGCATATGAGAGTATGTTTTTTTTTTTTTTTTTAAAAAAAAAAAAAAACTTTAAGCAACTACGAGATTGAGTTATCAATTGTTTCACACATGATGTCAATTTACATTTATTAACTAAAAATTTAGCTTCAAACAATGGAATAAATTTATTTAATAATTGTTTAAAGAGCATTTGACAATACACAAATGTGAAAATGAGTATCATTTGTGAAAAATTGAAAGATGAATTTTTAATTATTATACTCAACTCATGTGTGTGAACAATTGAGAAACAAATGTCCTAATTATATTGAAATTCATGTTTGAACAACTATGAAATGAATGTACCAGTTATTATATTCAAATTCATGTGTGAACAACTATGAAATTCATGCCTCTATTATTATAATAATTGTGAAAAATTGATCGATGAATTTATCAGTTGTGAAAAAAATGACATAACTGTGAAATCACACAACTGTGAAATGAGACAACTGCGAAATCACATAACTGTGAAATCAATGTCTCAGTTATTAAACTCAAACTTATGTGTGAACAACCGTGAAGTGAATGTACCAGTTATTATATTCAAATTCATGTTTGAACAAATGTGAAAATACATGTCTCAGTTATTATAATAATTGTGAAAATTTGAGAGATGAATTTATCAGTTTCTACAACTGAAAAGTAAAAAAAAATGAGGCAACTGTGAAATCACACATCTGAGAAATCATACAACTCTGAGATCAGTTGAGAAATGATTTTACTAATGAAATATGAAAAAATGTCAGTCCTTATTGGTCATTTTTATTCTGCTGGGGGACTTATTAGTCAAAGCCTCATTAATCAATAACACTATTTTTTGTAATTTCAATATATTAAAATTACCATCAATTGTGTTGTTTATTCAATTTTGTTTATATTGTAAGTTTCTATCATTGTTAGAGCTGTTTTTTCTCTTCCCTGTTGAGAGCTTATATCTATTTATTTGTATGTTGTTTTCTTCATTTCACAATTGTATATGACGAATTTCATATTATCTCACAACAAAAAGGTGGTCATTATTCTTACTGCACAAGTTTTGTGGATTTGGAGATGTTTAGTAGGTGTGCACTTGTCAACCATAACTCTCTAGTATTTCTAGTGCTTAGCACAAGATATTATCCGAATGAAGATCTTTTAAATGCCGAATGGAGGCAAGTGTAATCCGAACGTTTGAAAATTTCAATCGAAAATGTCATTATTGTAGTTTAAGAGATAAAATATCATCTCATATTTGAAATGAGCCTTTGATCTTTGTGGAGGGGCATCTCTTTTCTAATTATGAATGAGTTTTGTTTTGTCGTTTTTTCAAATAAAAAAACCAACACTAGTTCAAGATTAAAATTTGACAAAAACTTCTATGCGACCGTCTCACGGCGTGAGACGGGTCGCCCCCTATTGCCCAAAACCCGGTTTACCCACAACGCGCCACGTGTCTTTGTTAAAAAAAAAAAACCTCCAATAATTTTAAAATGCTATATCTTGAGATTTTGAAGTCGAAAAAATAAAAATAAAAATACCGGTGTGTTCGTCTCGCCGAGAGGAATAAAACTAGATAGGTCATGATATGGTTTGATTTTTTTTTAAAAAATATTTTTTAACATACAAAACAAGTGACCTGCTCGCCATAATAAAATGTAACAGCAGTTTCGCAAATAATATAAATAATTTTTGTGATTAGAAAAAGTAATAATTGAAGTGTAACACAGTGTATATATGATTGTAATATGCTATATAGATGAATGTAACAGTTTTATAGAGTAAATGTTAATTTTTTCTTTAAAAAAAGAGTAAAAATTCATGTATGTAAACGGTTTTGTATTTCAATTGAATGTAAAACCCTAGAAAAGTGTTACAATTGAGGAAAAAAATGTTACATCCATTTATTATAAAATGTAACATTAGTTTAGTTGTCAATCTTATGTTATCTTTAATCTATTTCATCAAAATTGTGGTACATTTTTGAGAAAAAAAAAGTGTTACATATGAGAAAAAAATGTTACATTTCTTTACAAAAAATGTTACTTTTGTTGGCGAGAAAAAAATGGCCAGGGAAAAAAAAAGTTGGAAAGCAAAAAAAAAAAAAAAAAAAAAAAAAACCTAAAGGCTTGTCTGCCTGTGAGCCGTTTCACGCTGTGAGACGGTCTCACAGGAGACCGCTCCTTAAAATTTTAATATAAAATGAAAGTTATTTTAAACCGAGTAAATATTAATCACTACAAATATTTTGCATGTGGTCCGTAGATCCTCTAAAAAAGTAGATTCATTTTTTTCTGTTGTACTTTGTCTCAACTTAATTTCAAATACTCCCTCTTTCTTTGATTTCGAACTACTCCAGCGGAGTGTTTGCTCCAACGCTCCAGTGAACTGAAAACGAGATAACGTTTTATAAAACGTTTATTATATAATGTAAAATAATTTGAATGTATATATAAAAACGTTTTTACAAAAACATATTACAAAAACATTTGATAAAACTTTTTTTTTTACATTAGGTAGCATACTCCCTCCGTCCCTATTTACCTTACAAAAATGAGGCTTTACACAAAAATTAAGAAAATGATTGTAAAGTTGATGTGTTGTGAGTGTAGATAGTTGAGTGGGAGAGAGAAAGTGGGTAGAGAAAAGTAAGTGGATAGTTGTTGTGAGTATGACAAGTGGGTCCCACTATTTAAAAAATGTTTAAAAGTTTCCTTTTTGAGATTTTGTAATGTAAATAGGAACACCAAAAATGGCAATTTTTGTAAGGTAAATAGGGACGGAGGGAGTACGTTGTACGTAGACAACGTTTAAAAAAATATTGTCTTATTTTAAATAGGGGTGTTCACGGTCCGGTCCGGTCCGGTTTTTGTCTAAATTTCACAAAATCGGGACCAGACCAATAGTGCGGTTCTGTAAAAATTTAAAACCAGGACCAGACCAATACTTTTCAGAACCGATGTCATTGGTCCGGTTCTATTAATCTGGTTCCGGTCCGGTTCTACGGTTCTACCTATATACAAAATTTTTCACTCAAAACAATACATCCGTAAGCCTAAAACTAAAATAATTGAACATAGTGGTCTCAGCTCTCAACAATTCAAAGTCAAACCACATGAAATATTAGGTGCAACTGCAAAGCATGAAGTTAATTATATAAGGAAAAAAAAAACATGTTTTTTTGCTTAAATTATAAAATTAATGAAACACTTTCAAAAAAACATCTGTGTATATATAATACTATAGATATCAAAGAGATAGAAACAAGTACAACTGTAATACATGCATACATACATATATATATACTTTTATATATAT
Organism: Campanula takesimana; assembly: GCA_026119855.1. Taxonomy (NCBI): domain Eukaryota; kingdom Viridiplantae; phylum Streptophyta; class Magnoliopsida; order Asterales; family Campanulaceae; genus Campanula; species Campanula takesimana. The sequence goes on from JAOWBW010000070.1 coordinate 388,592, forward strand.
ATTATGAATATATATTATACTATATATAAATGATTGGTCCGGTCCGGTCCAGAACCGTGTATATTTTTTTAAAAACCAGGACCGGACCAATTAACCGGTTCTAGAGGATTTTGGAACCAGAACTGAACCAACACTATTGGTTCGGTCCGGTTTTTATTGGTTCGGTCCGGTTCCTACTTTTTTTTGCACAACCCTAATTTTAAATGACTGGAGCGTTGCCCGAAAATGACTGCAATAGTTCTAGGTCCCTCTTTCTTACTCAAAACTGCACACAAAAGTTAAGAAATAACCAATAATATTACTTCCCCCCTTCTCAATGTTACGTTCTTTTTCCCTTCCAAAAAAAAATAAAAATGTTACGTTCTTTTTTGGTCTATCTCATTTTAAAAATTTTAGTTGTTTTATTTTAAAAATGATAAAATATGAACAATGTTTTGAACAATATCATCCTCATAAAGTTTATTTAATTATTATAAAAAAAATCATTTGCTCCAGAATCTTTTTTGGACAATCATATCCTTAACTCCCTACTTTTATAACTCATATTCCATTAGTTTTTCATTAGTTCTTCAACAAATGTGCTAAGTCAAACTTAAAATCTTAAATTTAAACCGGAACGAATTAACTCAAAATAAGAACATTTGCTCCAAAATCTTTTACTCCCTCCGTCCCAAATTAATGTTTTTAATTGGAGAGATCAAGAAAAGGTAAATGTTGTGAGTATGAAAAGTAAAGTAGGAAATATAAAGTTGGTAGAGAATTTTTGTTGTGAGAATGGCAAGTGGGTCCCATTTCTAATTTTTCAACGGAGGAACCGAACTGTGACAACTGAGGAACCGAGGGAGATTGTCGTACAGGGAGAAAGAACGGCCAACTAAAAGAGCGCCTTGGTCTAATTTTCCCCTGTTTCGCAAAAAATTCAATTTTTTTTCTCTTAACTTCCAATTCCGAATCCAAAGGGCCAAACTTTACCAATCCTTTTTTTCCCTCCTTTCTATCTCTAGGGTTTTGTAAAATTTTCATGCTTCGTTCCAATTCTAGGGTTTGCCATCTTGATCCCCCACTTAATTATCTGAAATTGCTTTGAGTAAATATCAACTCACTTCAATTAAATTCAATTCAATTTAATTTTCGGTAACAATGGTTGGAGGCATAAAACACGAACCTGTTGCTGGTAGTAATAGTATTAATACTAGAGGGAGAACAGCTGAGATGGAGAATTGTGAAGCAGCAGGCACAAGCGACGACGTCGCCCGTGGCACCTCCGTGATCAACCGTAGGGTTCTTCGGTCACGATACCTAGCCGTAAAGAATCTTATTAACGGTAACTTCAATGAGAAAATTATGTCTTGGTTGTATCGATTTTGTGATTATTGATTAGTAGTTCACTAAAAAAATTGATTAGATTTTAATGTTTATCTCTTCTTTGGTGTTTGGACAAATGAAAGAGATGATTTATCAAGGGCTGATTCCGACAAATTCAAGTCCATTATTGATGAAGTTGAAAAACTACATCATGTGGGTAATTATTTTATTTTTTGATTTGTAATTTGCATTGTTGGGTATTTTGAGTGAGCTTGGAACATGCATTAATTTCAATTCTTAAATTCATTACGGCCTTATTCTAATGAGGAATTTATATGGATTCATATTTTTATTTGGACGTAATAGGCTTGTGGATTTATGGTATTCTTCTAGCTTGAATGCCAAGCTGAAAACTGCTTAGTATTATCTTGAAAACAAATACTATAACTTTTTTAGTGGGGTGCAAGAAAAAACAAAAGTAATTTCTAGCTACTTATCAAAAGAAGTACTAAACCGCCTGTGTGTTTTTTTAGTTGCTAGTTTTGTGCTCTGCCAAGTGTTGATATTTTAGAGGAGAGAGTACATTGGTCAGTTTACCTAGATTAAGTTTGATATGGGATTAAAATCATGCTAACTTAAGTTGTGGAATTAAAATCAAGTTAACTTGAGTTGTAAACTGGAGCATTCCAAGGTTGCGTGTGGAAGCATCGACCACTGGATGCTTGATGATTAATGTAGTGTAGGGTAATTGGAGGTAGGATGCATGTGATCACATTGCGTGTTAGATGTTGAATATTGAGTGAGGCTCTTTTGATTAAGCAAGGATGTTGGTTCTTAATCATTAAGAGGAGGTTGGACATATTCAGGTTGAATGAAAGAGTTAAATCATGCATCCTACCTCCAAATTACCGTACTCTGTATTAAGCATTAAGCATCAAGTGCACTATGCTACCAAAGACAACCTAAGCATACCATTCTCATCTCCATTAAAGCTGAGAATGGTTATACTACTAGGGCATTTACTGACGTTTTCTGTGGAGTCTACTCAGTTTCTTAATATCCTTGGTTTGGCTTGCAGTACAAAAGCCTAGGGAACAATTGGCTGACGCTGAAGCATTGTTGGACCTTACAAATACCTTAATGACTTCCGTTAAAGCTCAAAGCAATGAAGGAGTGACCCCCAGTGATTTCATTTCCTGTGTGCTCAAGGAATTCGGACAACAAAGTGGAGTAGGTAGTAGCACAGATGATGTTAGAAACTCTGTTCATTGGAAAGACATTGGGATTGCAGTATCTCATATTTTTCAAAGGCCCCCAAGATGTTGTACAATGTAAGTACCACAACTTCTCCTTCCTTCTCGCCCCAACTCAGTCACTTACTTATCCGTCCATTCTTGAAATAATTTTGTTATCATCTAGGCTTGGGCCAATGGGTGCTGAACTCAAGCAACGCAAGGCTGCTGTTCGTGCAAAGCGTGTGAGACCGACTGAAAGTTCTCATCCAGAAGAGGTATACAATATTCTTGGTTTTACTCTCCTCCTCATTTTTTACCAACACATTTCTTACTGCAGTAGAGATTCGACTACTCTATTCAGTGTTCTGAAGTAGTTGTTACAATCTACTCCTACTGTAACTTTCTTCTTGTCTTTTGCAGCTTGATGCAAGTGTTGCCGAGGAAAGAACAGATACTGATAAGAAATGGCAACCATGTTTGATATCTTGAGAAAGAATAGGAAGGTGAAGCTTGAAAACTTGATAGTGAACCGCACCTCCTTCGCCCAGACTGTGGAAAATCTATTTACCCTTTCTTTTCTCGCTAAAGACGGACGAGCTGAAATAAAAGTGGAGAATGGCTTCCATCTAGTTTGTAAGTCCCTTAATTAATTTGCATGCATTCTCTTTTTTTTTTCTTCCCCTTAGGATTGAATAAGTGGACTAATAATTGTTTTTGCTGACGACTTACATTCAGCACCAAGAAATGCTCCTGCTGCAAATACCGTTACTTCTGGGGAGGTTTCTTACACCCATTTTATCTTCAGATTTGGCTTTAAAGATTGGAAGGTACTTTAACAATAAAGTTTATGGCCATACTTTTTTTCCTCATTTTCCCTCCGTCCCAGAAAGTTAACAATAGCAAGTTTTAGATTTTCATTAGGATAATTAAAATTAACTTAAATTATAGTTCAATGTTCATTCAAACTAACGATGAAAAAAGAGGGAAGACTTTCTGGGACGGAGGGAGTAGTTAACTTCTTGATACTAAACGCATTGTTTTTGTTTTTTTCTTTAGTTGATGCTTGAAACTGTTGCTGTGGGTGAGGAGCTGATGCCACACAGGGGTCAATCAAATCGACCGAGTACTTTTGAACCGGGGTCAGTAGCAGAGGGGCTTGAACCAGTACTACCGACAACACCTATTAGAAAGTTGTCCAGGAATCGTGGCTTAGTTCTACACGAACATCAGACGGTTGTGGAAGACTCTCCTGAAAGTGTGGGGTCGATATCAAGAAGAGCAGCTATTCGGAAAGGAAAACGGAGGCTTACATAAGTAGTTTACAGTTACGCATCTTCCTGTAGCTATGAGAAACTTAGTTGTTGTGAGTGGAAGGAAAGAGAACGTGGATGGAATCTTTTCCTGCTAGGGTTCTTGGGGGACGGAGGGAATATAAACAATCACCCAAACACAGATAAATTGAAAATTAATACTCTGCTGATGAGATAATAGCAAAATCCTGCTAGGGTTCTTGGGGGCTTCCCCTGAATTTGGGATCTTTGTTACTAAAATCCTCAACCTAGGGTTCCAATTTCCCCTTTCTACACATACACACTCGACGATTGGTGTGATTTTCGTGGTTGTGGATACTCGCAAGAGAGGGAGAAATGAATATCGTCTTACTAAAAATAGGGTATGAAGTTTTGTGATCTTCATATACTATCCATTCTAATAGGCACAAGCATTGCAATATCTTAGAAGGTGTCACTCTACCCATATGAATAGATTGGGGCAATCAAGGAAACATAACTAAAAGCTTAAAAACATTGACTTGTCAAACTATGACATTTATTCAGGGACAGAGGGAGTATATCTTAATGTGGGTGCTTCTAAGATAGAGTACCTTGCAAATGGTAAGCCGCAAATTGTTGGTGGATTTAGCTTGAGGCAGAAAGCATCCTTAATTTGTGATTTATGAATTGCATAATTTTGGAAAAAGAAATGTTCATCTTCAAGTTAGACTAATGGATAATTACTATTTTCTACTTGGATGTTACTTTCTATAAGAATTTTTCTCTTATGAAATACGTATGGGTTAGTTATTCATAACATGAATTTCACATAAATATTCTATCTGGAATAAAGCAATTAATGTCTTGTAACAGAAACGGGCTTATCAAGTGGTATATGAGCCAAAACGAAGCCTTGCATGAAGTTTTTCAGGTCCAAAACAAAGCTTTGCATGAAGTTTTTCAGGTTCATATCTTTAGCCGTTTATTCAAAATTTCAACACTTTTAAATATATTCTGTGGTCTATTAATGTTTGAATTTAAAGATTATATTACTACCTCCGTCCTAGAGTAAGAGTCATACCTCTCAAATGCACGGAGATTAAGAAATGATGGAAGTGATTTAAGTGTTGTGAGTGTAAAAGTAAAGTAAGAGAGAGAATGTGTGGGAGGGAATAGTAAGTTGATTGGTGTTGTGAGTATAAAAGTAAAGTATGAGAGAGAATGAATGGGATGAATAGTAAAGATTCCATGCCATTTTAGGAATGAGACTCTTACTCTAGGACGTACCAAAATAGAAAATAGGACTCTTACTCTGGGGCGGAGGGAGTACAACTTTTGGGGTCGAGAAAATTTTGGGGGAAACTAGTTCCTCCATAAGTTATAAAAAGTCTTGCTGTTATAGGGTTTAAAGTTTAGGGGTTTAGGGTTTCAGGTTTAGAGTTTAGGGTTTCAGGGTTAAAACACATGACTTTTTATAATTTATGGAGGAATTAGTTTCCCCCAAAACACACTCTTTGGGGTCACCTTAAAATATGAAAATGTGGTTGCACCTGTTGATGTGGTATATCTATGTATGTTATGATAGCTGATCCTCTTGCCTGTAGACACTAGACATCTTTAATAGTGATATTGTTAACGGATGCAAATGCAGTAATTATTATTATTATTATTATTATTATTATTATTATTAGTATTATTATTATTATTATTATTAGTATTATTATTAGTATTAGTATTAGTGTTATTATTATTATTAGTATTATTATTAGTATTAGTGGTAGTGGTAGTCGTGGTAGTGGTAGTCGTAGTGGTAGTAGTAGTAGTAGTGGGTAGTGGTAGTAGTAGTAGTAGTAGTAGTCGTAGTGGTAGTGGTAGTAGTAGTAGTAGTAGTGGTAGTAGTAGTGGTGGTAGTAGTGGTAGTAGTAGTAGTAGTAGTGGTGGTAGTAGTGGTGGTAGTAGTGGTGGCGGTGGTAGTGGCGGTGGCGGTGGCAGTGGCGGTGGTGGTGGCAGTGGCAGTGGCGGTGGTAGTGGTGGTAGTGGTGGGTAGTAGTGGGTAGTAGTGGTGGTAGTGGTGGTAGTTGTGGTAGTGGTAGTGGTAGTGGTAGTCGTCGCAGTCGTAGTAGCAGTCGTAGTAGGAGTGGTAGTAGGAGTGGTAGTAGCAGTCGTAGCGGTGGTAGTGGTGGTAGTAGTGGGTAGTAGTGGTAGTAGTCGTGGTAGTAGTGGTGGTGGTAGTGGTGGTGGTAGTAGTGGTAGTGGTAGTGGTGGTGGTAGTAGGTAGTGGTAGTAGGTAGTGGTGGTGGTAGTGGTGGTGGTAGTGGTGGTGGTAGTAGTGGTAGTAGTGGTGGTAGTGGTGGTGGTGGTGGTGCTGGTGGTCGTGGTAGTAGTGGTAGTAGTAGTGGTAGTGGTGGTCGTAGTAGTGGTGGTAGTGGTAGTGGCAGTGGTAGTGGTAATATTATTATTTTTATTATTATTAGTATTATTATTATCATCATCACTATACATCGTTATAAGCATAACACCCTTTTCAGTCTATTGTAGTCTATTCCATTATTTCTCAGATTTGAATGTTTATAATGCTGGTAAACAATTCATCCTGTACTGGGTTTGGTAAACAGAAAGGCGTATTAGGCATGTAGATGAATTATCAGTTATAGTTGTAATTCAGTATGACCTACAACAACAACAACAACAACAACATTACCCCAGTGCCGCAAAGGCTCCCACCTATGGTGGGGTAAGGGGGGGTCGGATGTACGCAGCCTTGCCCCTGTATTAAAGCACAGAGAGGCTGTTTCCAGATGACCCATGATGAAAATTGCGTCGAAAATTGCATGGACTGACTGTTGCTTCATCACAAAGAAGCGCAGACAGTTTAGTGACCCATTTTGCTTTATTCCATCGTATTCCCAAGCCAAAAAATAGTGAGTCTTTGGCTCCATCGGAAATGATGGAAAATAATTCAGTATGACCTATCAGTTATATTTTGAAAGCCAGCCAGAGATAGGCCCGATTCTGGCTGGGCATATTTGTCATGAACCGCTTATGATCAGAAAGTAGATGTGCCCCTATGGTCATATATTGCAGTGTTGATTTTTTGGATTTGTGTCGCATTGTCAGTGGCCATATACTCGTATTCAATTGCATTTCTTTACTTTTCTGCACTTGAAAGAGCTTCAGAATAGCGTACATGAAGCATATTGATTTACTCCCTTATTGGGTTCCTGTCATATGATAAAACAAGTTTTCTCTAGGATCCAATCATTTGTATGACGCAAATAGAAGTATATGTTTGAAAAGGCAACATGCTTTAATCCATTGTACTATCCATTAGTTGGATTAAATTTCATGGATGGAGTGTCCATGTTCCATTTAAACTTGAGGCATTTTTTCGGTTAATTTATTTTTGGCTACTTTGTGTCAGTCCAGCTTGTATAATAGTTGTTCATTTTTTCGGTTTATAGCTGAAACCAGATAACTCTCCTCCACCACCTACATCCGTTTCTCTACTTATATGTAGCCATTCTGTTATTCACTTGTGTCCCTGTGAAGTATTTCTTCCTCTTTTTATGTGAGATGTTATATCTGTTTTACTTTGTATCTAATCTCCTCTTGGCAACCTGGATAATGGAGTTTTACCGTTTCACTACTTTCTATCGATTGCCATTTCAGATCACCCTTTACTATTCTAACGCAGTCCTTCCCTTAACTTGCACCTCTTGCTTCTTCATTAGATTGTGGGTTGATACATATGATTTTTTTTGTTGTGGGTCTCCTCTTGTTACCCATCATGAACTTGAAATTAAACCATCCCAATGATCTCTAGTCTCTCTTCAAGACCATAATGTGTGCTTTTTTATTTTGATTAACATTGACGGCACTTGGAACCAATCCCTTGTCACCCTAATTTGTTAAGACTGATAAAGTCATTGATTTCTTCATTTACTTGCTAAGGAGTGTGCAGACTGCTGATTACTAGGGCTATACTTGTATAACAATAGAGGGGAGGGGGGGGGGGGACTTAAGAGAGTTAGCTCACTTCTTGTGTTGGAAGATCCATGGAGAACGAGGCGGAGAGGATGAAAAAGTAAAACGCTATTTGTTTGCAAAACTATTTTTCAAGGTGATTGGTTGAAGGCGGTTAAAGTTTGGTTGGCTAGTAGTGTACGTATCTAAGAACACTCTATGGAGTGTGGAGGTTCTTAGAGTCAGATGGAGATTTGAAGCTATGAACTTTCATTGTTGAGCTATATTTAAATGAATATACCAAGATATGGCCATACTCAAGTTGTTTGTGAATACCACATTATAGTAGTTGCTAAACTAAATTTGTAATGTGTCTGTATAGATTCTGTTTCTAGTTTCATTTGTGACTTCTACTCCCCCCGTCCCAAACTTATTGCTACTAAAAGTGAGTGCATGGGGATTAAGAAATATGTTGGAAAAATAAGTATTGTGAGTGCGTAAGAGAGAGAAAATAAGTTGGTGAATAGTTTGTGAGTGGGTAGGAGACAGAAAATTAAACATTTTGGGTAAGTAGCATAAATATGGGACGTCCAAAACGGAAATAAGTAGCGATAAGTTTGGGGCGGAGGGAGTATATCTTTTGCTGACATCTGAGGAAATTCTGTGGTTTTTCACGATAATGCAATCAGGTTACCGGTTTATATGATGACTTCATTTTTCTTGCACCCGTGATTGCTATGTTATCGTTAGTTGTCAGTATGATCTGATTGGCCTTTTTTTTTTGGCTCTGTAGCACTGCGGGCTGTCTATTTGGGGAGGACTGCCATTTCCTTCACTTTTTCCCTGGTGGCTATAATGCGGTTGCCCAGATGATGAATCTTGCTCCAACTCCGGTCCCAACAAATGGCTCCTCAGCCCCTTCTCACAAATCCAAAATGTGCAACAAATACAACACAGCCGAAGGCTGTAAATTTGGTGACAAATGCAACTTTGCTCACGGGTAACGGGAACTTGCTGGCAAGCCAATCGCACCATCACATGATCAAGATCCTCGTGGCGTGCACAGATTCCCAGGCCGTTTTGATTCCCAACCGGAGCCGCCTGCACCACCACCTCTTGCCGCCACTTTTGGTGCCTCATCAACTGCCAAAATCAGCGTTATTGCTTCCCTTGCCGGAGCTATTATCGGGAAAGGCGGAGTGAATTCCAAACAGATATGTAGGCTAACAGGAGCTAAACTTGCAATTCGTGATCATGAAACTGATCCTAATTTAAGAAACATAGAGTTGGACGGGACGTTTGAACAAATCCAAGAAGCAATTGCGATGGTTAGAGAGCTGATTGTGAATGTAAGTCTTGGTTCTGCGACTGCACCACCACCAAGAACTCAGGGAATGAGGGGAGGAGCACCACCACCACCGCCACCACATGCTCAGGCGAGCAACTTTAAGACCAAGATGTGTGAAAAGTTTTCCATGGGGTCTTGCACCTTTGGTGAAAGGTGCCACTTTGCTCATGGAGCTGATGAGTTGCGAAAATCAGGCATGTGAGCTACATTTTTTTAACTCGTTTAGTTCAGTTTTTACGCTCTAGCTGTGAAAAATGCAATTTAATGAAATATAATGATATACTCCCTCCGTCCCAAAATGATCTTCGCGTTTGACTATTCAAACTTTTTAAGGATATGAACACTTGCTTCACTAGACATGCTTTGTTTAAGCCTAAAATGTAGAAATGTGAAGAACTTTATGGGACAATGAGAAATGACAAATGAGAAGATCATTTTGGGACGGAGGGAGTATTCCGTTTCGCACCATCTCGAATGTCCTCTTCCTTCCTGAAACTGCATTTTCCATTTATTAAGTTTTATTTTGAAGCTCTTTAGACTGGTAGACTTTTTTAATGTCTAGATACATAAAACTGATTCTGTTATCGACTATTAAACCCCGTCGATAGGATCAATAAGAAGGGATAACACTCGTGCTGTAGTTATAGAGCTTTGACTTCCATGTCCGTCCCCATGTTGGTACATGCACTGTGCCATCCTAGCAAGATTCATAGTAGTCTCAATAAAAGTTTGGGTAAAGGGAGAATCCAAAAGCCGCTCCTTATTCATCTTTTTCCACGTTTCTCCAATCAAGTCCTTTACGTATTCTCTCGCCTCTTCTTCTGAAGCACCATACTCGTGCATGTAACATTGGATTGATTTTGGAGTGTCGCCTCTTTCTAGCTCGTCCTGGAAACAAATAATCGTCTGTCATATATATGTATATGTAAATGTATATATACATATCTACGATTTGTTTCTGTTAATGTTTTCGTTAGAAAGAGGTGATGAAGTTTTATAGCGATCTATACCGTTGATGTTCCAAGATCATCTGCGAGTCTTAGAATCATAGCTGAGTAACGAACTATATTTGGATACACATTTAAACACTTCAACCCCTCGTCGGTGAGGTCATTTGTAGTTAGGAAATACGCGTGTACTAGGATTACAGGAGCTGATATTGAAATCCAGGCGTTTTCCATGTACTCTTCTAGGGTCGGTTTATATCCACTATGATACCACTTCGCTTCTACCATGTACGAGTTGCATATATCCACCCACTGCAGCATTTGAGTTGCCATTAGGAAGTTAAGATTTGTTTGAGCTGAATAAAGCCTCTGAGTGCCAAAAGTGTTTTTGAGCCATTCACAGGCTCATTCAGCTCAAGCTAACATACCCTAAGCATTGAGCATTGCATGCAAAAGAACAAAAGTTATTTTAGCTAGCAAAGATTACCGCTTTCTTCAAGTACGGGAGGATGAGAACGCCTTCTTTTGTTAATGATTCGTATGATATTTCATTTATCGAGTTGTAGAATGCAAGGTAACATATCTTCATGTAGTCCGGAAATGCTTCAATTCCATTCATATCCCATCTAGGAGTAAGCATTTTGTTAATATTTGAAGCATATAGTTGCAGTATTCTAGGAGAACAAAAAGTTGCAAAAAGCCTACTTGATGGTTTGATTGGTGAACTGTTGGAGTTCTTCCAAGGTACCATAAACATCATAAACGTCGTCAATAGTTGTTATCAGTGCGTTAACCCTCGCTAATGTTCTCCTCAAATATCCAAGTTGAGGCCTGAAATTCACTCCAATAGTCCACAGAAAATTCTCCATCAACCTGTCTCGGGCAAAACTTAACTTTTCGCCCCAACAAGTACGCTTCCACCACCTATTTGATTGTCACTACATTATCTGTTTGACTCGTAAAAATACGCGGAGATCTGACACAAATTTTGTGTCTAAACTGTAAATTTACTCGAGTTAAAAGCTCGTTGCAGCTAGGAATTCAGCAATGTAACACATTAAATCGATTAAAATTTCAAGAATTTTAGGGGTTGGTCCAGTGATAGACAGATAGACAAATAGATAGATTTATAGATAGAGATACTATAACTTGAATGATAGAGAAAGAGAGACTAGGACTTGAATGATATAAATATAATCCCTCTGTCCCGGCACAAGTGACACCAACTTTTTGGGACACGGAGATTAAGAAAATGTAGTATATGTGTGGTAGAAAATGAAGAGAGTGAATGAGTGGGGTAAATAGTAGTATTGGTTGAATAAAATGAGTGGTGGAAAATGAGAATGAGTGGGGTTAAATGGTGGGGTTGGTTGAATATAAATATATTAAAACATTTCCATTTTGGACTATGTCACTTGTGCTGGGACGAACCGAAAAGGAAATAAGTGTCACTTCTGCTGGGACGGAGGGAGTATATATATATATATATATATATATATATATAGAGAGAGAGAGAGAGAGAGAGAGAGAGAGACTTGAATGATAGATGTGCATACCTAGACGCATATTTTAAATCTTCTTGGTGTATTGCTTGAACCATGTTGAAATCCAATTTGGCAAATTCAAGCAACAATGGATTCATGTCATGACATCTTTGGTATATATCTATGAACCACCTTGCCTCCAATCTTGGCACTCTCCAGTGAAGCGGAAGCTCTAACGAGTGACTGACTAAAGCGGAAATGTAATGATCATTAGGGTTGGTTTCAAGATTTTCTTTTAAATGTTTCGTAGTGACATTCTTGGCATAGTCCATGAACTTTTCTCCGTCAACTGAAAGAAATGAGGCGTCATACAAGTTTAGAATCCCCTCGATGTCCTTAAACACACCTTCCTTGAAATTTCCATTCTCATCCTTAAATTCATCAAATATCTCTGCAATAAAAAAACATGGGTTTAGGAAGGGAGCGAAAAATGAGACCAGTGTACCACCTTGTGTACAACTGGTGATCTAACATAACTGTTATGCATCATTGATGATATCATCCTGATGTCAGACCTAGTAACTCATAGCCGTTTCATCTTATTAGAGAAAAATAGGCTTGAGAAAAGATAATTAAGCTACTAACCTTGGGGGATATTATAGCCATGTTGTCTCAAGAGTCTAAATACCAAAGCTTTGTAGAGCAAACTTTCATTCATATTCTTGGGACTTCCATAGCTGTAGTCGTTGTAGATGATCTGCATGATTTTACTTATTTCGCCCTCAAAATGATAAGAAATCCCAAGTCTCTGCAATGTATCTATCAACTGAAGTGCAGCCAATGGATTCTTAACTTTGTTATCAAGCATCAACCTCACTTTCTGCTTCAGTTCATTTGCCTTTCTTCTGCAGTTCTCTCCCTGTTCACCCATAATGTCAATACCCAATCTTATTAGTGATGAATATTTACTTGTGTATATTAAACTCGGAGCATGTAAATTTCATGTTGGGATTGGAGCCAAAACTGAGGAGAAATGTCAAAACCAAAGAAAGGCGAAGGAGCAGCAAATCCGGCATGGGACTGACGAAGTGGGCGACCGCCCACTTAGACTGAAAGTCGGGGACGGACTTGGCGTGGGTGGAGTAGGAGGATTAATTAAAAAGGAATATTAATTCCTTTAGGATTTAAGTATCCTTAAGGATATTAATTTCCTAATTACAATTATACTCCTTCCGTCTCAAGGACTCCGAGTAAATTAAGTTTTGATCATGATTAGGTTTTGTATCCCTATAAATATTTTGTGACTACCACCATAATATTTAGTACTTACTTTGTGTAGGAGAAAGTTAGGATATCAAAAGAGAGAGCACAAAATAGTGTGTAGGAGGGGCCAGGGGCCTAGGAGAGCCATGGGGGCGATCATACAACTCGGCCATAGTCATATTGTTTGTGTTTTTGGGAGGTGAAATAATATGTATGAGAGATTATACATGGAGAATAGCCATGCTAGATCTAGGTGAGTGCATGTATTATGTTGTAATAATCTTTACATAATATAATGATATCCTGGCTAAGTGCCCCCAAATGTAGTCATGTGTTGACGAACTGAGTTATCAAACATTGGTGTTCTTGTTCTTTCATATTATATTATCATGTGTTGATTATTTTCTCCATGTTGATAACTGCTAGTATGGGCTAGTGGATGCTGAGATCCCCAATTACCCAACATTTCAAGTAAATTTTCATTAAATGTATTCTTAGACGAGCTCAATATAAAAGCTCGAGTGCAAACTACTTCAGTAATTAGCAAAGTGATAGTCAAGTATATGGATATACATTTGTGTGTGTATATATATGTACTCCATCCGTCCCTGTTTAAGGTTATTAGTTTGACTTTACACGTTTATTAAGAAACCTAGGCAAATTTGAGTAAACAATAGTAATGTGTGAAGGATATAATTGTCCATTCATAAAGCAAGTGGGTGAAAAGTAGATGTGTGCGTGATGGTTTTTTTGTAATATATGAACTTTTATGAGGACAAGATTGTCCAAAACACTATTTATACTTTGCCATTTAAGGAATAAAGCAACTAAGAACCTTAAACTAGGACATACCAAAAAAGAATGTAAGAACCTTAAATTGGGTCGGAAACTAGGACGGAGTGAGTATATATTTATGCATATATTTACTACATTTAGAAAATGTCAAAGCTCTAGCTCAAAGGTATTCCTTTCTATATTTGAAATGAAAGGTCAGAGGTTTAATCTTAAACAAATGTATTTTCAAATTAGACGCTAGTCGTAGCTGATTAAGTCATTCATTTATAAAAAACCTAATTTATATATATATAAAAAATATGTATATATACATACAAATATAGATATATAGTGTGCGTGCGTACCACAAAGTTACTACTGAGAGACTGCACATAGTCGTAGTCCCATATAGTTGGCTGATAGTTTGCAGTTCTTCTGACAACAAGTAGATCCGTCTTGCAATATGCAGACGTCGCTGCTATTGGAATATTACTCTTTCGACGAAGAAGTTTACTTGAACTGCATGATGATGAAATACTTGGATTGAGAAAGCGAAGGGCCATGGACGGAAATAGTAAGAATAAAAGATTTTTGTGGTTTGTTTTTCTTGCTGTATAGAGTTCTTTAAGCATTGTCCTGTTTATATAGAAAATTATACTTGTGCTATTTTTAGATTTTGATTGCGAAAGGATCATGAAAAGATAGGATTCTAAAAAAATTATAGCGCTAAAATGATGGCCACATCAATTATTTGGTATTCTGAGGATGTTCTGCAAGTTGTGCAATTTTTAATGCCTTTCACGTTCCTTCAAAAAAAAATGCCTTTCACGTTTGTGACAAAAAAAAAATGCCTTCCAAGTTGTAGTCTCTTATTACTTATTACTTATTACTTATTACTTGGAGTTGTTCATGTATTAAGCACATGCTTGATGATTAATAGATTGCAAGGTATAATTTAGAGGTAAGGTTCCTTGATAACATTGAGCTCTACATGTCGAAAGTTCCGTGAGGCTCTTATTGATTAAGCAATGATTTTGATTCTCAATCATTAATAGCCTCACATAACCTCCAACATCTAGAGCTTTATGTCATCAAAAGTATCATACCTCCAAATTATACCACTGGCGGACCTACCCTATGGGGTAAGGGGGCCGCGGCCCCCGTTTGCTAAAAGAAAATATTTTTTTACTAGTGCAGTTTTTGTAAATTTTAAATTAATTAGTGTAATAAATTAATATTTGCCCCCCTTTCAGTGAAAGAAAAAATACACTAAATTTTTTTCTTGCCCCCTTATACTAATAAAAATAATTTTGCCCCCCTTCAAAAAAATTCCTGGGTCCGCCACTGAATTATACCTTGCAATCTATTACGCATCTAGCATCAACTGCTTAATACATTAAACACCCCCTTACTCTCCGTAATGCATGTATAATTCCCTAAGTCCCATAACACCTTGCACCAATTTCCTTTTTGAGTGTCTCAGGTTCTAAAATATATATATATATATATATTTTTTTTTTAACTTTACCTCAGTTATCGTACTTGCACACTTAAATCACGTGTATCACTTGCAAATCCTACCCCATTTGTCATACTCACATTCCTTTACTCACTCACTCACAAATATTTACTCCCTCCGTCCCACTCAAATTAGGATTCTGGTTAATCTAATTATACTTTGACCAATAATTTGAAGAAAAATAATGATGATAATAAAAATTTAAAAATTGTTATTGTATCGCTGTTACTAATAAATTCAATAACTATTTTTAGATTTTCACTAAGATAATTATTTTTTTTCAAATTATTGGTCAAAGTATAATTAGATTGACCAAAAATCCTAATTTGAATGGGAAGGAGGGAGTATATATATATATATATATATATATATATACATCGTGAGAACCGTGAGAACCAATCATAACCATTAGATTAGAAAAAAAATCAAGAGTTCTTCCGGGTACCATAAACATCATAAACGTCGTCAATAGTTGTTATCAGTGCGTTAACCCTCGCTAATGTTCTCCTCAAATATCCAAGTTGAGGCCTGAAATTCACTCCAATAGTCCACAGAAAATTCTCCATCAACCTGTCTCGGGCAAAACTTAACTTTTCGCCCCAACAAGTACGCTTCCACCACCTATTTGATTGTCACTACATTATCTGTTTGACTGAGATCTGACACAAATTTTGTGTCTAAACTGTAAATTTACTCGAGTTAAAAGCTCGTCGCAGCTAGGAATTCAGCAATGTAACACATTAAATCGACTAAGATTTCAAGAATTTTAGGGTTTGGTCCACTGATAGACAAATAGACAGACAGACAAATAAGTAGATGGATAGATAGATAGATAGATAGAAAGATAGATAGATAGAAAGATAGATAGAGAGACTAGAACCTGAATGAGAGAGAGAGAGAGAGGGAGAGAGAGAGAGAGAGAGAGACTAAAACTTGAATGAAATATACAGTGTATATATATATATATATATGTATATAAATATAAATATAAATATAAAGATTATTAATATATATATATATATATATATATAGAGAGAGAGAGAGAGAGAGAGAGAGAGAGAGAGAGAGACTAGGATATGAATTATAGATGTGCATACCTAGATGCATATTTTAAATCTTCTTGGTGTACTGCTTGAACCATGTTGAAATCCAATTTGGCGAATTCAAGCAGCAAAGAGTTCATGTCATGACATCTTTGGTAAACATCTATGAACCACCTTGCCTCCAATCTCGGCACTCGCCAATGAAGGGGAAGCTCTAACGAGTGACTGATTAAAGCGGAAATGTAATGATCATTATGGTTGGTTTCAAGATTTTCATTTAAATGTTTCGTAGTGACATTCTTGGCATAGTCCATGAACTTTTCTCCGTCAACTGAAAGAAATGAGGCTTCATACAAGTTTAGAATCCCCTCGATGTCCTTAAACACACCTTCCTTGAAATTTCCATTCTCATCCTTAAATTCATCAAATATCTCTGCAATAAAAAAACATGCGTTAGGGAGCGAAAAATGAGACCAGATATTCTATACCACTTTTGTGTACCACATTGTGTACAACCGGTGATCCAACTTAACAATTATCATTGATGATGTCATCATATGTCAGCCCTAGTAGCTCATAGCCGTTGGATCATCAGTGGTACATAATATTGTACATAAAAGTGGTACATTAGATTTCATCTTTGAGAAAAATAGGCTAGAGAAGAGATAATTAAGATACTAACCTTGGGGGATATTATAGCCATGTTGTCTCAAAAGTCTAAATACCAAGGCTTTATAGAGCAAACTTTCATTCATATTCTCGGGACTTCCATTATTGCTGTAGTCGTTGTAGATGATCTGCACGATTTTACTTATTTCGCTCTCAAAATGATAGGAAATTCCAAGTCTCTGCAACGTATCTATCAACTGAAGTGCAGCGAACGGATTCTTCAATTTGTTTATCCTCACTTTTGCCTTCAGGTAAATTGCTTTTCTTCTGCAGTTCTCTCCCTATTCACCCAAAATGACAATACCCAATCTTGTTAGTGATGAATATAAACTTGTGTTTATTAAACTTGGAACATGTAAATTTTGAGAAATCAATTCAAGTAAATGATTTCTAGGACGAGCACATATAAGCTCAAGTGCAACCGAGTGATTAGCAAAGTGAGCATCAATTATATGTACATATGTAGATGTATGTATACAAGTATATACTCCCTCCGTCCCACTAGAAGTGAGACTTCTTTCTTTTTTGGGCCGTCCCACTTAAAGTGAGACTACCCAAAATGGAAATGTTTTAATATACTTATATTCATCATTCCCCACTATTTAACCCCACTCATTCTCTCTCTTCATTTTCCACCACTCATTTTATCCAACCAACACCACTATTTACCCCACTCATTCTCTCTCTTCATTTTCTACCACATATATATCACTTTATCTTAAATATCGTGCCCACTCCTCTAGTCTCACTCTCAATGGGACGGAGGGAGTATATGTATATATACTACATTTAGAAAATGCCAAAGAGCTCTAGCTCAAACAGCATCGGGTATTCTTTTCTATATATGAAAGGTCAGAAGTTCAGTTCCCAACAAATCACGTTTGTAATAGTTGATGACGCCCTGAGAATCTGGGGTCACAGAGATGGAACTCCAATTTAGCTGTCTCTTGATCCTGATCACAACACAGACAAGAACACCGTTAAGACTAAGGCCGGGTTGGAATCCGACTTAGGCCCTCGGGTGTGAGAGTAAGATCTCTGAGGAAAACCTAAGTGGAAGGTTCAATGAAGACCTTGTGTGTGTGAGTAGGATAGAGCACGTACCTTGCCCATGGGAGCAAAGAGAAGTATATATATGACCAGAAGAAAGAAACCTGCACAAGGTACTAACTACCCTGGTACTGGATGGACACGTGGCGAGTCCCCAGTGGATCGGTCAGGAGAGTGGCTGGGAAGGTGGCATGTTTGTCAGGGAAGCATGGTTCCATCACCAACCGTTATGGTGTGTCAGGTACGAATAGGCGACGTCTTGTGTACGTTTGTGCCAGCTGGGCACTACGGGCTCCTCAGGATAGCGGGAGGCAGAGTCATCTCGGGCATATATATCAGGGAGATCGGGCCCCTCGGGCTTGCTTGCCCGCAGTCTTCGGCGGTTCGGCCCCAAGAGCTCAGGACCGGTTCGGGTGGATTAGGTCGCATCGGTTTGAACCGTGGAACATCCGGCCTAGCTCAAACAGCATCAGGTATTCTACAAGTATATATATGTATATATACTACATTTAGAAAATGCCAAAGAGCTCTAGCTCAAACAGCATCGGGTATTCTTTTCTATATATGAAAGGTCAGAAGTTCAGTTCCCAACAAATCACGTTTGTAATAGTTTAAGTCATTCATTAATAAAAAACCCATTTGAAATATATGTGTATATATATAGTGTGTGTGTGTGTATACCACAAAGTTACTGCTGAGAGACTGCACATAGTCGTAGTCCCATATTGTTGGCTTATAGTTTGCTGTTCTTCTGACAACAAGTAGATCTGTCTTGCAACATGCAGATGTCGCTGCTCTTGGCATACTACGGTTTTGATGAAGAAGTTTACTTGAACTGCATGATGAAATACTTGGATTGAGAAAGCGAAGGGCCATGGACGGAAATAGTAAGAAAAAAGTTTTTTGTGGTTTGTTTTTCTTGCTGTCAAGAGCTCTTTAACCATTGCCTGTTTATATAGAAAATTATACTTGTGCTATTTTTAGATTTTGATTGCGAAAGGATCCTGAAAGATAAGATTCTAAAATAAACAATAATTCTGAAAATTAAATCACGTCTCGAACTACCCCATATCAATGATTTGTTATGTGCAATTTTTCAAGGCATTTCAAAATTGTGACAACATCTGGCATATAGCGTGTGCTGAGTTATAGTTTTTTATTACGCACTCTTCATAATGCATGTATAATCCCCTCCATCCCGTGACACCTTGCACCAATTTTCTTTTTGCGGATCTCACTTTCTAAAGTGTTTTTTTTTTTTTTTTTTTTTATTTATTTACTCTCCCTCATTCTCAAATATTTTACTCCTACATCATTGACAATCTCTAAGCGAGTCTAACAAGAGAGTTTGACTGTATTTTTGGATGGTATGTTTTATTTTTTGAAATATTCACTTTGGATCCCCTCTTTAGCATTGATGAAGGATATATCGAAACGTTTATTTTTTTTTGAAACAAGGATATATCGAAACGTTTATTTTTTTTTGAAACAAGGATATATCGAAACGTTGATATACTTGATTTGAAAAGTACTATTTTTCACCCATATTTTTTTGTCTCCTGTTAGTAGTTGGATGATGATGAGATTTTGATAATCCTTATATATGTGGTGTGTGAATTAACCTTTTTTTTTTCTTCTTTTTTTTTTTTTTCCTTAAATGGCCATATGTCTTTAAAACTCTTGCCCACCATGTGAAATATCTGTTCGTCTATCTATCCACCAATATAATATACTCCCTCCGACCTACACCAATGAGCACTTTTGATCAAAACTACTTAAACTTTGACTAACATTTTATGCTAAATAATTTATCTGCATAAAAATTTAAAAATAGCTATTGATAATGTTTCTATTACTAATTTAGTAACTTTTTAAATTTTTTTTATGGAGATTATTAATAATTTAGCATAAAATATTGGTCAAAGTTCAAGTTGGTTTGACAAAAAATTCCCATTGGTATGGGACAGAGGGAGTATATATACATATATATATATATATATATATATATATATATATATATATAGGGTCGCGCTCCTGTGAGAACCATTTTATATGAGAACCGTGAGAACCAATCATAACCATTAGATTAGAAAAAAAATCAAAGGTCCAGATGTTAGATACACTTGGATACATTAGTTAATTTTCGAAAAACAATTGGATACATTAGTTTTTAACATAGTGTATCCAAGTGCAACACTTAGATACAGTATTTATTAACCTATTGTATCCAAGTGTAATCGAATTTTTTGTAATGTATCTAAGTGTATCAATTGTATCTAACATATGGACCCTTGATTTTTTTTCTAATCTAATGGTTATGATTGGTTCTCACGGTTCTCACGATATTTAGGTTCTCATTTGAGCACCCACCATATATATATATATATATATATATATATATATATATATATATATATATATAGGGTCG
Organism: Campanula takesimana; assembly: GCA_026119855.1. Taxonomy (NCBI): domain Eukaryota; kingdom Viridiplantae; phylum Streptophyta; class Magnoliopsida; order Asterales; family Campanulaceae; genus Campanula; species Campanula takesimana. Next base: position 408,891 of record JAOWBW010000070.1, read on the forward strand.
CGCTCCTGTGAGAACCATTTTAAATGAGAACCGTAAGAACCAATAATAACCGTTTGATTAAATACAAAATCAATGGTCCAGATTATAGATACATTGGATACACTTGGATACAGTAGCTAACTTTTTTCAAAAATACAATTTGATACATTAGTTTTTAACCTACTGTATCCAAGTGCAATAGTTGGATACAATACTTTTTTAGCTACTGTATTCAAGTGAAATATCAAAATTTATGTATTGTATCCAAGTGCATCCAATGTATCTATAATCTGTACCTTTGATTTTGATTCTAATCTAATGGTTATGCTTGGTTCTCAACCACAATTGCGTGAGAACCGTGAGAATCTAACAATTTTAAATTCGTAAACTTGGAAAAAGTTAACATTTCATACTTTACTATCATAATTATCGGCTTTGGTAATACGAAGTTATAACAAACTATACATATTTAAATGATTTTTATGGAGATTATTAATAATTTATCGGCTTTGCATGTCTTTACGTTTTTAATGAACAAAACTAACAATATTAACTCGTAAACTGGGAACGAGTTAGCATTTCATACTTTACTATCACAATTATCGGCTTTGGTAATACGAAGTTATAACAAACTATACATATTTAAATGATTTTTATGGAGATTATTAATAATTTATCGGCTTTGCATGTCTTTACGTTTTAAATGAACAAAACTAACAATATTAACTCGTAAACTGGGAACGAGTTAGCATTTCATACTTTACTATCACAATTATCGGCTTTGGCAATACTAAGTTATAACAAACTATACATATTTAAATGATTTTTATGGAGATTATTAATAATTTATCGGCTTTGCATGTCTTTACATTTTTAATGAACAAAACTAACAATATTAACTCGTAAACTGGGAACGAGTTAGCATTTCATACTTTACTATCACAATTATCGGCTTTGGTAATACGAAGTTATAACAAACTATACATATTTAAATGATTTTTATGGAGATTATTAATAATTTATCGGCTTTGCATGTCTTTACGTTTTTAATGAACAGAACTAACAATATTAACTCGTAAACTGGGAACGAGTTAGCATTTCATACTTTACTATCACAATTATCGGCTTTGGTAATACGAAGTTATAACAAACTATACATATTTAAATGATTGATTTTTTATTTTATTTTTTTAAAAAATGATTGATTTTTTGGGGTCCATGTGAATTTCTCCAAAGTTGGGTTAGCTAAAAAGATGGTAAGAAAGTAGAGAAACAATAAATACTTTTAATTGTAGGTGGGATGTGATTATGAGATGAACCTCATGAATCACGCTAAAATGAAAATAATGAACCACGAGATTCATGTCTACACGGAAACACATTTTCGAAAAAAATAGTTGGCTTTAATTTTTGTAACCAACACAATTAAACTTTGGCTAGACTTTAAGATAAATCAATTATCTTTACAAAATTTAGAAACTATTAGTGACGCACTAAAAAATGATAATAATTTATTAAATTAAGTTTATGAGGAAAATTAATTTTACATGAATTTTTAAACAATTGATCAATAAAATTAAAATGAGACCTACTCTTTGAGTAGTGATGACAATTAGTTAGTCATAGGCCCGTCTCAATAATTTTTGGGGCTCTAAACAATTACGCAAAAACTTAAAATATAAGCACTTTAATGTTATGACTAAATGTTTGAAAAATTGAAAATAAGAAATCAAAAATATTTTTTTACGTTGATCTTAAGTTTTAAAAAACTTAAATTTTATTTAAAAGTGACATCATTCGAGCGCTCTTTAAAGCAAAATCTTCAATCAAATCTTCATATTCTACAATTTTCAAAAGCTTGTTCTCAATTTTTCTCCATTGCCATCATCCCTAATCTGGTTGTAATGGCCAATTATCTAGGGCTGAGCAAAATAATTTCGGAACCGGACCGGAGGAACCGGACCGAACCAATGAAAACCGGACCGGACCAATACTTTTGGTTTGGTCCTGGTTCTAAATTTCTTAAGAACCGACAAATTGGTCCGGTTCCGGATTTCAAAAATTCAGGGCCGTTCCTAGCTTTTTTGGGGCCTTGGGCGAGGTCCATTGAAGGGCCTTTTCTCTTTTTGTAACAATGAACGACCTTTTATATATATAAAAAAAATCTCCTTCAAAACTCCTGTTTTTTACTAGCAGAATTATTTTTTTGTGTTAACTTGTACTTTGAATTTGTATTTAAGTATAAAATAATTGTAAGATCAAATGATTGAAGTTAGCATAATAATAGATAAATTAAAGGTTATAATGAAACCTATAAATTTTTATCATAAAAGGAAAAAAATATGTACAACAAAAACATGATGAAAAAAATATATATACATATAACGTCCCAAAATTTGCAAAAGAACATATTAAATAAATATATAAAAGTGTCTTAAAAACTCTTGCAAAAGATAAGATTAAATTATATTCACCAAAAATAAAATAATATAATAAGAATATGAGGACTAAAAAAAATTACTCCAAAGAAGATTATACATATCTATGTCTTACAAAGATGTTTTCATTTCTACTTAAATTTGTCACAAGAAAAAAAATAATTTTCTTTGAGTTATTAAAATAAGAGAATATGAAGGCCCCAAAAGTATGAGGGCTTAAATATAATATGAATGAGGGAATATGAAGCCCCCAAAAGTTATATATGTAGTTGTCCTTGGTTGATTTTTTTTCTCAAATAAAATAAGCCTTTTTTGTGTATTTTTTTTTCTTGGGGCCTCTTTTGCTTAAAAATGAACTAATAAAATGTATCAGCTGATTTTCTTTTATTTCTTTAAGAAATAATCAATGATAATTTTGTTTTTTTTTCATTATATATATATATATATATATACACACACACACACACACACACACACACACACACACACACATTATATATATATATATATATACATGCTATAAAAAATTTGGGCCCCTCTCCCGGCAAGGGCCCTGGGCGGGCGCCCCACCTGCCCCCCTTGGGCCGGCCCTGCATAAATTTAACATCGGTTTTGGACCGGACCGGACCGGACCAATAATATAACATATATAGTTTTATATAAAATGCTAATATATAAAAATTATATTTTTCTAGTTATATAACAATATCTACTGTTTGTTAACAAAAATTACAAGCCTACTGTTGTTGGTCTTCTTTTTGCTAATCAAGAAACATACATACATGTATATTTTTTTACTGAACATAAATATATCATGAAAGTTAATGTTCTGTTCAAGTTCATGTAATTCTAGATTGCAGATTGAGATTTCTTAGTTCTGCCCATCAATTATGTGCATCTAGTGAAAGAAAGATTTTCTTCTCTAAATAATTTTTCTCTTAACCTCTTGCTAAAGTTATGACAAAAGGAAAATTAATAACAAATGTATATTTTAGCGGAACCGGACCATAACTGGACCAATGGAACCGTAACCGATGTTTTGGTTCTTGTACGTATTGGTTCGGTCTTGGTTCCAAATTTTCGTAGAACCGAATTGTTGGTTCGGTCCCGGTTTTATGAAATTTTGACAAAAACCGGACCGGACCGGACCGTGAACACCCCTACAATTATCCCCTTTTCTTCCTCTTAATCTATCATATATTCATCATTTACAGGTTTTTCTGGGGTGAAGCCATACATATACCTTCCATTAATCTCAATATAAAAAAAAGTGTTTTACATGATCTTCATCCAAATTTTCCAGCTCTTTCAATTACAATAAATCTTTGCTTGACAAATGAGAATGGGCTTTTGTCTTACGTCCCTAATGAACTAAGATTATAAACTTCTCTACTTCTTCTAGTGAATTCACCCAAATTCAAATTAGGGCTTCAATGCAGAGCTTAAGTTTAATTTATAGAAATTTCAAATTTAGGGTTTCACGATTGAAATTTTTATTTTGAAATTGAAGCCCTAAATTCAAGTTCTAATATTATTAAACATGGAAAAAGGTTGACTTTGTGGAAAACTGATAAACTGAAATCATGAAAAGCCGAGAAAGAGTCTGAGAGTTAAAAGCCTTTACATTCTGCCTTCACGACCTTGGCATGGAGCTGCCGAGTGTCACGGTGTCCGATGGCGCTGCTTTTTCAGCCATGGCAATGGTGATGGAAACAAAGCGGCGATGGCAGCTATGTGTGCGAAAACGAAACGGTGAGGCGAATTGCTGTTTCTCGGTTTGTTTTGTAGAAGAGCAAAGCGGAGAGAACGTATAACGAACAACTGGCATGGACTTAAATGGGGGCCCCTAAAATTTGGGAGCCCGGTGCTGTAGCCCTGAATGCACATGTCGATCGCCGGCCCTGGTTAGTCTTAGTCATTTCCAGAAAGTGACTGAATGAGGTGGAGTTGTATAAGGACATATTCTACAAATTATTACCAAGTGAGTTGATGCTTTTTTTTTTTCTTTAAATGTCATATCATATATTCTTTCGTCTCATAATAAAAATAAAATCACAAATTAAAATGCACAAAAATTAATAAGAGAATTCGTGTGTGTGTATATATATATATATAGTCTATGGTTTTAGGATAAGTTCCAATGCCGTGTCCAGGCCCGTCTCAATAATTATAGGGGCCCAGTGCTAAATGTGAATATTGGGGCCCTTAGTATTTAAAAAATTTACACAATAAAATAATTGTAATAATGTTAAGTAATAAGCAAATAATTCATTAAAATTAAAATATATCATTAAAAGAAACTAAACTTTCTAATAAAGGTTTGAAAAAAAATATGAATTAAAGCCTAAACTAGAAAAAGAAGGGGATGAAAGCCCAAAAATTGGTTGCTATGTTGAAGTAATAAACAAATAATTTATAAAAATTATAATACGTAATTAAAAAAAATAAACTTTCTAATTAAAGTTTTGAAAAAAAGAATGAAAGAAAGCCTAAACTAGAAAAGAAGGGGAGGGGAAGCCATGAGAAAAATCCAAGAAGGGAAAAAGAAAAAAAAAATACAAAAAACTGCATATCCTGGGAGTTGAACCCGATCATGCTTGGTTGCAACATGAAAGGAGTTACCAGCGAGACACCTTTAGCATATGTGTAATAATTCGGTATCTAATATATATATACTATATAAATAAAAATTTGGGGCCCCCAATTTTTTTGGGTCCTGTGCAATTGGGCTGGTTGCACAGGCCCAAAACCGGGCCTGGCCGTGTCCTTGCATTTTTAACTAATGATGTTTTAATGGATTTTTTAGGATGGGTACCCACAGTCTTCCAAGCGAACTCCCAGTTTTCGTTGTCAGTCAGAGTAGGAAATGCAATTTTAGAATCTATTAAGAGCCTTTTGTCCGAATTTTTTAAAACATTTGTCAGTTAGATCTCCATCTCCATGTGCCGAGCACGTTATCAACAAGTCAGCTACTTTGAAGTTAATTTTAGGTATTAAAGGGGGTTACCTCCTGCAACCATCTCCGAAAGCAACATGCCATCTTTACATCCCACCCCCACCTCCCGCCACGACATCCCATTGCAATATGCCACCATTACCACCTACCAATAATTCACACCAACTACAGCAACCACCTCCTACCACCACATGCCACTATTACCTCCCGCAACCACCTCCCACTACCATCTCCCATCACCACATGACACTACTACCTTAGACCCCTAAACACCACTACCACATCCACACAATTCCTGCCAACTGCAACCACCTCCCACCGCCACCTACTACATTAGATGTTGCTACCACCTCACATCATTTTTTACCACTACTTTCCACCATCACATGTCACGCCGAATCTCATGAAAATCCTACACCCATTATCTTCCTATTTAAAATCCTTCACCCTGTCTCCTCATCTTCGCCGCAGCCCACTTTGACATTTCCAACTTCCAGTAGTTACTCATCATGATGTGCAAGTTAGGAATTCACTTCTGTAATAGAGTCGGCCTACTAAGGTATCGAGCACACTCGGAAAGGCCCTTGTTGTGGATCGGAGGTGGCTAAGAGTGGTGGCCGGAACGGGAGGTGGAAGTGGTTTAGAGAGGAAGTAAAATATGGAGAACGAAAGATGACTCACTTCAAGTAAATATGATGAGCGGTTTTTGAAAGTATTTTTCTACCAGTCTCTTGAATTGTGGAAATAAAATGGAAGCGTCAGATTTGTGTTTCATGGGATAAACCAGATATATTTTGTGAAGAAATCGACAAATATTATGTAATATGAATAGCCATCCACTGATCTTTGTGTTGGTCCCCAAACATCAATATAAACAAGTTGAAGAGGTTGAGTGCTAAAGAGAGAATTTTCATGGAAGGGCAGCTTGTGACTTTTATTGCATGAGCATGAATTACAATGAAAATTAAAACTTGACTTGGAAGAAGAACTTGGAATTAAATTTTGACTACGGAGGATATCTTGAAGAATATTATTCGAGGGATGGCCGAGACGATGATGTCACTTAGCTATGGATGAAGTTGTGGTGAGATTAAGTTGAGGTGGATGTGCAGCAGGCAAGTAGTAAACATCATTAATGTTCTCTCCCTTGATTAGAGACGCCCCTGTGCGAAGATCCTTCACAAGAAAATGAGAGGAAAAAAATTCAACAGAAACAGGATTAGTCTTGCACAATTTAGCGATAGAAATAAGATTCTTTTGCAAGCTAGGAGCACAAAGAACATTTGGTAAAATGAGTGATCTGTGTGGTGTAGATATTGATGTGGTGCCAGTGTGTGAGATATTTAAACCTTTACCATTACCCAATATAATCTCATCTGGACCTCCATAATCAGAGTAGGACTGCAAGGTTGATAAATCAGAGGTGGCATGATGCGAGGCACCACTGTTGAAGAGCCACGGCTGGACATTGCAATTTGACATTGAAGTTGTCACATTTGCAACTGGGGACAGACTTTGTGATTGAGGAGCCATTGGGATATTATTTTCTTTAAAAAATCGAGCCAATTTTCGGCAATCACGGGTCTCATGACCTGTAATTTCACAAAAGCGACAGAACACGTTCGTATTGGACGTACGATTGGAATTAGGTCGACTTTGAGAGTGATTCTGCCAAGAGGGACGTGAGCTAGTATTTCCAAATGAGGTTTGGAACTTGGGATTGTGGTGATGTCCTTGGTTTCGATTTTGGTAGTCACCAGATGCTTTAAAGCCATTATTAGTATTACCTGTTTTGACTGAGGCTGCGGATAGAACCGTACATTGGACTTATGTGTATCATTGGTTGTGGCAATTAGAGGGTTTGCAGAGTTGTCATTTTTCTTCAATAGTCGCTCGTAGTCGCAAAGCTTCTCAAAGAGCTCAGCATAAGAAATTGCTGTATCACGTGCTTTAATGGCTGCCATGATTTCTTTAAAATCATCGCCCAACTGTGTCAAGACGTGAATAATGAGATCGTCTTCATGGACTGGATTTTGTGCAAGTGCGAGATCATCTGCGATCGATCTCATCTCGTGGAGATATTTAACAACTGGACGAGAACCCTTGGGATTGTCTATGAGTTTGGCTTTGAGAGAGATAACTCGGGACCTAGATGAGTTGGCGTAGAGAGTGGTAAAGGTTGTCTAAGCTTCTCTTGCAGTAGCAGCGGATGAAATATAAGTGGTTGGATTGTGTCGGCGAGGCTTCCAAGCATCGCACTTACAATCATCTAGTATTGGCGATAGTAGATGGTGTAAATGGGGGTTAGGGTCTTGTTGTTAGTATCAAGAAATTGAGATGGTGGCTGAAGAAAGAGTGCCATCAATCGTAGTGGATGAGATCAAGTCCAATGAGTGTGGACTGAATTTGATGCCACCAAACAACAAAGTTTGAAGCTGTGAGTTTGATAGGAAAATGTGTAGGAGCATTGAGTTGGATAATCTTAGTTTCAGGGCCAAAATATGTTTAGCCCCCCAAAGTATCCACCCATTCCCACTTTGCACCCCAAACCCAATTTTGTCCCAAAGTGACCCTCCAATTTGTCATTTGTCCCAGTTTGACCTATGACCCCCTATGACCCATAACGACGTTAGAAAGTTAACAAGAAATGGTCATGTGAGGGTTCTTTTTATCATTTTTCTTGAAAATGGAAGGGTATAAAGGTCCATTTATACCCTTTCTCCACCACCACCATCATCAACCTTCGTTCACCGCCGCCACCACCACCAATTTTCCAGAATCCGGTGACCACCGCCGCCATTTTTCCAGAATCCGACCACCACCACTAACAATTCTCTCAAATTCACAGTCAAAATTATTTCCCCCAAACCAAGATCAAGAGATGAAAAAAAAAATCAAAATCGAATCCAAATTCCAAACAAAACTGGTACAAATCCAAATCCAAAAAATCAAAATCGAATTTCGAAAAACTAGAAATTGGGGATTGGGGAGTTAGGGAAGATGAAGGGAAGGCGGAGGACGAGAGAGATCAGAGGACGAGGAGGGCTCCATGGTCGTCGGCATTTATGGGGCGCCATGGTCGTCGGCGTTTATGGGGGAAGGGACTCGTTGTCTTCGTCTTCTTCGTCGCCGGCTGCGCTCATCATTCGGGCATTCCCATCGGTAAATGAAAATTCCGGCTCCGGCTCCGATGAAAATCCTCTCTCTCTCTCTCTTCTTTTTGTGAAAAGGAGTGGTTCGACTTTAAAATTGGGGAAGAAAATGGCGATCGAGAGAAGGAAGAAGGATAGGTGGAGGATGGAGGAGGAGGCTGGGACCTGGGAGGAAAAAGGGGAAAAGACGGTGGTGGGGTGTTAGGGAGGATGGAGGAGGAGGCTGGGACCTGGGTTTTCTTTCCTTTTTTTTTTTTTTTTTTTTATAATTTTCTTTTTGCTTTATTTTTCTTTTTCCTTTTCTTTTTCTTTCTTTTAATTGAAAGTTAAAAAGAAAATGGCCAAAATACCCCTCACATGACATGCACATGACCATTTCTCGTTAACTTTCTAACGTCGTTAGGGGTCATAGGGGGTTATAGATCAAACTGGAACAAATGGCAAATTGGAGGGTCACTTTGGGACAAAATTGGGTTTGGGGTGCAAAGTGGGAATGGGTGGATATTTTGGGGGGACTAAAACATATTTTGGCCTAGTTTCAGAGGTTATGGACATGGTTGAAGGTTAAACGAGGATCGAAAAAAAAATGGCATTTAAGCCATGAGGAGCTCGGACTACCATATAACAACTACTAGTCTGTTATGGTGAAGCATATATTTTCATTAACATTGCAGGAGTTATATAGCCATTAAGGCCTTTACAAGTATACATCAGTGAACTAAAAATGAGATAAAAGCTTATATTTAAGTAACCTTATCTAAGATCTCTTTCTCGGAAAAAAAAAAAAAGTTAACCTTATCTAAGATTGTGTTAGAGCATAATAAACATAAAGAACGATGTCAAGCGAAATAATCAAACACGAACACAAGAATTTACGTGGTTCACCAACTTGGCTACATCCACGGGCGGAGGGAGAATATATTATTATCCAATGACCAATTACAAAAGACGATCTTCACTAATCTAGTCGCACGAATTATTTAGGCAAATAATTCCGTCAACCTAAATCTAGATCTTAGATCTCTACTTGTATCTCTCAAAGATGACCGGCAAAAATAATGCTAGGGGAGGGGTTAGTATTTATAGGCATAAATACTAGAAACCCAAAAGAAGAAGGAATCTCAATCCTTGTGTACAATGTAATTGGAATCCTATTTCTTATGTACAAAGTAATCATATTCTCATTAGGAAACGGTTTTCCTAATTCTTGAACAATTCCTTGTACCAATAAGAAACCTAATTAAACCAATAAACCTTAATCCTTGTACCAAAAGGATTTCCTTTTTCTAATTCAAGTCCCAAGAATTACTCCACTTGTCACGGACATATCCTTAACCAATAGTCATTGATTCAAAGGCATATTCCCAACAATCTCCACCTTGACTTTGAATCTCCCCGAACCATAATTCATATCCACGAACTGGCCTCAACTCCACCTTGAGTTGAATCCTTCGCTTCCGAACATATCTCTCCACCTCCGCCACCGCCTTTTGTCTTTGTCAAGACAGTACCATCTTTGTTCACTTAAGAACAACCACGTTTACTTAGTCAAGCAAACCATCTTCTCAACTTGTGCAATGAACTTCTAAAACAACTAGAACCTCCACCACACCGTTGACCACCATATCCGAAATACCAAATCCACGATCACCAAATTCGAATACCATATTACCCAGAAGAAGACAGTTGATCTTGTCTCAAACTTCAACGTGCTTCGAACTATTCTTGGATCACCAACGAACACGGACAAACACCCTTGAATGACTTGAACAAATCACTTCTCATTCTGGCAATGTATCTTGAACCCGTGACTACTTATTTGGATTTCTTCCCCATAAGCATCTGCACAAACGGAAATTGTACATGAACTGCACGACTGCGCGATGTCTGCACGAACTGCTACAATACTCCACTAACATGTGCTCTTACTTATTTTGTTTCTTCGACCTCTCCATAACGCCCATGAGAGCCAAGAAACTAGCATTGATGTCTCAGAAAGCCTTCTAGACCATCAACATAGTGTTTCGCCGAACACTTGAGACTGTACACCTCTAGAATTTAAGTACCTCCTTTGCCGACTGAACTTTGTGTATCTACTTCTAGCGCTTCGAATAGACTACACCTTAAATCCCCAGATTGTACCTTGTCTCGATTACTTTCTCAATCCCAATCCAATGATGGCTTCGAACTAGTTCAGAGAGCTTCGAACCCACTCATTTAAAGGCGAATAGAATGAAATCTTGTGCTTTACCTCAAGCACCATTTGTCACGCCGTACAACCTTGCTCCTCCCAAGCAACCGGACGATATGATAAGCCTAGCATTCCTTAGTGCCTCTAGACCGCCTATCTAGAGCACCGCCCCTTTCGGACGACTAACAGTTTTTCGTGCTTGGCGAGTTCATTCGGCCTTGAACCTCGCCCACCGAGATAAACTGTCCCAACTCAAACTGCGGATAGTCATCTTGTACCTCAGGATTGTCTGCCCATCTACTCCTTCTTGTAGAAATCGGCTCCACCTTTTCCTCAACTATCTCGCTTTGCTCTACCCTTAGAAGCCACTCTTCCACGCGCCGTGAGTCTTCTTCCACTATTAGAGAAAAATCACCATTGTCACTATTTTTCATAGCAACCTCCACGAGAACATCACCACCAAGACCTATGATGATTTGTGAATGCGCCTTCTCCTCCAGAGAATCCATCACTCCCTCGCTTCCCTTCCCCTCCTTGTAGAAATTATAAACTTCATCAGGTCTCGGGCTTCTCTTGCTAGAAGATTTTTGAGAATTCTTCTTCTTACTAGAACCCTTGCCGCCTTCCGCAACTATCCCTGTTGAATCTCTGTCTGTACTAGATCTACTCGCCACGAGGGTGCCAATTAGCCTTGTTTCTTCAACACGACTTCTGTCTTGATGTGTCCAACCTAGACACCCAGATTTCTGCACGGACGCTGCACGTGGACTGTACGATCGCTGAACGCGAACTACACGTACACTGCACACGAACTGCAGGGCCTTCATCTTGATCTACCAAAGAATATAATACTATTCCTCCCATTAATCTTGTCGATCGATGATTCAATTCCTTGACCCATCTTCTTCTTTGCAGCGGAATCTCTAGATCTCTAACCAACCAACACCAACAAAAGAAATCGCAACAAGAACACTTACAATCGAAGATAAAACCCACTACAGCTTATGTCCGGATTAATTTCCCGACGCTACAGGCCTTCAAATACGATCTCCACCGTTCAGATTTAAGACCTATGAGTACGAAGCTACCTGCCAAAAATCAACCCGATCCAACGGTGAACGAACGTGCCACACCTTTATCTTCACAGCTGCGCTGAATAAAAACTGACCAAAAACTGCTAACTTGTTTTTCTTCGATCTTGGACCTCTTCCGTCGATGCTAATTCTCCTTTTCAACCAAGCTCTGATACCACTTGTTAGAGCATAATAAACATAAAGAACGATGTCAAGCGAAATAATCAAACACGAACACAAGAATTTACGTGGTTCACCAACTTGGCTACATCCACGGGCGTAGGGAGAATATATTATTATCCAATGACCAATTACAAAAGACGATCTTCACTAATCTAGTCGCACGAATTATTTAGGCAAATAATTCCGTCAACCTAAATCTAGATCTTAGATCTCTACTTGTATCTCTCAAAGATGACCGGCAAAAATAATGCTAGGGGAGGGGTTAGTATTTATAGGCATAAATACTAGAAACCCAAAAGAAGAAGGAATCTCAATCCTTGTGTACAATGTAATTGGAATCCTATTTCTTATGTACAAAGTAATCATATTCTCATTAGGAAACGGTTTTCCTAATTCTTGAACAATTCCTTGTACCAATAAGAAACCTAATTAAACCAATAAACCTTAATCCTTGTACCAAAAGGATTTCCTTTTTCTAATTCAAGTTCCAAGAATTACTCCACTTGTCACGGACATATCCTTAACCAATAGTCATTGATTCAAAGGCATATTCCCAACAGATTGGTACAACAGAATTAACATAAGTGTAGGGGAAACTATGAGCTGGACAATTGCTGATCATGATCCTTTACAGTAAAAAGGTTATCTTTGTCGATCAAAAAAGTCTAGGGACAACCTTGTGAGCAATTTTTAAAACGCAGCCTCATATGATGGATGTTTTGATTAGGATGTTCCGCTTAGGTTTTGATTAGTACTAAAGTGTGTACAAATTGCCTCGAACAAACTCAAGACAACCAAATTCAAAAACATACACAAACCATACTTCACTTTATTATTACTGTATCACCAAAAAGAAGAGATACATTTCAGCGACCACTAGCTACTTTACAGATGTAGAAATAAAAGATAAAAAAACAAAATAAAACCCAACAAAAAGAAAGACCAACTTATAACACACCAGAAAAAACACAGGCTCGTTCTAACAAAACACAAAAACAAGCCCTAACACAAACACCAAACAAACGTTATTGCTCCTTCAACGGTAAGCACCGCCGGTCCCGAAAGCCGTGGTTCCACCACCGGCCTTAGTGTTGTGACCAGCAAGAGTTGTTCCGGTCCCTGTATTCGTCCCAATGGGGTGGGACCCAACAACGCCTTCGGTCACCTGACCGGTTGGCTGCCCGGTACCGTGACCGGGCAAGGCCGACATCTGGTGGGTGCCCGTAGAGTGGCCATGTGTGCCAGTAGTCGAGTAGGAATGGGCTCCTCCGGGTGCTGCTGCCGCCTGTCGCTGGGCTTCGTTTTCCTCACGCGCCGCCTGCTTTTCCCACTCCGCCTGATGAATGCGTTGTTCTTTCTTCTCTGTAGCCATCTCCTTTTGCATTGGATCGTGGGCAGTCATCCTCTCACCCTGATAAAAATTACACAAGAAAATTAATTGACTTCTGAAAACAAAACGATCTTTGTGTTATCCCGATGTGAATGACCAAAAAATTTCAAATTTTTACTTGTTTATGAAGAGCAATTTTTTTTTTTTTTCATATTCATTTCTGTACACAACAAATATAACACCATGTTTTTTATAATTTGTACAAAAAATGTTCTAATTTTATGTAATTTTCCATCTTTTGAGATTTCTTAATCCAATACAACACTCTGCCTAAATAGAAAAAAAAAAAAAAAATTAATGCAAATTTACCTTCTCTTGCATGGTGGCTTTTGTCTTCTCCATGCCGGACTTGGCCGTGGCGGCAACATTAGACGCCGCCTCCTTGGCTGCCGCCGCTGCATTCTTTGCTGACTGCATCTTTTCCTTTCTTTCTCTTACAAAAAATCCCTTGAGATATATTTTTTCAAATTCAGAAGCAATTAAGATACTGCTTTCGATAATGGAAGATAAGTGTGAGACTGAAGCAGGTGAATAGTGTGGATTAAATAGATTTTCTTGGGGTTGTTATGGGTTACTGACACGTGTCTGGTAATATGCTACGTGGCTTCCTACGTTAGTGTTGGCTGGTTGTTATGGGTGACACGTATAAGACAGGTGGTGAGGTTTGCGGGACAAGTTGCTAGTTTTAAGATAACGGAAACTGAAATTGGGTAGGTTTATGGATCTGCGCGCGGCGAGTCGATGACGCATCTGTAAGTGCCCTATATGTATATCCCACGTATTCCCCTCGGCTTTTGATATTGAATAATAATTGGGGCACAAAAAACTCACAAAACCTTGCTCATAAAATCTTAGGTGTAATGATTTTATTGGTGTTTTTAATTAGAGTGTGGCGAGTCCATTATCGATGCAACCAATAAAATATCGTCACCTCATTGTGTGAGCAAGAATTTGTGACATTATTTTGTTGTGTAGGGGGTTAAAATGAAGGTGTGCATGTTTTCATAGTTAAACAATTAAATACTCCAAATGTAGGAGTGCTCTAAAATTGTGTTCAAAAGTAGAATATTGTCAATTACTCCCTCCGGACTCAATTATAACTAACAAAAGTGGGTTTTTTTTTTGGACCTAAATATAAGCAACTCTAAGGGATTTCAAGACCATTTAATACTCTCTTACCAAAACTGCCCCTATTTAATTATTCATTTTCAAATACAAGTGCACATTTATTACACATTTAATATGAGGATATATTAGTAATTTTAACATGTTTTTATTATAAAATCAAGACAATTAACTAACTTAACTACTTTCTTAATAGGTGTGATTTTAGTTATTTTTGCTTATATTTGAGACCGGAGGGAGTACGAGTTTACAATGAAGGGTAAATAGGAAATTACAACCTCAAGTAATTAACATCAATTAAGTTGTATGTGCAAGTTTGCTTAACGAATCAAACTATTCCGTCAGATAACAAACTAACGTTGTCACCTTTTAACTCTAACTTGACAAAGTGGAACATCAAAATAAAAATAAGAGAGTACTGTTAAAAAAACGGTGAGAGAGAAAAATAATAACCAAAAAAAAAAAAAAAAAAAAAAAGGAAAAAGAAAGGGAGTGAAGAAAAAGAAAATCAAAATAAGAGATGAGAGAGAGAAAAATAGTATTCAAGAAAGCAGTGAAATTATGGAATTTGAAGTAGGGAGTAGAGATAATATTCAAGTTGTTTGGGAGAAAATAAGATAAGTGAGAAGGAACATAGGAGGAAATTACACGTCATCTTTGTTATAAAGATCCTTTTAAAATTCCGATTTCGATTATGCATGTCTCTAACTTGGTTCATCAATAAATTGATCATTTATCATTCTATTGCAACTCATTGGAATTGGAATTGGGATTGGGTGGACATCATTACAAGTTTTATCAAGTTCAAAGGTTCGTCAAATTTTTGAAATAAGGATTCAAAAGATTTTACCTTGTATTTCGTTCTCAACCCAATGATTACAATTCAAGGTCAATTTTTTTTAAAGAGAGAATGAACCTGGTGGTTACGTTATAAAGAATGACTAAGATTTCTGAATAACCATCATCTTATTGAGAATTTCAGCCCTAACCATAGCTTAATAATGGCAGTTTTCACGGGTCATGGTATCAAGGCAATCTTTTGTATTTCGTTTGAGCAAATTTAGAATTTTTAGCGTTTTCAGAATTTTTATGTCAACTTTTATGGACCGAGTCCCTTTGATTGACAGATAAACCAATGCTGAGCACGGGCTTCCCGGCGGATCAAGCCAAATGGGCCAAGCACGGCAGCCAGTTGGAACATCATCAGTGGTAGGCTAAAGCGCACACCTATAAATTAAACCTGAACTAGACTCTAATAATGAAGCTAGGGTAAGTCCAAAATCGCTCCACGAATAACGGTTACTTGTTTACGTAATCGTCACTTGACAGGAGTGGGGGAAATTTGGTTTTAATTAATATTATAAAAACAGAAATAAACTTTATTTAAGCAAACACAATAATTAAAAAGCACTTCAGATTCGAAACTATCCTCGCCTTTCTATTCAAATATCATCGCTACCACTTTTCACTTTTTACTCTATTCATTTGATCACGAGATTTATTTCAATATTTGTTTTTTTTTTCCAGAGTAATTAATAGCAGTGATACACTCACTAGAAACCCTAATTAATAAATTAATCTAGCTGATTCTAGATCTTAATATTAATTGATGAACGATTTAAGAAACTAAGATCAAGAACGCATTCTACAATGATTGCATATAGATAATCGTCTTATTTACTCACTTTCACAATTTACCATGACACATGCATAAATCGTAAAGATGCTACGGTGAATTTCTACACTGGCACAGTAAATAGAAAATTCTACCAAATATCGATTGCAAAGATAAATAGGGTGATCAAATCTACAAACCCTAGCAATAAATCTAGATTAAACCCAAACAAAATTATGAATAGAGATAAAAGATTGAAAATAAAAATATCTCAATTAAATAAAAAGAAGTTTAAGATTCAAACCCAAAGCTTAGATTTTAGTTCATCATCTAAAGCTTTGAAATCTCCATGGAAAAAGAAATTAAACCTAGATCAAAAATTGTGTCTAATATTGTGTCAAGAATGACAAAACCCTAGTTTAAATACCCTAAAAAGTCCTAAACAAAAAAAGAATGAAAATAAATAAAAGAAACTAACAAAAATCGGCCTGTAACTGACGGCCATGTGCGTGCACGCGTTTAGACGCTATCCTTCATACACTACCACGGGCTACCTGCAGCACACGCGCCTAGGATTGCCGGATTGCACGAGTCGTGAAGCCGCTCCCGACTCATGCTTTCCTTCTCTGATTCGTGCGCACGAGTCGGGCAACGTGGACCAGACGTGCTGGGCTGGATTTCTTTTGGGCCGCCTCCTAGGCCCGCTCCATCCATCTAGCTTCTGGGCTGAGCTTGTGCTTCTGGGCTTCTCTTCACTTGATCTGGGTTTGGTTTCTGGGCCATAGTGGGCCTCGCCAGTTTGGGCCATTTCACACCTTGGCTTAATGGATCCCCTTCTTGCTAGCTTGAGCTGCCTCTTGGTCCAATTCCTTTCAGCCCTTCCTCATTTAAATCCTCGACCCATTCATCCATCTTCCATAATGTTTTGATTTTATTTTCTTAATATCTTGAGACTTAAATTTCTTCATAAATTAATTACATCCGGATAAAACTAAAAAGAATACTAAAATACTCCCATATTATAATTAAAATCTATAATTACATTTTTGCCCTAAAATACATAAAAACTATTCTAATTACATCAAAATCACAATTTAAGCTGATAAAAATATTGGCATTAAATGTATAAAATCTGTCCCATCGATCAGCTACAATATGGTCCATTGATTCCTAATTTATTTCAGTGGATTCTCCTTGTATCGTTTTTTTTTATGACCTAGGTGTCGGTACTTGCGCTCCCATAATCTTAGGGTCTATGAACCACACTCTCAGATTCATAGACAAGTAAATTCGGGTCAGTCACCAAATCGGTAAATGGCTCTAAAAAAACATTTTGTAGCTCCTCTTACCATCCTTCACCTCCTTACTACTGGCTAGCCCGTGAAGGCACTTTGCATGAAATTTTAAACCATCTCCATGGTGAATGTTTTAGTAATTCATAAACCCACTTTATGTTGCTGTTGGATAATGAAGTAATTACAAGAATGCTACTCCCTCTGTCCCTAAATGAGTGTCAATTTTTAAGAAATCTGTCTCTAAATGAGTGTCTTTTTTTAACATAACTTTCTCCCTAAACGTTTTTTTTTCGAATTTTTTTTCACCGGTTTTTTATATGTGCAAAACTAAAGGTTTGGAAAGGAGATTACAAGATTATATATGAATCGTTATTACCAAATTGTTCAAAAAGTTGAGATTTTCAGTGTCCCTTAAAATGAAATTTGGGCACTCATTTAGAGACAGAGGTGGTACAATGGTTGTGAAGTTTTAGAGAGTGGAATGAATTCATCATTTGTCATTTTCAATGAGAATGGTTAGAAAAGAAAATGAACTTTTCTATTGTGTCCGAGAAAAAGATGTTTAATCTGGAAATGTGAGAGTATTTATATTACAATAGGAAGTGGAAATAACCGTTTTATAAAGAACGGCCGAGATTCTTTCATAACTGTCATATCGGACGGCTGTAATTAACCCACAAAATTAACCCTAACTGCCTTTGGAAAACCGTCCCTTCCCACTACTACACGGCGTTGCAGTTTCTGTGAGGTTAGAGAAAAAAAAAAAAAAAAAACTCTCCTGCAACATAACCAAAACCTCAGCCGCCGGTCTTCTTCCCGATTCACTGTCGCGTTCTATTTTGCACCCTCTACCTTTTATTTTTCTTTCACCACTCCGCCTTTTTCCCAGTTTATTTGATTTCTTAGTTTCTGCAGTCCATAGTTTCATTGTTTCAGAATTGCCTGTATGGAATTTTGATTTGTAATTGTAGCCGACAGGGAGGTGATTCATAGGAGAGTGCAAATTGATGGTGACAATAGAGAGTGCAGTAGGACAACCGATTCAGACGGCCGTGCAAATGGTGCATCGAAATTATGTTGATGGTATATTTTCTGCAGTATTTTTCCACTCTTATTTTCCACTCAGAAATCTACTTTAGTATTTTGGGTTTTCTCTTAAATGGTTGATTTCTAATTTTTGAGTATTTTAAAAATTATCCTTCTTTTACTTTTATGCAAGAATTTCATTTCTCTTTGTTATTTTTGGTGCAGGTAAATACTCCCTCCGCCCCAAAATGATCTTCGCGATTCAAACTTTTTAAGGATATGAACACTAGACATGCTTTGTTTAAGCCTAAAATATATAAATGTGAAGAACTTTTTGGGACAATGAGAAAATCATTTTGGGACGGTAGGAGTATGTTTTATTGAAATTACAATGTTCTCCATATTTTAATATGTACAAAACTTCCCTCTGTCAAGGATAGATCTTGAACAGAATTATATTTTTGGGGCCGCTTGCCTGATGACCATTGTCAATGCAAAAAGTCATAGGTAAAGTCGACATATTTGTATTAGTTAAAAGCTGAAACTTTTTCTTACTTTCAGGTCTTACTCTCATTTCTCTAATCTCTCTACTAATACAGAT
This sequence comes from Campanula takesimana, assembly GCA_026119855.1. NCBI lineage: Eukaryota > Viridiplantae > Streptophyta > Magnoliopsida > Asterales > Campanulaceae > Campanula > Campanula takesimana. Next base: position 427,915 of record JAOWBW010000070.1, read on the forward strand.
TGAGTTATGGTAAAGCTAATGTAATTGGATTTAATGTGCTTGATTGTACTCTTATATCTCTAATCCCTCTATCCTCTCATTCTCTGTTTTTGCTTTGGTGTTTTTTTTTTTTTTTTTTTGAAGCAAGAAAGGGGGCATGCTTAATTACATTGAACGTATTTTAAGAAGCTCGGGTCAGATATGAGGGTAAGTGTTTTGACTGTTGGCTTTAATTAAACAGCAATTTGCTGTTACTCTGCTTTTGTTCAATTTGAGGTTATTTGATGAGTATTTTAAAGCTCTGTATATATGTCTTCCCTTTCTACTCCCAGCCGCAGGTATCAAAAAATGCAGAACGGCTCCTTGGGATCACATCTCCCTTTATATTTATATATCGCCTCTTCACATTCATTTTGCACTAGAAGAAATTTGACTGATATGAAATATTTTGTTAACGATTTACGCCCCCCAAAAAGGTTGTTGTTCTTATTTATTTAGGTAAGGGTTGAGATTAACTCATAAATTTAACCCTAACAGCCTACGATTAATTTGACCCCCATGTTCCTTTTCTCTCCGCAACCGTCAACAGCAGTTACCCACTCCATCTCTCATTCTCTCCTCTTCCCCTTCACGAGGCTGAGTGTTCTCCTTTTTGCAGATACACTCCGTCTTGGAATCCGAAGAAAAGGATGATAGATAATCACCGTTCAATCCCCGGACAGTCATCTCCCGACCTCCCCTCCCATCCACGATTTCTTCCCTCCATTAGTTACATTTGATTTCTGTTTCGTTATATAACTATGTTGTGCAATTTTTCTAACAGCGAGCGGTATAGTGAAATTGGGAACTCCGCACTGTTCTTCGCCATTCACAAACAGGGGGGGGGGAGAGGAGAAGTTCATGGGTCAGCAGATGAAAGAAGGGAGGTCACCTAAGTTGTAGAGGTAGACTTAATGTTCTCCGGTGAGAAATTATAATACTTTGACAATTACTTCCTCTAAATTACCCCTCAAGCATTTAAATCTCTATTACCATACTGTGACTTTGCTTAAGAAGGTTGTGAAGAAGATGTTCTATAGAGAAGGCTGTGAATGAAAACGCTGAGCCAAGTAAAGACTTCCGTGGCTTTGAAGATCAGTAAGAAGGTTAAGAGAACTCAAGGAGTGATGGGGAAGAAGGCTACGGTGCTGTCGAAAAGGGAATCAAAGAATCTTTGCAGACGTGAAATTTGGTAATTATTTTGGGTTGGCAAGAAAATGTATGCTTTTAAGTTGTTGCACTTAACTATTATGAATATATTATTAGTTGTATTGTACAACATTGCATTGTATATTACCTTTTTTTTCTGTAATATGTGCATTCTCCAGACATAGTATTTTTCATTTGATTCCTATTCATGGTTATGTATCATCTTAATTTATTCATGTTAGTAATCCCTCCGTCTCATAACAACTTGCACCATTTTGATTAAAATGGTCAACTTAATTACATTTTGACCACGACTTTATAATTTTTTTTGATGATTCTCATAAAAATCTAAAAATTGTTATTTGTAATATATATTTTTAATGGTGAATCAATAACAATATTTAGATTTTCATTAAGTTTATCAATTTTTCTATAAAGTTTTGGTCAAAGTGCAATTAAGTTGACCACAACTTTATCAAGTTGTTATGGGACGGAGGGAGTGGTGATAATTTTGACAGGTTCAACTTGACCTGGATTTGGGTTTAAGAGGTTCTTAATGATGGCTCTGGATTTTTGTTAAGAGGTAAGACCTGGATTTTTGTTAAGAGCTTCTTAATGATGGCTCAGTGACTTGGTTCTCCGTGACTAATGTATAATTGTGTTAATGTTGGACAATGATACACGTAGTGAAAACTTAAAGGGAAAACTCATAGTGAAACATTCTAATCCGTTGGATGAGTTTTTAGCAGTGGGGTCCACAAAGATTTATTACAATTCAACGGATTACAAAGTTTCGCTATGAGTTTTCCCTTTGAGTATACATATCATTATCCTAAAATGTTTCATTTTTGTTCTTAATAAAGAATAAAATTACACTCATAGCCTCCGTCTCATATTTAGTAAGAAACATGATTTTTGAGTTTCTTTTGAATGTGGGTGCACTGTAATTGAAGAGTCTTTTTGCCCTGATGCGTACTGTTACCGTGCCATCGGCACGGGTAGGAGTACTAGTATAGATGATAAAGCACATATGTAAACTAGAAAGAATGCACAGAAGAATGTATCTTCGATATTATTTCCAAAAACTTGAATATTCATTACATAAGAAAGGAATCCATTGCCACATTCATTCATCTATTTTTACATCTTGTTGTTGAACCAATAAACACCTTTATCTTTCTCATTCTCATCTTTCTCAACAAAGAAACATTCAGTAGCTTCTCTCCACATAGCTTTCACAACAGGAGTGTCATCATACTGATAATACTCTCCCAAAATTGGCTTGAGCGCCTTTGTCGCCTCCATCGCGTGATAATGTGGTATTGTGAAGAACAAATGGTGAGTTACATGAGTATCCGTAATGTGATGAAGAACTGTGTTCAGAACCCCGTAATCTCTATCGACTGTCGCTAAAGCTCCCCTTATCCAATCCCATTCTGTTGAATCGTAATGTGGAAGTGACCGGTGAGTGTGGTGCAACCATGTGATCACTACTAGAAACCCGTACACGATCACTAGAGGAACTCCATAGATGCAAAACAGCCATGCGAATCCATTCGCGACCCCCACATTGTAAAGCGCGTAACATGCAACAAGAAGACCAATATCGGTTAGGACAATCTGAGAACGTTCACGGTCAGAGAAGATCGGACTTTTTGGATCAAAATGGTTGGCAAATTTCTCAAACTTTTTTCCTGAAACATTAAAGCACACGTACAAAATCCATCCAACGGTGCATAAGATGGTTACTCTCAAGAGGCGGCCAGGTGGGGTGTTGAGCAATCTAGCGGTGGGTGTGAGTTGAGACTTGATTTTTGGGACAAATGATTCATCATTTTCAAGGGATCCAGTGTTGGAATGGTGACGACGGTGGCTATATTTCCAAGAAAAGTAAGGAGCGAGCATAGAAGTATGCAGCAAATAACCAACTGTATCATTAAGTAATGGGTAGTCACTGAAAGCATGGTGACCGCATTCATGGCCTATCACCCACAAGCCCATTTGGACACATCCTTGTAGAACCCAATAAAAGGGCCAAGCGACGTAGGCTAAAGATTGAGGGAGGCGAGGGATGTAGAAATAGGCGGCGTAGTAGAAAAGGAAGGAGAGGAAGAGGTCGGAAATAAGGTAAGAGAAAGAACGGAAAAGGGAGCGATTGAAACAGTGGGGTGGTATGGCTTTCTTTAGTTCACCTAGAGTGAAGGGTGGTTTTGTGGACGGGGCACGTTTCACGACGTCGGTATCGGACTTGGAAACAGACATCCGGCCACCGGCACCCATTGTTGATCAACAGAAGTCAGACTGATTCAATGTGTGTTTAGTTTGAAATGAGATGGGAATTGAATGTCAAGTGTGAGTGCTGTTGGAATGGCATAAGTTGGGTGGTTATATAATTGGAATGGGAGTTGTCTTTATTGACTACTCATATGGTCAAGTGTTTTAAGGAATTTATGTATTTAATGTCACTTGCCAAGAAGGAACACAATCGTGTCTGGTTGTTAGTGTGGCTCATGTTTGACTTGAAGAGTGTAGCATGTTTGACTTCCTAAAATTATTCATTAATTATGAAAAAGTGTTTTCAAAACTAACTTTTATTCTTCTAAAACAAAAAATAAAAATAATATTACTGATTATTCATAATACTAAAGCATGAATATTCTTCATTAATTAACATATGCTTGAAATATATATATCTTTAATATATTATTAGTGTTAATATTATTTTCAGTGATACAATGTTGATTTTTTCTTTTTCTTTTTGAAGAAACAATGTTGATTTTTTCAGTTAGGCCAACCCTAGTTGTTTTTTATATACTATAGTTTTATTTAAATAGTATTTATTTAATGCTATAAAACAGGACACCACTACAAGTCAAAAACAACAGAAAAAAGATGATTATATTTAATTTGGACACCATTACATTATTTCGTTGATGATAATGGGGCAATGAGCAAGACATAAACTTCTAAAATATAGTCGTCAAAGAAGACCCAATAAAGTATACTCCCTCCGTCCCATTTGAAGCTTTACCTTTTACCCAAACAGGTGTCCCGTTGAAAGATTCATCATTTTTTAAAATGGTAAAAAATGTAGACCCCCTTGTCATACCCACTCATTTCTTCATCTTACATACATAAATTATGGGGCCCACTTGTCATACCCACTAACTATCCTCTCTCACATATTTAAATTGTAAGCCCTATTTGTCATACGCACTACTTTTCTCTCACAACCCTTCTTACAATCATCACATTCCTTCCTTAATTTGTGTGTCATCACCAAAATGGTGAAGCTTCAAATGGGACGGAGGGAGTACTCACTTATACTAAGACTAGTTTCACTTGCCTAATTGTTGTGCTTTGTGGAAATTGACTAAAATAAGAACAGATATAAGTCGAACCCAAAGCAAGTTCACTAATTAAAGATTAAACACATTTTCTGTAAATCTAACTCTTTTTTTCTTTTTAATCTTTTATTTTCATTTTTTTTTGAACTCAAACTTTAGAGACAATTTCGGCCAAATATTTCTGCTTTATGAGGTAATCAACTTTGAAAACATTCTTTGGGCCCGATAAAAATACCCTAGGCTGCACCCATTTTTCGCACGCGCTCTGCTCATTTCAACGTGCTTCAGGCCAATAATTTCAGCCAGTTCCATCACCCAAGTTTAAGAGACATAAAAGTTTTCAGAACCTACTCAAGCGCATAAAAACAATAAATCTGATAGTTGTCTATCAGATGTGAAAACTTGGAAAATAAAACTCTGATAACCTACTCAGACGCATAAAAAAACAAAATAACTCATTTTTCTGTTCTTTTTTTCTTTATTTTGAAAGAAAGGAACATCAAAAAGTGATGGGGCTATCTTTGCATCAAACTACAAGAAGTGGGACTTAAACATAAGACACAATTTCTCTCTATACGCCTCCTTCGCCTAATTAATAATAGTGCTTATTGAAGGGGAACATCTTTGAAAACCCTCTTACGGCCGGATAAAAATGCCCTAGCGCATACTTGCTTAACGGTTTTTTATACGCTATCTAAGATTGTCCAATACTTAGCGCTTATTATGTATGCGCTATTATAGCAGTTTTTTTTTTTTTTTTTTTTTTGCCACTCGACTTGATCGGTTAAGGGGGATGCGCTATCTTAGGTTCCCACTTAGATAGCGTTTTCGAAAAGCGCTATCTAAGCCGTGTTTCCTAAGTTCAAATCTGTACTAGTGGCTCATTCCAGCAGGCTCATGCCGAATTTCATTCCGTTCCATAAGCCACCTAAAAGACATAAAAAACTCTGAGAGCCAACTCTCAAAATGCATACAAATTACGAAGCCTAATAGTTGTCTATCAGAACGTACGTGAGCCGACTCTCACAAAATGCATACAAATTACGAAGCCTAATACTCCATCCGTCTCAAAATGATTTTCCTATTTGCCATTTCTCATTGTCCCAAAAGGTTCTTCATATTTCTAAATTTTGAGCTTAAAAGTGCATGAACAAAACATGGTTAGTGAAGCAAGTGTTCATATCCTTAAAAAATTTGAATAGTCAAACGCGAAGATCATTTTGAGACGGAAGGAAGTAGTTGTCTATCAGAACGTACGTGCTGCATCTTTACATGTGATGTCCATTATTAAAGTTTAGTAGTTGTCTGTCATATCATCACGTGTTGCATCTTTCTATTTGGTGTCCATTATTTTATGTCATTGATCAACAATGTTTGGCAGGAGCAGGACACGACTAGCAAATTGTCTGAATAACATACGAGCCCATACCTATTTCTTACATGATTACATACTCCCTCCGTCCCTATTTAACTTACAAAAATGAGGTTTTGCACAAAAATTAAGAAAATGATTGTAAAGTTGATGTGTTGTGAGTGTAGATAATTGAGTGGGAGAGAGAAAGTGGGTAGAGAAAAGTAAGTGGATAGTTGTTGTGAGTATGACAAGTGGGTCCCACTATTTAAAAAATGTTTAAAAGTTTCCTTTTTAGGATTTTGTAATGTAAATAGGGACACCTAAAATGGCAATTTTTGTAAGGTAAATAGGGACGGAGGGAGTATTTATTTAGTTGGATCTTATCATAACTTATACTCCTTCCGACTCAGATCTCATACTCCCTACCTCTGATCCATACCAATGAGCACTTTTGGTCATACCAACTTAAACTTTAACTAACATTTTATGCTAAATTATTAATCTTTATAAAAATTTAAAAAAAAAAGTTACTAAATTAGTAAAAGAAACATTATCAATAACTATTTTAAATTTTTATGGAGATAAATTATTTAGCATAAAATTTTAGTCAAAGTTCAAGTAGGTTTGACTAAAAGTACCAATTGGTGTGGGACGGAGGGAGTATTTTTTATTTTGATACGTTCCAGAGTGATTCCCTTCCCAAAATAACAGATGATGGGAAATAATAAATACTCCATCCGTCCCATTTTAAACTTCAAAAAAAAAGTGGGCACAAGAATTAAGATGAGAATTTTTATATTATAAAATATAGATAGTGGGGTAGAGTGTTGTGAGTATAGAAAGTGGGTAGGAGAGAAAAAATAGGGTAGGGAATAGTTAGTGGATAGTTGTTGTGTGTATGACATGTAGGTCCCACTAAATAAAAAATTATAAATAACTTTCCTTTTTTGGATTTTGAAGTTTAAAATGGGACACCCAAAAGGGAAATTTTTGAAGTTTAAAATGGGACGGAGGGAGTAGTATTTTGGACAATTTTATCCTTCTAATACTTCTATAATTACAAGAAAACCAACACTTACTAACTTGCTTTTTACCCAGTTGCCCAATAAATAATAAATAATGTTTTGAACATTTATATCCTCAAGCCACTTATAATATTTACCAATTTTTTATTCTTTCTTTAATAACAACAACAAAAAAAAAAAAGATAGAACATGTACAAATAAATTATAAATTGTTGGGCCTGCAGAAAAAAGCAAACAACTTTATAATACTTGGACCAGAAAATTACTTTCACTTAGTCAATTTTGGGTGGTAGTTTACTACGGCATGCCTGCATACCAGTATTCCCCCTATGTTCAGAACACCAACAATAAATACCCCTACATTCAAGAGTCTAAGACAACAGCCATCCAAAGAAAGCAACTCATACTCAAAGGAGCTTCTCTTTTAGAGGTAATAATTCTCACATTAGCTTCAAATAAATTCATTTTCTTTTAGCCATGCAAATGACTGATTCTCTCTTGTTTATATGCAGGTTTGTTCAAGTATTAGAAAGATGGGTGCAGGTGGCCGTATGACAGCTTCCTCCGACGACAACAAAAGCCTCTTTGAACGTCAACCGATCGATAAACCTCCATTCACTTTAGGTGATCTCAAAAAAGCCATACCGCCCCATTGTTTCCAAAGATCCACCCTACGCTCTTTCTACTACGTTGTTCACGACCTAGTAATTGTTTCTGTCTTTTACTACCTCGCGAAAACTTTTATTCCTATTCTACCCTACCCTTTGTCTTACCTAGCATGGCCGCTTTATTGGTTTGCTCAAGGAAGTGTCCTAACCGGTCTTTGGGTCATTGGTCATGAATGTGGTCACCATGCCTTTAGTGACTACTTATGGCTAGGTGACATAGTTGGCTTTATTCTCCATTCCGCTCTTTTCACTCCTTATTTTGCATGGAAATATAGTCACCGTAGCCATCATGCAAACACAAACTCCCTTGATAACGATGAAGTTTATATCCCTAAACGTAAATCTGGTGTCAGGATGTACTCCAAACTCCTTAACAACCCACCTGGTCGAATTTTCACACTTGCTTTTAGACTCATTGTTGGCTTCCCTCTCTACCTCTTGACAAATGTTTCTGGCAAGAAGTACGAGCGTTTTGCAAACCATTTTGATCCATACAGTCCAATTTACACCGAAAAAGAACGTGTTCAAATCGTTCTTTCGGATATTGGAATGGTTGGAATGGCTTACATAGTCTACCAACAAGTGTTAGCTCATGGTGGAGCTTGGGTTATGTGCATTTACGGAGTTCCCGTACTCATTGTAAATGCTTTCTTCGTTACCATCACTTACTTGCATCACACTCATCTTTCCCTACCCCACTACGACTCCACTGAATGGGATTGGTTGAGGGGAGCTTTGTCTACAATCGATAGAGATTTTGGATTCCTCAACGGAGTTTTGCATGATGTTACACATACACATGTGTTGCATCATTTGATCTCGTACATTCCACATTATCATGCAAAGGAGGCAAGGGATGCGATCAAGCCAGTTTTGGGCGACTACTATAAGATCGATAGGACTCCTATCTTAAAGGCAATGTGGAGGGAGGCCAAGGATTGTATTTACATTGAGCCAGATGAAGGCCAGAGCAAAGGGATCTATTGGTATCACAAACTGTAATTGCTGAATTTGGAAACCTAGTTGGTTAAAAAACAACTACTTGTAAAATAAATGTGTATTTGGAATAAATATGTACTAGCTCCTGTGGTGAGTTTCCATCCTCAAATGTATTGCAGTATTAATGATATTTTGAGTGGACTTCTTGGTTACATTATTCAGATCTCATAGTTATACATAGCATTGTGATTTTTGATTACTCCCACTGTCCCCCGCCTAAAAAATTGTCACATTTAACTTTCCAATGTTTGTTTAAAAGAATGTGTTTTATTTGTTTATATATTGTTTGTGCTGATGGTGTTACACTTTTTTTATTACTTATTTAAAGAGATGATATTTATTTTGAGACGTACTGGAAAGTGTGTGAAACTCATTACAACCCAAATTCAGTTACATTGCCCCTGTTTGTTAATCAATGGTAGGGGTGGCAAAATGGGTGTCCCGGTTACCATTGGATAAAACCCATATTTATCCATTAACTAACGGATAAAATTGGGTATTATCCATTAATACCCATTAATGGTAATGGGTATTAATGGATAATACCCACATTTATCCGTTAGTTAATGGATAATACCCGGATAATCCATTGTAAATTTGAGATTAAGCGCAAAGAATGCTAAAAGACTTGAAAGTAGTTGCTCAGTCCTGGTCTTATTTAAGCTGTTTCACGTTTTGTTTCTAGAGATTTGATACTATCTCATTATCTTTTTAAATCATATTTGACTGATTTTCGTTAAATATTTAAAGAGATCATTTTTTAAAAAAATTTCAAATGTACAAGCTGTCCTCATTCATGTTTCAACTTTTTATTAAATATCCTCACTCCATTGACAAAATTGTTAAATATTTATCTTTTTAAATCATACTAGACTGATTTTTGTTAAATATTTAACGAGATCAGTTTTTTTTTTAATTTCAAATGTACAAGCTGTCCTCATTCCTGTTTCAACTTTTTATTAAATATCCTCACTTCATTGACAAAATTGTTAAATATTTATCTTTTTAAATCATATTTGACTGATTTTCGTTAAATATTTAACGAGATTAGTTTTTTTTTTTTAATTTCAAATGTACAAGCAGTCCTCATTCCCGTTTCAACTTTTTATTAAATATCCTCACTCCATTGACAAAATTGTTAAATATTTATCTTTTTAAATCATATTTGACTGATTTTCGTTAAATATTTAATGAGGTCAGTTTTTTTTTTTTTAATTTCAAATGTACAAGTTGTCCTCATTCATGTTTCAACTTTTTATTAAATATCCTCACTCCATTGACAAAATTGTTAAATATTTATCTTTTTAAATCATATTTGACTGATTTTCGTTAAATATTTAACGAGATCAGTTTTTTTCACCGTTTTTTTATTATTATTATTATTATTTTCTGAATCCCAAAATGGAATCGTGTGGGGATTGGTGGCTGAGATGGCGGTTGTGGGGGTGGACGGCGGAAACAAGGAGGAAGAAAGTATAACAGTATCATGAGCAGTGTGAATTAGAGATTTTGGGTATATCCATGGCAACCCGGTTAAAAATCCATATTGTCCAAATTCATTAATGGTTGTTATAGGTCATTATCCATATGAACCAATAATTCTAATGGATACCAAATGGATAACCCAATAAATAATTTATTAATGGTTAATGGATGAGTTATTGGATATGGATCAAAAATTACCACCCCTAGTCATTATATTTATCATGTTAATTAATGTGTTTATCATTTATTTGTGTTTTTATAATATTGGTATATAGGCTGGAAACATCTTACATGCCTAAAACTCTTAACCTTGGAATTCAAACTCCAGTTAAGGTGACAATCCGAATGGATCGTTGGTTCAAGGTGAAACAAAGCCACGTACCAAATTATTTTTAATCGCTTGATTATAAAGTTTATTCGTTTTATAAAGGGCTATTTGACTATCTTATGAAGGATTTTAGGATTAAGTAATAAGCTAAGGGATAGGAATTTTTCTCATTATTGCTTCCTCTAACTCGTCTCCCCTCGATATAATCGAACTTCTAAACCTCTCACTCTCCAACCAACGAACTCTAGTTAAAATAACTGAAAATTTAGATTATATTAAACATTTGAATAATCATATTCTAGTAGAATTAAGCGACATTCATAAAAATTTACCCACAAAACAAGAATTTCAACAGTTAAATTATTTATTAGAAAATTCGAAACCTCGACAGATATTAGAAGCAAAAGAATTATTACATAAAGTAGAAAAACAAGTTGTTAGTCTAGAAAAAGTTATTACTACAGTTAAAGGTATAGTCGAAAGCTAAAACTGGAAACTAGGGAATATATACAGGCTTTAGGAGAAGCTAAGGCTTATAAACCCGACGACAATAAAGAAGAAATTACTGGGTTTACATCTTATAGTTAAAATTTAAAAATCTTAAGCTTTGTGATCCATTTAATCCTTCATATATATAACTTTGTCTTGGGACTAATATTTCATTTTCCTGTTCTTTTAGGTCGTCTAATGACCATTTTAGAAAAAGGCTTAGACATAACAAAAAGTAATAATCATCCTATCATTTTACACTTAGAAAAAATAGGACTAATAGGAGAAGACATTATGAACTCGAAAGTTACATATATATGCAAGTTTAAAATAAAAAACCCTGATATAACTATAAGAACAGCAAACATTGAATATAGTCCTCTAGATAAAGAGGAATTCAAAAACCAAATACCTGAAATGATAAAACAAAACTTAATTAGAAAATCAGAAAGCCCACATAGATCAGCAGCATTTATAGTTAGAAATCATAGCAAAATAAAAAGGGGAAAAGCTAGGATAGTCTATAACTATAAAAGGCTAAATGACAATACAGAAGATGACGGATACAATATACCTAATAAAGATTCATTAATAAAATTTAATACAAAAGAAAAAGGTATTTTCAAAATTTAATTTAAAATCAGGATACAATCAACTCAAATTATCAGAGGAATTTAAACCATGGACAGCCTTCACATGTTCTGAAGGACAATTCGAATGGAACGTGTTAAGTTTTGGTTTAAAAAATGCCCCTTTAATTTTTCAAAGATTTATGGATAACATATTCTTAAAATATGAATTTTGTATGGTATATATAGATGACATTTTAGTAGCCAGTGAAACAGTTAAAGAACACGAAAATCATTTAAAACAAGTGTTTAGCGAAATTAAAAATCATGGGATAGTAGTATCCAAAAAGAAAATGGAGCTCTTTAAAAGAAAGATATCCTTTTTAGGATTAGAAATAGGGAATGGAAAAATAGAATTACAACCCCATATTGCTACAAAAATTATAGAATTCCCAGAAAAATTAGAAAGTTTAAAACAAATACAAGCCTTTCTTAGGTTTAGTCAATTATGCTAGAAAATTTATTCCTAATTTATCAAAATTAGTAGGACCATTATATAGTAAAACCACAAAAAATGGACAAAGACATTTTAACAAAGAAGATATGAATTTAGTAAGAGAAATTAAAGAGGTAGTTAAAAAAATTAAACCTTTAGAATTACCCCTAGTCACTGATTACATAATAATAGAAACAGATGGGTGTAAAGAAGGATGGGGAGCCGTTCTTCTTTGTAAACCAAATAAATATTCACCTAAAAATAGCGAAAAAGTTTGCGCATACTCTAGCGGAAACTTTAATAAAACAGGATTAAATTGGACTAGCTTAGATTATGAAATACAAGCCTTGATAAATGCCTTAGAAAATTTACGATTTTCTTAAATAAAGAATTTACAATTAGAACAGATTGTGAGGCAATAGTTAAATTTATAAAAAATGATCAAAGTAAAAAAGTCAACAGGACTAGATGGATTAATTTACAAAACATAATACAAAGAAGCGGATATAGTATTAATTTTGAACACATTAAAGGAAAAAATAATACTATTGCTGACCTTCTATCTAGAAATTTGAACATGTTATTTCATGGAGAAAGACAAAGGATTTAGAAGAGTGGTGTCGCGCCCCGACCCGTGGTCCTACTTGGCCCCACGCCCGGGACACGCGAGGAAGACGTCGTAAAGCAACTCTAAGAAAATTTTTCGAAATATATTTTCATAAAAAGTTCACACAACCAACACGTTACCAAAACATGACTTTAAGTCACAAAACAAACTTTCTCAAATGAGTACTTAGCCACTTGGCTATAACAAACTTTACCTATAAAATTTACAAACACGAACACCTACTAAAAGAGATGATACAAATAACTGAGTCACGGGTACACTACCCTAAAGGTATTACATTTACATAATGTATCCTTTATACACATCACTTCCCAAAAGTCTTACCAAATATCTCTTTACCAACGTCCTCCCTGTGCTGTGACCTATTCCCTGGACTCCTTCTTATCTAAAACGGTAAACAAATAAGGGGTGAGAATAAATCTCAGTAAGTTACTAAAATGCAACTACATTACATGCTAATATGATGATCATAAAGAAACAATATTAACAAATAAGCGTATAACACATAGCACATAACATGAGAGGCTCCCTATCGCCAACCGTCCCATACCGGTTGGAAATAACGACCAACTCATCATGCAACACATAAAGCGGAAATAAACACTCATACGTGGATACTGAGCCAAGGTTCCCAAACCAAACAATAGCCATCTGAGAGGCATCAACTGAGAGCAGCATCGAAGAGCTGAAACGGGTTCCGGAACCAAACAACAACAACAACAACGGGGGGAAAATGACACAAAGTCATAACCCAAAGTGCCCAACCTTTGGCCCAAGGAAGGGGTTAAAAATGGGAAACCAATGATAGGAGCCTTATAATGTACTTGGCTCGGAGACCATTATAATCCCTATCACTGCCCAACACACACAAAGTACCAGCTGGACTTTAGACACAACCGAAGCAAAGAAAACTTGCTTAAACAACAAACGGGGTATGATTCCAAAGTAGGGAACCACACAAGCTCATCTTAGAGAAGTAAACACGTTTTCATAATAGTATGCACCATATTGACATTAAGTCATCACACAAACCATCCAAACCATCACATTAATCCAAACTTGATCACAAAAGACCAACTCTACCATAATGAACCATGGATACTCATCTTGGTACTAATCACCTACTGGATTTACGTACTATAAAATCAAAACCCCACTCAATAACCAACCCATCGTGTAGTACTCGAGAAGAGCTTTCCAACGATAGTTTACACGACTAAAACGGAGTCCGGATGAAGAAGTTATGACCTCCGGAAGATTTTACGTAAAAATACACAAGTTCAGACTTTGGGCCCTTACACGACTCGTGTACCACTACACGACTCGTGTAAGAACTTTTACACAAGTCGTTGTAACAGTACACGACTCGTGTAGAAAAAACACCCCTTCAGAATCTCTCCTTACACGACTCGTGTACCCCTACACGAGTCGTGTAATCAGCCCAGAAATCCCATTTTGGCTGAAAACAAAATACTCCCTTCATCTCACCAACCCAAAACACTAACCTTATCAACCCTCAACATTTTCAACCCTTACAAAGGCTACAAATTCAGCCCAAACACCATACAAACACCAACTTCTATACCCTTCCTAATACTAACAAGCTATGTACAAGTTTTTACTACTCCCTCTGTCCCAAAATTACAAGTATATAAAAATATACCCAAAACATTATTTTATAACATATAAAGCATATATAGCATACTTATGACCATTTTAACATTTAAAAGGGGGATTAGTAACTTACCTATTTTTCGGAAAGAGTCAAGAAAATTATATGTTCGGTAGATGTGGCTACTCAACACCCTGAACATTATATATAATTAGATTTGAAAATGGAGTAGTAAATTAAAATAGGGAAAATTATCAAAACAAACTCTTACCTAAGTTTCTCTTCTTCAACAATGGAGATTTCTCTGGAAATGATTAGGAAAAGAAATGGTGGTGTGCTAAACTAAGGGGAGGGAGGGATGAAGAGGTGAGTTTATACCATTTCCAACTTTCTATTTAAGCCCCTCCTTCTTTCAAATTGAACAACCAAGCCCTTGAACCTTATTTTTATACTTTGGCCATAAAATTCCACTAGCACACTAACTCCCCAAAACAAATATTACTTCTAACACTTTAACTAACACAAATAATCATATAAGATGTGCAATTCATGAAATATGATGCAACACATAAAATGCACACATAATGTTAAATTAAAATTCTCAAAAATATAAAATAATATAAAATAATTAAAACGGATTTTTGGGGTCGTTACAAGTGGTACATCCCAAACAGACAAAGAATACATCCATGGATACATCTGACAGTGATAGCAGTAGTGACAACATGGCACAGTTACAGTTAACATCTCCAAACAGTCAGTCACAAGCATTCTCACAGGCTGGGCCAAGCCGTATACCAAAATTGTCCGATAAATATTTTGTTACAAATAGGGCTCAACCAAAAGCCCAACAACAAACAATTACATTCGGCCCAAACATTTTACCTGTTTCCACCGAGGATAAACAAAAAAATTGAGGCCCGTTTTTGGGACTGGTTTAACAGACAAACAAATGCCTTCTTGATAACCTCTGGCATATACATACATTTCCCAATGAATCAACAAAAAAGGTTCAAATTTTAAATTCCCTTGGATTTTATTTTCTCGAAATGACTCGAAAGGCGTCCGAGAATACAGTATCTATATATATATATATATATATATATATATATATATATATATATATATATTATATATATATATATATATATATATATATATATAGGTAGGTGCTCAAATGAGAATCACAATTGTGTGAGAACCGCGAGAGTCAAGCATAACCATTAGATTATAATCAAAATCAATGGTAGATACATTGGATACACTTGGATATAGCACCTAAATTTTGATATTACACTTGGATACAATAGCTAAATAAGTACTGTATCCAAGTGTTGCACTTGGATACTGTAACTTAAATGACTAATGTATCTAAGTGTATTTTAAAATTAGCAATTGTATCCAAGTGTATCTAATGTATCTATAATCTGGACCCTTGATTTTGCATTTAATCAAACGATTATGCTTGATTCTCATTTTAAATGGTTCACATTGGAGCGCGACTATATATATACATATATATATATATATACAAATATATATACATATATATATATACAAATATATATACATATATATATAATATATATATATATATATATATAATATATAATATACGTATCGATCGCTGGGAGCTGTGGAGCCTTAAAATTTTGGCAAAAATTAGCTCGATTGTGGTTCAGCCCGTTGTTCGGTTTATCTGGGTCTGATACAGTCCAAGCCTGTGGGTTGTGAAGTGCGGTAGCTGGTTCAGTAGCCCCGGCTTCAACTCAAATGTCACTCCGGCAGTAAGGCAGGGAATTGGACGGCATGTGGTTGCTCATTCCAATTCGGTGCAGTCCTCTACCTCAATGTCTGTGGTGGTACTGCTTGTCTACCTCCTGCGTTATTTCCATTAGCATTATTTCCACCAGCGCCACCGCCACCCAGCATTATCTTCACCAGCGCCACCAGCACCAGCGTTACCCTGACCTTGTTGCGCCATATCTTCAGCCAACAAAATTGCCTTGTATCTTCTACTTTGCTGTCGTCCTTTCCTGAAAGACCTTTCGATTTCTGGATCAAATGGTACAATCAAATCGTTAGTAGAACGGGTGTGGACCATGCACGGTTCCACACTACAAGATAATAAGCAATAAAGATAACTAGAAATATAGCAAGTAAACAACTAAAAGAGAAAAAAGTTTAAAAAGAAAATAAAATAAAAAGAACGCAAACAATAACACTGTTCCCCGGCAGCGGCGCCAAAATTTGGTAGGCTTAGTCGCACACCTACTAAATTAGACCTGAACTCGGCCACTAATAATGTAATTAGGGTAAGTCAGGGTCGATCCACGAAGAAGAACGATGATTATTTGCGAACAGTCACTTGACCAGATTGGGGGTTTGATTTTGATTGTAATTAAATCCTAGACGGGAAATTAAACTAATTGTGATTAAAACAATGATTAAAAAGCACTTCAGATTTGATACTGTCACCGGATTTTAATTCTAATATCACTGATAATTCTAATCTCCTTTAATCTTATTCACTTGATTACGAGATGTATTCAATCTCTGTCTCTTCTTTCAGAATAGTTTATAGCAGTGGCACACTCACTATAAACCCTAATTAAAATTAAACCTAAACTGGCACAGAAAAGGTCTAAAGATTAATTGATGAAGTTTAAAGAGACTAAAATCAAGAACGCTTTCTAAAAATAAATTAGATAATCGTCTAATCTTGCCTACTCCCCGAATTGCTATGGCACATACACAATTCGTGGAGACGCTACAATGAAAACCCTAATTCTGGCACAGAATGAGTAATCTAGCAAAGATCAATAAGAGGACAAGTAAATTGGCCAGATTTACAAACCCTAGAAATTAATCTAAAACGGTACAAGCAAGATTATGAACAAGAATTAATAAAGAAAAAAAGAAATACCTCAATAGAAATAAAAACCCGGATCAAGATCTCAAATCCAAAGTGATGGAGTTTAGTTCTCCATTAATGGTTACACAAAGATTCAGAGAGAAAGAAAAGAACGTAGTATTTTTTCTGGGAGTCCAAAGAATGAATAATGACCTAATCTAAAACTAATTCTAAACTAATAAAGGAATCATAATTCAAATCAAAAATAAAAAGATAATAAAATAAAATAAAATAAAAACCAACCAAAACATCAGTCCAGCCGCCGCCCACTTTGTGAAGAGGTTGACTTTCACCATATTACAATTCAGCCCCTGGAGTTTTAATATTGTCAGTTCTGTCCTCCAAGTTTCAGAAATTGCAGAAAAGCCCCTAAATTCCCAATTCTTTGCAGTTTGGTCCCTGCACTCTTCCGCCAGTTAACTTTGACTTGACTTTGACTACTTGACCATCGAGACAGACGTTGAAGCTCACCAAAAGTTACATCGGGAAAAAATAATTAAATAATAACGACTATTCTACCCGGATTACAATAAAGCTCAAATGATAAAATAATGTCTCAAATACATCAAATCTAGTCTAAAGTACATCAAAATGAACCAAAATATATGAGAGAATAAGGTAAATAATGTATACAAAATCCACCACATCAAATTCCCCCACGCTTAGACCGTTACTCGTCCCTGAGTAACATCCTAACCCCACTCTAAACTCCGGTCTAATCAGCGTAGCATGGGAGAAAATGACCCCTAATCTCCTCTAAGCCTCCAAGTCAAAAGTCAACAAAACAACCAACTCTTGGAGTATAAGAACTCCGTCCCCATATAACTCCAGAAAATCAAATAAAGATCAATGGCCTTAGCCCGATACAACCTCCAAAATGGTGAAAAACCGTATCCGGACTAAGTCCCACTCATAAAAGCCACGGGGAACTAAAATATCCTAAATTTCCCCCACGCTAGTCTCACACTACAAGTCTCCCCATAAAAATAAGTTTTTAAGCGGGTAGTGGTCCCGCGTAAAACTCACCTCGTGTTTAGCACCAACACCCCCTTATAACTCCAAAAAACAAAACGAGGTTTTCTATCCTATTACCCACTAACCGAACCTCCAACATCAAAATGTCCTACCCGAGACTCCGAAACCCCCCTTATGACGCCAACACCGGTGAATGAATGGTAAAAATATCTCAAAACCTCACCTTTTGCCTAAGCGCCCTTTCGGGTTTTCACTTAGCCTCTCTAATATATTTTTTTTTTTTTTTTTTTTAATGCACACCCTTGTTTTTGCCTAGACTGCCCTTTCGGGTTTCAATCTAGCGGGCTTCTTTTCTTGTGCCAATTTTTTTTTTTAAAGAAAAACTAACTAGCTATCTAGAAATAAAATGCATACTATACAACTACAAATCCGTCCCCCACGCTTAAACTACACAGTGTCCTCAATGTGTGTGCAACAATCAAAATAAAGGACAGTAAAAGCGTAAGAGAAGGGGAAAAATGTACCATCACTGAGGGGGATATTGCCACGGTTGCCACTGCCAATCTGGGTACTGCCACTGATCAATGACTGTGACTGCGAACTAGAACCCACATCTGGAGCAGGCATCCGTCTAGATGCACGCCTCAACTCACGGGCCTCTGTACGGGACAACATAATGGCGTAGTGCTCATCCGCCACAGGGACATATGCGGGAGGTCCCATTGCTGCTGCATCCAATGCTCCATCTGTCTCTGGCGGCTGTCTATTGTAATCTGTCTGTCCCGTATCTCCTCTAAAGTATCACCATACTCAGCCCACCGCCTATCCTCAAAAGCTACCCGGCTCATGAACCTCTGGTCTTCATAAAACATATCTGTCATGGGTCCTCCTGTCCTCATAGGCAAATCTTTGATGTTGCTCATCAAGAAATGACCTCATCTCTCCCCAATTACCCATTGAACCGGACCCGGTACGATGATCGGGTTGTCTTGCTCTGGCTCCCTCCTGCTCATCCATATCGTCATCCTCCTCAACCGGCACTTGGTGTTCATCGAGATTAACCACCCCCGGCATCTCCATTTTGTGCCAAAGTCACCCGAAGGAAACGTCGCATGCCGTGAACAAGGTACCGTGAATGAATTTCCATATCGGAAATAAAGGGACCTGGGATCATTAGGAACAGGGTTGAAGCAATCATACTGACACAAGTATGCAAAATCAAAGAATTTCAGTCCACCCATTAACCCTGCATCCGCAGAAGCTTCCGGAATAAAATGCTGAGCCAAGAGGGTGATCATTCCACCAACGGGGATGTTGCCACTTTCCCGAAGAAGATAACCCTTACACCTTGCAATAAACGCATCTACCCACATGGCACATAAGGGGCAGTACATAAGCCCGATCTCATCAAGGCCATGTCGGATACACTCAATTGGGCGGGCTCGCCCTTCCCCAGAAAAGTCATAGATAATCCCCTATAAAATAGTTTCCAAGCCGGATGAGAGAGATTCGATGCAACATTATGTGGACGAGAAAATGGGAACCCGGTCAACCGAAAGAAAACGGTTGCATGCATCGCATCCGCCTCGTCAAACTCCCCAGCCGGTCCACTCACTCCCCAAATGCTTCGGATATCATCATATGACAATACCCTCTCCTCATCATCGAGATGGAACCTAATCTCCGACCCAGTCTGTCTATTAACCACCCGCTCAAACGTCGATAGGAACTCAAGTGTGTATCTCTTATAAACAGGTGCACTCTTACCCAAAAATTCCTCTAGCCCCGCATTTTTCATCAACTCCTTAACCTGCGTTTTCAACCCAAGATTTGTTAAAAACCGTTGTATCTAAAAACCGAGTTATCTGAAGATGACGGCCCTGTTTATCTAACTTCTTCCATTTAGTCGTGTGATCTCGAGTCATGTTTGTCAACCCCATAAACATGGCATCCTCGGGAAGGGGTGGGGGTGGTACAATTCCAGACGTTCTAGACTTTTTGGTAGCCCGACTAGAACCACTACCATCGCCTTTCTTTCCCATTACTTTCGACAATCACAATTGGCACAACACTACTTCCACAATGAAATCACTCTATAGCATCGCTCACCAAAACTCTCATCACCAACAACAAGACACAATAATAATAACCACACAATCGATTCAATGCACCCACAATGCAATAAAAAAAATTCCAACAATATCAACCGAAACACCACAATTTTCACCCAACAGTTGCACCAATCCCAACAATTCAAATGCGGGAATTGAGAAAATTATACCTCTAACTGCTCAAGTATGCCCACGCAATCTCCTTGTCCCTCCAATAGTGCTCCAAGAAAGAGAAATCCAAAAAGCCCCAATTTTGAAAGATTAGGGTTCTTGAAATTTAGTGTGAATTCGGGCTTTGATGATGGGGTAGGTTGAAATTGGTGAAATATAAGTGAGAAGGATGTTCAGAATGTGATTTGGGAGAAGAAATCGAACCAATTTGATGATTTTGGGTGGTTAGGGTTTAGAGTGAGAAAATTTGATCAAGGGGTGTTAATGGAGAAATTGAGGTTGAATATGGTGTTGGATGAGGAAGAAGATGAAGAGAGAAGGTGATTTGGTGCGCGGGGGTGGCGATTTAGTGGTGGGAGGTGGTTGTAGAGGATGGGGGTCGGCGGTTTTGAGAGGAGGAAGAAGATAGGAGGAGTCGGGTAAGATAGAAAGAAGAAAGAACAATGCGCGAAAGAGCCGTCCAGAGCCGTGTATGCGGAAAAATCTGATCTACACGAGTCGTGTAGTAGTGCACGAATCGTGCATCAGTATAACAGCAGGTACACGAGTCGTGTACGTGGACACGAGTCGTGTCAATTTACACCCCTTCAGTATCTAGCTTTTACACGAGTTGTGTACGGATGCACGAGTCGTGCTCAAAAAGACCCCTTCAGTATCTACACCTACACGACTCGTGTAGGTGTGCACGAGTCGTGTAACAACAATTTTTTTTTTTTTTTTTCACCCCAGCCCAAGTTTGACCAAGTGTGCCTCTCCAAGCCATGATTTCCTGCATCCACACAAACAAAAATATACCCTTAGTAGCACCAATTCTAGACATGAATAAAAACATAAAAATTAAAAGCATAATTTACACAAATAACAAATAAAGTAAGCAAATAAATCCCGGGTTGCCTCCCGGTTAGCCGCCCTTCTTTAACGTCTTTTTAGCTAGACCAAATGCCGGGAAAGCATGTCACGACCCGAAATCTAGGCTCTATTTTATTAGTAATTAAATGATTATTATTTAATTATTTGCTTATTTATTTATTTAAATTATTATTTATTTAAATAATTATGTGTGCATTTTATGTGTTATAATAATTATGCCTTGCATTTTATTTGGGTCATTTGTGCTAGTGTGGTATTGTTGAGTCTTAATTGTTAGTTAGGAGTGTAGTATTGTGTTAGTAGAAGGGGAGGGCCTAGATGTAACTTTTAAAAATAATTCCCCTACTCCCTCTCTTCTCCCTCACCTCCCTACTCTCCTCCCTCACTCATCTTCCTCCTCCCAGCAACTCCCTCTCTCTCTCCTCCCTTTTGGTAAGTTTCTCATTCTCTACCTTCTCTCTTAATTTCCTTCATCTTCTCTTTGTAATCTCTCATTTCTTAAAACGTGAACCTTGTTTAGATCGTCGATAGGATCGCGTAGAACCAAAAAGAATTGAATTCCGTCAACTTTGAGATTTATCAAGTAAGTTACTTTTCCCCCATTTTTGCTAAAAAATGTTCATTCCATGCTTAGATGATACTATAATTACCATTTCTTGCTTCTTTGGTTGATTTTGAGATGATTTGCATTTTATCCATTTTGTGAAGTTTTGATGTTTGAATCATCCCTTGGATTGAGTGGTCTAATTGATGTTCTATGAGTTGTTTTAGGTATATAGGGTGTTTGGGTACCTTAGTATACCTATTGAAAGCATTGGGTTTGAGTTATGTGGTTTGGGTGGAAAATTTGGGAGAAACCCAGTTGATTTTGGCCGTTTTCCGGCGACCTGGGTGCGTAGGCGACCGCCCATGATGGGTTTGGGCGACCGCCCATGAGATCAGTTGATCCGGAGAATTTGAACAAAGTGAGTAGGCGACCGCCCACTTTTGGGTTGGGCGACCGCCCAGGAAGTCAGTTGGTTTTGGGCTTGGGGTTGGGTTTTGGGCGACCGCCCAGACTGGCTCTGGGCGACCGCCCATACCAGCTGTTCTGAGTCTCTTTGTTTTGAATTGTTTTAAGGTCCAAGCCCGATCTAGGCTTGAAGTATCACCCTAGTTGACTTAAGTTAATGTTGTGGAACACTTTATTGTTCGAGAATGATCCCCTTGTGATCGATTGTGTTATGGAATTCGATAAAAAAAAATGGTTTGTGTTTGTTGGAATATCTGTTGATGTATTGTTGGATTGATGCACCGTTTTGGTGATTTATTTGGAATGGTTCCCTACTTTGGAACCTTAAGTTGTTTAATATTTATTTGGAAGCCCAGCTGGCATATTTGTTGCATCGGGCGATGGGAAAGATTATAATGGCAAAGCCAAGTCCATTATAATGCTGACCATTGTTTTGCCCCCTTCTATACCCCTTTCCAGATTGGCCTTGGAAAGGATGAGTTAGCTTCCTTTGTGAATGTATCTAGCTACCGGGCATGACTTTGTGTCATGGTCCTTGTCCTTTGTGACACTTTTATGGTTATTGGTTCCGGTACCGGGGGTTTTCTCTTCGGCTTTCATGCTATTATGGAGATGATGATTGTTGACTATTGAAGCTGCGCAGCGATCCTTTATTTGGATGTACCGGTTTGGAAAACTTTGGCTATATCCTTTGTTATGTGTTTATTTCCGCTGCTATCTGTTATGTGATAAGTGCTATGTGTTACGTGATATTTATTATTGCTTATCGCTTCGTGCATCATAGCATGTCATGTAGTTGCATTAGTAACTTATTGAGATTTATCTCACCCCCCTTTCTTTTATCTTTGTTTATCCTTAACCCCCCCCCCCCAGGTGCTAAGGATTAGTCTAGCTGATCACGAGAAAGAGGACGTCGAGTGTGGATATATTCTTTTGGGGAAGGTTGTTATAGGTTGGTTTGCATTATATAAATGTGTAACCTTTTGGGATATTTGTACCAAACCTTGACGTCATTAGGATTTGTGTATTTTGTAACTTTGGTGTATAAGCTTATGGAGTTTATACTCGTTTTACCTTGTTGTTCAAGTTGATTTTCAAAACCTTGTGTTATCACCTTTTGGTATCAAATGGAATTTTTATCTTCGGTATTTCACAGTTTTGGTTTTAGAGTCGATGTCCAGATCGCGGTCTCGGGCCCGCGGGGTCCGGGGTCGCGACAGTTGGTATCAGAGCTATGGCATTAGCTCTAAGTATAAGTCTAGGTGGATTAGTATGACCTAGGTGGGTAGTAGTGTGCGGAGTGATTAACGGTTGATGTTTTATGCAGGTACTTGTTTACGATGGTTTGTAGAAGGAGTGGTGAAGGTAGTACCGGTAATGCAAATCAGAATGATACAAGGGAAGAAGCACGTGCTATGTTTCAAGGCATGTTCGAGGCGGCCATGAAGGCCATACATGATCAAGGTCCGAGGGTAGAACAAGCACCACCCCGCTATGGATTGGAACAATTTCTCAACTGAAACCGGTTGAATTCAATGGGGAACCCGATGTAAGGAAAGCTGAATTGTGGATTGAGTCGATGGAGAAGATTTATGATGTATTTGGGTGCACGGATGAGGACAAGGTCCGGTTTGCGGCTTATAAGCTTGTGGGAGCCGCCGAGCATTGGTGGAAGGGTGTTTAAAGCTACTTGGGATGGTACTCACACGGTGTATGCGTGGGAGTTGTTTGTGCGCAAATTCAAGGAGCATTTCATTCCGGTTGTTGATCAAAACCGAAAGGAGATCGAGCTACTCAACCTGGAGCAAGGTGTGTTGTCTATAGCACAATACTCGGCTAAGTTCATAGAATTAGCCCGGTATTGCGACTATTTGGTGAGGACCGAGGAACAAAAGGCTATGAGATTCATTCGGGGATTGAAGACCTCCATCCGTACTCAACTTATTGCCCAACGGATTGTGACTTTCCAAGATGCGGTGGACCGAGCCTACTTAATAGAGCAAGATATCGGGGAGCACAAAAGGAAAACCGAGGTTATGGGTACGGGTAAACCTGGAAGCCATGCTAAATCGCAACCTCAACACCGTTCCGACAATCGAGGTAACCCGGGAGCATCATCTCAGTTTAAGGGGCAAACCTCACCGAGGAATCCGGGTACTACTCCGGGGATTCAGAATAGGAAGCCTTGTACCTTTTGTCAGAAGGTAGGCCATGCGGAGGATAGGTGTTGGAAAAAACAAGGCAAGTGTACCAATTGTGGTGAAATGGGGCACTTTGCGAGAGATTGCACGAGGTACCGAGGTCAGTCATCCGGGTCAGGAGTTGGTACTAATCAGGGTCAGAAAAGGGATGCCGCTGGGAAGCCCAAAGTTCAAGGGAAGGTTTATGCCATGAATCAACAACAAGCTACCGATGATCCATCCGTTATTGGAGGTATTGTTTCTGTGTCTAATGTGAGCGCATGAGCGTTAGTAGATCCAGGATCATCTCATTCATACATTTCTGTGCAATTTGCTTCCATGTTAAATGCTGCATTCGAGTCTTTACCGTACGTGCTAGAGGTGTCGACCCCTATAGGAGAATGCTTGATTTCTGATCGAGTCTTTCGTGCTTGTGATGTGGTATTTGTGGTCGTGTCCTTTGTGCGGATTTGGTAGTTCTTCCTATCCAAGACTTTGATGTCATTTTGGGTATGGATTGGTTGAGCAAGTTTCATGCTTTCGTTGATTGCCGTAAGAAAACTGTTACTTTTTCTATTCCCGATGTGCCTAAATTTGTGTTTGAGGCTAGTCTTCTGAGTAGAAAGGTTCGCTTAATTTCTTTTATGAAAGCGAGAAAATTATTGCATAGTGGTTGTGGGGGGTATTTGGCTAGTGTTCTTGATACTAGGAAAGAATCCCCTAGTTTGGATAGTGTTCGGGTAGTTCGGGAATTTCCCGATGTTTTCTCTACCGAGTATGATATGCCTCCCGATCGTGAGATTGAGTTTTGTATAGACCTTTTGCCGAGTACGGCTCCGATTTCGAAAGCACCTTATAGGTTAGCTCCCGCAGAATTGAAGGAATTAAAGGTTCAATTGCAAGAGTTGCTTGATCGAGGGTTTATACGCCCTAGTGTTTCCCCGTGGGGAGCACCGGTTTTGTTTGTGCGGAAGAAAGACGGTTCCTTGAGATTGTGCATCGATTACCGGAAGTTGAATCAGGTTACGGTGAAGAACAAGTATCCTCTACCGCACATTGACGATTTATTTGATCAGCTTCAAGGGTCCGTGGTTTTCTCTAAACTTGATTTGAGGAGTGGGTACCATCAGTTGAAGGTTCGATCGGAGGATGTTCCGAAGACTGCTTTTCGCACTCGTTATGGTCATTATGAGTTCTTGGTTATGCCGTTTGGGTTGACTAACGCGCTGGCAGTATTTATGGATTTGATGAACCGAGTTTTCCATCCTTATCTTGATTCGTTCGTGGTGGTTTTTATCGATGATATACTCGTCTACTCTAAATCTCGAGAGGAGCATGAACAACACTTGAGGACAGTTTTATCCGTTCTTGCGAGGAGAAATTATTTGCGAAGTTCAGTAAATGCGAATTTTGGCTCGAGAAGGTGTCATTTCTGGGTCATGTGATTTCTAAAGACGGGATTTCTGTGGATCCTTCAAAGATAGAGGCTATAGTGGATTGGAAGAGACCCGAATCAGTGACAGAAAATAGAATCTTTCTGGGTTTAGCCGGTTATTACCGAAGATTTATTGAAGGGTTTTCGAGGATCGCTACTCCGATGACTCAGTTGACCAGGAAGAATGTCCCGTTTGTGTGGACCGAGAAATGTGACAAGAGTTTCGAGGAATTGAAGAAGAGGTTGACTACCGCTCCGATCTTGACTTTGCCTAATGGGAGCGATGGCCTAGTGATTTATAGTGATGCTTCGAAAGAGGGTTTGGGTTGTGTGTTGATGCAGAATGGGAAAGTAATTGCGTATGCTTCGAGGAAGTTGACCCCTAGTGAACAGAATTACCCCACTCATGATATGGAGTTAGCGGCTATTGTATTTGCGTTGCACAAATGGAAGCACTATCTTTATGGGGCGAAGTTTGAGATTTTTACCGATCACAAGAGTTTGAAGTACCTTTTCTCCCAGAAAGAGTTGAATAATAGACAGCGCCGATGGATGGAATTGTTGAAGGATTATGATTGCACGATTTCTTATCACCCGGGAAAGGCGAATGTGGTAGCCGATGCGATTAGTAGGAGATCTTATGTGGCTTCGATGATGGTCCGTGAATGGAAAATGCTTGAGGATGTTCGGGATTGGTCTCCTCGTGAATCGAGACATGGGGCTATTTTTGCGAATATTAGGGTGTCTCCGACCCTAATTCAGAGGATAAAAGAGGCTCAGAAAGAAGATCCCGAGTTGGTGAAGATAATGGGTAAATTGAAGGAAAAGAACTTCGAGGATTTTTCATTGAGTTCGAGTGGAGTGTTGACTTTCCGTGGTCGTTTGTGTGTTCCGGATGTTGATGGAATTAAACAGAGAGTTCTTGATGAGGGTCACAAATCGAGATATACTATTCATCCGGGTAGTACGAAGATGTATCAGGATTTGAAGCAACAATTTTGGTGGATTAATTTGAAAAGGGAAATAGCCGAGTATGTATCGAGGTGTTTAACTTGTCAGCAGGTCAAAGCCGAGCATCAGAGACCCGCGGGATTACTTCAGCCGTTAGAGATTCCCAAGTGGAAATGGGAGCATGTGACTATGGATTTCGTTACGGGACTACCTCGTACCCGTAGGAAGTTTGACAGTGTTTGGGTAATAGTGGATAGATTGACTAAGAGTGCCCATTTCTTGCCTATTGACATCAGATATTCGATAGAGAAGCTTGCGACCCTTTATATCGATGAGATCGTTAGATTGCATGGGGTTCCGGTTAGCATTGTGTCAGATCGAGACCCGAGGTTTACTTCTAGATTCTGGAAGGCATTTCAAGAAGCTTTGGGTACAGATTTGCGATTTAGTACGGCTTTTCATCCTCAGACCGACGGTCAGTCCGAGAGGACTATTCAGATTTTGGAGGATATGTTGCGAGCGTGTTCGATAGACTTTTCTGATTCTTGGGATTCGCACCTACCGTTAGTGGAGTTCTCTTACAACAACAGTTATCAGGCTAGTATCGAGATGGCACCGTATGAGGCTTTGTATGGAAGAAAGTGTAGATCGCCTATTTGTTGCGATGAGGTCGGTGAAGCGAGGATCGTGGGTATCGATTTGCTTCGGGATTCGGTTGAGAAAGTTAGAGTTATCCGGGATCGATTGAAGACAGCCCAGAGTCGACATAAGAGCTATTCAGACAACCGAAGGCGAGATCTTAGTTTTCAGACCGGTGATTTGGTGTTCTTGAAAGTGTCTCCAAAGGTGGGTATTCGTAGATTTGGGAAGAAAGGCAAATTGGCTCCGAGGTTTATTGGCCCGTTTGAGATTTTGGGAAAGGTTGGACTTCTAGCGTATCGTCTTGCGTTACCGTCATCTTTAGACCGGTTGCACAACGTTTCCACGTTTCTATGCTTCGGAAGTATGTTCATGACCCATCTCACGTGTTACCGAGGATACCGGAAGATATTGAGCCCGATATGACTTATGAGGAACGACCGGTTCGGATCTTAGATTCTAAAGTCCAAGAGTTGAGGAACAAAGCATTGCGTTGGTTCGAGTTCTTTGGAGGAATCATAACATCGAGGAGTCGACGTGGGAGCTCCGAGATGAGATCGAGAGGAAATTTCCGTGGCTTTTTGTTTAAGGTGAGTCTCGTTAAAATTCGGGTCGAATTTTCTTTAAGGGGGAAAGCATGTCACGACCCGAAATCTAGGCTCTATTTTATTAGTAATTAAATGATTATTATTTAATTATTTGCTTATTTATTTATTTAAATTATTATTTATTTAAATAATTATGTGTGCATTTTATGTGTTATAATAATTATGCCTAGCATTTTATTTGGGTCATTTGTGCTAGTGTGGTATTGTTGAGTCTTAATTGTTAGTTGGGAGTGTAGTATTGTGTTAGTAGAAGGGGAGGGGCCTAGATGTAACTTTTTAAAAATAATTCCCCTACTCCCTCTCTTCTCCCTCACCTCCCTACTCTCCTCCCTCACTCATCTTCCTCCTCCCAGCAACTCCCTCTCTCTCTCCTCCCTTTTGGTAAGTTTCTCATTCTCTACCTTCTCTCTTAATTTCCTTCATCTTCTTTTTGTAATCTCTCATTTCTTAAAACGTGAACCTTGTTTAGATCGTCGATAGGATCGCCTAGAACCAAAAAGAATTGAATTCCGTCAACTTTGAGATTTATCAAGTAAGTTACTTTTCCCCCATTTTTGCTAAAAAATGTTCATTCCATGCTTAGATGATACTATAATTACCATTTCTTGCTTCTTTGGTTGATTTTGAGATGATTTGCATTTTATCCCATTTTGTGAAGTTTTGATGTTTGAATCATCCCTTGGATTGAGTGGTCTAATTGATGTTCTATGAGTTGTTTTAGGTATATAGGGTGTTTGGGTACCTTAGTATACCTATTGAAAGCATTGGGTTTGAGTTATGTGGTTTGGGTGGAAAATTTGGGAGAAACCCAGTTGATTTTGGCCGTTTTCCGGCGACCTGGGTGCGTAGGCGACCGCCCATGATGGGTTTGGGCGACCGCCCATGAGATCAGTTGATCCGGAGAATTTGAACAAAGTGAGTAGGCGACCGCCCACTTTTGGGTTGGGCGACCGCCTAGGAAGTCAGTTGGTTTTGGGCTTGGGTTGGGTTTTGGGCGACCGCCCAGACTGGCTATGGGCGACCGCCCATACCAGCTGTTCTGAGTCTCTTTGTTTTTGAATTGTTTTAAGGTCCAAGCCCGATCTAGGCTCGAAGTATCACCCTAGTTGACTTAAGTTAATGTTGTGGAACACTTTATTGTTCGAGAATGATCCCCTTGTGATCGATTGTGTTATGGAATTCGATAAAAAAAAATGGTTTGTGTTTGTTGGAATATCTGTTGATGTATTGTTGGATTGATGCACCGTTTTGGTGATTTATTTGGAATGGTTCCCTACTTTGGAACCTTAAGTTGTTTAATTAAGCTAGTATTTATTACTTAGAATTTATTTGGAAGCCCAGCTGGCATATTTGTTGCATCGGGCGATGGGAAAGATTATAATGGCAAAGCCAAGTCCATTATAATGTTGACCATTGTTTTGCCCCCTTCTATACCCCTTTTCCAGATTGGCCTTGTAAAGGATGAGTTAGCTTCCTTTGTGAATGTATCTAGCTACCGGGCATGACTTTGTGTCATGGTCCTTGTCCTTTGTGACACTTTTATGGTTATTGGTTCCGGTACCGGGGGTTTTCTCTTCGGCTTTCATGCTATTATGGAGATGATGATTGTTGACTATTGAAGCTGCGCAGCGATCCTTTAGTTGGATGTACCGGTTTGGAAAACCTTGGCTATATCCTTTGTTATGTGTTTATTTCCGCTGCTATCTGTTATGTGATAAGTGCTATGTGTTACGTGATATTTATTATTGCTTATCGCTTCGTGCATCATAGCATGTCATGTAGTTGCATTAGTAACTTATTGAGATTTATCTCACCCCCCTTTCTTTTTATCTTTGTTTTTCCTTAACCCCCCCCCCCCCCAGGTGCTAAGGATTAGTCTCGCTGATCACGAGAAAGAGGACGTCGAGTGTGGATATATTCTTTTGGGGAAGGTTGTTATAGGTTGGTTTACATTATATAAATGTGTAACCTTTTGGGATATTTGTACCAAACCTTGACGTCATTAGGATTTGTGTATTTTGTAACTTTGGTGTATAAGCTTATGGAGTTTATACTCGTTTTACCTTGTTGTTCAAGTTGATTTTCAAAACCTTGTGTTATCACCTTTTGGTATCAAATGGAATTTTTATCTTCGGTATTTCACAGTTTTGGTTTTAGAGTCGACGTCCAGATCGCGGTCTCGGGCCCGCGGGGTCCGGGGTCGCGACAAAGCACCCGGCATGCATCAAAGTTTAACGTCTTTGACAAGACTCGGATCCAAAATTATCAAACATATACCGGTTCTTGGAGATCAATCACCTCCAAATCCGCGGTATTCACGACTTCATTCTCAAAATACGGTTTCAACCGTTGACCATTCACTTTGAATCCTTTGTCCTCATTAGGACTAGAGATTACCACCGTCCCAAGCGGGATACCTCCCTCACCACATAAGGGCCGGTCCACCGAGACCTTAACTTGCCCGAAACAAACGAAGACGGGAATTAAAAAGAAGGACCTTTTGACCAACCTTAAAGTCCTTTCTAATTATCATCTTATCATGCCATATCTTCGCTCGCTCCTTGTAAAGAAGGTTATTCTCATAGGCATCTCTCCTAATCTCATCCAACTCACTCAAGTGCAATTTTCGCTCCTCACCGGAACCCTCTAAGTTCAAATTGAACTTTTTGACCGCCCAATAGGCTTTGTGTTCAAGCTCCACCGGTAAATGGAAAGGTTTACCAAACACCAATCGATATGGTGACATACCAATCGGTGTCTTATATGCCGTCCGGTAGGCCCACAACACATCATCAAGCCTTTGACTCCAATCCTTTCTATTTGGGTTAACAGTTTTTTCAAGGATGGATTTTATCTCTCTATTGGATACCTCGGCTTGGCCATTTGTTTGGGGATGATAAGCAGTCGACACTTTATGGGTGATGTGATATCTCTTGACTAGAGCTTCGACTGTCTTATTGCAAAAATGAGTCCCCCTATCACTAATAATGGCCCTTGGCATCCCAAACCGACACAGAATGTTGCTCCTAAGGAAGTTGACCACTACTTTTGAATCATCGGTGCGGGTAGGGATGGCTTCCACCCATTTGGACACATAGTCCACCGCGAGTAAAATGTACACAAACCCACAAGAATTAGGGAACGGACCCATAAAGTCTATCCCCCACACATCAAAGATTTCACAATTCACAATGAGGGTTTGTGGCATTTCATCACGGCGCCCAATATTACCAACCCTTTGGCACCTATCACACGCTTGACAAAAAGTGACCGCATCTCGGAACAAAGTTGGCCAAAAGAAGCCACAGTCCAAGACTTTCCTAGCGGTCTTTTTCGCACCAAAATGACCACCACACGCATACTCATGACAGAATTTGAGAATAGAGGACACCTCACTGTCGGGAATACACCTACGAATAACTTGGTCGGCACAGTGCCTCCACAAGTTGGGCTCATCCCACACATAATACTTGGCATCACTACGGACTTTGTCTCTTTTAGATTTTGACATTCCCGGAGGGAATTTACTAGAGACAAGAAAATTGACCAAGTCCGCATACCAAGGGGCCACTGAATTAACTGCCCAAAGAACCTCATCAGGAAACTCACCCCGGATTGGGGCTTGTTTATAAGGCTTGTCCTCCTCCATTACAAGGCGACTCAAATGGTCGGCAACTAGATTTTCAGCCCCCTTTTTGTCCTTAACCTCTATGTCAAACTCACTCAACAAGAGAATCCACCGAATGAGTCTCGGTTTAGCCTCTTTTTTAGACATTAAATACTTAAGAGCAGCGTGGTCGGTATAAACAATGATTTTAGTGCCCAACAAGTAGGACCTAAATTTCTCTAGTGCAAAGACCACCGCCAACATCTCTTTCTCAGTAGTGGAGTAATTTCTTTGTGCCCCATTCAAGGTCATAGACGCATAATAAATCACATGCGAGGCACGCTCCACTTTTTGACCCAAAACCGCCCCCACGGCATAATCACTAGCATCACACATGATCTCAAAAGGACGAGACCAATCGGGTGCTTGAATAATGGGGGTGGTTGTCAACCTAGACTTCAACTCATCAAAAGATTGCTTGTAATTATCATCAAAATTAAAATCAACCTCTTTTTGCAACAGGGTGCATAGAGGTGAAGCAATCTTTGAAAAGTCTTTAATGAACCACCGGTAAAACCCGGCATGACCAAGGAAAGACCGGACTTCACGCACATTGGTAGGGTAAGGAAGTGACGAAATGACATCAATTTTAGCTTTGTCAACTTCAATACCCTTTTTGGATACAACATGACCCAACACAATGCCTTGCTCGACCATAAAGTGACATTTTTCAAAATTTAAGACCAAATTGGTTTCAATGCACCTATCCAACACAAGTCCTAAATGAGCAAGGCATTCATCAAACGAGTCTCCATGGACAGTGAAGTCATCCATGAAAACTTCCATAATTTTTTCCACAAAATCGGAGAATATACTCATCATGCACCTTTGAAAAGTTCCAGGTGCATTACACAACCCAAACGGCATTCTCCGATAGGCAAAGGTGCCGAAGGGGCAAGTAAATGTAGTTTTCTCTTGGTCTTCCGGGGCAATAGGTATTTGAAAATACCCGGAAAAACCGTCGAGAAAACAAAAATACGCCCTTCCGGCTAACCTTTCCAACATCTGATCAATAAAGGGGAGGGGGAAGTGGTCTTTACGAGTTACCTCATTTAGCCTCCGTAGATCAATGCACACACGAATACCCGTTTGCTCCCGGGTTGGAACCATCTCTCCCTTTTGATTTGGAGAGACCGTGATCCCGCCCCTCTTGGGCACACACTGTGTGGGGCTCACCCACTTGCTGTCGGAGATGGGATAGATGATCCCCATCTGTAGTAGCTTCAGGACCTCCTTCTTCACCGCCTCCATCATTGGCGGGTTAAGCCTCCTCTGTGGTTGCCTCACCGGCTTCGCATCATCCTCTAGGTTGATCCGATGCATACATAAGGATGGACTAATGCCCTTGAGATCGGCAATAGTCCAACCAATCGCAGATTTCTGCTCCCGGATCACCTCCATCAACCTCTTCTCTTGATCCGCTGTCAAACTGCTAGAAATCACCACCGGAAGCGTCTCTCCCTCACCTAGATATACATACTTAAGGTGCTCAGGGAGGACCTTCAACTCAAGCTCCGGTGCCTTCTCTATAGATGGAACAAGTTTCTCCATCGGAACCTCTAGCTTTATCTGACCATGACCCGGCACAGTAGCAAACATGGCACTCTCTGTAAGACCCATCACTGCTTCTTTCATAGAATCCGAGATATCAAACTCCAAATTAGCATACCCCAAAGCATTCTCTAATGCGGTCTTGATATCATCATCTCCGTTAGACATCTCAAACACGTCTTCTACCAATGGATCGACCACATCAATGAAACACAACGACTCCGAGTCCTTAGGGTATTTCATAAAGTCAAAGATGTTGAACTCCATTACTTGCCCATCGAACTCCATAGTAAGTGAACCATTAGCTACATCGAGCTTGGTCTGAGCAGTCGACATAAAAGGCCTCCCCAACAGTATGGGGGCCTTTGGATCCGTCTCCATCTCAAGAACATAGAAATCCGCGGGAAATATCATTTTCCCCACTCTAACCAGAACATCCTCTACCAATCCCTTCGGGTAGGCATTCGACCTATCCGCCAACTGTATCACAACTCTGGTGTCCTGCAATGGCCCCAACTTAAGAGTTTCAAACAACGCATAGGGCATGACGTTGATTGAAGCCCCCAAGTCTAACATCGCCTTATGCTCAGAAGCATCCCCCAAAGTAACTGGAATCACGAACATCCCTGGGTCACTGCACTTCTTAGGCAACTTCTTCTGATATACTGCAGACACGTGTTCACTAACCTTAACCTTCTTCTTACTCCTCTCCTTCTGATTCCTCTTCAGAGTACACAACTCCTTCAAAAACTTCGCATACCTCGGGATAGTGTGAAGAAGGTCCAGGAAAGGAATATTCACCTCCAACCTCTTGAAAGTATCGTAAATAGCCTTGTCAGGCTCTGGCTTTCGATGTTCTTTCAATGCCTCCGGGAATGGAACTTCAGGCTCATATACAGGAGCTTTAACCTCTGGTGTAGTCTCTGTCTGAACTGGTGCCTTCTGTACTGGCTCTGCAATCTCAACCTTTGCCTCCGGTTCCTCATCCACAACCTTATCCTGCAGCTCCTTACCATTGCGAAGAGTCATCGCACATGCATTTTGCTTAGGATTCGGTTCAGTCTGAGATGGCAACTTCCTCGAATCTCTAGCCTCTATCCGTCCCACTGCATTAGCTACCTGACCCATCTGCTTCTCCAAGTTACCAATGCTCGCATCGGTGCGCTGCTGATACTGCTGAAAATTCTGGTTCATTGTGCTAACACTCTGCGCCAAAGAATTCAGTAATGCCTCTGTAGACTGTCCTGGAGAATTCTGCTGCTGCGGCTGCTGCTGCTGTTGCTGTGGCGGCTGCTGCTGCTGTTGCTGTGGCGGCTGCTGCTGCTGATATGGTGGTCTATAGGAGTTGTACTGATTACCCTGGTACTGCTGCTGCTGATAACCCTGCTGATTACCAAACTGCTGTCCCTGACCACCCGGCTGATTTTGCTGCTGACCTGTACCCCATCTGAAATTAGGATGATTTTTCCAGTTGGGGTTATAAGTGTTACCCATCGGTCTCTGTCCCTGCTGCGCAAACCCAACTGCATTAACATCCTCCATCTCGCCCGTCTGCAGAGACGGACACGAATCTGTAGGGTGCGTAATATCATAGCAAATCCCACAAGGCTTCGGTGTCTGTCCCAGAACCAACTGTTTCACCATACCCTTAAGATCCTCCATATCTGTCTCGAACTTATTAGACACCCCACTGTTAGAACCCGCTGCGCTAACCTGTCTCACATTAGACCTCTTGCCATGGGTCCTCATACTCTTAGCTAGCTCCTCGATCAACCTCTTAGCTTCCTCGGTAGTCTTGTTTAGAATGCTACCCCCACAGCATGAATCCACTAGCCGTTTATCCTGAATAGTCAATCCCCCATGAAAATAGACAATCAACTGATCCTCAGTAAACCCATGATACGGGCAACTCCTACAAAGCTTGTGGAAGCGGTTGTAGTAATCATATAGGGTCTCATCAGCCTTCTGCTCCATAATACTGATGTCTCTCTTCATCACATTTATCTGATCCTGAGGGAAGAACTCTTCCAAGAATACTTCTTTCATCTGCTGCCAAGTCGTGATGCTGTTGGGTGGCAAATGATAGTACCACCCATTCGCGTTATCTTTCAGTGTGAAAGAGAACGCCCTCAACAAAAGGTGCTCGATCGGAAGCGCTGCCGGCTTCATACTCTGACAGATTTGCACAAACTGTGAGATGTGCTGATTAGGATCCTCTACGGGCATCCCTGTGAAGTGCGGTAGCTGGTTCAGTAGCCCCGTCTTCAACTCAAATGTCACTCCGGCAGGTAAGGCAGGGAATTGGACGGCATGTGGTTGCTCATTCCAATTCGGTGCAGTCCTCTACCTCAATATCTGTGGTGGTACTGCTTGTCTACCTCCTGCGTTATTTCCATTAGCATTATTTGCACCAGCGCCACCGCCACCAGCATTATCTTCACCAGCGCCACCAGCACCAGCGTTACCCTGACCTTGTTGCGCCATATCTTCAGCCAACAAAATTGCCTTGTATCTTCTACTTTGCTGTCGTCCTTTCCTGAAAGACCTTTCGATTTCTGGATCAAATGGTACAATCAAATCGTTAGTAGAACGGGTGTGGACCATGCACGGTTCCACACTACAAGATAATAAGCAATAAAGATAACTAGAAATATAGCAAGTAAACAACTAAAAGAGAAAAAAGTTAAAAAGAAAATAAAATAAAAAGAACGCAAACAATAACACTGTTCCCCGGCAGCGGCGCCAAAATTTGGTAGGCTTAGTCGCACACCTACTAAATTAGACCTGAACTCGGCCACTAATAATGTAATTAGGGTAAGTCAGGGTCGATCCACGAAGAACGATGATTATTTGCGAACAGTCACTTGACCAGATTGGGGGTTTGATTTTGATTGTAATTAAATCCTAGACGGGAAATTAAACTAATTGTGATTAAAACAATGATTAAAAAGCACTTCAGATTTGATACTGTCACCGGATTTTAATTCTAATATCACTGATAATTCTAATCTCCTTTAATCTTATTCACTTGATTACGAGATGTATTTCAATCTCTGTCTCTTCTTTCAGAATAGTTTATAGCAGTGGCACACTCACTATAAACCCTAATTAAAATTAAACCTAAACTGGCACAGAAAAGGTCTAAAGATTAATTGATGAAGTTTAAAGAGACTAAAATCAAGAACGCTTTCTAAAAATAAATTAGATAATCGTCTAATCTTGCCTACTCCCCGAATTGCTATGGCACATACACAATTCGTGGAGACGCTACAATGAAAACCCTAATTCTGGCACAGAATGAGTAATCTAGCAAAGATCAATAAAGAGGACAAGTAAATTGGCCAAATTTACAAACCCTAGAAATTAATCTAAAACGGTACAAGCAAGATTATGAACAAGAATTAATAAAGAAAAAAAAGAAATACCTCAATAGAAATAAAAACCCGGATCAAGATCTCAAATCCAAAGTGATGGAGTTTAGTTCTCCATTAATGGTTACACAAAGCTTCAGAGAGAAAAAGAAAAGAACGTAGTATTTTTTCTGGGAGTCCAAAGAATGAATAATGACCTAATCTAAAACTAATTCTAAAACTAATAAAGGAATCATAATTCAAATCAAAAATAAAAAGATAATAAAATAAAATAAAATAAAAACCAACCAAAACATCAGTCCAGCCGCCGCCCACTTTGTGAAGAGGTTGACTTTCACCATATTACAATTCAGCCCCTGGAGTTTTAATATTGTCAGTTCAGTCCTCCAAGTTTCAGAAATTGCAGAAAAGCCCCTAAATTCCCAGTTCTTTGCAGTTTGGTCCCTGCACTCTTCCGCCAGTTAACTTTGACTACTTGACCATCGAGACAGACGTTGAAGCTCACCAAAAGTTACATCCGGGAAAAATAATTAAATAATAACGACTATTCTACCCCGGATTACAATAAAGCTCAAATGATAAAATAATGTCTCAAATACATCAAA
The DNA here is from genome assembly GCA_026119855.1 of Campanula takesimana. Lineage (NCBI taxonomy): Eukaryota > Viridiplantae > Streptophyta > Magnoliopsida > Asterales > Campanulaceae > Campanula > Campanula takesimana. The sequence goes on from JAOWBW010000070.1 coordinate 465,142, forward strand.
TCTAGTCTAAAGTACATCAAAATGAACCAAAATATATGAGAGAATAAGGTAAATAATGTATACAAAATCCACCACATCAATATATATATATATATATATATATAAAACACATTGCAAAAAACTGTTTTCTTAAAATACATAAAGAGTGGCTAGGATTTGTTCTTAACTGCCATGATCCAATGGCTGACATTTTTTGAATTTTTTTTTTCTTTTATTTCATCCGTTCAGATCAGTTATTAAAAAAAATCAGACGGCTATAGTTTGGCGGTTTCCACTTTCGAGATCCCTCACCCCCTCTCTTCCTTCAAACGTAGCGATCTGCTTAAAGAGAAACGAAGAACAGAATTACTCTCTCCCCAATTCCAACGATCATCACTTAATTCTTCCCCGGAAAAGGTAAATTTTCCTCTCTCCTCAATCCCAACGATCATAGCTCAATCCTTCACGGCTTCACCCACGTACATCAAAACTTACTGGCAGTTTTTCCTCCCCACAATTCACCGTCTCACTCTCTCTTCCATCTCCACCTCCGTGTTCCTCCCATCCTCTATTACTCTTACTCTACCCATGACTCCTTGGTTGTTTCCTCTCCCACGACGATGCCGACGCCGAGAAAGCTAAGATGATAGGCTTATTTGTCCCCGAACCCTGTATGTAAGCAGTGATTTAAAAGAAGGGTTCGGTATTTCGTGTTTGAAATCACCGGTTCCTCCCGAGGTGAGTTATTCCGTTCTAAACTTTAACCTAATACAACGATAAAATGGATTTGCGCTGATTTCTGTTTTTTTATCTATGCAACAGGGATTCAGAAAACAATTACTCCCTCCGTCCCAGCACAAAGTTCTGAGTTTGACTTTACGCGGAGATTAAGAAAAAGTAAATGTTGTGAGTATGAAAAAGTAAGTAAGAGAAAGTAGGAGAGATAAAGTGGGTAGGGAGTTTTTGTTGTGAGAATGACAAGTGGATCCCATGGTCCATTTTAGGTAATAAAGCAACTAAGAACATTGTGCTGGGACAAACCAAAAAGGAAAGTAAGAACTTTGTGCTGGGACGGAGGTAGTAATAAGCTTTGTAAACTTGATAAGCTTCTGTGCAACTTCTCTTGGAGGTTTGAATAGTTTGAAATGTTGGTGTAGTACTCCTTACTAACATTGTTTATTATGTTTTTGGGAGATAATTTAGGATTTGCATACGTTGCTTTCTTGCGCGCACACTGACAGGATAGAGCGCTGATTTCGTTGGATTCGCGGTCGCGTCCGTCACTCTTTCCCAGTTAATGCCACCGCCAACATGTTGCTGAACTGCAACCAAGATCATACATACTCAAACTTTTTAAAACGGATGTCCCTCCCTCCCTCTACCTCGCCCGGTCATTTATTTCAAACATTCTTCACCACATGTCGAAACAATTCAAGAAACGCGGAGCATAAAGTAAATTCCAGTCAATCAACCTATCACGTTATCAAACTTCATTGGCTCTATCCTTTATCGATCTAAAAAAATAAGTTATGGCTTTTGAATCTATACATTTCATTATGGGACTTTGGGATTCTCTGTGCTTATAGAGTAATAATGTCCATAAAGAGTATAATGCCTTTTTTTGCTTTATAACTTTTTAAGTTTTACCTTTTGCTAGAAAAAGGAATTTGCCTAGAGGTCTCTCGATTTCTGTCCTAGAAGGCAATTCAATTTAGCACTCCGAGTGAATTCCGTATGAGAACCGTAGCCATTAATTTTCTGGCAGGGCAACTGCAGTGCTGACAGAGCAGGGGAAAGCTCGGATTTTAAAATTCCTCCTGATGATCAAATTCCATCTACAGTAGTATTCAAGTTAAAAGCTTTCTCTTTATTGCGAGTGTTGTCAATATTCTTAGACATATATTGATAGTATGTAAGTTATGCAGGGGCAACGGAGAAGGTTTCAAGTGGTTTTCTCTATACATTCAAGTAGGCAGGTTAATATTTGCTTAATATGTTTGGAATGTTATTTCCTGCTAATGAATTTTATTTGTTTGTTGTTATTCTGTTTAATTAGTACTCCTTCCCCCAAAATGAATTTTTAAATTTGCTCTTGATCCATAGCAATTTGGTGAATGTTGGAACACAGGTAGTACTATATTTACTTGGTTAACTTGACTATTTGAGTTTATTGACAATGACAGACATGTCGTTGTTTGTTGTTGTTTGACATAAATAAATTAATCTTTGAACTAAGTTTTTTATTTTTGGATTACTCCAGGAAGAGGAAGAAGGGTATGATGATGTATCAAGAATTCTTCCTAAGTGGAAAGACTATAACAACAAACTTAAGGTACTGGTGGAAAACCGGTCAGTAAAGTATTTGAAAAAGGTATCAAGTACCGTGTATGAAGGGAAAATGTGGACCTAAGAATTTTTGGTGTAACTACAATGGTGTAAGGGAAGAGCACAGGTTAAATGAGTTCCTGAGATCAGGGAGCCAGATAGAGCTTCATGTATCCTTGCACTTTTGGCTTGCTGTTGAAGCAGCCTTGGCTTGATGAGGTGGAGAAATAGAACTACTCAACTCCAGCACCGTGATCATTTTTACAGACGTCGATGCCGGTAACTTTAACCCTTTTAGTAGTGATATAGTTGACTGATTTATCTCGAGATTTTTGCTACATAGTGGTTTTTTAATGATTGTTGATTAATTATGACACGCCCCAAGTCCCGGGATCCCCTAATAGAACCTCGAACCTGGTGCGCGTAACTAACAAGGAACAAGAAACTAACGGGAAACAGGAACAATACCTGTTAGAAACAAACTGACATGATATATATACTCAAGAGTAAGGAGCTAAGATAGTTCACAACGAGTTCTAGACCAAGAAAATTAAAACCAAACATGGTTACATACAGCGGAAGACATGCCTAGCACATAATCTGGCATCAAGAGATGTCTAGAGACAACAAGTACTACACAAGTCTACCCCAACAAGCCCTGAGTTTAACAACTCATACAACATCGTCCTTACCAAAGTATAAAAGGACCCTAGTCTCAAACAAGAACATCCTGCGGAGTACGTTCCCAGCTATGTCGAGCCTCACTGCGTACTATCCCATGCTTTCCTGGGGGGGGAAACAAATAAAGGGTGAAATAAATCTCAGTAAGCTATTAACATGCAACTACATGACATGTTATCATGCAATTCAAATAGATACTCAAGTAATCATATATCAAGTATCATCAAGTAACAAGTATAGGAGAGGCTAAGCCAACTCAACAAGTAATCAAGCTCAAGATATGATCAGGTAACAAGTAGTCAAGTAATGTGAGAGGCTAGACCAACTCACCAAGATGCACATAGGCCTATCACGTATCATTACCTGAATCCTTCCTTATTCCTCCCAAGAATACCATTGTTGTCGATGCTTGTATTGCTGAGGACAACCACGATCAAGATCAAGAGACTGCTATGCAGTATCTAAGAAGACCCGGTAACCAGTGTCATTCACAAGAACAAGATTCACGAGGTGTTCACGAGTTAGCATTCACTTATATCAGGCGTATTGCTCCAATATAGGATGCTAAGCCCTTAATATGGCCGGTAGTAAGGGAAAAACAGACCGAATGCATAGACCCACGATTATCACTTATGCCCCAGCCCTCGCAATAAGCATGAACCTATACACCCCTCTGAACCAAATAAACCAGCTGGACTCACACGAGAATGCACAAGTAGATGTTTACTTGAACTACGAGAATAGAACTAAGTCCCATATTAGTGGACCAGTCTTTATGCACCATGTAATCAGGTATCATGTGCTCACGAGAATATGCTCCATGTAATCATGTATCATGTGCTCACGAGAATATACACCATGTAATCATGTATCATGTGCTCACGAGAATACAAGTACACGTACGCAATCATTGCGAAGACAAATCAATCTAACAATGGCACGTAGAGTGTCCATATAACATGGTCAATCCAAGTTAGAGTCTAATAATAACAGACCTCAAACAAGTAGTAGGGTATATCATTCTATATCACTTTGTCACATGCCAAGTTTGCACGTACATATTCATATCACGTTTAACACATTAAAGTGTCTATCACGATACCCTTACTATCAAATAGAGCCCAATACCTTAGACTCTAATTACGTAGAAGAATAGGTCACATCATACCTAGTCACAGTCATATCTCACGTATATGTATCGTTAATAATCGAATACATTTTTCCAACACATATTGTGTTCTGTAGTTATTCTTATTAACTTAAATCATAGTATTCACGATTATATGAATTATCTTCATATTACACTAGTTCCTATTTTCTTTAGGAACCCATTTTAAGACAAGATATCTTCTTTATTCTTTATATACTTTATTGAGTATATACACGATTAAAACCAATCACTAGCACTTTAGTGTTTGTTCATAATACTTACAATCCACACGTATCAAATTCAAGTCTGTAGTAGAGTTAATCATTCTCTATCTAGTTCCATATCCCAACTCTTTTGGTTATTCATACCATGTATCAAGTAATCAAGAAGTAACATTCTATCAAGTAAATATATGCAAGATTTGCATATACACATCAAGACTCTTTCAAGTTTATTACCATACACATATATTGGTGTCAAGGCACGTACAAGATTTTATAATCTTATATTCAAGTCTTAATCCAATTATTTGGATGTTCAAGTCGTGTACAAGATTTTATCATCTTATATCCAAGTTCTCAATCCATTTCTTTGGATGGTTAAACATGTACAAGAGTTAATTATCTTATACTTCAAGTTCAAGCTAGGAAGATGAATTATACATCTTTCACGTATTATTTTCCAATCCTTTTCTTAGGACATTCAAGCTCAAGACATTAGTTGGTGCCCCTAAAGTACACAAACATTAACTTCAAGACACATAAAAGAGAGTTACTACTCTTATACTCAAGTTATCATTTAATTATGATTCAAGTCCACATTTCATTTGTTCACAAAGGGACTATTTTTCAGTACTAGAGTGTTCTACAACACTCATCTAGGCCATCTAGGGTAGTACCCTAAACCTAGACCAAGAATACTTCGAGTTCAATTTAAGTAAATGAGCTATACAACTCATACTTACAAGTTCATAATCCCCTACATAGGATATTCAAGCTCAAGACACTAATTTGGTGCCCTCTAGGTGCACAAACATAGGTTCCAAGACAAGCATAACACATAAGTGCTTGTTCATAGCACTTTCAAGACATAAAGAAGAGTTCTTCTTTTTATACTCAAGTTCCCATTTTAATTTAATGAGTAATCATGTTCAAGACTCACTTCTGATGCCCCTAAGGTGTCACAACACTTGCTAGGACATCTTATCTTAAGGCTATATGCCTTAAGAGGGATAAGCTTTCAATTTAATTTAGATTTAAAACACTTTGGTTGGAACAGGGGACCGGGCGGGCGCCTAAGGTAGACCTGGCGGCCGCTCAATAGAACACTTTTGAAACCAAAACTTCTGGGGAAATGGGCGGGCGCTCATAGGACCACCAGGCGGGCGCCTGGTACAATTTTCAGCAAACCTCAAATTTCTTTCCAGACTTAGAATTCTCCGTCCCGAGCGTAGGAGTATACTTTTACTCACAATTTAACATTACCCAAGACATCCAAACAAGTTCAGAACATTACTTTCAAGTATATATCATTCTTTTTACCGTTCCACAAATAATAGAATAATTTTCCTTTATTCCATTTAAGTATTTCACCGTCCTCAAAAGTATAAGTATAATTTTCTAATATACTAATATAATCATTTAGGGATACTTCCATTCATTTCCCCGTACCACAAATAATGATACAATTTTTCTAATAATATTTAAATCAAGTTACTATTTTACCGTCTCACGAATAGGAGTATAATTTTTCTACTACTTATACTATTCCCAGGTGCACTAACATATTCAAACAATCTTTCAAGTTCACTTCATCAATAAACTCAGGACATGTTAATACTCCCTTTGTCCCAAATTTACAAGTATCACAAAAATTGCTCAAAACACAATTTTAACAAGAACAAGTATCGGGAATAACATATATGCATGTTATTACAAGTAAGGGGAGTCAATAACTTACCTAGTCAAAAATCAAAGTTACCCAAATTAATTTCTGTTCGGCAGGAAACGCTCTATTCAGCGCCACGAATATTTATCCGGGATCAAAATCACGAACAGATGGATAATTAAGCTCGAGGAGTCGAGAATAGGAAGAATCCTAAACCTTCTTTATACACAGAGAGAGCACGAGAAAGTTTGAGAATAAAAATGCCTTTCTCAGGAGGCAAACAAACAAGATATACTTGGAACTTTCCAAGAATAGCAACTAGGCCCCTCAAGTTTTAACTTTGACAAAAAGGCCCCTAAACTTTCAACTTTGACATTTAACCACCTTAATTTTCTAAAGTAGTTAAATAATTGACTCAAATAAAATAGCATCTAAATATGCTAGTCAAGAATTTAACAAGAATTAGGATGGGCGTTACAAATTATATGTAGTGTACTGTCACCATGCCATCGGTACGGGCACGAGTACTAGTATATATATATATATATATATATATATATATATATATATATATATATATATATATATATATATATAAAGTGTCAATTATTTATATAAGCAATACTCATAAAAAACAAAATGCTCAATTATATTTGCTAACTGTGTTCGTTGAAAATTAGAAGTGTTGTAATTATTTAAACTGTCACTTTTACACATTCAGGCTATCAGTTATGAAATGCTTACAAAGATTGAATATTGTCCTTTAGTAGTTGTTAATAAGTGTAAGTATTAGTGTTTTATATCGTTTTTTTAAAGAAAAGAATAGTGTCTAAATAAGTATCCGTGTGTATGTTTAGAATCGTCATTAATAAGTGTCAGTTAATCTTATTGTCTTGAATTATCACTATTTGTGTTTAGAAGTTCTTATTTGTGTTTAGAATGTGATAGTGTTAGGGTTTGAAAAGTGTCGGTGTTGGTGTGCAGAAAAGTCGTAGTTAGTATTCAGAGGTGTCAATGTTAGTGTTTAGAAGTGTCAGTGTATGTTATGATATTATTATGTGCAGTGTGTGCTAATATATATGTGCCGCTCATTTATGGTATCGACTAAATATGGCCACCGCCTAGTGTTCATTTGTCACTTATTTACGATATTGCAATAAAGTGTTTTAGAAACTTGTTTTTCAAAGCGTTAGAAAGAAGTGATTTTTGTAATATTTAGGTTTATTGTAAATTGTACACCTATCTAGTCACAGATTAATATGAAAATAATTAGCAATCCATCCATATAATCCATATAATATATTAAACCAGAAACAATTCCAAGCCTCACAAACCACCACGTGGCTTTATGACGTGGAATTCCATGTGGTGTCATTCGATTCGCTAGCACAATTGTCATGATTTCAAAAAAAAAAAAAAATCCTCTCTTCTAATGATTTCAAAAAGAAATAAAAAATAATAAGCTGATTCAAAATATGAAGTTAATTAGTCAGTTATACGTTTTGAATTAGTCACATATCTTCAATTATATAATTACTTAGTTTAGTGAGATCAATGATAGAAAGAATTCAAAAAATAAGAATTATATGTCAAGATTAGAAGATCATGCTATCATACAAAGAGTCATTTAAGGAAACGATTTGACCAATTAAATCCTATGGCAGTTTAAACATAAATTTAAAAATTATTTGAATTTTTTGATAACACAAAAAGGCCTCATTTAAGGAGATGGTTTCAATATCTATTCATATACTAATTTAAACCCCAATTTAAAATCGCTTGAAACTAAAATTCTATCTATATTAAGAATCACTCGGTTTTGATTTACATTTCGAGTTACTACTATTTTATCCCAATATATATTTTTTTTTCAAAATGAAGGCTATTGACCCTAATATGTTCTATATTCTACCCTAAATGACTGTTACTTTTTTTTTCTTCCCACGAATGAAGGAGGAATGGGATGATGATAAAGATCTCTTTGTTCCTGGAGGGTGGCCGATGATGATTTCGTCAACCATGATGATCTATGAGTTTGCGTTGGTCATGTCACCAAGGACCTTCTTCATCAAAATGAGTCCCTGTTGACCCCCAGGTTATTCCATGTTCGATTTTTCTCTTTTCTCAAATCTGTATTTAGTTTTATGCAACATAGTTCCATTAGTGAATAATGATTAACTGCTATTTCAATTTCTAATGAGCTACTGCTATAATCTAATGATATTACGTATGATTGCTTTATCAATTTTTATGTGTTTCAGGTTGTGGATCAGTGCCGCGTGATTACGCCCCAACTGACAACGAATCTTCTTTTTACAAGGTGAGAAAAAACTAAAACCAAAATTCTATCACTCTATGTGTCATTAATTATTAATTAACGAGCACCAACAATTGCAAGAGCCATTGAATTCAAAAAAAAAACAATTTTTATAAGGTGGAATAATATTAGTTGTTTATTGCAGGTTTAGTGAGTAGATTTCATCTCAAAATGTTTTTGATCAACCATATTTCTCCCGTACACGTTTCCATAGTCTTCCTCTGCTTCACTTTTGTAATTTCTATATTCTGCCACCTGTAGAAAATATCATATATATGTTGGAATAGAGATCATCAAAGAAACGAAGAGAAGAAAATACGCTGCAGGCTAGTGAGCGGGCGCCCGGTATGTACCAGGCGAGCGCTCTTGCAGACAGTGAGCTCGCGGTTTCTGAATTGCTAATTCAGGCGGGCGCTTGCAAGACCCCAGGCAGGCGCTCGGTACCCCGATGTGAATTCGGGGAATAGCAGTATTTTCGAGATTTCTCTTATGTTTAGGTTTAGGTCTTATTCTAGGTTTGCTATATAAGCAATGTTCCGCCCCCATACTCATTGTAACTCCATATTTACATATTATAGTGCAAGATCCTAGCTTGGTAGTGCCCCCAGACGTAGTCAAACATATTGACGAACTGGGTAAACAATTTCTTGTGTTCGTTTTGTCTTTTCTTTGCTTTATTTCTTGTGCTTGTTTGTGGTGCTATTATTTTCTTGGGATATTGCTTGGGTGTTGGAAGAATCCCTCTTGTAGTGTCATAACTCCTTACAATGATAGCACCCAAACGATCCCTTGGCAACCCTTTGTGCATTCTTGTTCTCCATAGACTGATCCCCACCCCTGATTACACTTTCCCTTGACCCTGTTCTCCCTTTGTTGCTAGAACCCGGCCTTCCCCTACTAGTTGTAGCCAAGACCAATTCCGAAGTAGACGGTGTCCCCAACTTCTTTATGCGATTATCCTCGCCCAAGAGAAAGTCCTTAACATCATCATACTTCAATTTGTTCTTACCCGCTGAAGCATTTAACGCTGTCACTGTTCCGCTCCAACTTCCTGGTAAAGACGCTAGCAATTGACAAGCATGAACCTCGTCACCGAAAGTAATCTCCAACGCAGCCAATGATTCTATAACATCCATAAACTCATCGATGTGTTTAGCTATTGATCCTCCCTCTTGCATCTTGAGATTACCCATCTTGCGTATTAAATCAACCTTATTTGCAGCAGATGGAGTTTCAAATCTCTCAGTAAGATAATCCAATAGCTCCTTGGTGGTTTTCGCCTTCTTGGTAGTCTTCGCGATCCACTTTAACAAAGTAGATCGAACCACCCCTAAGGCTTTCCGATCCATGAGATCCCAGTCTTCCTGTTTTTCACTTTCCGGCTTGACTCCTGTTAGAGGCATATAGAGATCCTTATTATACAAGAGATCCTCTATTTGCATCCTCCAAAAACCATAGTCAGACCCATCAAATTTCTCCACCGCTTGTTTATCCTTTCCCATTCTTGATTTCTTGATAAACCCGGATCGTTAAACCGGAGCTCTAGATACCAGTTGTTAGGATATTTGAAACTCCATTTGCTGCAAGTAAGGTTGATTTGATACGCAAGATAGGTAATCTCAAGATGCAAGAGGGAGGATCCATAGCTAAACACATCGATAAGTTTATGGATGTTATAGACTCATTGGCTGCGTTGGAGATTACTTTCGGTGACGAGGTTCATGCTTGTCAATTGCTAGCGTCTTTACCAGGAATTGGAGCGGAACGGTGACAGCGTTAAATGCTTCAGCGGGTAAGAACAAATTGAAGTATGATGATGTTAAGGACTTTCTCTTGGGCGAGGATAATCGCATAAAGAAGGTGGGGACACCGTCTACTTTGGAATCGGTCTTGGCTACAACTAGTAGGGGAAGGTCGGGTTCTAGCAACAAAGGGAGAACATGGTCAAGGGAAAGTGTAATCAAGGGTGGGGATCAGTTTGTGGAGAACAAGAATGCACAAAGGGTTACCAAGGGATCGGTTGAGTGCTATCATTGTAAGGAGTTAGGACACTACAAGAGAGATTGTCCAATGCGAGGGGATAAATCGGTGAATGTGATAATCGAAGGTGACGATGTACTGATTCTGAGCGATAGTAGTGCGCTAGAATCATGGGTGCTGGATTCGGGGGCATCATTCCACTCATGTGGGCATGCAGGGGCGATGGAAAATTTCACTTCCGGTGATTTTAGAAAGGTCTATCTGGCGGATGGCGAGCCTTTGGAAATCAAGGGGAAGGGGGATGTCAGAATAGGAGCATCGGACGGGAAGGTCTTACATCTATACGGGGTCAGACACATTCTGGGTTTGAAAAAGAACCTAATTTCAGTTGGGCAGCTGGGTGTAGAACGTTACACGGTAACTTTTAGCTGCAGGAACTGGGTTATTACTAAGGAGGATTGTGAGATCGCTCGGGGTAATAGGTAAGGAAGATTGTACTTGACAAACACCAAGGATAGTATCACGGTGGCGTCAGCCAAGGGTGATACAGATTTGTGGCACTGTCGATTGGGTCACATAGGTAGAAGGGGGTATCCCCGGTAACTTCTCGGTTTGGTGTGTCATATTACATGACCTTCATAGATAATGGTGGGGAGTATGAGCTCAGGGAGTTTAAGGAATACGGTGATGCGAGGGAGATTCGCATGGATATTCTAGACTCGGGTGGGAGCAGGACGGTTCATGATGACCAAGGTCAAGGGGTCACTAAAGATGAACCAAATACTCCATGACCGGATATTCCGCTATGCAGATCTAACAGAGAGTGTAGATCGGATGCAAAGGCTCCAGGTTTTTCAAGAAAGGTGAAGTTGAAGCTGGGTATAGCTTCAACGGGGCTTGGAGAATAGGGGAGGAGGACGGTACTACCATGATCGAGGTGAGCACTAGGAAGACACCAAGGATGAGTTGAAGACGGATACGGGGCTGATATACGCGGTTGATCTCTAGGTGGGAGATTGTTGGAATAGAGATCATCAAAGAAACGAAGAGAAGAAAATACGCAGCAGGCTAGCGAGCGGGCGCCCGGTATGTACCAGGCGAGCGCTCTTGCAGACAGTGAGCTCGCGGTTTCTGAATTGCTAATTCAGGCGGGCGCTTGCAAGACCCCAGGCGGGCGCTCGGTACCCCGATGTGAATTCGGGGAATAGCAGTATTTTCGGGATTTCTCTTATGTTTAGGTTTAGGTCTTATTCTAGGTTTGCTATATAAGCAATGTTCCGCCCCCATACTCATTGTAACTCCATATTTACATATTATAGTGCAAGATCCTGGCTTGGTAGTGCCCCCAAACGTAGTCAAACATATTGACGAACTGGGTAAACAATTTCTTGTGTTCGTTTTGTCTTTTGCTTTGGGTTTCTTATTTCTTGTGCTTGTTTGTGGTGCCGGGTTTTCTTGCGATTTGTTTGGGTGTTGGGTTGGAAGGGTTTTTTCCACAACAATATAGCGATTCTAAACATATTGGTTACAATAGTTCAACTATTTCAAATCTACTCACTCCGTCCAAGACTAAGTTTTTTTTTTTTTTTTTTTTTTTTTTATGTTTGTCTGAAGGAACTTTGAGCAGTAATTATAGGTTAATCTAATTATCTTAATGAAAATTCAAAAATTGTTATTGATAGTATTTATAATGGTGTACCAATAACAAATTTTAGATTTTCATTAAGATAATTAGATTAATATGTAATTATTGCTCAAAGTTTTTTCAGACAAACAACAAAAAAGCTAAAAACCTTAGTTTGGGACAGAGGAGTATCAAAGAAAAGCTAATGTTATTTTTTTTATTTTTATTTTTGAAACAGCTAACGTCAATTTAGATAGCATAACATTTCATAGACCTTATAATTACCTACCATATGTCCAAATTTTTAGTCACCTTACAAACTTTTAATAACAACAAAAATGTCAAGTGGTTGACTTATTAAATGTTTAACACTTAGTATATACTCCATTTCTCTCGAAAGTTAGTCCCTCATATTTTGTTTTTACTATGAATACGAATGAAATTTAAACAATAATTTTATATTTTTATTAGTTATTCTAATGAGAATTTAAAAATTGATAATGATATTATTTATAATAATATATTAATAACAAATTATAAATTTTTTTTATAATAATTAAAAGTAATCTAAACTATTATTAAAAGTTCATTAATAATAACAACGAAAAGAAAAAGATTAACTTTTTTAAAATCAAAAACATTTATTGTTATTTTAGTCTTTCCCTCAAAAGCACCACTATTTTTATATGTAGATTTGCAATATAAAAAAACAATTGCTAGTAACGTGCATAGTACCTTAGTGGGTCTTGAGTCTTCTTTGGCGACCATATTCACAACTTGATGTGTCACTGAGTGCCGAAGTCAGTGGCCTACGTGTTCGGGAATTGGATATCTCCGTATCCACTAGTTCATACTAGCAATTTTTAAAATAGAAAAAATAATAAACACATGAAATAATAATATGAAAGAATAAGAACACCATGAATTTGTTCACCCTGTTCACCATCCCTATGGCTACATCTAGAGGCACCAAGCCAGGATATCACTATAATAATATGTCGATTGTAACAATTTACACATACACTCACACAAATCTAGTATGGCTACTCTCCAATAACAATCTAACCACATTATTATCTTCCCCCAAGAATACACAAACACGGTCATGTCCGAATTGTAGGATCGCCCCTCATGGCTCTCCTAGGCCCCCGGCCCCCTCCTAGACACTATTTTGTGCTCTCTCTTGATATCCTAACTTTCTCCTACACAAAGTAAGGTACAAAATATAATGGTGGCTGTCACAATATAATTATAGGGATACAAAACATATTCCTGATAAAAAAAAACCTAATTACCCGGAGTCCCAGAAACACAGAAGGAGTATAATTAGTTTACCAAAAGGAAACAAAGTCATATTGGAAACTAATTCCTTCACCCAATACACCTTTTCCACGCCAACTCCTATTGTCCGGCCCAACTCCAGCCTTTTCTGGCTTTCAGGCGCCCGCCTGTAGTCTTCAGAGAACGTGCAGAATTTTGCCTTAGGTAAGCGCCCACCTGCTCCTGCTAGGGATGACCAAACCGGCCCGGAACCGTAAAACCGGACCGGAGAAGCCCGGAACCATAGCAAACCGGCGAGTAAACCGGAACCGCCAGTCATCCAGGCCGGTTAAGGTTCACATAAATGGCAAACCGGAATCGGACCGGAAATCCCTTGTTTTCAATAAATTTTAACTTGTTTATTCATTATTGATCGGAATCGTACCGGAACCGGATTGTGGTAACCGGAACGGGATCTGGGGTAAGCAAGGGCCGGTCAAGGTTCACGTATATGCCGAACCGGAACCGGAGTTGGCCATCCCTAGCTCCTGCGACTCTTTCTTGTTTTTGACTCTCTCCTTGGTTTTGACACAATTCCCAACACTACGGTCGTGATTGTTGGGACTTATGCCTAAGGTTTAAGCGACGATGACGATGGAGGATAGAAAGAAATTAATAGTACTCCGTCTACTAAAGAAATCTAGCTCAAGCTGTATTTGATGTTAATTTCTCACGCAGAGGTTACGAGTTTGATTCCCATTCATCAAGGAAGATTTGTGTTAGCCTATTTATAGGTCCAGTTGTGGCTATTATAGTATTATAAATTAATATAAATAAAAAACATATTTTTGCATTTTTTTTTTAGAAAATAATATTCCTCCATCCCAATTGTTTGGTAACCATATTAAGATCTTAATTTGGAACATATTAAGAGATTATCAAATTAAGATTATTTGATAATGAAAGTTCAAATCTCTTAATAAATTAAGAATGTCTTAAAAAAGGTCAAAAATCTTAAGCTATACAAGCAAGTCTTAACCTCTTATCTATTAATACGGTAAGGGGGTGAGTTTTATAACTTTTCTAATTATTACAATATTATCCCCTCCTTCGACATGTCGTTACTTCTGGACACTATATCTACCTGCTTCTTTTATATCCTATGCGCCATATTCACCCCTCCCCATAATTCTTCAAGTATCTCTCACATGTGAAGGTATATTTTTTGAAATTATTTTTTGAATAGGTATTATAATTTGTTTTGAAAAAAACAAAGACAACTGTATTTTGATTAATTATGTTTGAAAATACTCCCTCCGTCCCACCCGAGATAGGATTTTGGTAAACTTGACTTTACTTTGACCAAGTCTTTTGAAGAAAATATAATAATCCAAATAAAAATTTAAAAATTATTATTGTATCACAAGTAATAATACTCTCAATAACAATTTTTAAATTTATATTAGGATAATTATTTTTAATTTGAATTACATGGTCAAAGTATAAAAAAGCTACCAAAATCCTATTTCGAGCGGGACAGAGAGAGTATATTTTATTAGCTATTGTAAGGTTTTTCAGAAAATATAATTGAGTTATAATGATGTTGACGTCAAAGCTGACTTGATTTTAATGTTAGACATCTGTCGTGAATTGATCTTTTTGTCATTTGACTGTATCAAAATGTTCTTTCTATTACTATAATTTAGGCTTAAATATGCGTAACCAGAAAATGGCTAGTAAAGCAAGTATTCAAATATTTAAAAAGTTTGAATAGTTAAATGTGAAGACCATTTTGATACAAAATCAATTAAACATATCAATAAATTTTATGAGGATAGAGTTGGAATTCAGATTATATTCAGATATAAGTGGCTTGTCATTATCAAACACAATAATCAACTTCAGCACTTAATTTTAAGATAAGCACAATTAGATTTTCAGCTCTTACAATTCAGCAACTTAATGATTTCAGCTCTACTTTTTCAGCTCTTACATTTTCAGAGCTTATTTTCGGTTTTACCAAACAGGGCCTAAGTATCAAGATTATGATAAGTGGGAAAAGAAAAAGAAAGTGGAGTAAGATATACCCCCTCCGTCCCACCCGAATTAGGATTTTTGGGTTGAGCACGGGGATTAAGGAAAAAGTGTTAGTGGAGTAGGTGTTGTGAGTATGAAAAGTGAAATAGGAGAGAGAAAGTGAGGTGTAGAATAATGAGTGGAAAGTTGTTGTGAGTGTGAATGTGAGTCATGTTAAATAAAAAACTTCCATTTTTAGGTTGTCCTAATTCGAATGGGACACCCAAAATAGAAATTTATCCTAATTCGAGTGGGGCGGAGGGAGTACTAAGTAAAAATTTATTGTGAGTGTAAAAGTAGTTTTATTGAATAAATAATTATTACATTTAAACTTCTGTTTTCATGTGTCTGAAAGTGAATACTGCCTCCGTCCCACTTGAATTAGGACAAATTTCTATTTTGAGTGTCTCATTCGAATTAGAACAACCCAAAAATGGAAGTGTTTTATTTATTGAGACCCACATTCACACTCACAATAAGTTTTCACTCATTATTCTATACCCCACTTGCTCTCTCCTACTTCACTTTTTATACTCACATCACCTACTCTACTATCACTTTTTTCTTAATCCACATGCCCAACCCAAAAATCATAATTCGAATGGAACTCAAAAATCATAATTCGAGTGGGACGAATGGAGTATTTGCTAATAAACACTAAAAATGTAATATTCTAATTTCAATTAGGATGGGGAGTACGGTCACTGAAAAAGTCAACATTGTATCACTGAGTGCCGAAGTCAGTTTCGTACATCTATAATAATATAATAACAATTTTTAAAGAATTAAAACTCTTTTCATGAACAATTTTATTAAGTCAAACATGCTACACCACACCAGTCAAACATGCTACACTGCAATCCGTCACGATTGTATTCCTTCTTGGCAAAGTGTTAACAAACACAAATTGATCAAATAACAAAAGTAGTCAAGAAAGACAGCTCCCATTCCATTTATCTTCACTCACCCAATATATATATATAACCACCCAACTCACAATTCCAACACCACCCAAACTCCCATCTCATTCCAAACATAAAATATTGAAACAGATTGAAGTTCGTTGATCATCAACAATGGGTGCAGGTGGCCGGATGTCGGTTTCCAACTCCGATCCCAACGTCGTAAAACGCGCCCCGTCCACAAAACCGCCCTTCACTCTAGGTGAGTTAAAGAAAGCCATACCACCCCACTGTTTCAATCGCTCCCTTTTCCGTTCCTTCTCCTACCTTATTTCCGACCTCTTCCTCTCCTTCCTTTTCTACTACGCCGCCTATTTCTACATCCCTCGCCTCCCTCAATCTTTAGCCTACGTCGCTTGGCCCGTTTATTGGGTTCTACAAGGATGTGTCCAAATGGGCTTGTGGGTGATAGGCCATGAATGCGGTCACCATGCTTTCAGTGACTACCCATTACTGAATGATACAGTTGGTTATTTGCTGCATACTTCTATGCTCGCCCCTTACTTTTCTTGGAAATATAGTCACCGTCGTCATCATTCCAACACTGGATCCCTTGAAAATGATGAATCATTTGTCCCAAAAACGAAGTCCCAACTCACACCTACCGCTAGATTGCTCAACACCCCACCTGGCCGCCTCTTGAGACTTACTATTCTTTGCACAGTTGGATGGATTTTGTATGTGTGCTTTAATGTTTCTGGGAAAAAGTTTGAGAAGTTTGCCAACCATTTTGACCCACAAAGTCCAATCTTCTCAGATCGTGAGCGCTCTCAGATTGTCCTCACTGATATTGGTCTTCTCGTCGCTTGTTACGCAGTTTACAATGTGGGGGCGGCAAAAGGATTCGCATGGCTGTTTTGCATCTATGGAGTTCCTCTAGTGATCGTGTACGGGTTTCTAGTAGTGATCACATGGTTGCACCACACTCACCGGTCACTTCCACATTACGATTCAACAGAATGGGATTGGATAAGGGGAGCTTTAGCGACAGTCGATAGAGATTACGGTGTTCTGAACACAGTTCTTCATCACATTACGGATACTCATGTAACTCACCATTTGTTCTTCACAATACCACATTATCACGCGATGGAGGCGACAAAGGCGCTCAAGCCAATTTTGGGAGAGTATTATCAGTATGATGACACTCCTGTTGTGAAAGCTATGTGGAGAGAAGCTACTGAATGTTTCTTTGTTGAGAAAGATGAGAATGAGAAAGATAAAGGTGTTTATTGGTTCAACAACAAGATGTAAAAGAGAAGAATTAATTTGGCAATGCATGCCGTGCCAGCCTTGGAAAAATGGACTTGGGTTAGGGCACATGTTTTAGACTCTGAATATAGACCGTTGTAATGTTTTTCCTTTTGTTTCACTTGATAATTTTCATCATTATTTGAAACGTTCAAATTGCTTGAATAACTGAAGCTATACTCCTTCCGTCCCATTTTAATATACAAATACTTTTATTTTGGTTGTCTCACTCAAAAGTTACAAAGTCTCAAAAGCGTAACTTCTTTAAACAATGATTTTTAAATAAACATAACTTGTTATACTCACAACGACTATTCACTTACTATTATTTATCTTACTTTCTCTCTCCTACTCAACAATCTATACTCACAAACATTACATTTTCACTTTTCCTTAATTCCGGTACACAATTTTAAAGTTGTAACTTAAACTTGGCCGGATGAGGAACTATATACATACATACTTTCGCTTGAAGATGAAAAGAAGCCACAAAAAATTGGACGCTCCAAAATAAATACTCCGTCTGTTCCGCTTTAAGGTTTTTACTTTTCTTTTTAGTCTGTCCCAATTTAAGGTTCTTACTTTGTTTTATTACCTAAAATGGAAAGTAGGTCCTACTTGTCATTCTCACAACAAAAACTCCTCACCCACTTTCTCGCTCCCACTTTATTTTTCATACTCACAACATTTACTTTTTCTTAATCTCCGTGCAAAGTCAAACTAAGAACTTTAAATTGGGACGGAATTGTGACGGAGGGAGTAGTAATTTAAAATTAAGCAAGCACGAAAGTTAAGTCCTACTGATTTTATAGATTTTAACCAATCTTTTTGTTAAAACAAAAGTAGAGAGGTGAGGATATAATTGTCTAAACAATATTTATAAAGCAAATGAGTGAAAAGTAAGTTGTGTAAGTAATGGTTTTTTTGTAATTAAATAAACTTTTTGAGCGCAAGATTATCCAAGGCACTATTCATATTTTTCCATTTATGGAATGAAACAACTAAAAACTTCAAACTGTGACATAAAAAAAAAAAAAAAAAAAAAAGTAAGAACCTTAGTTGAAAAAAGTTAGTGGCCTGCCTGCCAATGTTGAACCTTTTTCTTTATTGAGCCACCAATGCTGAACTTGAAAATAATTGAGAGTGAAAAATGAAACACAGTGGCGCACTGGGACAGAAACAACAAATTCATACATTGAAATTTGAAATAATGGGTTGGTTGCATAAACATTGCATTGGGTAAAAACATCTGTAATAATTTTTTCTCGATCACATGATATTCGTAAACTGTGTTGTTGAAACGTTGGATGTCACTTACAGATGTTCACCTAGGGATGGCAACGGGTCGGATACGGTCCGGATATAGCCAAATCCGAACCCGGCCGGAGAAAGTGCCACTCATATCCGAACCCGACCGACCCGACGATGATCAAACACGTATCCGTCCGGCAGCCTCGATGTAGGAATTGAAGGAGAAGAGGGATCTCGAACACACCAATGATGAATCAAAACTGAATTGAATTTACACATTGCTATCATTTTAACTAAAACCCTTGATTAAAAACCCAGGAATGAAACATACCTAGTGTAGAAGACTAGAAGTCTTTTCCCTGAATTCAAATCACCAGAGACTTATGAACTTCAATCCCGTCTCGATTTCAACCTAAACCCACAAAAACAATGCAGATTAATTCAAGAAACCTCAAAATATACTCAAGAAATTAATCAATGCAAAAGATCCTACAAAGAAGGCCATCAAGAGAAATGAAGTTTTTTGCAACAAACCCCTAATCTCGAACACATACCTTGGATGGGGGGGGGGGGGGGGGGTAACCGGTGTCGTAGACGGTGGTGGCCGGAGAGGTCGTCACTCTCCCTGTTCAATCGCCCAGTCGCCCTCTCTCTCTCTCTAGGCAACGGTGAGTTTGATTTGGGAAACCTAAGAATCGAACATCGCTCGATATACAAGGTTAGGGGAGTAATAATGTTAGAAAAGTAAGGGTAAAATGGTAGATAGCATCATATAAAACTACTCGGGTCAGATACGGGCGGATCTCTGGCAGCTACCGAACCCGCCGGATTTTGAAAAGCTATTACCAAACCCACCCATCCCCGGTTGGATTGTCTCGGATACGGATCGGGTTCGGTAAAATTGCCATCCCTATGTTCACCCACCAATATAATAAGAAGCTTTACTTTTAATTCGACTTGCACAGCGCATGCAATGTCTGAAACCACTGGGTGCACACTCCAAGATAGGTAATCCCTTCCAATGTTGAAACTGCACGCTTTGCAGCTAAATGATTGGATGCGGGACATAAGCTTACCGCAAGCATTGATGTGGGATAATTGTCTCCAAGAATATCAAGTTTTATGTCGCAAGATAATGTGGAAAATGGTGTTGACGGAGATGATGCAACATAAAAAAAGAAGGATCAAAAAGCGCTTGCTCTCATCCATCAGGGTTTAGATGATAAGATATTCGAGAAATTGCTAATGCAACTACTTCTAAACAAGCATGGGATATTCTCCAAGCCTCATTCAAAGGAATTGATAAAGTGAAGAAGGTGCGTCTCCAAACATTGCGAGGTGAGTTTGAATCTTTAAGAATGAAAGATTCGGAAATGGTTTCGGATTATATTTCAAGAGTTTTGGCGGTTATTAATCAAATGAAAAGGTATGAGAAAAATGGAAGATATTCGGATCATTGAAATAATTCTACGTTCGTTGGATGCAAAATTTAATTATATTGTTGTGGCTATTGAAGAATCCAAGAATTTGGATACCATGACCATTGATGATCTTACTGGATCATTGCAAGCACATGAAGATAGAATAGTTCGACCCACTCAAGAGATGGTGTAACATGCTTTAAAAGTAAAACTTTTACTAAGCGAGAAAGAAGCGGGCCAAGGAACGTCCCAAAGAGGTCGAGGACGTGGAGGAGGTCGAGGACAAAGCCAAGGTAGAGGTCGTGGTAATGGTAGAGGACGGCCGAGGCGATGCCAGTTTTTGCTCCAACGGAACAAGCCAAAATTTTAGCCATGGAAGAGGCCGTGGACGAGGAAGAGGTCCAAGAAGAGGAGGAAGACAAAATCAACAAAGGTATGACAAATCCAATGTTGAATGTTATAATTGCCATCGATTTGGGAATTATGATTGGCAATGTAGAAACAATGTGGAGGACACAAGTAATTTTGTGGAGAGAAATGAAGAAGAAGCAAGTCCCTCCGTGCTTCTCGCTTGCAAAAGCAATCAAGAAGAAGAGATGGATAAGTGGTACCTTGACTCCGGCGCAAGCAATCACATTTGTGTGAGAATAAATTTGTTTGTGGATCTTGACGAATCAATCGGTGGAAAGTTCACTTTTGGGGACTCTTCACAAGTCCAAGTCAAAGGAAGAGGTACGATTTTAATTCAATTGAAAGATGGTAGTCATCAATTTATTTCCAATGTTTGCTATGTGCCGGAAATGAAAAGTAACATTTTGAGTTTGGGACAACTTTTGGAGAAAAATTATGATATTAATTTGAAAGATAAAAGCTTGTCCATGAAAGATGAAAATGGGAAATTACTTGCCAAAGTACGAATGACAAAAAGCATGATGTTTTTGTTGAATATTCAAAGTGATGTCCCAATGTGTTTGAAAGCTTGCTTTAAAGATTCATCTTGGTTATGGTATATGAGGTTTGGACATTTAAATTTTGATGGGTTGAAATTGATGTATAAAGAAAGAATGGTGAAAGGCTTGCCTACCATAGCCCATCCAAATCAAATTTGTGAAGGATGTCTACTTGGTAAACATGCAAGGAAGAGTTTTCCAAAAGTGTTTATGTCAAGGGCTAAACATCCATTGGAGTTGGTTCATTCGAACGTGTGCGGACCTATCAAGCCATCTTCACTTGGTAAGAATAATTATTTTTTGTTGTTTATTGATGATTATTCTCAAAAAACTTGGGTCTATTTTATGAAGGAAAAATCGGAGGTGTTTGAAAATTTCAAGAAGTTCAAGATTATGGTGGAGAAAGAAAGTGGCTATGAGATCAAAGCTCTTCGGTCCGATAGAGGTGGTGAATTCACCTCTAATGAATTCAAGAAGTTTTATGAGGAGAATGGAGTTAAACGCCCCATGAAGGCTCCTTATTTGTTGGTTTTTGATGCATCATGCGCAGCAGAATAAAACATGTAAATCAAACACCAATGAGCTCGGATCCGTGCATATTGATTAAATTAAATACAAGATGAAAGAAAACATACCCTTGAAGACCGAATCCATGAACACGGACTTTAAGGTGCTAAAGCAAATACCCTCTATCGGTATCCACACGTCGAACGGATATCAAGAACACCTTCTTGATCTGAATTGCTAGACCCAAGGCTTGATGAAGAAACGATTTATTCGTAGGAATTATTTTGCTTCATTGATTATTGTATTTTGATGATCATAGATCACAAAATAAATAATCCTACCTCTCTATAATTTATTGTTTCTAAAACAATCATTGGTTTCCAAAATCAACATTAGAGGCTGTCAAACCCGGATGCATATCTTATATGAGGGTCTGACCTAATTCCGTTTGGGATCAGAATTCCTTGTCGTACAAGAAATCAGTACAGACTGTACAGTTACGGGGAGGCAGCCGTACGGCGCACCAACCTGCCGTACGGTAGCCAAGTCTAAATTCCCAGATTTTTCACCTTTTTCCAATCCGTTCTATTGTGTGTGATCCAATAGGATTATGTTGGGTATGCTTATCACTTAACCCTCTTATTTATGTTAGAATTGATTGATACCATCACCTGAGTATATTTTAAGGACTTTGTAACCCTATGTAAGAAGTTTTATAACTTTAATTTTTAGCTAAGTCCTTCTTATAGACTATGCTTAGTGATTAGGGCTTATACTTTGAATTTGAGGTCTCATGTGCAAATGACTAAGTGTGATGCGCATGACTTTCATGTGCAGCACCCATATGCACACTCAATGCGCATGGCTTCCATGCGCGCGCAGATTTGCCTTAGTCAATTCTCTTATTTCCTGACCTCATATTCTAGAAGCTTGGAAAGCGTCAAGTCAAGCTACGCTTTTTGGAATGAGCCAAAGTGCTGATGTGTACATACGACAAAACAAGCACACTCAGCATACACGTAGATGGAGACGCGCATCAGTTTGAAATTTCAAATGAAGACAGCTGTCATCCTTCTAGAAGAAGTTTGAATTTTGTCTTCTTGCTCTATCTCCAACGGCTATAACGGACACCTGCGCACCAATCACATTGTGCCAGCTCATTGTCCTTGGTCAGAGCTCCAACGGCTAGTTTTTGAAGCTCCGCTATAAATAGCCTGCTCATCCTCATTTTCCAAGCTGCTTGTGCTTTGCTTTCAAAAAGAAACTTTGAAGATTTGAAGATTGCTTGCTCATTTCCAGAATTCTCAAGAACAGCCTTCATACCTTCATACCTTACCAAGCTCAGATCCTAAAGCCTTGTATCACTAGAATATCTTGTGCTCTTCATCTCATAGATTTATAGAGCCCAGATTTCTGACACACACACACACCTCTTGAAGTTCCGATCTCATCGATCAAACTTCTAGAGATACACCGGTTTTGTCTAGGATTTGTTCTTTAAAGCATAGATTTAGTTTTGAGTTTTTATTCTTGTAATCTTGTAAAAGCTCATCAATCTAATACAAATCTCTTCGTTAGAAATCCATGACTAACCATCTTGGTAGAGGACGTAGATCTTTCCCGATCGAACCTCTCCAAATAGCTTGTCTCGATATTCTGTTTTTCATTCTACATTTAAGCTTTTCTGATATATTGCTTTGTTTGATCTTTGTAGATTTTCTGGCAATGTTTGAATTGTGTTTGTGTGTTTTTTGCCTTAGTACCATTTTGCGCCCCTCTTTAAGCTAAATTTTGTGTGTGCGTTTTTACACTCCTGCGCATCAGTGATTGCTTTAAGTTTCCGCTGTGCATTTCACACTCTTGTTGCGCGCTATACTTAGCCAAAATTATAGCTGTGCGCATTTGCCTTTAATTTGCAAAAGGGTTTGAAAAGAATTTAAAAACGCTATTCAACCCCCCCCCCCTTTCTAGCATTTTTCATACCCTTGTTGCCCCTTTGGGACCAACAGAGTATACTAAGTTGACAACGAGTCCGAACCATTCAGAACCCGTAAGTCATAAGCGAACTCTAGCAAGACATTATGACTACCAATTAGTGTAACTTTGAAAGTCCAAAGTTACCTTTATAGAACATATCACAATCCCTTTGTCACACGATATCATATTGGACATAAGTCATGGTCCATATCAACTTATGTTGTCCAATGCTTTCTCGATCCTGAGTAGATTGATATGAGCAAATGACATTGAACACTTCAATTTATTTGGGTACGGCCGTACACTAACATCAATCTCACTCATCGAGTGGCCAAGTAGATATCTCTCTTGAGAGAGGGACAAATCCCATCTTGACTTATCATTCTTCCCTACAAGAATCCGATTATGCTAATCGTAGCCTTTATAACTACCTGGTTAAGGGTAGCGTTTAAGTACGTCAAACATAATGTTCATCATGTGGAAGACCATGATAATCTTAGGTCTAAGGATATAAAATGATATAACTATTATGAGATTTAATTATGACATTTGACCATGACATAAATCTCATAACGGGTCTATCCACTACCTTGTTCTCCAACAAGTACCCACAGGTTTAATCCGCATCCTATGCACCATAATCATCATATGATTATCCATAAACTCATGCCAGCCCTTCATAAGTGCTAGGGACAATGATTATTATAATAAACATGCAAAAGATATAATAATCGGGTTTATTATCTCTGTAACAATGAAACTATGATATAACGCATAGGCCGTTTCAAGGGCCTAGGGCATAATATCCAACATTATTCACCCCAACAAAATGGAGTGGTCGAGAGAAAGAACCAGAGCATTCTCAACATGGTGAGGAGTATGTTGAAAAGCAAGCATGTTCCATGAGAATATTGGGCAGAAGCTGTCAGTTATGCCATTTATTTGATGAGTCGAAGTCACACCAAAAGTGTTCATAGAATAACGCCACAAGAAGCTTGGAACGAATACAAGCCAAGTGTCTCACATTTGCAGGTCTTTGGGTGCGTTGCTTATGCACATGTTCCGGATCAAAGAAGAAGTAAGCTTGATGATAAGAGCCAAAGGTATGTCTTTCTTGGTTACGATGAAAATTCAAAAGCTTACAAGTTGTATAATCCAAGTAATGGCAAGATCGTGATTAGTAGAGATGTTGAATTTGATGAAGAAAGTGAATGGGATTGGAATGTTCCAAATGAAGAATATAGCTATAACCCATTTTTTTTTATGATGATGATGAAGAAGAAGTAGAAAAAGAGGATGTGGTACAACGTGTTACTCCAACACCGTCATTACCTCGAGAGAATGGTCCAGATATTGAAGCAAGTTCAAGCAGTCAGCCTCAAAAGTTCAGAACAATACATGATTTGTATGACAACACGGAGGTACGAGATTTAAGTGAATTCACTCAATTTTGCTTATTTACCGAAAGTCAGCCTGTAGGTTTTAATGATGATGTTGAAAATAAATGTTGGAGAGATGTCATGAATGAAGAAATTAGAGCAATTGAGAAGAATGGTATATGGGAGCTTGCATACCTAAAGGCAAAAGCACTATCGGAGTGAAATGGGTGTACAAGATAAAGAGCAATTCCAAGTGAGAGATTGAGAAATACAAGGCAAGATTGGTGGCAAAAGGGTACAAGCAAAAGGCCGGTATTGACTATATATGATGAGGTGTTTGCTTCGGTTACACGTCTTGAAACTATTCGACTAATTATTTCTTTGGCGGCCCAAAATCATTGGAAAATTCAGCAAATCTACAACTTAATTTGCAATTTCTTGCGCTTTTGTGTGTGAGTTTAAGCCATTGTCGGCTTGTTTAAGAAATTCTCTTCACTAGAATTTCTTGTTGATTGTTCCGCTGCTTCAAACATTTAAAACCCAACACACCTTTAATAATGTCAACATCATATATATAGTATCAAATCTTTATTTTCTTTTTCCTTTTGGTAAGGTAATTGTTTATTTCTTCACATAAGTGAAAATGTATCCTAATACAATAGGCACCTTAGCATTGTGTGCACAAGACCTTAACCATGCACTTAGGGCTCGGGACCAGTCCTAGATTGCCCAGCCGGGCTTCCTTTACTAGTGGTAACGGAACTCCCTGTCCCGGTAGTTGTGTGACTCTGAGTCCCACCGGAAGCGGCCGCTGCGTTCTGTGAATATGCTTCTTGCTTTTGAAGCTCAGCCTGCCTTATCTTATCATCCTTCCTTTGTGTGGCCGTTTCTCTTTCTGTTGGATCAATTGTGTTGAATATTTCCACCTGTTTATAAATAAATCAAAGAAATATATACTTTATATGGGTACACATTAAACTAACAACATATAATTTGTGGCAAGTCAATTTTTAAGTATGTGTCATGCAATATCGAGGAAAATGAGATCAAAATAGAAAGTTGAAAGATGGTTATATTTACATATACAGTAATACCTTATCTCACAATTAAAAACTTATGGATTTTGATTGTTATCGATAAGATGACACAAACTATATACATGTGCTGCATCACTTGAACATGATTGTTTTTCAATTTTTTGCTTTCTTTTAGCTCCTTGCATCTACAATTTTTTCTTTTAGTAACGAAGTTTTTTTCGTCTTCTTTTTTCTTTTCTTTTTTTGAGAAAGAAAAAATTAAATGTGACCTTTTATGAAAAATAGGAATATGAATTGAGTTGGTAAGTTTTGTACAAAGAACATACAAAAAAACAACAATAAAGTCTTGTATTAATCTACAAGACATTGGCCGATACATGCATTGGAATGTTCTGAGATATAACTATATCATGATATTAAACAATTTTATGTATAATGGTGTTACAGATTAATATACACACATGCGTATATAATGGGACGTGTTGTTATTTTGAGTGTCCCATCTGAAATAAGACATCCCTCAAAATAGATAGTTTTTATTAATTTTTATTAATGAGACTCACCTGTCATACTTACAACAATTTTTCATTTATTATTTCCTACCCAATTTCTCTCTCTCATTCATATTCACGACGCATACTTTTCAAACCACTTTTTACAAATATTATTCCTTAATTCTCTTATCGGGACCAAAAATTATGTTTTAGATGGAACGGATGGAGTATATATTTTTCAATAGTTCACGATACTGAGATAAAGCATAGGAAGTTGAATACTCCCTCCATACCTCTTTTAATCTATAAAATTAATTTGATATTATAGTTGTCTTACTTTAATCTATAAAGTTTGAAAATGTTGTTAATACTTTTTAAATAGTAGAACTCACTTGTCATAATCACAACAACTATCCACTTACTATTCTCTTCTTCATTTTCTATCTCCCACTTAACTATTTACACTCATAACAAATCACTTTTTCAATAACTTTTTAATTCATGTATCAAATCTTATTTTATTTTTGTAAATTAAAGAGAAACAGATGGAGTATAAATAAATTAATTAAACCTTCTCCTCAATGAGAGCTTTTGTCTTTTCCATGCCGGACTTAGCTGACGCAGCGATGTTGGCAATCGTCTCTTTGGCCGATTCCATTGGACTTGACGACTCCAATGCACCTTTCTGCAGTAAAAGGTTTGAAATCTGTTTACAGGTGCATCAATAAAAATTTGAATAGTTTCATGAATTTATTTTTATCATAATCTTTGTAATTAAATTAATCATCAAATTTAAAATGAAAAAATATATTTTCACGACTGAATATGCATAAACATAAAGCATATATACATAAATTAGACCTTCTCTTCAATGACAGCTATGGTCTTCTCCATGCCAGACTTTGCAGATGCAGTAATGTTGGCAATTATCTCTTTCGCCGGTTCCATCGGAGTTTTCCCGATCTGTTGTGACGACTCCATTGCATGTTTTCCAGCCTGCATCTTTACTCTACTTCAATATTATTATCAATATTCTTTTTCTAGTTTGCTTCAAATTAATGAGAATAAATCAGATTCATATAGAATTTTTGTAGCAGAAAAAACGAAATTTTTGGTTAAGTTATATGGCTAACATTGCATGCGGATTTTGAGCATCTGTAAAAACAATGCGGAAGGTGGAAAACTAAATTTATCAAGCTTAAGACACGTAACAAGATGTGTCAAAAGAACAGGTATTGCCAATTCTTAAGAAAAATATGGTTGTCATTACCCATCGGATATTATTCATCTATCTATGAGGAAAATTAGTTTTTCCATTAATTATAACAAATTTACTTTTTTTTAATATAATTTTACTCTTAAAATAGCGAGATTATGCCTTAAAACAGTGAGTTTAGACCTTAAAACACTTAGAAATAAAATAATGAGTTTATTCTTAAACAGTTAGTCGAATTTAGGCCTTAAAACAGTGAGTTTAGGCCATAAAAACAAGTTTGTATATTTAAAAACATGACTTTTTATAACTTATACAAAAACTAGTTTCCATTAAAATTCCCTATTCATATTTTACTAGGATCATTATATTTAGGCCAAAATATGTTTATCTCTCTCAGCTATACACTAAATTCTACTTTCCACCCCTGCATGAAATTAGTCTAATTTTGATGCTCAATGTTAAAATTATTTTGCATTTCCCCCTTAAATCCTAATAAATGGTAAAATTTAATAAAGTTGGTCATGTGTATATGCATTTAACATGAGAGATATTTGCGTCTTTTGACTCTAAAACTTAAGGGTAGTAATTCAGCTACTAAAGGTCACTCCTTCACTACAATGCCACCGCCACACTTCTACCGCAACCACGAGCATGCCGCCATTACAACTAAACCACTACCACTCTTCTTCTTCCATAATCAAAATCCATCAATATATATATACAATTATTGTACATTAAAAAAGAGTTGAAAATTAAAATAATGAAAAATTATAAGTTCCAACGAGAATTATGACTCGTTAACTTTCTAACGTAAATTAGGATTCATGGATAAAGTGAAATAATTTTAACGTTGGGTATCAAAAGTGGGACGACTTACGCTTGAGGGTGAAAAAAGTGATTTGGTGTATAGTTGATGGGGTGAACATACTTTGGTCATATTTGAATTACACTTTCACAAGCAACTCATAGATGCGAAAATAATGGTTCTCTATATGAAATGAAGTCTAAGAACAAGAAAATAGTTATTCACATTGAAAATAATACGCCAATTATGTATAGGTGGAATTCCAACTATTTGAAACATCTAATGAAATCTTCTTCCACGTTAAATATTTTCTTTGCAATGTTGTTTCCATTGCCTTGAAATAGATGTTTACCTAACCATAAAAAAATTGCTGCTTTTAATTTGAAGATTTTGAATTTTTAAAAGATTAATAAACAATTTGGACCACTAACTTGACACTTTTTATAAGTTTGGTCCCTTATAAATATTTTTTACTAGTTTGGGCCCTCATTTGATATTTTTGTCAATTTATCCCTTTTGTCTGTGGATTAATTATACAAAAATACCAAAACTACCCTTGTTATACATAATAATTTGGACCACTAATTTCATCCAAAAATGTTTTTTTTAAAAAAAAAAAAGTTAACAAAAATGTTAAAAAAGTGAACAAACTATTAGAAAGTTAACAAAATATTCCATCCGTCCCACCTCACTTGAGACTTATTTCTATTTTGGTCCGTCCCACTTCACTTGAGACTCCCCAAAATAACCATATTTTTATAATTTTATATTCAAACCACCCCACCACTCATTCTCTCTCTTCATTTTTCACCACTCAATTTATTTTCAACCAACACTACTATTTACCCCACTCATTCTCTCTCTTCATTTTTTATCACACATTTTTTTTACTTTATTCTTTTTCCTAGGTTATTGTGTCCACCTCTTAGGTCTGAGTGCGGTGGGGCGGAGGGAATATAACAAAAGTTACAAAAAAAATAATAATAAAAAATAAAAAATAACATAACTAGAAGCCCGCATGGAGTCTCATGTGAATCCAACATGGATCATACTTAATTTATATGTCCCTCCTCTTCAACCCACGTCCTTTTCCCGCCTACCCTTTTACACTCACTTCGACATTCCTTCCTCGTCCTTTTCCCTCATTTCTTTATAGAATTCGGCCCGGAGTCCTCAATCTCGTGTCCCCGTATCCTTATTCCCAGAGTACTTCCCAAATACAAATTCGTCCAAATTTATATAGGGTTAATTGCAATTTAGACCCTGAAGTACCATACCACCCTTCCAAGCGAACCCTGCTATGTTATTTTTGTCAAATCGGGTCTTCATGTTTTAAAAATTCGCCAAATAAGGCCTTTTTGACGGATTTCGTTAGAAAGTCAGTTATGTAGCATGTGCCATGCACGTGACTAACGGAATTGGGTGACTTTGAATTGATATTAGCTATTAAGGGGCCTAATGAAAATTCTAAATTCAAAAGGGCTAAAATAAAAAAAATTATCAAACTTTTAAAATAAATATTATTAAAAAAATATTTCATTGGATATAAATAAGTAATTACTTCATTAATTATTATATTAATATTGTAAAATAATTTTTATTTCCAAATTTTATGTGAGGAATATAAATAATTAAAAAACATTATAATGATTTAAAAATAAAACAAAAAATATAGGGATAGTACTATATTTTAATTAAATATGGAGAATTTCTTTGTGAGGAATATAATTAATTTTTATTTTCAATTTTTTATTAATATCTATATATAAGAATTACTCCCTCCGTCCCATCCGAATTAGGATTTTCTCTCCCGGCACGAGGATTAAGGAATAATAGTATTATATTGTGAAAAGTGATAATGAAATTGAATTAAGAGATTTAACATTTATGATTAAGCACTAATCATTTACCTAAAAACTGTCCAAATATAAAATTTGAGTACAGTCAAATTTGTTAATGAAATTCAAAATACAAATTTTAAATTTCAACCAAATTATCATCACCATTCTCTCCACCATTACTACCACCGGCCACCACACCACCGCACCGCACCGCCACCACCTAGAGCCATGCAAAACACCGGCCAAACACCGACACGCGGATTAAGGAATAATAGGAATTTTATATATTTTTAGTTAACTTGAAAATGATAGTGTATTTAAAGGGTTAAAATAAAATTGCATAATATCTTAAAGTTTTTTTTTTTTTAATAAAAAAAGAGATAATATTATTCCCACCAAATTTCATCTTATGCCAAAAAAAAAAAAAAAAAAAAAAAAAGAAAGAACCTAAACCCAGTTCATCTTCTTCCTATATATGCATCTTCATGATATTCAACATTTGGTTGGGTTAAGCAACATTTAATATATAAAAAAAAATTAAATCAAATTTCATCATTAAAAAAAAAAAAAAAAAAAAAAAAACTTTCCGTTTCCGGACGTCTTCTTCATCTCCTACTCCTCCATAACCAACCCACCGCCACTAACCACCAACCACCCTTACCATCACCACCGGCTCCACATAATTCACCAGCAGATTCATCCTAAGATCTCATAGTTCGAAAATTTCTAAAATCACATACCAATTTCGCTCTTTACCATCCAATCCATCTCTTCTTCTTCTATAGAACTCCGACGAGACTCCCGGCGGCGACTTCACCACCAAGGTCCGGAGTCCTCTCAGCAGCTCCGGCCGAGTTCCTCAACCACTCATTTCTCAAACCCAGAAAATGACTCCGACCGAACCACAATTGCCATATTCCCCATTCAAAAAAATCTCCATTCCTCAACTTCTCTATTTTTTAGTGAGCCTTTCGAATTTCCATACCTTCACCGGAAGAGCTCATGTCGTTGTCTCAACCCCAATTCAAAAAATCACAGTCCTCAAAATCAAACCCAACAACTTCAGATTCAAACCCCTTCTTCGAACCCTAATTTAGGAGGGGATTTCGATTCCAGCGATTTGGGGTAAGAATATGGATGGGAATTTAAAGAAAGGGGGAGTGGAGGATCATGGTGGTGCCTGAAGATGGAGAGGAAGGTGGTGGAGGCTGGCGACTGGCGTTGGTGAATGGTGGCGGCGGCAGGGGTGAAGTTGGGAGACAGAAGGGGTAGACAAGAGGGTATGTTTGCATTTTTTTTTCACTCTCAGATCCACAATAGTTTTAGGTTATAGGTATAAATGGTTTTCTATGCCCTTTTAAGTTTAGAATATATATTAAGCCCCTTGAAAGAAATTTTAATTTCAAAGTCACCCAATTCCGTTAGTCACGTGCATGGCACATGCTACATAACTGACTTTCTAACGAAATCTGTCAAAAAGGCCTTATTTGGCGAATTTTTAAAACATGAAGACCCGATTTGATAAAAATAACATATCAGGGTTCGCTTGGAAGGGTGGTATGGTACTTCAGGGTCTAAATTGCAATTAACCCATTTATATATGTACTTAACATTTTTGTAGTGATAAAGAATTATCTTAATATCATGTTACATTCATATGAAATGTTCTTGCCTTTGATCACTCCAATACTCATGTGATAACTCAATAATTTATAAATTAATTATATATATAAAGTTATTTATTATAATAATGTTGTTGCTAGTTTATAGTCTAATTAAAGTTGGATATTTTTGGGCGTTTGTGTTTAATGGTGAGTAGTATGTATTTGGGCTGGCTACTAGAAAAGGATAATTACTAAAATTAGACAAATTCTTATATGCGGCACCTTGTTTACGTGCGGCGGTCCCTTTTTTTTTCGTTATTTTTTTTCGTTATTTTTTTTATTTTATTTATTTATTTATTTATTTTTTGTCAACCAAAACTTTTTTCCCTCCCAACAAAAGTAACACTTGTTATAACGAAATGTAACACTTTGTTCTTTCAAATGTAACACTTTTTTTTATAAAAAATGTACCACAATTTTGCTGCAATAGATTAAAAATAACATAAAGATTGGTAACTAAACTAATGTAACACTTTTTAAAAAGGAATGTAACACTCATTTTTTCAAATGTAACACTTTTTTTTCTCCCAAAATTAACATATGATTGACAAACTAAACTAATGTTACATTTTATAAAAAATGAATGTAACATTTTTTTCTCAATTTGTAACAGTTTATATTCCTAAATGTAACATTATATATGAAATGTAACAATTTTTTATTGAGAAAGTAACAATTGAAATGCAAACCCAATTTTTTTTTTGTAAAAATGCTGTTACATTTTACTGTAAAAAGTGTTACTTTTTGAAGATGAAAGTGTTACTTTTATCAGAACAGAGTGTTACATCTCAGCTGACAAGCAACTAAAACTTTTTGTGTGTAAAAAAATATGTTTTTTTTTTAAAAAAAAAATCAAACCATATCATGACCTATGTAGTTTTATTCGTCTCGTCGAGACGAACAAAACGGTATTTTTTTTTCCTGAGTTATACATCTCAAGATATAGCATTTTAAAGTTATTGAGTTTTTTTTTAAAAATTGACACGTGGCAGAGATCTGGAAGAAGGAGGGGTAGATCTGGCCGTCGGCTGTAGCGGAAGAGGCAGGCCCGCGAAGCAGCGGAGCGGACCACCCCTTGCCGCACCGTGCATCCGGTGTACAGGAGACTAGCCCCTAAAATTATGAGATTAGTGGGCTTAATCCATTTAAGGTGAAAATAGAGGATGTAAAATACGTGTTATTTGGAATTATATTCTTTATATATTTTTTACTTTTATTTTAAGATTGCCAAATTAACTCAAGTGTGGACCAGGGAGTATAATGAAGTGGGCTTGGCCATTTATTAAGGTTCTACAAGTTGACTCAAAGCTTAAGTATAAATATTCCCCAAAACCTAGGGTATCAATACAATTGTCTTGAAGTTGAAAGAGGACTAGCGGGTAACGCGTGCTTTGCACGGGAAACCAATACTATGTCTTTAAAAATATTTTAACTATAGTTAACTAATTTAATAATCATCATTTTAACTAATACTATTAATAATAAAAATTAATTTATATGATTACTATTATTATAATAACTATTATAATTAATTAATACCATTGATAGTAATAGTTAATATATATATTAATATCAATGATTAGTCTATATAATAATAATTATTAATATAATTATTATAATAAAATAATATTATTAATAGTAATAGTTAATTGATATAGTAACTATTATGATTAATTAATATTAAAAATTAATAATCTAACTTATATAATAACTATTATAATTAACTAATACTAATAATAGTAATAGTTAATGTATGTAGCCTATTATAGTTAACCAATACTATTAATAGTAAAAAATAACTTATAAAGTAACTATTATGGTTAACTAATACTATTAATAGTAATAATTAGCTATATAGTAACTATTATAGTTAACTAATGCTAGTAATAGTAATAGTTAACTAATATCGTAACTATTATAGTTAACTAATACTATTAATAGTAATATTTAACTTGTATTGTAACTAATATTGTTAACTAATACTATTAATAGTAATAGTTAACTAATATAGTTAACTATAATAGTAACTAATACTAATAAGTAGTAATAGTTAACTATAATGGTTAACTAATTATAGTTAACTATTACTAATAATAGTAATAGTTACTATAATAGTTAACTATTATAGTTACCCTTTTTAGTAACTATTATTATTAGCTAATAGTATTAGCTAATGAAAAGAAAATGAAAAGTCACTTATTAATTAGTATGTTGTTGATGTGGCTTCTCCAAATGCAAGCTTTCTCCATTGTTTGTCCACATGTCAATACCATAGCTCTTTTGGCCAACTTTAATATATATATATATATATATATATATATATATATATATATATATATAAGATTTCACTTCGTCAGCTTAGTTACTTTTCAATTATTCACGATAATTAAGATTTGGATGATGGCTTGGGTTTTGGATCGAGATTTGATGAATTATTTTGGTGTTCCGTTCTTGATTGTTTTGAGGTAAGGGCGGCTATGCATTATCGGTTCTGTGTCAGTTATAATTTTCTTTAATGCCCATACTTTCATCGGATTCCATTTTATTGATATGTAAATTCATTGTCCGGACCAATTCCGCTATTGCTTTGATATCGATTGCTCTGTAAATATTACAGTTATTGAATGCATGCTTTATATGTTGAGCAATGCTAGGGGCACAAAACAAAATCACAAAATCATGCTCACACACTGAGGTGGCGATATTTTATTTGTTGTAGCGATAGTGGACCCGCCACACTCTAATTAAAAACAACCAATAAAATCACTACACCTAAGATTTTGTGACCTTTTTGTGCCCCTAGTATTATTCTTATATGTTATTGTAATCAAAAGTGAGATTGTTATATGCAATAGTTTTGGTGTGACTAATTTATGTGACGATCTTTGTTATTGTGTTTGTATTGGTTCGGCTCCGAGTGTGGGCGCCAAGAATGGATTTGGTTAGTATTGTTAACTCGCTGGACCCTAACATAATTAGTACATCGAACTGCGAAATATGATCGATTGATATTCAGTTTATAAAAATTTGAGTCTTATTGGTATGTCCATATTTATAATTCAGGGACTGTGTTATTTGGTAATTGTGGGGAAAGCATTTACGGCCTTTTTGGCCCAACGTGTGTCAGAATTTCTTGAGTACTAGAATAAGTATAGCAATAAGATTTATCAGTACCTTGTTAATAATCTCGCAGGTACTGAAACCATTAAAATTTTCATTGGCTTCTGTGATACTGTTCCCCTCCAATTTTAGTTTTGCAGGTGACCGATGATCGAGGTTCGAGATAGAAAAAACTGGCTCAAAGCATATTATTAATTTGGTATTATTAGTGAAGTTGAGTACTGTATTTTAGAGTTGTATACTGTAATATATTGATATTTATTGAATGAAGTTTTCAGGTCCTTACAACTAGGGATGGCAACGGGTCGGATACGGTCCGGATATCGCAAAACCCGTATCCGACCCGAGGTTGTTGACCCCGTATCCGAACCCACCCGTATCCGATTATGGCGAATCCGTATCCGCCCGTAAGATCCGCCCATTTTTTCTTTTTTAGTTTCCATTTTCTAATGGGATTTTGCAGGAATGTCGTGTTCTCGGTGCCACTGATGGTTCTCGTCTTTGTAGAAAGATTTCTAAAGAAAAAAAAACTCCCAACATCCCAAACTAAAATCACACAATGGCAGAAATCCAAGGGATTAAAGATAAGGACTTACCTGATTAAGAGGGTGGAGGGAATCAAAGACACCAGGTCGTCGTGTCGGCCAGATTCAGTAAGAAATACCATACTTTCGTTCAATCTTTGAACTTCAATCACAGTATATACCAGAGACTTATGAACTTCAATCACGTCTCAATTTCAACCTAAACCCACAAAAACAATGCAGATTAATTCAAGAAACCTCAAAATATACCCAAGAAATTAATCAATGCAAAAGATCCTACAGAGAAGGTCGAACACATACCTTGGACGGGGGGGGGGGGGGGGGTAACCGGTGTCGTAGACGGTGGTGGCCGGAGAGGTGGTCACTCTCCCGGTTCAATCGCCAGTCGCCCTCTCTCTCTCTCTCTCTCTCTCTCTCTAGGCAACGGCGGATTTGATTTTGGCTAAACCCTAAGAATCGAACATGCTTGATATATACCAGGTAAGGGGAGTAATAAAGTTTGAATAGTAAGGGTAAAATAGTAAATAGCATCATATAAAACTACTCGGGTCAGATACGGAGCGGATACGGATATAAACCTATTCGGGTTGTATACGGGTCAGATACGGGTCGGATACGAACGGATCTTGGACAGCTACCGAACCCGTATCCGAACCCGCCGGATTTTGAAAAGCTATTATGGAACCCACCCATCCCCGGCCGGATTGTCTCGGATACGGATCAGATTCGGTAGAATTGCCATCCCTAGTTACAACTCACCCCATAATTTTTATTCTCCACTTAACAACCAAATATATTATGGCTCAATGCTATTCTAAAGCTTCACTCTTGAGTTGCGGAACACTGAATTTATTCCATAGACACAAGAGGAAGATAAGGGGGGAGAATAAGAAGAGATAGAGCATTCCTTTGGGGTGCTTCAAGCTCGATTTACTAGATTTCATAAGTCGTGAGTGAGGCAGTTATTGGTAAAATTATGACAACTTGCATCATATTGCATAATAGGATTGTGAAGACGGATGAGATCGATATGGAAATTATGACGATGAGAGTGAGTTCGGAGCAAACAAACCCAATAATTAAAGGGAAGGGAAAATGGTCCCCACAAATTGATCAAGACGATACTTTCAGGTACACGAGAGAAAATTCACATGTTGGAAATAATATCACAAAATTCATGGTACGCAAACGGGCTCAAAGCAGACAAATATTATATGTAGCATTTTATCTCCTATCGTCCTTGTTTTATGTTGTATGTAAGTCATTATTCTCGTGTTTAACGTTTTAGATATCATAATTGACATTGACGTTTAGTTAGGAGTGTTTCATTTACAAAAATATGTAAATATAATAATACTAATAAAAGAAATTAGTATATTGTAATCTAGGTTAATAAGAAATAATTTTAATAATAATTTATAATATTAATTTAAATTTAATTAATTTAATATTTTCTTAATAATAAAACGTAGGAGTAGATTTTATGAAAAACGCTTTTTCACTAACGCATAGGAAAAATGAGTTTTCTAAAAGAAGCGGTGACATTTTTGTAAACAACTTACACTTGTTTTAATATAGACGGTGACATTTTCGAACTAATTGGCAAACACGTATTTGCATTGTAAATAATGTTACGAAGTGCTAGTCATTCATACTAGCGTCTATAAACAGTTAAACTGGAATTTTTGGTAATTGCCAGTGTTAATGTTACAATGTGCCAGTTATTTTTACTCGCATTTATAAACATTAAAACCGACACTTTTAAAAAGTGCCAGTTATAGTGTTAAAAATATCAATCATTTAGTCGTTTATACTTGTATTTATAAACATTGATACTGATACTTTTGATAAGTGTTAGTGGTAGTGTTAACAAGTGTCAGTCATTTACACTGACATTTATAAACATTCAAGCTAGAAGCTTTTCCTAAAGTGCAAGTAATAGTGTTAAGAATTGCCGGTGCGTGTTGTTAAAGAGTGTCAGTCGGGTGTTAATAATTTCAGCGTGTTCAATAAGTTCCGGTTAATTACAAAATTCTCACCGCGCGCTTTTAAAACAAGTGTCAGTTATTTACAAAAAATGTCACTGCCTGATTTAGAATAACTTCCACTTATTTACAAAAATATTACCGCACATTTTTGAAACGCTTGTTTTCTAAATAAAAATGTTTTTTTTTCTCAAATTTTCACAAAATGTAGTGAAGAAAAAATTGATTTATCACAAAATATTAATTTTTGTGAGAAAAATTGTTCAAAAACTAAATGGGATTTTTTTTCCAAATAATTCCCTTTTAAATCATTATCTACCTAAATGACATTTGGGAAACTTTATATACCAAAATGACCAGTTTTTGTGAAGTAGGCATTGGCAATGCCGACTTTACTGTGAAGTCGGCACTACCATTGCCGACTTTAGGTCAACCCGGTTAAGGTTAAGAATAATTAGGGGTTAAGAAGGATTAGGAGGGAATATTTTGGGGCAGAGTGGGTTTTTGTGTTGTACTGAAGTCGGCACTCACAATGCCGACTTTGACTAGGGTTTCTGAAGTTGGCATTGTAGATGCCGACTTTAGGTCTCCATAAAACACCCACAACTGGCTTCAGAAGTTTTCACTCGTTTCATATTCAAAACACAAACTTCTCTAATATCTGATTCTCATCTTTCATTTTTTTTTCTCTCCCTTTCAAGTTGAAAGCTCAAAAGTTGTATTTGGTGAATTTGATTCAAGCATCTAAGGTACATTTTAATCTTTGTTATATGTTTTTATTTGTATAATGTGAATGCAAACTAGAGTTATTAAACTATAATTCAGTAAAAAAAAAAAAAAGATGTGTTGTCCTTTAAACATTTAACATCCAACGCAAAACTCGTTAAATTTTTGATATTTCAGTTTAATTTTTGACATTTCAGTTAAATTTTTGACTTTTATTTTGTTAACATTTCTTACAATTTCCATGCATATATGATTTACAGTTTCTTAATGTATTATATTAACAATTTGACTGTTATTTGTTGACATTTCAGTTAAATTTTTGACATTTCAGTTAAATTTCCATGCATATTTCAGTTAAATTTTTGACATTTCATATAAATTTTTGAAGATCAAGAAATTTTCTTAATGTAACAAATTTTAATGATGTTATTTGTTGCATTTTTTTATATATATTTTGACTGTTGAATTAATTTGTTTAGGGGAAAATATGAGTGGACTTCCACTTATTTTCATGTGCTATTGGGGAGGAGATGATGAACACCCGTTTGCAGATAGTAATCTTGAACAGGGGCCGAAATTTCCACTTAGGGCAAAAACTCGTTGGGGTTACGAAAAATTGATTAGGAAGTTATATAAGAAAATTGATATAGATCCAAGAGATGCTAAGTTGAAAGTTATTTGTAGATATCCTTATATGATGGGTAATGGGTTTGCAAGTTACATTCCGTTTGAAGTCGAGAATGATATGTGTATGAAAGTCATGTTTGATGTTTCTGCTCAATTAGGTGGGGTAGGTAGCTTGCAGTTGTATATTATCATGGATTTTTTAGTTTTTGATAATAATGTTAACTACCTTGAGAGATATACTGGTGGTTTTGAAACACATGGGGAAGTGGAACCGGAAGTGGAACCGGAAGTGGAAGCAGAAGTGGAAGGGGAAGGGGAAGAGGTAGAGGAACGTGAAAATGATGATGATTCAGATTATGAAGGTCATATCCTTGCAATAAGTTCTGATGTTGATTCTGGATATGAAGATTGTTCGAGTCCAACTGATAGCGAGAATGAGGGTGATGATGGGGAAGGTGGTGATGTAGGAGCACACATGGTTACTTTTCAAGGTGAACCGCATAATCAAATGTATGGGAGAGCAGACTATCCATTTTACCGTGATATTGGTGAAGGGTCAGAGAATTATGATAATAGTGAATACAAGTTTGCAGAATGGAATGCGGAGAGTGATGGAATCGCCAAAGGAATTCGCTTCGCAGAGAAGATTGATGTGCAGTACCAAATAAAGAAGTACCATATTATGAAGAATTTGAGGTTCAAGGTGAGAAAGAGCACACCGCAAAAGTGGGCTATTGAGTGTTTGGTGAAAGAGTTCCCCTGCAATTTCTATGTGAATGTGAGTCTGAAGAAGGGTGGGTACTGGGAAGTAACTAAGTACAAGGGTCCACATTCTTGCTTGGCTTCAGATGTTAGCGGCGATCATCCTAATTTAGATGCTAAGTTTATAGGACGAGAAGTTTTCGATCTTGTCAAGGCTGATCCAGAGTACAAGATTAAGCTTATCATGATAAATATAAAATCAAAGTACGGTAAGGATGTTTCATATCGGAAGGCATGGTGTGGTAAACAAAAAGCCATCGCTCAAGCATATGGGGATTGGGACGAATCTTATAGAAAGTTGTCACGTTTGTTAGCAGCTATTCAAAAGTGGAACCCTTCAACCATTGTGCAGTTTTCTAATCGTCCTGACGCTGGTCCTCCAGGTTCTTTTGACCGCGTGTTCTGGGCATTTGGCCCTTGTTTGGAAGCATTCTCTCATTGCCGTCCTGTCATTTCTGTTGATGGCACATTCTTGCATGGAAGATATAAAGGGGTAATACTTATTGCTATGGGTGTTGATGCGAATGATAGTTTACTTCCACTTGCTTTTGCTCTTGTTGAAAAAGAGGACCATGAAAACTGGTCTTGGTTCTTACATCTTGTTTGCCGACATGTTATTAGGGGTCGTGAAGTTTGTTTGATATCTGATCGCCATAATGGGATCCTTGCCACTGTGGGAGAAAACGGATGGCCACGAGATGTTGTGCACAGGTGGTGCATGTTGCATTTACGAGCTAATTTCATTTATGCTCATAAGGGTGTTGGCTTAAAAGATCTTTTTTGGCGTGCTGTTAGCGCCACCCAGGAACGGAAGATGAAAAATTACTTGGCTCAGATTCGTATCATCAATCGCGAGGCAGTTAAATGGTTTGAGTTTTTGGATGTTAAAAAGTGGTCAATGGCGCATGATGGTGGATATAGGTACGGAATTAAGACTACCAATTTGTCTGAGGTTTTTAATGGTGTCATGAAAGGAGCGCGTGGGATGCCTGTTTCAGGTATTGTTGAGATGGCCTTCTATAGGTGTGTGGAATACTTTCAAAGTAGACTCTCGGGATCAATAAGGGCTTTAGGGGGGTATCCTGGTAACCCCAACGTAAATGCGAGACTACTATTTAGTCAAAGGGTCCAACAAAAGTATGACTTCAACTTGAAGAAGGCTGGGTATCATAATGTTAGAAGATTTAACAATACTGCATCAGGTGTTTATCAAGTGACAACAGGGAGACGCAGTGAAAGGGGCGGAAGGGTTCAAGTGGTGGAATTGGGTCCTCGAACATGCACTTGTGACAAATGGGTGCAATATCATTACCCTTGTTCGCATGCTCTTGCCTGCTTCAAAGCCCAACATATTGACGGTTTGAATTATGTTGATTTCTTTTACAGTCTTGAGGCATACTACAATACATGGAGGGGCACTTTTAATCCGATCCATGACGAGGCTTATTGGAATGTAGATCATCTTGTCCCAGTTTTTATCCTAACCCGATGCACCGTCGTGATAAGAAGCAAGGAAGACCTAAATCAAGGCGGATTAGAAATAGGATGGATTGGCAGGTGGAGAAAAGGAAGTTTCGTTGCGGGATATGCAAGGTAGAAGGTCACACTAAAAGAAGATGTCCAACTCTTAGGGAGGAAGATTAAATGTTATTTTCTAGTACTTGTAATATGTTTGTTTAACTATTCGTGAATGTTTGTTTTATTTGAACTTTGAACTTGTGACCACAACCCGGTCACATAGGAATATATTACATAAATAAATAAATTCAGTGACCACATCCCGGTCACATAGGAAAATATTACATAAATAAATAAATTCAGTGACCACATCCCGGTCACATAGGAAATATAACAAAAATCAAATAAATTCAGTGACCACAGCCCGGTCACATAGGAAAATATTACATAAATCCCGGTACGTAGTAAATCCGACACAAATCCATATATTACATGTCCAACACATTAACTTAACAATCTTTAGGGAAGACCTTAGAAACATTAGAAAGTGTAATGTTAAGTAGTTTTTTGGAGCGTGTGACGGCAAAGACAACAACCTAATAGATCAACAAAACAAAACATTTAGAACAAAATGTTAAGGAAAATATCCTTAGGGAGTGTAATGTTAAGTAAAATATTTCATACCTGATTAAGTATTAGATCAGCACCAACACCTATGTCACTTCCATACTGACTTTCCTTAACCACTTTGTCAGCAATGAAAGCTTCAATTGTGTCAGTCGGATCCTTCAAAGTCACCGAAACAGAGCCATAACCAGTTGGTTTGCACTCCTTCACGACAACAACAACCTAATAAAACAAAAACATAACGACCAATTATTTTTAAATATCAACCTTAACTATAATTAATGTAAAATATTATACCTGTTCCACCCTGTCATGTTGTTTGCATTTCTCCTTGATCGTTCTCAACGGGAAATATGTACCCTCTGCAGTGAGATAATCCATTGCAGAAAGCCATGGTTTGCGCTGGAAATCTTCATCCTCCTCCGGCTCTTCAAGCTTTCTCCTTATGGCCTCTTGGGTCGACTGAGGTGGATCCTGAGAGACATGAGCTTTTCCGGAGTGATGCCGCCGCACGGCCTCTGCTGCAATACCAGCGGGACCAGGTATGATACGAGGCAGTGGAGATTCTAACTCTCGTTCGATTTGAGAGAGATTAGATTGAGCATCGGAGTGTTGAACGGGATTACCATAAAGAGGTTGTTTGCCACGATACCAGCGGGGGAGCGATGGATCCATTATGACAGTTAGAAATTTTTGAGAGAGATTAGTTTTGAGAGAGATGGATGAGAAATGGATGAATTTGTTTTTGAGGTCATCAAGCCTTTTAAAGGGTAAGTATTCTGATAAAAACGGTATTGGTAGTGCCGTTTTTGACAGTTCTGATAAAAACGGTATTGGTAGTGCCGTTTTTGACAGTTCTGATAAATTTATTTGAGATGTTTATGTAAATCCTTCTTTGTTTGATTTTTTGTGATGAACTTCCATGTCAATATTTGGGGTCTAAATTTATTCCAAAAATTCCACAAAATATCCATTTTATTTATATACATATAAATACTACATCAATCCAAATAGTTATTGACCACATCCCGGTCAAATAGGAAATCCATCAGGGATATGCAGATGGGGTGTAATTGTTAGGAGGATTATGTGGCCTTTCACTTCTCCTAGGCATAAAGCGAGAAATTACACGACCTATTCGTGATGTGTTAGTTTGACGAGATGGCGATGGTACCTGAGTTGGGTCTATGTGACCAAAAGGTGTAGCCTCCGGAAGCGATATCGGAGGTAGAGTTGGAGTATAATCCATTTGAAATCTTCGCCTTCCACTCCCACTCCTAGAAGCATACGATGTGAAACCCGTCCCTAGAGGTCTACTTGGAGCATAGTCAACGCTTCTTCTTCGACTTCCACTCCCACTCTCCGAACCATATGATGTAAAACCAAAATTTGGCGGGGGAGTTGGAGTATAATCCATCTGTGTATGAGAGAATCCATAGTTTCCTGCCTGGGAGAAAGCGTCATGTCCTGTAAATGTGTTTGGACCCTCGTTATCTCCGCCCTCATCATTCCCTTCCTCGCCATTGTCCCCCTCATTCGCTGCCTCCTCAACATGTACCTCGGGATCATCCTGCACGTGTTGAGCACGTCTACGAACCCGATTTCGTCTCTGTGGCACCCCTTGAACACGATCTACTGGTGGTGGAGGAGGTTGGAGGGCATCCAGTCGTTTCTGCTGTCTAATAGATGATAAGGATTGTCTGATGACACCACGGGTAACATATAGGTTTTGTGAGCGTATGCCGTATCCCTCTACCTCAGATATGGCATTCTCGTTGGATATGTATGCACGCTGAAGGTTTTGAATCTGTTGAAAATAACAAAAAAGGAATAAATTATAACGATAAGATAAAATTGTGAACAAATAAAAATGAACTAAAGTAAATATGTACTATTTAGCTTACCAAACCCTCATAACGACTAGCATGCGCCTTGTACCCCTCATCCTCTATAGCATTCGGATTCTGGATCAATAACCGTGTAATCCTATGGTACCATAACATATAGTAATGTGTGTAATCTACATCCTCGGTACCATATTGCCCAGCCACCACCAAATTAGCCCGTTGATTCCACATTCCGATGGGAACTATGTGGAATTCAGGCCAATTAACCTCTGACCGACCTCGTCGATCTAGTCCATGCAGGTAATCACTCGTGTCATGTGGGTCAGGGATATTCTGTAACATCCCGAACTGCCTCATTACTCGATCGGGAAGGTGCCACTCAACCCTATCAAAGCAAATGAGGGGCACCTTCGCTCTCCATATAGCCTGTCCCTGGAAGCAATATGGTGGACCCTGGACATTTAAGCACGGCTGCCACTCAACCTGATCATCATTCAAATACGCCAGCTGATCTCGGTATCCACGCAAGTTGTGGACGGTAAGATGCGTATATGATAAAGGACATTGCCACCTACATATGGAGCAATTTGACATACAAATTAATGTGTAATAATAAAAATTAAGTACATAGAATATTATGTGG
The DNA here is from genome assembly GCA_026119855.1 of Campanula takesimana. Lineage (NCBI taxonomy): Eukaryota > Viridiplantae > Streptophyta > Magnoliopsida > Asterales > Campanulaceae > Campanula > Campanula takesimana. The sequence goes on from JAOWBW010000070.1 coordinate 509,516, forward strand.
ACTTAAATTGAATTTATTTTAGAATACCTGCAACCATATGGGGATAATGCATCCTGAAGAATGACATCTCCACGTGTCCTTACGGGTCGTAAACACAACAACCGTTCCCAAGCCCAAAGCTAAAAAAAATAACATAAAGAAAAAAATTTGTGTCACGTACAAAACATATTTTCTTCACTACAATAATATAAGAAAATATAATTGACATACCTGTACAATTGTTAAGAATCCAGCACAACTTTTCGCATCGGGCTTTGTCGCTACACACAAGTCTCGATATAAAAAGGCTAACATTGCACTACCCCAACTGTAGTTCCCGATCATGTCAACGTCCCTAAGCAGTGGGAGGTACATGAGTTTCACTAAGACATTACTCGTATCCGGCATTAAATGTGACCCTATGCATATCAAAATATATGCCCGAGTATACTGGTTAACCAATTTGGGCGGGGCATTTGCAGGAAGCTCCTCCCACTGAGTCAGTTCGTCTATAATCCATTTAATAGACAATCTACCACCCTTCAATACGCCATCAGGTGGTTCAATCCCTAGTAATTTGTGGCATAATTGAACCCATTCCAATTTTTGCATATGGGTTTGGGAACTAATCACAGGATCCCCGTCTATAGGAAGGCCACATAAAATTCCAACATCCTGAAGGGTGATGGTCATCTCCCCAACTGGCAAATGAAATGTGTGCGTCTCTGGACGCCATCTCTCAACCAAAGCCTCTAACAAATGCCAATCATATTTGAAAAAACCTAGTTTATAAACACCGTAAAACCCAACATCTAAAAGTTTACTCTGAATCCTAACATCCAAGTTTTTAGGAGGTTCCGGACCGCGCCTAAATCTAATATTCTCAACTTCTTGTAGAGCCCAAATATAACGTGACCGGTGTTTATCTTGCCATTTTAATACGGAGTCGTCTAACGGCCCGGGATCAACAAATGCTTGGTTATCATGATATTGGTCCATCTGAAACAAACAACAAAACTATTAAACTAAAATTCGTTTAAAAAAGAGGCTGGTCCGTTAAATATTTAACTGGAAAAGGGCTCTTTTCTGACAGTTTAGTTAACTTTTTGACAGAAAATGGGATTTTTGATAAAAAGAGGGGCTGTTTGTTAAATATTTAACAGAATAACGCAAAACCTGTTAAATTTCGGACAGTTCAGTTAAGTTTCTAACGGAAAGTAGGCATTTATGTTAACTTTCCAACGAAATTCGGATGATAATGTGAAGTTCATCAACTTTTAATAAATAGATTATTGTTAAATTAATATAAAATCACATAAGCAAATTAACATGTATTATCAGTTAATATTCTAACAGAAAATGGGAATTTTTGTTAACTTTCTAACGAAATTCAGTCGATAATGTGAATTTTCATCAACTTTTAATAAATTGCTTTTTCTTAAATTAATTCAAAATCACATAAGCAAATTAACATGTATATTATAAACTCAACAAATTAACATATTCTAATTTCATCGAAAAAGATAAAGATGATAGCACTAACCTTATGATTTCGAATTTTTGACAAGATCTTCTGACAAAAAATGTGATTTCTGAGCAATACACTGAGATGAAGATAGGGATGGGACTTGGTTTGAATGAAGATGGATGAAGATGGGGATGGTTTGAAGGGTAGGGTTTGAATGGGGAAGGGGAGGGGGGCGTCGCTTTTTGAAGAGTTTTGACCGGTCCTGAAGTCGGCATTGGTAGTGCCGACTTCACCCATAAATCGGCAATGCCAATGCCGTTTTTACCAGACAATGGCCGACAACCAAACTCCCAAAATATTCCCCGTGTTAACCCTAATTCTTCTTAACCCTAATCCGGTTGAATTTTGCTTTGCCTAAAGTCGGCAATGGTAGTGCCGACTTCACAGTAAAGTCGGCATTGCCAATGCCTACTTCACAAAAACTGGTCATTTTGATATATAAAGTTTCCCAAATGTCATTTAGGTAGATAATGATTTAAAAGAGAATTATTTGGAAAAAAAATCCACTAAATGGGCTCACCTGAATTAAAAAAAAAAATTCGCTTACATTGTGCATGATCTTAAGGACCCAAGCACGTGACGTGTTCTCTCTTCAGACACCCGTCTTTGAAACGTGACTGTGCACCACGAACATGCATCAGTGACCTCAACCCACAGAACAGATACTCCCTCCGTACTCAGTTATTATTTGACTTTGCACGTTTATTAAAAAATTTAGGCAAATTTGAGTAAAAAATAGTACTTCCTCTGTCCCTAAATGAGTGTCTATTTCAAGAAATCTTTGTCCTTAAATGAGTGTCTTTTTTTAACATAACTTTCTTCCTAAACGTTTTTTTTCGAAATTTTTTTCACCGGTTTCTTTATACGTGCAAAACTAAAGGTTTAGAAAGGAGATTACAAGATTATATATGAATCGTTGTTACCAAATTGTTAAAAAAGTTGAGATTTTCAGTGTCCTTTAAAATGAAATTTGGACACTCATTTAAGGACAGAGGGAGTAGTTAGTGAAGGATATAATTCTCCATGCATAATACAAGTGGGTGAAAAGTAGATGTGTAAGTGATAGGCTTTTTGTAATTTATAAACTTTATGAGGACAAAAATGTCTAAAATACTATTCATCATTTGTCATTTAAGAAATAAAACAACTAAAAATATATCAAAAAGGAAAGTAAGAATTCAAACTGACTGAGACGGAACGAATATTTTCTTTCTGGCCAAGCTCTACAAAGCAACCTTTTCCATCTAATCGGACGGCCTTAATTTACTCTAACCCCATATCACGTGCACGTTACGGTCACAGTCTCAATATTCGCACACAATAAACAGCCGATTTATTCGAATTAGACAATGACACGTCGGACACTCTTTTCTAAAGTTGAAATTGCTAAAAGTTTCATAAGTTGCCCACAAATATTGTTTCTTACAACAAGCCTCCATAAAATATTGTACTAGTACTGTCAATCACATTTCATCCAGAAACTTAACGGCCATTATGTATGCAAGTGACAAAGAAACGGTTGTTCGTTAGGATGTCTAAGTTGGATCCTTCACTTCCGTAAGTAGAAACCTTGTTTAAGATAAATACCAAATATAAATGTTTAAATTTATAAATTTATCAAAGTGAATTAGAATATTTATTTTGAATGGAAGGTAGTATTTTAGTAGGAATTAGAATAATTGTTCTAGATATACATTTTCGTGCAACAATCAATCTGGGAGGGAGACAATTTTCGGGATATCCGAGATAGAATATACGCTGTTCGTTTGAATTTAATTTGTACAGTCAATGTTGGACACAATAATTAAGAAGTGAATATAAATACTTAAAAGTATTATGAATTAAAAAGTGGTTGTGTGTGATAGTGTGATATGGTTGACAAGTTGGATCTATAATTTAAATATACGAGTATATGTGGTGTACGTTAAATATAATACTCCCTCTGTCCTGGAGTAAGAGTCTCACCCCTCATTTGCACGCTTATTAATAAATATTGGATGTAATGTAAATGTTGTGAGTGTAAAAGTAAAGTATGAGAGAGAATGAGTGGGAGAGAATAGTGAATTGATTGGTGTTATGAGTATAAAAGTAAAATAAGAGAGAGCATGAGTGGGGTGAATAGTAAAGATTCTTTGCTATTTTAGGAATGAGACTCTTATTTTAGGACGGATCAAAAAGGAAAATGAGACTCTTACTATGGAACGGAGGGAGTAGTAATAATAAATGATGACCACTTTTAAGAATTGAGATTTAATAATGACACCTCCAAACGAATAAGTGCGTACATTTGCGGAGCAAAATAGGAGGGGGCCCACAGATTACGTCCCTAGTTAATAGCTAGGACTGAGACACCACTCGAGGGTGTTCAAATTCAAGAGAAACAATTAAAAGGGCACAAACCGACGAATCCAAAATAGTTCAAGGCAAAGTTAGAAAATTTGAAGAAAAAAAAAAAAGTTCCCTCAACAACTTGTGGCAAACAAGGAGGGGCCCACAGATTTCGTCCTTAGTCATTACGAAGGAGGAAGACACCAACCTTAAATACCGTCATCTGGCCACTCGCCAAAGCTCAAAAAAGGCCGGCAATTTGAACGGCCTTCCGAACAAAAAAAAAAAAAAAAAAAAAAAATCAGAAAAAATAGAAACTAGAGAGAGAAGCGAATCGCGAAAAAAATCTTCTTGTCTCAGGTATGCTTATCTTTAATCTATCTGTATTCATTCATTTATATTAGTGATTTGAGCTTCGTTTATGCATTTTATGTTTGAATTTGGTGTTAATTTTTGGAATTCTTTAAATCTGTGATTCTGTGCTGCTTAATTTATGTCAGATTTGTATCATGCATGGATAAATTTGAGATCTTTCTTGTGGATTTTGTATTTGCATGTTTAAATCGGAGGAATTTCTTGAGCTCTGCAGATTTAGAGAGATTCTTTTTGTAGATCTTTTGTAAAATGTGGCTTGAATTTTGGATCTGAGTCTTGTTTTGTGGATTATTTGTTCCTAGATTAGTGTTTAATGTGATTTAAGATGATTTTATTGTGGGAATCTTATTTGTTTGTTATGATCTCTCTTTAGTTAGTGAGAAAGTGGAAGGAAAATAAGAAATGAAAATAAATAAATAATGGGTAGAATAAAAACACAAAATTTGGGCATAATATCTCGTTGACGAAGTATTACTCCATCCGTCCCAAAGCGAATGTCCAAAAAAGTTCAAATTAGCTCTTAATCAAGAGTAAAAATTTGAAATTTTTATTTGACATTTATTTTGGGACGAGTTGGTATCATTGTTTTGTTAAGACACCTTAGATCTCAATATTTAGTGGCTGGAATTTTAGAGTAGATAACTTAAGTAATCAATCAGTAGTTCCGAGCTGTGATTTTGGGTCTTTACCATGCTGAAAGACAATTTTAATGTGCTAACTCTTGTAAATATCAACTCACAATGTTAGGGGCACAAAAAGAAAAAAATGTCACAAAATCTAGGCTGGCATTTAGTGATTGGTATTTAACTCATATAATAACCTGAACCTACATGCTATGTAGCCAATTAGTTACTGGGAATATAATTTGTGGCCAAAATTTTGTGACTTTTGTGTCTAAATTATTCCTCAACACCAACATATGCTTTTGAAATGAATGCAGTTTTATTGATTCCCTGTGCCTCTCACACATATTCTCTCTCTCTTCCTGGACCACATCGCCCTGAACTTTTGTTTTTATTGTTTAATACTCCATCTGTCTCAAAAAGATAGTCTCATTTTGACTTTTTATGGTCAACAAAAATAAACTTTGACCAAACATTAGTGTCAATTTAATGATCACAATAATATTCTAATAATTGTTAATGATAAATCACTTAATGATTTATTAATTACAAAGTTTAGAATTTCACTAGAATGATTAGATCGTTACCAATGGTTGGTCAAAATTCATTTTTGTTGACCATAAAAAGTCAAAATAGGACTATCATTCTGAGACAGAGTTGAAGAGAGTATATCCTTGGTAGAGCGCTACTCTAACATTATAAGGGTACATAAATGCATTACGTGCACTAGTACATGCGTGTTTCTTTAAAGTTCTGTTTTTAGTCAGAACTCCCTAGTTGCGAAGAAATGGCCAATTGACAAGGGAAAACTCAAAGAGAAAACTCATAGTGAAACATTTTAAACCGTTGGATGAGTTTTTATTAGTGGGGCTCATAAACATTTATTACAATCCAACGGATTACAGTGTTTCACTATGAGTTTTCCCTTTGAGTTTTCACTATACATATCATTATCCTAGTTGAAATATCTTTGGGAAAATGATTACTTTATTTTGGTGGTTGATCTTGCCTCACGCATGTGGTACTAGTTTGGTCCCTACATCTTGTCCTAACATTTCTTTATTTGAAATAAGGGAAAAAGGGGGGGGGGGGATGTATGTTGATCTTCTTTAAGCAAAAGATCCGGTCAGAGAATTGTTAAATGTGTTCAAAGATTTGTTACTTGATCTCGTTGTATTTGTAACACAAATAACGGAAGTTGGAGTAAGTAGTTTAGTTATCATTAAATATTACTCTTCATCTTCATCATTATTTATTCTCGAGTTTCGATACTTGGGCACTCCAAAGGTTAAACAAAATATAGGATCATTGATTTATTTAATTCACTTAGTAAGGAGTTGGTAGGTTAAATGCAGATTTATGAGTAGGATTCATGTGAACAAACTAGTTCCGCACAAACTATGTACTGCTTAATAGAATTTGGCAGTCAGACTTTTTATATTTTTATAATTTCTGATTGTTTATATTGAGTAAATTTTGTGTCCATTTGGTTTGTGTGTCATGTGGTACTAGCAGATGGATCTCACCACACCTGATAGGTTTTGTCCTACTTGTCTCGTAGTCATAACTTAAATGATACAGGACCACAATAATTTTACATTTCTAGGCAGTAATTGTATATTTTGGGATTTTTTTTTTTTTTTATGTAGTAGGCTCGTTTCATTTCATCATCTGGTGAAGTTAGTGCCAAATATAGGATGCGAAATCCTGTACTGGACTCAATACCCTTTTCTGATTGTACGCCCCTGTCAATTTACATTTAACTTTCTTAAACATTACACGATAAAAGAAATTGAAAAAAAAAAAAAAAACATTTTGAGGATGTTTAGTTTAATGATGATTAAGTCACATCAAAATGAAGTATTTGTTCCATCAGTCTTTTCTTTTTGGAACTGTCCCATTAGTCAAAGATATATGTTTTTAAACATATTTTTTTTTTTTTTATCCCTTTCAATCGGAGTCATTCTAAAAAATCTGCTCTCGTGCTACTGGATATGCGAATTTGCGCATTATATTCTTGACTAGTTCAAGGTTGATGAACATGTCATTTTCGTTGATTGTCCTATTTGAATATTGTTTGGTGGTGTTAAACAAAGAGTATGTGTTTTAAGATGACCCTTTGTTTCAAGTTTTGAAGTGGTTAAAATCAAGCTTTTAACTGGAGATTGCTGGTGAGTTTTTGAAAATTCATATTTACTGGTTGCGGGCCGACCAGTCTCATTAACAATAGTACATCCCAACGACAAGATACCATAATTTCAATTATAGTTTAACGATATCCTATCTTTTAATTCATTGATCACCATTTTCTTGCTTCTTATAAATTTATTTTGTTGAAGTTTTCAAATGTTTAATGAGATATGCGTGATACAAACTTTCACTTAAGCAACCAGCCCCACAACTGTACACATATCGACTCTTTCTAGATCCCCACTTATTGATTCATTAAACAACAACCATAAACTAATCATAACTTCGCTTTCCTTGTCTTTTTTCCACTTGGGTCGCTCGTCATATCGTCGTCTTGAGTGGCTGTCCCTCTTGCTCACTAAACTTTATTGGTATATAGCATCATGATACTTTCTTTCTGTGCTTTTTACTGGACATATTTTGTTACACTATATTCCCCACACCATAATGTCATGTAGTAAAAAGAATAGGTGTTTCGTAAGTTCATATCCAATTAATATTCGCAAACAATATGAATTTCTTATTTAGTATGTAGTCGTCATAAAGCTAATTTTAATTTGGCAGGTTGATTTTATTTTGCAGGTTGTTGAACAATGGGTGCTGGTGGTCGGATGTCTTCTCTTCCTGCAGAAAGTAAGAAAAGATCAGACGTTCTCAAGCGTGTCCCATACGAGAAGCCTCCCTTCACCGTAGGTGACATCAAGAAAGTCATTCCGCCCGATTGTTTCCAACGATCCGTCCTCCACTCATTCTCCTACGTAGTTTACGACCTCATCATCATCTCCATCCTCTACTACCTCGCAACAAATTACATCCATCTCCTCCCCCACCCCCTCCCCTACCTAGCTTGGCCCCTATACTGGATTGTCCAAGGTTGTGTCTCCACCGGAGTTTGGGTCATAGCCCATGAATGTGGCCACCATGCTTTCAGTGACTACCAGTGGCTCGATGACACAGTCGGCCTTATCCTTCACTCATTCCTCCTCGTCCCGTACTTTTCTTGGAAATATAGCCACCGAAGGCACCACTCCAACACGGGGTCCCTCGAACGTGATGAAGTCTTTGTCCCCAAGAAAAAAACCGCTATCGGGTCCTCTGCAAAATACCTAAACAACCCTCCAGGCCGAATCATCACCCTCCTCGTCACGCTCACTCTAGGTTGGCCCATGTACTTAGCTTTCAACGTGTCGGGTAGACCTTACAACCGGTTCGCTAACCACTTTGACCCGACAAGTCCGATCTACTCCGATCGTGAGCGGGCCCAGATCTTTGTTTCCGATGCGGGCATCCTCACCGTTTCATACCTACTCTACAAAGTAGCAGCAGCAAAAGGACTTGCTTGGGTACTTTGCGTTTACGGTGGTCCATTGCTAGTCGTTAACGGGTTTCTTGTTTTGATCACATTCTTGCAGCACACCCACCCTTCATTGCCTCACTACGATTCGTCCGAATGGGACTGGCTACGTGGAGCTCTAGCAACCGTTGATAGAGATTACGGGATCCTCAACAAGGTCTTCCACAACATCACAGACACCCACGTGGCCCACCATTTGTTCTCAACGATGCCTCATTACCATGCGATGGAGGCAACAAACGCAATCAAGCCTATCTTGGGAGACTACTATCAGTTTGACGGGACCTCAATCTTCAAGTCGATGTATCGGGAAGCTAAGGAGTGTATTTATGTCGAGGCGGATGAAGGTGCCAAGAACAGAGGTGTTTACTGGTACAATAACAAGATTTGATTTGGTTAGTGAGAGGAAGCAGATGATCGGAAATCCTGTGGGGGAGTTTAGAGAGTTTGTTGTTAGAGAAACATGTTCTTTCTTCCCTTTGTTGGTGATGTTGATTTGTTTTCTAATGTAATTGACTTTTTCATGTAGTTGAATAATTTGCTCTGTTTTGGGCTTGAAAGTTGAAATCATGTCTAAATTTGCACGTCCTCTTACGTTAGTTTTGTGGCTGATATTTGTCGATTGTAGGTCCACTAAACTCAAAACACATTCACCTCAAAACATGTTGACAAACTTATAATCCCCTGTCCCGAAAATTTCGTCCCTCTTTTTTTCATTGTTAATACGATAAATGATATTTGAGCAATAATTTAAGCTATTTTTATTATGCTAATGAAAATTTAACTATTGTTATTGATACACCATTATAAATACTATCAATATCAATTTTTAGATTCTCATTAACATAATTAAACTATTGCTCAAAATTTGTTCATAATAATACTCCCTCTATCCCTAAATGAGTGTCCAAATTTCATTTTAAGGGACACTGAAAATCTCAACTTTTTAAACAATTTGGTAACAACGATTCATATATAATCTTGTAATCTCCTTTCCAAACCTTTAGTTTTGCACGTATAAAGAAACCGGTGAAATTTTTTTCGAAAAAAAACGTTTAGGGAGAAAGTTATGTTAAAAAAAGACACTCATTTAGGGACAAAGATTTCTTGAAAATGGACACTCATTTAAGGACAGAGGGAGTAATAAAAAGGGACTAACTTTTGGAAATGGGAGTATAAAGACATACTTGGGGTACTGAGTTAACATTTAGTTGGGCTGTCTTCTAGATATATGCAGACCTGAATTCCTCCAGCAGTCCAAAGTTTTAATGGATCACCATTAACGGCCAACATGATATTGATAATGTAAACACTTTCCTCTTTTGTGTTTTATTGATAAGTCTATTTTTTAAAATAAACATTTTTTATTGTAATTTTTATTTATTATTATTCAAAACAATATTTATAATGTAAGTGGATAAAAAAAGTTTTACCGTAATTATACAAGCATTATATAGACAAAATTGTTCAACCATTATTCATCATTTGTCATTTTAAGAATGAGATTTTTACTCTGAAGTCTGAACGAATGGAGTATTAATTTTCAAAAAATATTTTTGAAAATAAAATTTAAAATAAGACTATATATTAAACGGATTCGAGTCAAACAAAGTGGGGTTCAAGAAATTCCAAATCAGTCTCAAACTCGACACGATCAGATATCCCATCCTGAACCCTCTATCAATCAAATGCGGGTTAGGGAATAACTCGTTTTATTTTTTCCATCCTCTAATTGGCTTATTGGACAAAAACTTGTGTGACACGATCTCATACATGAGACATGTCTCGTGTTGAGAGTAAAATGTTTGCCCCTTTTGAGCGGGACGGGGCAAGCTCGATCACTTCCTTTTCCTTTCTCATCGAGATCCGTTTCACGTGTGAAACCGAAAAAATCCTTGAGCTTATTATTAGCTAAGACATATCAACATTTCCATGAAGAGGTGGTCATGTATGAGACGGGTCGACCCATGACCCATGGGGCAGACCCGCCACGTGGCAGCCTCCCATAGGCCCCAATTTTATTTATTTATTTATTGAGTTTTTATACTCCCTCCGTCACATTTCAATGGGCACAAAGTGGCTCTCGCACGAGAATTAAGAAAATTATAAATGTTGTGAGTATGAAAAGTGAGTGGGAGAGAGAAAGTGTAAATGTTGTGATTGTAAAAGTAAAGTAGGAGAGAGAATGAGTGGGATAATAGTAAAGATTCTTTCCATTTTTAGTAATGTGCCCATTGTAATGGGACGCCCAAAATGGAAGTTTGTGCCCATTGTAATGGGAAGGAGGGAGTATTATTTTTTCGGCTTTTCCGTCGTTTACCAAAAGTAATAGTTACCATAACTTAATGTAATGACTGTATACATATAAAGTAACATTGTTTATAAGTAAACGTAACACCTGTTTTACAAAAACAAAGCTCGTTTTACCCATTTTTTTTTCAAATGTAATACTAACTATAATTACATGTAACCCAAACAATATCTAAATGTAATTATCATTTATACTAAAATGTAATAATGCTCTTGCAAAAATGTAAAATATTGTGTATTTTGATTTAATTTTTTGAAAGAAAGTAACAACTCATATATACGAATGTAATTGTTTGTACAAGTAAATGTAACACTTTAATAAAAGAAATTATAACATATTTCTATAGATAATGTAATACTTTTACATGTAACACTAATCAAGTGTTTCTAACTCTAAAATGTAAATGGTTGAATTATTACTTTTTCTATACATATGTGTTACAATTATGTATAAACATTATTACATATAAGTAACACGTTCGTTACATTTTAGTTGTAATAAGTATTACTTTTGGCAAACGAAGAAAACATAAAAAAAACACTGTTACTTTTCTGTATATATGTATTATTTTTATGTATACAAACTGTTACTTTATATGTATACAGTCATTACATTAAGTTATAGTAACTATTACTTTTGACAAACCAAAAAAAAAAAACAAAAAAAAATAATATAAAAAAAAAATGGCATATGAGAGGCTGCCATGTGGCAGGGTCGATCCAGGGGTCATGCGGCTGGTTCAATGAGCCGGGTCGGGCGGGTCAAAAAACCCGTCTCATGGATGAGACGGGCCTTCCATTCCATGTTCGCATGGAAGTGTTTGTCTTCCATGAATAAGGAGATGGTTGCATAAACCACAACGTGGTGCACTTTTAACACAAACATACATCTCTCTTAACAACAGAATCCAGCTAGCTAGCTATAGACCCTAACCGCGTGGCTGGCTAATGGCAAACACGTCAAATTATAAAAATAAAAATAATATGCTCCCGCTCAAGGGAACTTTGCACGCACCACGTCCTCCAAGTGGCACCACGATTCAGTTTGATTTTGTGGGCCGGCTGGCTGGGCCCAGCCGCCCTGACACTCACCACGATCATCCAGGTCACGTGCCTCGTGTGTGTCTGTTTCTCCTGACGTCCATCACCTTCACTTCACGTGCGTATCCTACGGCTGTTATCTTATCTCTCCCTGCTCATCTGATCTTATTTTACGTACTCTTACACAAGATCCTTGTACGGCTCCAGTTTGAGTTGCCCACACTTCACTTTAGGGTACGATAATTTTATTTTTTTTTTTTGTAATTTTATCCATTTAATTCATTTCCATATTAGATACTTCATCTAATGAATAATGTTTGAACAAAAAAGATCATCTCAAAATAAATGCTTACTTTCTTAGCAAAGTTACTAATGGAAATAATAGCTCAAATGAAAGCTTCAAAAGCCTCCAAAACAAAAATATAATTTATAATAAGCATGTACAATTTAAATAGTTTTTTAAAAGTCCACAAGGTGAAATGTTATGCTCAAAAGCCCTCCGGGACACAACTATCAGAGGTGTTTTCGCCTCCACTCCGTTTGTTTGGCGTAAAACAATTTCTGGAAAATGATTTCCCGTAAAATGTTTTTTCGGAAAATGAAAATGTTTTCCGGAAAATGACATAAACATGTTTTTGGTTGTTTGGTAAATCTAAGGAAAATGTTTTCCGGAAAATATTTTCATATGAAAATAATAATAATTTAATATGACGAAAAGAATTATTATGAAAAAAAAATTGAATGTGGGTGGAGATTTTGGGTTGGGGTGGGATGGGTGGTTGTGGGGGGTGGGGTGGGGTGGGAGAGGTGTTCAAAAATAATTTTAATATGAGTAATTTTTCCCTTTTTTGGGGGGTGGGGGGTGGGGTGGGGGTAGGTGGTAGGGGTGATGGGGTAGTGGGGGTAGGGAGCGCGAATGTGGGAGTTGTTAGAAAATAAGTTTAATAAGAGTAAAAAAAAATATTGGTGGGGGGTGGGTAGGGTGAGGGGTGGGTGGGGCAGGGGTGGGGGGGGTGGGGTAGGGGTGGCGTAGGGTTGGGGGTGGGTGGTGGGGGGAGTGGGGTAGTGGGGAGCGATTTTTTTTTGGGGGGGGGTGGGTGGGGTGGTGGGGGTAGTAGAGTAGTTGGGGGGGGTGGGGGTGTTTTTTTTTATTTTTTTTTCTTAATATGAGTGAAAAGAAGTTTTTTTTTTTTTTTTTTTTTGGGTGTGGGTGGGTGGGTGCTGGGGTAGATGGGGGTGGTGGGGATGTTCATTTTTTTAATATGAGTGAAAAGTTTTTTTTTTTTGGTGGGGTGGTGGGGGTGGGTGGGTGGGTGCTGGGGTAGTTGGGGGTGGTGGAGATATTCATTTTTTTTTAATATGAGTGAAAAGTTTTTTTTTTTTTTTTTTTTTTGTGTGGGGTGGGTGAGGTGGGGTGGGGGGTGGTGGATAGGATGGATGAAGAGGGTGGGGTTTTATGGAGAGTTGGGTGTGAGTGAGAGAGTTAACATTTTCCGGAAAATGATTTACGTAGTAAAAATCCGTAAGTCATTTTACTTAGAAAAGAGGGAAAACCATTTTCCGGAAAATATTTTCCTCATTTTCCGGTGCATAACAAACACCGGAAAAATGGGGAAAACATTTTCCGAAAGTTATTTTACGCGAAACAAACGGAGCCTTAGAGTGTCTGATATACGTGTCTCAGAGCGATGGATGAACCTTAGAGAAACAAAAAAAAAATGTAAAATCGTTATAAAGAATAAATGTTTGACTGAAGGGCTTTTGAAAAAAATGCCCCAATATATTTTACAAATTGGCTTTATTATAAGAAAAACAAATGCTTGATTTACCCTTTTGTTGTGAGTGCAGTAGACAAAGGAAAATAAACACGAAGAAGAATTGTTCACATTCCATTTTATTTTGGCCGTACGGAGATCCTAGCTTGGCTTTCATTCTTTTAATCGATTTTTTTTTTAATATTTATCTCCATTAATTCTGGAGATGCAAGCTGTGTTTGTTAAGGATTTGAGAGTGAATGTTTGGAGTGAAATAGATTGTTTGATTTTATAATATGAAATGCGGCACAAATGAAAAATTAATATTTGAGATAGTCTTTAGGCTTTTGAAAATACAACAAACTAAATAGAAAACAAAAAGATTTATATTGTTATTAAAATTATCCAGCCATGATGTTCATTAGTGGAGTACTAGTATGATTTGGGATTTTATTATTCTGTTTATTTATTTTTTTAAATTTATTAGATTGGAGATTGGGATTGTTGGGAGTTGAAAGTTTAATTTACAACATACGGCTGTGGCATTTCTTGAGGAACTTCACTGCAAAATGAAAACTCTCTCTCTCTCTCTCTCTCTCTCTCTCTCTGAGAAGAGAGAGAGAGAAAGGGGGGGGGGGGGAGGGGGAGGGCAGGCCATGTTTGGAAATTTGCAAGGTGATGGATTTACTTTAAAAATAAAATAAGGTGATGGATAAGAATTTAACAATGGATATAATGGCTTTAGTTAATATATCACTGCGACTATTGGGGACGGAACTTGATTTACTCCTGCTTTAGCTAGTTTGCACCAACAAGCTGCAACAACATATCTGATTTTATTACCTGGCTTTATTTTAGTGCTTGATGGACGAGATATTTTTGAGCTCGATGGGACCGATAAATTTCCACATATATCGATCTCAACCACATAACACCGAGCAAAATGATGTCAAATTCAGATTGTCGGCAGTGTCGCTGCAGCGGTTGCAACTCTGAAAATTGGCCAGTTATTAATAAGGTGATGGTAAGAACTTAACAATGAACTTATATATGAAATGTAGGAGTATGATGACGCCCTGAAAATCTGGGTTCAAGGAGAGGGATCTCCAACTGAGTATTTCCAATTCTTGGATCACAACACAAACAAAACACCGTTAAGACCAGAGCCGGGTTTGAATCCGGCTTAGGCCCTCGGGTGTGAGAGTAAGATCTCTGAGGAAAACCTGAGAAGAAAGGCTTGTGAATGCCTTGTGTGTGAATTAGGGTTAGAATGCGTACCTGGCCCATGGGGGCGGAAGGGAGTATTTATATGGGTAGATGAGAGAGACAGGTTCAAGGTACCAACTGCCTTGGTACTTGATAAACACGTGGCAGGTCCTCATTGGTCCGGTCAGGAAAGTGGCTGGGAATGTGGCGTGTTGTCAGGGAATCATGGTTCCACCACCAACCGTTATGGTATGTCAGGTACGAATCGTTAACGTCCATTGTACGTTTGTGCCAGCTGGGCACTGCGGGCTCCGGACAGGAGGTTGAGAGATCAGTACGGGACCCTTAGGATAGCGGGAGGCAGGGCCATCTCGGTCATGGTCATCGGGGAGACCGGGTCTCTCGAGCTTGTTCGCCTGCAGGCTTATCCGGTTCGGTCCTCAGGATTCAGGTCCGGTTTGGGCGGACTCGGTCGTACCAGTTTAGACCGGGTTCAGTCCGGTCTATAAAGCTCGGTCTCATCAGTGGTCCCTAACTCTGAGGGTCAGCTTATTTATGAGCGGCGCGAGGAGTTACATTTCCATGGCTCGGTCCGGGCAAACCGCAGTAAATATACAATGGGACGGGAGTCTTACGATAGTAGTTGGTGATGGGACGGTGGGCCCCTCATGCCAGTCGCCTGGCATGCTTTTTGCAGCTGAAAAGACACGTTACATGCGCATTTAATGCGAACCGTCATCAATTTTTGTAAAAGTAATTCCCGCCTCTTCATTTCCCGGGTACACGTCGGGTCAATCCCGGTCATAGGTTGAGTCCGACCCATTTTAGGCTATATAAATAACCCCAATTGAATCATTCCAAACTTTCAACACCCTTAACCCTCTGCTATTGCGCTCGGAAAAATTATTGCTATCAACGTCAACGAATTGATTCTTCTATTTCCTTAGCTCGATCGATTGTCAGGTAGCGCCTTAGATTTCGCTTTCGTCACTTGATTTTAAACTGCTAACTCTTTAATTTTGAGCTTTTTCCACCATTTTTCTGGGAAAACCCTAACCGCCGCCTTCTCAAAGTCTTGAGATCACGAACAAAGTTTTTCCAACTTGTAACCGATTGAATCATCTTTTTCTCAGGAATCTCTGGTTCGTCCTTGGGTTTTTTAAAGTTTCTCGAAAAAAAAGCTTCTAACTTCGACCATGGATGAACTGGACCTGGGGCGGATGCTTCATCCGGACCTCTATGGTTGTTGTCGAAAAACGGGAGGAATTTATAGATTTTTAATAAATGCTTGGAAACGGCTTTCTCTGTCTGCTTTCAAAACAATAGGAACAGTCTACGAGTGGGACTCCTGGATTCTACCCCTGTTATCGGAGACAGGTCCCTCGGTCCATATGACTCCGGGAGAATGAGGGTTCTGGGGGGTGAGGAACAGTTAGGGATTTTTCTGAAGGCCGTATTAACTCGATTCCCAAATAATGTAGATATGGCCGGCAATGCTAGAAGGTTGGTGAGGTTAGGTGGAGACCGTGTATCTACAAGCGGGCCTGATTCCCGGACTTGGCTGTATACCCCTCTGGATGATGTTTTGCCTGTCCATAACCAAGACCATGATATTCCCATGAATGCTGGTGTGATCGAAGTGACCAGCAGCGGGGATGCTTCTGAGCGGGTTGACAAAGATGACAATTTTTTGTTGGATGAGCCTGCCCAAGACGTCGATAAAGAAGGGGTCTTCTGGTACCCCTACGGATTCACGCGAGCATTTAGAGAGATTGGCCCCTGATACCGCCCGCAAAGTTAACTTACTTTGTTCTCCAGTTAGGATTGTAGATTCTTTTCCTGAAGGTCCGGATAATAGGGCAGTTAGTCAAGCAGGTACATCTTGCTCTGGTGCGGGCTTAGGAGATGGGGATGAGCAAGATTCCGATGATGAGTTTTTGTCACAATTTCGTATTGACTCCAAAGTCTATCTTGTCAGCGGTCTGGGTGAGTATGAGTCGCCCATAGGAGGTGATACGATGACTCCCTCTTTGGTCCGGGCAGAGAACCTTGCCTGTGTCTTTTTTCCGGTTCAATTTGAAAACGGGCTCCGCCTTCCCCTAGATCCTTTCATTTGTGAATTTCTTGAATTTACTCATTGCCTCCCGATGGATTTGCCCCCAAATGTCATTCGCTATTTGGTATCTTTTATAGTTGTAAGCCGCGTTCTAGGGTTTGAACCTTTTTTATCCGCCCTTCATATTTACTTTACTCACCAAATAACTGCGGGGTGCTTAAGCTTGAAGACCAAACCGCGATCTGAGAATATTTTTTCCGCCGCTTCGAATAAATGGCAAAGATCTCCCCTTGTTGTTCAAAATCGATTAGGCTGGCCTTTCTCTCATCCGGATAATATAGCTCCCATCTCGGTCTCCCGAAAGATTTTTCCCGATCCTGCGGAAGGCCGCGAACTTAGTGCTGCTATGGAGGCTTATCTTGATCGGTTTAAAAGGAGAGTTATCCAGGATGGCCAGGCAGTTGAAATCCCTCAGGTGTTTGACGTCCAAGCTATCATAAATAATGAAGAGCTTTTGATTTTTGCCGGGGTGGCTCCAAGTGGTGCTTCTGGCCCCGAGCCTAGGGTTAACATGGCCCCTTTGTTGCGAGATCCTGACTGGAAAATTCATCAGTAATTCGGGGAGACGTGTCCTGACCCTGGTTTACTCGGTCTCTTTTATTGTACTCTTTCAGATTGATTTTCTTGTTTTCCTCGTTCTATTTTTATTTATCTGATCATTATCCTTGATTGCAGATCCAACTGATACAATGCCTCCAAAATCTGCCGCCGAGATCAAGTAAGCGGCCCGGGCTGTCGCTCTTGCTGAGAAACAAAGGAGAGCGGACGCTCTAAAGAGGACGGAGGCTCCGGGGAATAAAGTCCCCGTCACGGACAAAGTTGATAAAATCGGAGCGGTGGTTTCTTCTCAGCCTACATTGACTCGGAACTTGCCACCAAATCCCTGTGGTACTGGCCGCGACAAAGGTTTGATCGGTACCGGCCACTCTACTCAAACATCTAAGGATTCGGGCATTACTCCTCCCGAGCAATCGAAAAAAAGGTCCGCAACGGGGGACCCCGCGTTATCACAAAAAGACAAACATCATAAGACCAGCTCCTCTTCCGATTTCACCGTTCTGTCCCCCACAAAAGGGACTATGTGCTCTAATCTTTATCCGGTGGAATTGATTGAATATCGAGAGCGCGCCCAGGAATTTGGTCTTAAAATTGCCAAAGCTCCAGAGGTATATGCGGTGGATCTCCAAAGCCGCCGAAGCGCTAATGCTTATGTGGGTGATGGATTACTACATCGCCTTCATTTTTCTGATTACCAACAGAAAGTCTTGGCTGCCTCAAATCCTATTTCTGCTGCGGGTCATGCGGGCTTGGCCCTGACCGAGGTATTTTCATGACTTTGCTTGTCACTGGGTCCCTTTCTTTCCCCGGTATAACTTCCTTTGTTTTTGTAGGTTGCCAATGATATTATTTATCTACGCACTCGTCATGAGGCAGATGCCGCCCAGATCGCCGCGAGGAACAGAGAGTTGCTTGAGGAAAAGGAAGAGATTCAGAAGCTAGCTAAAGCCCTGGACACCTCAAGGATGGAGTTGAAAAGCAAGGATGCAGAGGTTATGAGCGCAGCCAAAGAAGTATCCAAACTAAACAACGATCTGACTATTGCTAGGGAAGCTAAAGAACGAGCTGAAGCCGAGAAGGCGAGTGTCGATGCCCGCAATGCTGAGCTTCTGAGGTCCTTAGAGGCGGAAAAGAAGAAAGTCGAGGAGCTGTCGAACAAAATGGATGAGCTGGATGGCAAACTGCTTGACCAGATGCCCTTTGAGAAAGACCGAGAGATGGTCTTGAAGGAGGAGAGAGCCGCGACGGTCAAAGAATTTGAAGATTCTAAGGAGCTTTCTGATCGGTTAGACGTTGCGGGCGCGGAACAATACGAACAAGCGATTCATACTGTTGCCCGTAATCTTGCGGCCACGGGAAAATATACTGCCCAAGACATATTATTTGCTCTATTGTGGCCACGGATCCCGAGTGCTTTACCGGTCATTCCCTCGTGCCCTTTGCTGACTACCAGCTCGCAGTCCTTCCTGAATCGGTCCGTAATGCTCTCCCTCCGGTCTCACCTGTAACCGTCCAACAATTATTGAAGGAGATTGATGATTTATGATTTTCAGTAGACAAGCCCGCGTTATCTTTGGCCGCAGCTCTGGAAAAGGTTTTCGGCCCCGGTGGCCCCTATGTTGAAGGTATTGTTCTTCCCTTTTACACTTTTGCCTCTGCTTTGGCTGAAGCTCAGGCCGTTTTTGTATCTGATCCTGCTGCCTCTGAATCTATTCCAAAAGTGGAAGTCAATCCTCCCTCCGCAACCTGAAAATCAGACCGGGCTGCGTCCTGGGTATTTTTGTAATAGCGTAGATCTCTCAACATTTCGTACACTTTATTACTGTTGATGTACCCCGTGGTATTTTGATCGTTTTTGCTGCTATATTATCACATGTGTTTTGCTTTCCTCAATTTGCCCTTCGTTATGTTTTGGCTTGAGTACTTCTTATTACATATTCCCTTCGTATTTTTATAATAGGATAGATTTGAACTTAGCCATAATTTTTTGAGCTTGCGGTCTAGCTCGAGGGCGTATGACCGCGCATCGTGCATGAAGAGTCATGCAACGGCATTTTCCTTGACGGGCTTGCGGTCTAGCTCGAGGGCGTATGACCGCGCTGTTGGTAGTGGTGCCCTAGGCACGTTTAATAAACGTTGTAATTGTTATCATTTATTTCATATCAATAAAGAGATGTTTTGATTATTATTATTGTTCATGTTTACTTATAATAATCTCCGTCCCTAGTACTTGTTAAGCACTAGTATAAAGGCTAAATGATCATGCGATGATCATGTTAGATTTATGGGTACTTGTTTGGAACAAGGTACTGGACATGACCCGCTGTATGAGATTTATGTCATGGTCCATGTCAAACATATATCTCATATTAGTTATGTCATTTGAATCCTTAGACATGAAGTTATTATAGTCTTCCACTTGATGAACATTATGTTTGACATATTCAAACGCTACCTTTAACCGGGAAGTTATAAAGGGTATGATTGGCATAATCGGATTCACGTTGGGAAGAATAATAAGCTAAATGGATTTGTCCCTCCACGGAGAGATGTCAAGCTTGGGCCCCTCGAAGGAATGATGTTGATGAAATGTTCGGCCGGATTCAAATGGATTGATTGGATCAATAGCATTTGGATTATCAACATATTCGGAATCGAGAAAGTATTGAACAAAACAAGTTGACTGTTTGACCATGACTTCAGTTCAATGACGTCGAGGACAAAAGGATTATGACATATTCTAAGAGGAATGCGAACTTGTATCTAGTTATACTAATTGGGTAGGTATGACGGTTTGCTAGAACCTAATCATATCTTATGGTTTCATGTTTGAACCCATTGCCAACTTAGTATAATCCTAGAGGGTCACACACAATAGAACGAATCTTTAAAAGGACTACATTGGAATTTTGTAAATTCTGGACTTTCTGGGGAAGTGGGCGACCGCACAGTATGGACTGGGCGGCCGCACACTTAGCCCATTTTTGTACCAGTTTTGTTTCAGATAGTTGTGCGACCGCACAGTGCATTCTGGTCGGCCGCACAGTACTGTCGGGTGGCAGATTCCTAATTTGATTAGGAAACGAATTTTGGACGGATTTTGACACAAGTTTCCTATTTGGAATAGGTCATACTTGTGTATAAAAGACCAAATTCGGCCAGCACTCTAAACTAATGATTTTGTGAGTCTCAAAGAGTTTGAGAGATGGTTTATTTTGTTCTAAGACATTCTTGGTTGAAGAACAAAATAATACACAAAATAAATTCCATATAGTTCTTTTGATTGTGAAAAAGTGTTTCACAATTTGGTCTAGCAACCAAGATCAAAGAAGCTCCTTTGATATTCGTTCGAAGTGTGGATACCGCTAGAGGGTGAAAATCATCATCTTCAAAGTTCGTGTTCAAGCTTTGTGATCGTGATCAAGTCTTCAAACCTCCACCAAAGACCAAGAGAATTTGATAGCCATCAAGGGTTAGTTTATTCCTTTATTCTTATGTTGTATTTGATTTAATCATATGAACGGATCCATGGCTTTGGATTTCAAAATTTTAAATGCTAAATTCCGCTGCGCATGTATCTACGAAACCCAACAGTGGTATCAGAGCCCCGTTCATGTTGATTAATTCAATACTTGGATCATGTTATGTGTATATAAATTGTTTATGTGTCTTGCATGATATGAATATTGGAATATGTGATGTTTATGTGTTATGTGATTTTATGTGGTTTATTGTTTTGCAACTTTAATCGCACGATTCAATCGCAATAAATAAATTATGGTGGATTCAGAATTGTTGATTATTAATTTTTGATTGGATCAAAATTTTAATAATCGGGGAAAAACGATTTTGAGACAAAATTTTCGAACTTTGAAAATTCTGCACATTCTGATGGCACTGGGCGAACGCACAAAACGCCTTGGGCGGCCGCACATTTTTGGGCGACCGCACAAGGGTTTTGGGCGGCCGCACAAGGGGATCAGAAGGTCTGATTTTGGTTGAAAAACAGAATCTGGAATTTTTCGAAAAATTCAACAAAACCAGTAACAGAACCAGTCCAGACTTGCTGATCTGGAATGGGTTTTGGGTAGTTGGTTTGTGTGTGGATTTTGGGGTTTGATTTTCGTATTTGTTTTAGTCTTGTGATTCTAAGATTGGTTCAAGGTTTGGATGGCTAATCTGCGTTCATCGAGATTGTGTTTCCCAAACTTGATCACAATCAAAGTTTCAAAGATAAAACGAAGTTAGAATTATGAAGAGTTCATAATTGCTAAAATTGAGAAACAAAGTTCTTGATTCAATGATTGGAGATCCATGTGGAATTGTGAATGCAATTGGCCTACGTTCATCGAGACCATCTATTGCTTAGTTTCGGCCACATGGACTCCTTTCTTGGTTTCTTGAATTAGTGCGGGATTGTGGTTGCCTAATGGCTTAGTTCGACCGCACTTCTTGTTGTCTTGATTTGGAGATAATAACCAAAGTTGAAATAGTCTCATCCTCATAATTATAGAGAAACTAATGACACATAAATATCATGCTTAAATTAATGAAGATTAATTTAGTGGCTAAACTTGATGTGTAACATGTTTATATTATGTGCTCATAAATGTGTTATATGCTATATGTGATGAACCTTCAAAGAAAGTTTTAAGTCTTTTATTGCCATGCCATGATTAAAACACTTGTTAGTACATGAGTGATTTTAATGTAGATTCGCCCTAGCGAGATGCATTAAATTTGTTTATGTATGAGCAAGATAGATAGTGTGGGCACGCCCTAGCGGGACACATTAACTGTGCGTTTAAAATGGTTAGACTTAATTGGGCGTCAAAACAGTTTTGGGCCTAGGCAAAGATGAGGTTTAACATGCTTTTTGAAATTTGATTTCTTAAAGAATCTCATAAAAGGAACTAAGAGTCATATGAGATATGATTGACAAGAGTTGTCTACCTAATTAATTTGATTTTGTGTAATCCGCCTTAGCGGACTTGAAATTAAATTAAAGTTGGATCTTAACCCATTTAAATTATATTATACATTGGATGTATATGAAGGTTATATAATTTAGTGGGAGTATTTTGTTTGAAAAATACATTATTTATCTCTTTAATGAAAATCGGTACTTATTAAATTTTGGAAATTTTTGCATATTTGTAGATAATGACTAATAACACTCAATCAATGTCGTTGCGATCGATCCTTGAGAAGGATAAGCTCGAAGAGAATGGTACCAACTTTATGGATTGGATCCGTAGCATAAGAATCGTTCTTAGGCAAGAAGATAAGTTGTACATTCTCGATGGGCCTCTCCCCGCTGAACCACAGCCTACTGCCCCTAGGGTAGAAAGAGACAATTACAAGAAAAATCGTAATGATTCTAGAGATGTAAGTTGTCTCATGCTTGCTGCTATGTGTTCAAAACTCCAACAAAGTTTGGAACATTTGGAAGCCTATGAGATAGGCGTGGAGTTGAGAACCATGTTTCAAGAGCAAGCTAGGCAAGAGAGGTACAAGACCATTGTTGCATTCACTACTAGTAAAATGAATGAAGGGCAACAAGTGAGTCCTCACTTTCTTAAAATGAAAGGTTATGTAGAGCACCTTGAGAAACTTGGCTATCCAATCCCATTGGAGCTAGCCACGGATCTCATTCTTAATTCATTGCCTAAAAGTTATAATCAGTTTGTAATGAATTATAACATGCATGGAATGGATAAGAATCTCTCTGAGTTGCATGGGATGCTCAAAACTGCAGAGATGAAAATTGTAGAGAAAGGTTCTCCCATGCTCTTGGTTCATGATGGGAAGAAGCCTGGTGCCAAAGGCAAGGGTAAGGCAAAAGTTGTCAAACCCAAGATAAGCAAGGCAAAGGTTGCCAAGGCTTCTGAGGCAAAACCCGATACACAAAAGGATGCAATTTGTTTCCATTGTCAAGAAATTGGTCATTGGAAACGTAATTGCAAGGCTTTCTTGGAAGAGCAAAAGAAGAAGAAGAGCAACAAGGCTGCGTCGACTTCAGGTATCTATATGATAGATATTCTCCTTTCTACCACTGATTCTTGGGTATTGGATACCGGATGTGGTTCTCACATTTGTCTAAATGTGCAGGGACTAAAGAATAGGAGATTGCTTAAAGAAGGTGAAGTAGATCTACGCGTGGGGAATGGAGCAAGAGTTGCTGCATTAGCCGTAGGGACTTATGAAGTCACTTTACCTTCCGGATTAATTCTTGTTTTGAACAATTGTTATTATGTTCCGGATTTAAGCAGAAATATTATTTCAATTTCTTGTTTGGATAATGAAGGTTTTAAGTTTCTTATTGAGAATAAGAAATTTTCTATTTATTTAAATGATGTGCTTTATGGTATTGCTAATTCATTTAATGGCCTTTATATCTTGGATGTCAAGAATGAAAATAATGTCTATCATGTAAATAAGAAATCTAAACCTAATGATATAAATCATACTTATTTGTGGCATTGCCGTCTTGGTCATATTAATGAGAAGCGTATCTCAAAACTCCATGGGGACGGACTTTTGGGTTCATGTGACTTAGAGTCATATGACACTTGTGAGTCGTGTCTTCTTGGAAAAATGACTAAGACACCTTTTACCAAGTTGGGTGAAAGGGCAAGCGACTTATTGGGGTTGATACATTCCGATGTATGCGGACCATTAAGTAGCAATGCTAGGGGAGGATTTCAATACTTCATAACCTTCACTGATGATTATAGTAGATTTGGGTATGTTTACCTAATGAAACATAAAAGTGAAGCATTTGAGATATTTAGAATATTTCAAAATGAAGTAGAAAAACAACTTGGCAAAAGTATAAAGGCACTTCGATCAGATCGAGGTGGTGAATACTTAAGTCAAGAATTTGACGATCATCTAAAGAATTGTGGAATAGTTTCACAATTGACTCCGCCCGGAACACCACAATGGAATGGTGTGTCTGAGAGGAGAAATCGGACTTTGTTAGACATGGTTCGATCAATGATGAGTCAAGTTGATCTTCCAATATCCTTTTGGGGTTACGCCCTAGAAACCGCCGCTTTCACACTAAATCAAGTTCCAACTAAATCGGTTCCAAAGACTCCATATGAGATGTGGAGTGGAAAGAAACCTAGTTTATCTTTCATGAGGATTTGGGGTTGCGAAGTTTATGTCAAGAGACTTATCTCTGACAAACTAGCACACAAATCTGATAAATGTATTTTCGTGGGATATCCTAAGGAAACTAAAGGATATTACTTTTACAACCGAGAGGACAACAAAGTGTTTGTTGCCCGAACTGGTGTCTTTCTAGAGAAAGAGTTTCTCTCCAAAGAAATCAGTGGGAGTAAAATAAATCTTGAAGAAATTCGAGACCCAGAAAATAACATTGAACCAATAGTGGAACAAGAACAAGAACCACAAGTAGTTGTGGAACCTGTTCAAAATACACAAGCATCTCGCAGATCTAGTAGGTTACGATCCGAGCCCGAGAGATATGGATTTCTCGTAACGGATAGTAATGAGGTAGAAATCATTGAGAATGATGAACCGTCAACCTACCAAGAGGCGATGTCTTCTCCTGATTCGGACAAGTGGCTTGGAGCCATGGAATCCGAATTGCAATCCATGCAAGACAATCAAGTTTGGAATTTGATTGATGCGCCCGAAGGTGTAAAAACCATAGGATGCAAATGGGTCTTCAAGAAGAAGACTGACATGGATGGGATGGTGCATACTTACAAAGCTAGGCTTGTAGCGAAGGGTTATAGGCAAGTTCATGGTATTGACTATGATGAGACCTTTTCACCCGTAGCAATGATCAAGTCTATAAGAATTTTGCTTGCCATTGCCGCCTATCATGACTATGAAATATGGCAGATGGACTTCAAAACCGCTTTCCTGAATGGAAAACTCCAATAGGATGTGTATATGACACAACCAGAAGGTTTTGAACAAGATTCTAAGGTATGCAAATTGCAAAGATCCATCTATGGATTGAAGCAAGCTTCAAGGAGTTGGAATCTCCGTTTTGATGAATCGGTCAAAGAGTTTGGTTTCATCAAGAACGAAGATGAGCCTTGTGTATACAAGAAGATTAGTGGGAGCATAGTGCTATTCCTTATTTTATACGTGGATGACATATTGCTCATTGGAAACGACATTCCTACACTTCAGTCTGTGAAGACTTGGTTAGGAAAGTGCTTCGCAATGAAAGATATGGGTGAAGCCGCATATATACTTGGCATTAAGATCTATAGAGATAGATCAAGGAGGCTAATTGGTTTAAGCCAAAGTACATACATTGACAAGGTCATTAGAAGATTCCGTATGGAAAATTCTAAGAGAGGCACCTTGCCCGTGTTACATGGAGTTTCTCTAAGCAAGACTCAATGTCCTAAGACAAAAGATGAGCGTGAGAAAATGAATGATGTTCCATATGCTTCGGCAATTGGGTCCATCATTTATGCCATGATTTGTACTAGGCCGGATGTGTCTTATGCTTTGAGCATGACAAGTAGATACCAATCCGACCCTGGCGAAAATCACTGGATAGCTGTAAAAGCGATTCTTAAGTACTTGAGAAGAACTAAAGACTCGTTTTTGGTCTATGGAGGAATGGAAGATGATCTCGTTGTAAATGCTTACACGGATGCAAGCTTCCAAACCGACAAAGATGATAGCCGATCGCAATCGGGATTTGTGTTTATGTTAAATGGTGGAGCTGTAAGCTGGAAGAGTTCCAAGCAAAGTACAACCGCTGATTCTACAACAGAAGCTGAGTATATTGCTGCATCGGATGCTGCAAAAGAAGCTGTTTGGATTAAGAAGTTCATAACTGAACTTGAAGTGGTTCCTAGCATTGCTAATCCAATAGACCTTTATTGCGATAATAATGGTGCTATTGCTCAAGCAAAGGAACCAAGAGCACATCAGAAATCCAAACACATACTTAGGCGTTTTCATATCATTCGAGAGATCGTTGATAGGGGAGACGCAAATATATGCAGAGTACCTACTGATGACAATGTTGCGGACCCGCTGACAAAGGGACTTCCACAAGCTAAACATGATGGTCATGTTAGGTCCATGGGTATTAAATACATGGGAGATTGGGCCTAGGGCAAGTGGGAGATTGTTGGTAGTGGTGCCCTAGGCACGTTTAATAAACGTTGTAATTGTTATCATTTATTTCATATCAATAAAGAGATGTTTTGATTATTATTATTGTTCATGTTTACTTATAATAATCTCCGTCCCTAGTACTTGTTAAGCACTAGTATAAAGGCTAAATGATCATGCGATGATCATGTTAGATTTATGGGTACTTGTTTGGAACAAGGTACTGGACATGACCCGCTGTATGAGATTTATGTCATGGTCCATGTCAAACATATATCTCATATTAGTTATGTCATTTGAATCCTTAGACATGAAGTTATTATAGTCTTACACTTGATGAACATTATGTTTGACATATTCAAACGCTACCTTTAACCGGGAAGTTATAAAGGGTGTGAATGGCATAATCGGATTCACGTTGGGAAGAATAATAAGCTAAATGGATTTGTCCCTCCACGGAGAGATGTCAAGCTTGGGCCCTCGAAGGAATGATGTTGATGAAATGTTCGGCCGGACTCAAATGGATTGATTGGATCAATAGCATTTGGATTATCAACATATTCGGAATCGAGAAAGTATTGAACAAAACAAGTTGACTGTTTGACCATGACTTCAGTTCAATGACGTCGAGGACAAAAGGATTATGACATATTCTAAGAGGAATGCGAACTTGTATCTAGTTATACTAATTGGGTAGGTATGACGGTTTGCTAGAACCTAATCATATCTTATGGTTTCATGTTTGAACCCATTTCCAACTTAGTATAATCCTAGAGGGTCACACACAATAGAACGAATCTTTAAAAGGACTACATTGGAATTTTGGAAATTCTGGACTTTCTGGGGAAATGGGCGACCGCACAGTATGGACTGGGCGGCCGCACACTTAGCCCATTTTTGTACCAGTTTTGTTTCAAATAGTTGTGTGACCGCACAGTGCATTCTGGGCGGCCGCACAGTACTGTCGGATGGCAGATTCCTAATTTGATTAGGAAACGAATTTTGGACGGATTTTGACACAAGTTTCCTATTTGGAATAGGTCATACTTGTGTTTAAAAGACCAAATTCGGCCAGCACTCTAAGCTAATGATTTTGTGAGTCTCAAAGAGTTTGAGAGAGGGTTTATGTAACACCCATCGAATTTCTTGTTAAATATTTGACATACTTGTTAAATACTTGAACTTGCATATTATGTGTTAGTTTTACTTGGGTTAAAGTTTTAACTGCTTTAGAATATTAAGGTGGTTAAATGTTTAGTTTTGACTTTTGGGTCATTTGTGAAAATTTGACTTTAGGGGTCTTTTTGTTAAAAGTGAAAACTTGAGGGGCCTAAGTGCAATTCTTTGAAAGTTTCAAAGTATATCATCATATTGCCTTCTCTGAGAAAGGAAATTCTCAAAGTTTCTCGTTGCTCTCCCTCTGTTCTAAAAAGCTAGGTTAGGGTTTCACCCTATTCTCGACTCCTCGAGCTTAATTATCCCTCCGTTCTCGATTCTGATCCCGGATTAATATTCGTGGCGTTGAATAGAGCGTTCCAGGCCGAACAGAAATAAGTTTTGGTCAACTTGAATTTTGACTAGGTAAGTTATTAGCTCCCCCTTGCTTGTAATAACATGCATAAATGTTATTCTCGATACTTGTGAATGTTAATTTCGTGTTTGGGATGATTTTTGTGGTACTTGTAAATTTGGGACAAGGGGAGTAAAACCCTACTGAGTAAACTAATGAAAGAAAATGAAAGAATTGGTTTTTAAGCTTGTAATGAATTCTGGGTATGTTATAATGATAGTAAAAGTTACTCCTGCGCTTGGGACGGAGAATTGTTAAGTTTGAACTCAGGGGAAAACTACCAAATTGTACTGAGCACGGTCGTGCGCCTTTATTTGGCACGGTCGTGTATCGCCTTTAGGCAAATTTCCTCGACAGTGTTAGCACGGTCGTGCGCCTTTTATGGGCACGGTCGTGCCGAAAATGAGTTTTGTGTGAAAACCTCTCGACCTTGATAGCACGGTCGTGCCACTTTTGCACGCACGGTCGTGCCAAGGTGATTAGCACGGTCGTGCTTTTTGGTGTGCACGGTCGTGCCACCTGAAATCTGATTGTTCTTCTTGAATTGTTTCCTTCATAACTTTCTATAGGAAAGTCGGAATCAAGATCCAAAAGAGGCTGAATAACCTAGACTCAGAGGGCTATTCAAAGACTAAATTAATGAGGTTTTAAGGTGATTGTATAGAGCACCTAGATAGGTGTTTTAGGACATTGAACATAAGTATAAGAGTAGTATCTCTTCTTTATGTCTTGAAAGTGCTATGAACAAGCACTAATGTGTTATACTTGTTGTGAATCCAATGATTGTACACCTTAGAGGCATTAGCATAAGGTCTTAGACTTGAACATCCTAAGAATAGGAGTGGGATTTGGTAAGAGTAAATGTATAACTCTTATACTTGTTTGAATGTCCAAAGATTGGAAGTTATAACTTGAAGTATAAGACATTAAAAGCTTGTACATGACTTGAACATCCAAAGAATTGGATTAAGACTTGAATATAAGATAATAAAATCTTGTACTTGACTTGACACCAATACATATGTATGGTAGTGAACTAGAAAGTGCTATAAGTAAGCACTAACGTGTATGAGACATGTTCTTGTTGTGTATGTACAAACATTGCATACATTTTCTTGATACAAGGTGACTTCTTGATTACTTGAAGCATGTTCCTTGTTGAGCTAGTCCACTACTTTTGGATTAGTTCCTCTCCCGTAGTTCAAGTAAATATCTACTTGTACTTTCTTGTGTGAGTCCAGCTGGTTCTCCTTGCTTGTTCGAAAATGTATAGGTTCACGCTTGTCGCGAGAGCTGGGGTTTAAGTGACAATCGGGTCCCTATGTATTTCCGCCCGACCCCTTACTACCGGCCATAGTAAGGGCATAGCTTCCTTAGTTGGAGCAATAAGCCTGACTTAAGTGAATGCTAAACTCCCGTCCCGAACACCTCGTGAATAATCATGAGTACTGATATTGAGAATGACACTGGTTACCGGGTCTTCTGATATATACTGAATAATCAGTTCCTGTTATTGATCGTGATGTCAAAGTAATACAAGCTTCGACAACAATGGTATTCTTGGGAGGAATAAGGAAGGAAGCAATATCCTTATAACTTGCTTGTTTAGCCTTATGTGCTATTTGATGAGTGGATTATCCTCTCATATACTTGTTACTTGATGATACTTGAGATATGATTATTTGAGTATCTACTTGAATTGCATGATAACATGTCATGTAGTTGCATCTAATAGCTTACTGAGATTTATCTCACCCTTTATTTGTTCCACCCCCCAGGAAAGGAAGGATAGTGCGCAGTGAGGCTCGACATAGTTGGGAGCTTGCTTCGCAGGTCGTGATTATTTTGGGGCTTGTGTCCTTTTACACTTGGTGAGGACGATGTATTGGGTTGTATAACTCCTTATTTTGGGGTAGACAGTCTTGTTTAGTTCTTGTTGTCACTAGACATCTTGTATAGTACTCTTAATGCCAGCTTATGTGCTAGGCATGTTTCCGCTGTGTATGTATTAAGTTTGGTTTTAAATTTTCTTGTCTAGAACTCGTGTTGTGAGCTAGTATAGCTCCTTACTCTAGAGTATATATATATCATGTCAGTTTGTTAAACAAATGTCATTAAGTTTCTTGTTAAGTTTCTTGTTTCTCGTTAGGCACTTCCATCCAGGTTCGAGGTTCTATTAAGGGATCCCGGGACCTGGGGGCGTGTCAGGTTGGTATCAGAGCTACCCTGGTTTAGCTACCCTGTTTAGCTACCTTGGTTTGCTCTAAGTCTGGATAGGGTCTATGGCCTAGGTATGGGTGAGTCTTGGGGTGTTATTAATAACGCTGAGTGTTTACCTACAGGTACAATGAGTTCTGAAGGTACTAGTGGTAGTAATCAGCTGAGATCTATAACTCCTCAAGAAGAAATGGTTGATAATGTAGACTGGGATTATCCTAATCGTCTTACAAGGTTCTTGAAGCTGAAACCTCGCAGTTTTGATGGGGAATTTGATGCTAAAAGGCAGAGGAGTGGATTGAAAGCATTGAGAAGATCTTTACAGCCTTGAGATGTGCAGGTGGTGATAAGGTAACCTTTGCAACTTTTAAACTTGAGAAAGCCGCTGAACATTGGTGGCAAGTGTTGAGTAAAAGTTGGGAACTGGAAGGTGTACCACAGACATGGGAGAATTTTCTTAAAGCTTTTAAGTCACAGTTTATTCCAACAGTGGTCCAAGATAGGAAAGAGATGGAATTTCTTAATCTGGAGCAGGGAAGTCTGACCGTGGGGCAATACTCAACCAAGTTCACAGAATTGGCAAGGTATTGTGATCACTTAGTTCCAAATGAAGCTAAGAAGGCACAGAGGTTTGTTAAACGGTTAAGGACTGAGTATAGAAAGCAACTTCTTTCTCTACAGCTCACTAGCTATCAGCAAGCAGTGGAGAAGGCTTATACCATTGAAAATGATATCGAAGAACACAAGGTGAAGTTGGGAACAACTATGACTGGCCGTGTATCGGAGAAAACTCAGGGATCTGGTTCTAAAGGTGGTAAATCTGGCCGCCAAGATCGTCGATTCCGACAGCCAACTGAAAGTAAAGGTAGTGTATTAACGGGGTCGAGGACAACAGTCCAAGGTCTCAGGAGAGTATGTGGCTATTGTTCGAAAGAAGGCCATTCTGAAGACAAGTGTTGGCTAAAGCAAGGAAAGTGTTAGTGTGTGGTGAAGCGGGGCACTTTGCTAGAAATTGTTCTAAAAGTAAAGTAAATCAAGTTGGGGGTACAAGTCAACCAGCCTCAGGTTCTAAGAGAGATAGTGGGGGTCGACCAAAAGTTCAGGGTCGAGTGTTTGCTCTAGATCAGCAGGGTGTAGCTGAGTCTTCTGTGGTCATAGGAGGTATTATATTACTTTCTAATACGAGAGCGCGAGTCTTGATAGATCCAGGCTCATCTCATTCTTATATGGCATCTCATTTTGTGTCGCATTTGCATGTTCTTCCTGATTCTATGCCTTATGTGCTAGAAGTATCTTCCCCTATGGGAGATTGCATGTTTACTTCTGAGGTTTACAAGAAATGTGAGGTCCTTGTGGGTGATCATGCCCTTCTTGCTGACCTAGTCGTGTTACCTATAAGGGACTTTGACGTGATTCTTGGCATGGATTGGCTATATGTGCATCATGCATCTGTTGATTGTTATAGAAAAGTAGTAACTTTTTCTATTCCTGGTTTGCCTGATTTTTCCTTTGAAGGTGATAGGCCTTTATGTGCTATACATGTTATTTCTGCTTTAAAAGCTAGAAAACTTTTATCTCGTGGTTGTGCCGGGTATCTCGCATGTGTACTTGATCAGAGTTTATCTGTTCCCAAGATGGAGGATATTCCTGTTGTGTCTGAATTTTCAGATGTGTTCTCTTCTGAGTATAGCATGCCACCTGATCGAGAGCTTGAGTTTTGTATTGAGTTATTCCCAGGTACAGCACCAATCTCTAAAGCACCTTATAGAATGGCTCCAGCTGAGTTGAGAGAGTTAAAAACACAGCTTGAGGAATTGCTTGAAAGGGGCTTTATCAGACCTAGTGTATCACCGTGGGGTGCACCAGTGTTATTTGTCAGAAAGAAAGATGGGACTCTGCGATTGTGTATTGATTACAGAGATCTTAATCAGGTAACTATCAAGAATAAATATCCGTTACCTCATATTGATGACTTGTTTGATCAGCTTCAGGGTTCAGTAGTGTATTCTAAGCTTGACTTGAGAAGTGGTTATCATCAGTTGAAAATCAGATCTGAGGATATACCAAAGACAGCTTTCCGTACCAGGTATGGGCATTATGAGTTTATTGTTATGCCATTCGGTTTGACAAATGCTCCAGCTGTATTTATGGATTTGATGAACCGTATATTCAAGCCATATCTTGATTACTTCATGGTGGTATTCATTGATGATATTCTTGTGTATTCTAAGTCACGGGCTGAGCATGAACAACATCTCAGAGTAGTATTACAAGTTCTTTGTGAGAAACAATTATTTGCAAAATTCAGCAAATGTGCTTTCTGGTTAGAAGAGGTTTCATTCTTGGGGCATGTTGTATCTGCTACTGGTATTGCAGTAGATCTTTCCAAAGTTGAAGCAGTTGTAAACTGGAAGAGGCCAACTACAGTGACTGAGATCCGTAGTTTCTTGGGCTTAGCTAGTTATTATCGGAGGTTCATTGAGGGATTCTCCAAGATTGCTACTCCATTGACTAATATGACTCGAAAAGCTATTTCTTTTGAGTGGAATGACAAATGTGAAGCAAGTTTTCAGGAGTTGAAAAGGCGTTTGACTACAGCTCCAGTCTTGGCTTTGCCTAATGGTTCTGAGCATTTCATGGTTTATACTGATGCTTCTAAAGAAGGATTGGGTTGTGTTCTAATGCGGATGGCAAGGTAATAGCTTATGCTTCTCGAAAACTATCTCCTTATGAAAATAATTATCCTACTCATGATTTAGAGTTGGCTGCGATTATTTTTGCTTTGCATAAATGGAGGCATTACTTGTATGGAACCAAATTTGAGGTTTTCACTGATCATAAAAGTTTGAAGTACTTGTTTTCTCAAAAAGAGCTTAACATGAGGCAACGTAGATGGATGGAGAAATTGAAGGATCATGATTGTACTATCCTTTATCATCCAGGAAAAGCAAATGTTGTGGCTGATGCACTGAGCAGAAAGACTTATATTTCTTGCTTGATGATTCGTGAATGGAAGATGTTTGAAGATTTGTGTGATTGGAATCCTTGTGAATCAAATCATGGAATTATCATTGCTAATATAAAAGCTACTTCAGATTTACTCCAACAGATCAAAGAAGCTCAGGTAATTGATTCTGAATTACAGAAAATCATTAGTGGAATGAATGAAGGAAAGCAACCAGATTTTTCTTTCAACAGTGATGGAATTCTTACCTTCCGAGGTCGAGTTTGTATTCCAGTTGATCCTGAGATAAAGAAGAAAGTTCTTGAAGAGGCTCACAAAGCCAAGTATACTATTCATCCTGGAAGTACTAAAATGTATCAAGACTTGAAGAAACATTTCTGGTGGAACAATATGAAAAGAGAAATTGCTGAGTATGTATCCAAATGTTTGACTTGTCAACAAGTAAAAGTGGAACATCAACGTCCAGTAGGTTTGTTGCAACCATTGGAAATTCCAGAGTGGAAATGGGAGCATATTACTATGGATTTTGTGACTGGTTTGCCACATACCAGACGAGGCCATGATGCTGTTTGGGTTATAGTGGACAGGTTGACTAAATCAGCTCACTTCTTGTCTGTTTCCATGGGATATTCATTGTCTCAATTGGCATCTTTGTATGTTCAGGAGATTGTCCGACTGCATGGGGTTCCTGTGAGTATTGTATCTGATAGAGATCCTCGTTTTACTTCTCGATTCTGGCAGGCTCTTCAGGGTGCCATGGGTACTAAATTGAATTTCAGTACTGCTTTTCATCCTCAATCTGATGGGCAATCTGAGAGA
The DNA here is from genome assembly GCA_026119855.1 of Campanula takesimana. Classification (NCBI taxonomy): domain Eukaryota; kingdom Viridiplantae; phylum Streptophyta; class Magnoliopsida; order Asterales; family Campanulaceae; genus Campanula; species Campanula takesimana. The sequence continues at coordinate 543,569 of JAOWBW010000070.1, forward strand.
CTTATACAGATTCTCGAGGATATGTTACGTGCTTGTGTTATTGATTTCAAAGGCAGTTGGGATACTCATCTTCCTTTGGCTGAGTTTGCTTATAATAACAGTTTTCAGTCTAGCATTGAAATGGCTCCATATGAAGCTCTTTATGGCAGAAAATGTCGATCTCCTATATGCTGGGATGAAGTGGGAGAAGCTAGACTCTTGGGTCCTGAAATGGTTCAACAATCAGTTGAGAGTGTGAAACTCATTCGAGATAGATTGCGCACAGCTCAGAGTAGACAAAAGAGTTATGCAGATCATCGTAGAAGGGATCTTGAATTCCAGGTAGGTGACTTTGTATTCTTGAAGGCCTCTCCTCGTAGAGGTATAAAGAGATTTGGGAAGAAAGGAAAGTTATCTCCTCGTTATATCGGTCCATTTGAGATTCTTGAAAGAGTTGGGAAGTTGGCTTATAGAGTGGCTTTACCTCCTTCTTTATCTGGTATTCATGATGTATTCCATGTATCTATGCTTCGCAAGTATATGGCAGATGAATCACATGTTCTTGAGTATGAGGCCATTCCATTTCAGCCTGATTTGTCTTATGAGGAACAGCCTGTTGAAATTCTTGACTGGAAAGAGCAAGTTTTGCGTACCAAAAGGATTCCTATTGTGAAGGTCCTTTGGAGGAATCATGAAATTGAAGAGGCTACTTGGGAAACCGAGAAAGAGATGCGAGATAAATACCCGAGCCTATTTGAAAACTTTGGTAAGTAAAATTCGTGGGCGAATTTTCTTTAAGGTGGGGAGGATGTAACACCCATCGAATTTCTTGTTAAATATTTGACATACTTGTTAAATACTTGAACTTGCATATTATGTGTTAGTTTTACTTGGGTTAAAGTTTTAACTGCTTTAGAATATTAAGGTGGTTAAATGTTTAGTTTTGACTTTTGGGTCATTTGTGAAAATTTGACTTTAGGGGTCTTTTTGTTAAAAGTGAAACTTGAGGGGCCTGAGTGCAATTCTTTGAAAGTTTCAAAGTATATCATCATATTGCCTTCTCTGAGAAAGGAAATTCTCAAAGTTTCTCGTTGCTCTCCCTCTGTTCTAAAAAGCTAGGTTAGGGTTTCACCCTATTCTCGACTCCTCGAGCTTAATTATCCCTCCATTCTCGATTCTGATCCCGGATTAATATTCGTGGCGTTGAATAGAGCGTTCCAGGCCGAACAGAAATAAGTTTTGGTCAACTTGAATTTTGACTAGGTAAGTTATTAGCTCCCCCTTGCTTGTAATAACATGCATAAATGTTATTCTCGATACTTGTGAATGTTAATTTCGTGTTTGGGATGATTTTTGTGGTACTTGTAAATTTGGGACAAGGGGAGTAAAACCCTACTGAGTAAACTAATGAAAGAAAATGAAAGAATTGGTTTTTAAGCTTGTAATGAATTCTGGGTATGTTATAATGATAGTAAAAGTTACTCCTACGCTTGGGACGGAGAATTGTTAAGTTTGAACTCAGGGGAAAACTACCAAATTGTACTGAGCACGGTCGTGCGCCTTTATTTGGCACGGTCGTGTATCGCCTTTAGGCAAATTTCCTCGACAGTGTTAGCACAGTCGTGCGCCTTTTATGGGCACGGTCGTGCCGAAAATGAGTTTTGTGTGAAAACCTCTCGACCTTGATAGCACGGTCGTGCCACTTTTGCACGCACGGTCGTGCCAAGGTGATTAGCACGGTCGTGCTTTTTGGTGTGCACGGTCGTGCCACCTGAAATCTGATTGTTCTTCTTGAATTGTTTCCTTCATAACTTTCTATAGGAAAGTCGGAATCAAGATCCGAAAGAAGCTGAATAACCTAGACTCAGAGGGCTATTCAAAGACTAAATTAATGAGGTTTTAAGGCGATTGTCTAGAGCACCTAGATAGGTGTTTTAGGACATTGAACATAAGTATAAGAGTAGTATCTCTTCTTTATGTCTTGAAAGTGCTATGAACAAGCACTAATGTGTTATACTTGTTGTGAATCCAATGATTGTACACCTTAGAGGCATTAGAATAAGGTCTTAGACTTTAACATCCTAAGAATAGGAGTGGGATTTGGTAAGAGTAAATGTATAACTCTTATACTTGTTTGAATGTCCAAAGATTGGAAGTTATAACTTGAAGTATAAGACATTAAAATCTTGTACATGACTTGAACATCCAAAGAATTGGATTAAGACTTGAATATAAGATAATAAAATCTTGTACTTGACTTGAAACCAATACATATGTATGGTAGTGAACTAGAAAGTGCTATAAGTAAGCACTAACGTGTATGAGACATGTTCTTGTTGTGTATGTGCAAACATTGCATACATTTTCTTGATACAAGGTGACTTCTTGATTACTTGAAGCATGTTCCTTGTTGAGCTAGTCCACTACTTTTGGATTAGTTCCTCTCCCGTAGTTCAAGTAAATATCTACTTGTACTTTCTTGTGTGAGTCCAGCTGGTTCTCCTTGCTTGTTCGAAAATGTATAGGTTCACGCTTGTCGCGAGAGCTGGGGTTTAAGTGACAATCGGGTCCCTATGTATTTCCGCCCGACCCCTTACTACCGGCCATAGTAAGGGCATAGCTTCCTTAGTTGGAGCAATAAGCCTGACTTAAGTGAATGCTAAACTCCCGTCCCGAACACCTCGTGAATAATCATGAGTACTGATATTGAGAATGACACTGGTTACCGGGTCTTCTGATATATACTGAATAATCAGTTCCTGTTATTGATCGTGATGTCAAAGTAATACAAGCTTCGACAACAATGGTATTCTTGGGAGGAATAAGGAAGGAAGCAATATCCTTATAACTTGCTTGTTTAGCCTTATGTGCTATTTGATGAGTGGATTATCCTCTCATATACTTGTTACTTGATGATACTTGAGATATGATTATTTGAGTATCTACTTGAATTGCATGATAACATGTCATGTAGTTGCATCTAATAGCTTACTGAGATTTATCTCACCCTTTATTTGTTCCACCCCCCAGGAAAGGAAGGATAGTGCGCAGTGAGGCTCGACATAGTTGGGAGCTTGCTTCGCAGGTCGTGATTATTTTGGGGCTTGTGTCCTTTTACACTTGGTGAGGACGATGTATTGGGTTGTATAACTCCTTATTTTGGGGTAGACAGTCTTGTTTAGTTCTTGTTGTCACTAGACATCTTGTATAGTACTCTTAATGCCAGCTTATGTGCTAGGCATGTTTCCGCTGTGTATGTATTAAGTTTGGTTTTAAATTTTCTTGTCTAGAACTCGTGTTGTGAGCTAGTATAGCTCCTTACTCTAGAGTATATATATATCATGTCAGTTTGTTAAACAAATGTCATTAAGTTTCTTGTTAAGTTTCTTGTTTCTCGTTAGGCACTTCCATCCAGGTTCGAGGTTCTATTAAGGGATCCCGGGACCTGGGGGTGTGTCAGTTTATTTTGTTCTAAGACATTCTTGGTTGAAGAACAAAATAATACACAAAATAAATTCCATATAGTTCTTTTGATTGTGAAAAAGTGTTTCACAATTTGGTCTAGCAACCAAGATCAAAGAAGCTCCTTTGATATTCGTTCGAAGTGTGGATACCGCTAGAGGGTGAAAATCATCATCTTCAAAGTTCGTGTTCAAGCTTTGTGATCGTGATCAAGTCTTCAAACCTCCACCAAAGACCAAGAGAATTTGATAGCCATCAAGGGTTAGTTTATTCCTTTATTCTTATGTTGTATTTGATTTAATCATATGAACGGATCCATGGCTTTGGGTTTCAAAATTTTAAATGCTAAATTCCGCTGTGCATGTATCTACGAAACCCAACACGCGCATCGTGCATGAGGAGTCATGCAACGGTATTTCCCTTGACGGGCTTGCGGTCTAGCTCGAGGGCGTATGACCGCGCATCGTGCATGAGGAGTCATGCAATGGTATCTCCCTTGATGGGCTTGCGGTCTAGCTCGAGGGCGTATGACCGCGCATCGTGCATGAGGAGTCATGCAACGGTATTTCCCTTGACGGGCTTGCGGTCTAGATCGAGGGCGTATGACCGCGCATCGTGCATGGAGAGTCATGCAACGGTATTTCCCTTGACAGGCTTGCGGTCTATCTCGAGGGCGTATGACCGCGCATCGTGCATGGAGAGTCATGCAACGGCATGGCACTTTGTTATACTTTGCCAAACACTTGCTTTTCTTTGAGATACAAGTCTAGTCTTTCTTTGGAACGGAACAAACATAATATCATTACTCTTTTAAGGAATGCTTGCTCATAGAGCTGTTACATCAAAGTCCTATTACATAGAGAGATAGGAAAAAGATAAATTTCTAACTAAATATTCTTTCTAGATCCAGGGAGTTCATCTCTTAAGGGTACTATTTCTTCAAGTGATCACTGTGCCAAGCATTCTTTAAATCTTTCCCTTCTGTGGTGAGAAGCCTGTAAGTCCCTTCTTTTATGATCCGGGCAATTTGATAAGGCCCTTCCCAATTTGGTGAAAGTTTGTTATACCCGGGCGTTTTGCCCGTGACCTCAACTTTTCTTAATACCCAATCTCCCACATCAAAAGATCGCTTGTTTACCCTCTTGTCATGGTGAATCTTAGCCTTCTGTTTGTAATTAACCATTCTTGCTCTTGCTCGGAGGCGTCTCTCTTCGAGGTAATCAAGATCTCTCTGACGAGATTCCTAATTCTTTGTTTCATTGAAATGAGCAACCCTATACGTAGGTAACGCGGCCTCCACTGGCGTTACTGCCTCCGACCCATATGTTAAAGAAAAAGGGGTCTCCCCAGTTGAGTTTCTTGTTGTAGTGCAGACGGCCCATAAAGCAGTGCTAAGTTCATCCAACCAACATCCACTTCTTCCTGTCAAATTTTTATGGAGGGCGGTCATGAGTAATTTGTTGGCGGCCTCGGCCTGGCCGTTTGCTTGCGGTCTTGCCACTGAGGATTGGCGGTGTTCCACGTTAAGCCTTCTGCATTCAGCTGTGAACTTTCTTTGAAACTGGGGTCCATGATCCGAAACAATAGCCCGCGGTAATCCAAAACGACAATAGATGTGATCATGTACAAACTTAATGACGTTTGTCTCCGTAGTGCTAGTCAATGCTTTAGCCTCTACCCATTTCGTAAAGTAATCTACCGCCACTACTACCATTTGAGCTCCTCCAGGGGCTTTAGGGTACGGCCCAATCAGATCAATTCCCCACATATCGAATGCCCAAGTAGGAACTACCAACGTTTGCTCTGTAGAAGGCAGTCTTGGAATGTTTGCGAATCTTTGGCACTGATCGCATTTGCGGACATATTCCTCCGCGTCCTGCCTCATTGTCGGCCAGTAGTATCCCAAAAACCGGATTTTTTCAGCAAGCGTTCGGGCTCCCGGATGCCCTCCACATACTCCCTCGTGGACCTCGCATAACAAATTGGTTACCGTTCCGGTCTTAACACATCTCAGTAGTGGTTTTGAAAGAGATCTTCGATAGAGGATTCCATCAATGACCGTGTACCTGGCGGCCTGCTTCATCAGGATTTTCGCTCGGTCTGGGTCGTCGTGGAGGACTTGATTCTCTACGTATGCCTGCATTTCATTAACCCAATACTTTTCTTGCTTGTCCAAGTTGTTAATCTGTACCCTGTCAATGGCCGGGGCCTCAGTGAACTCGATCCAGCAGTCAGTACCGAGCTTGGTGATTTCCTCATTCGTGATTCTTGACAGAAGATCTGCCTCGAAATTATCTGCCCGGCTTACTTGCTTTAGCTCGTGAAACTCAAAACCTTTCAACAAACTTTCAGTGAGCTCCTTGTATTTGATTAGTACTGGGTGATTAGTTTCATATTCTCCCTTCACTTGGTTTACCACGAGCTGTGGATCGCTACTTATAACCAACTTTGGAACTTTCAAATCTCGGGCTAACTCCAAACCCGCAATCAAAGCTTCATATTCAGCTTGGTTGTTTGAAACCGGGAACTTGAATCTTAAAGCCCTTTTAAACTTTTGCCCTTCCGGGGCGACCAAGAGAATTCCCGCACCACTGATCATTTTGCCCGCAGATCTTTCTACATACAACTTCCAACAATCTTTTGGTTTCTCACTCAGGTCCTTAACCTTATGGTTCTTTAGTTTGCTTGGTCTTACTGCTTTGTCCTTATCGGGCTCATCTCGTCTTAACTCAAAGGTAGTTTCTGCCACAAAATCAGCGAGTGCCTGCGCCTTTATCGCCTTCCATGGGGAGTATGTGATTTGGAACTCCGTGAGCTCTATGGACCATGCCAACATCCTTCCCGAAGATTCGGGCTTGTGTAAGACTCTCCTTAATGGCGCATCTGAGAAAACCGTGATCGGATGGGCAATGAAGTATGCCCGCAATTTCCGAGCAGCCATTAGCAAAGCGAAAGCTAATTTTTCAATGTTCAAGTATCGACTTTCCACTGCTGATAATGCCTTAGAGACATAATAGACGGGCTTTTGGACGCCCCCTTCCTCTTTTACCAATACTGCGGCCACTGCTTTATCAGTTGCTGTCAAAAAGATATAAAGTTCTTCCCATGTGACCGGGCTGCTCAGCAAAGGTGGTTTCCCCAGGTAAGTCTTGACCTGCTCGAAGGCATTCCTGCACTCTTCATTCCATTCAAATCTTTTATCCTTTCCTCCTTTCAATGCTTTAAAGAAAGGCAAACATTTTTCTGCCGATCTCGAAATGAATCTTCCTAAAGCTGTTATCCGCCCATTCAATTTTTGCACCTCCTTGATGCATCTTGGTGGTTGCATGTTCACTAAGGCCTGAATTTTCTCCGGGTTCACCTCGATCACCCTCTGATTTACCATAAAACCCAGGAACTTGCCTGCCATCACCCCAAAGGCGCACTTCGACGGATTGAGCTTCATATTGTTTTTCCGGAGATTATCAAAGGTTTCAGCCACGTCAATTTCATGGGAGGATTCTTTCGTTTTGATCACCATATCATCAATATAAGCTTCTAAATTCCAGCCCAACTGACTGTCAAAGACAATCCCTACCATCCTTTGATACGATGCACCCGCATTTTTTAGTCCGAATGGCATGTTGTTGAAAGTGTAAGTTTTTCCCGCAGCATAGAAAGCGCAAGAGGGGATATCTGCCTCTTTCATCTTGATTTGATGGTAGCCCGAGTATGCGTCTATGAAGCTCAGTACTCTATGCCCGGCTATTGAATCTACCAATTGATCTATTCGGGGAAGTGGATAACAATCTTTGGGACAAGCTTTGTTTAGATCAGTAAAATCTATGCACATTCTCCACTTCCCGTTGGCTTTAGTCACCATTACCACATTGGCTAACCACCTCGGGTACTTAATCGGGCTCACAATCTTTGCCTTCAACAATTTTTCAACTTCTACCTTGATCGCATCTCTTTTTTCGGGCGAAAAGTATCTTTCCTTTTGGAGGATTCTTGTGAAAGTGGGATCAATGTTTAGCTCATGCTCGATCACTTCTCTACTTATTCCCTTCATATCTTCAACCATCCAAGCAAAGACATCCACGCTCTTTCTCAAAAATTCTATCAAGATCTTTCTTTCCTTCGGGTGAATCTCAAGTCCCACTTTTATGGTTTGCTCGGGGTAAGCTGGATTTATGACTACGTCTTCTAAAGAATCGTTGGGCTGTATATCCGCTACCTCTCTGTCATGCAATGAGTCGATCACTATCTCAATCTGCTCGCTCTCAGCAGCTCTTCGCTGGGCTCTCCTACTTTGCTTGAATTCTGCCCGCGTGGAATGAAATGACAGGGTCCCAATCATAGCAGTATCCTGGATCTCCTTTCCATTAGGTTTCGCCTCTTTCTCCTCTCTATGAACCCCTGGTTCATCCCTGCATTCTCTCTCCTTTTCTTTTCTATGATTTTTAAAAAGACCTCGGGCTTGTTCTCAATACATGCTATCCCCGCGGGTGTACTGAATTTGACTTTCTGGTGCGGGATTGAAGCCACGATTCCCAGTGCTGATTGTGCGGTCACTCCAAGTATTGCATTGACCGTGTGATTAGTGAACCCTTCAAGCAGACCAACGTACGGAGTAAGGTGTGCCTCGGACATTCCCATCTCTTCCAAACAGTTGAAATAAAGGATATCTCGCGAGGCCCCGGTGTCAATCAATACTCTACTGATGTCCGCCCGTCCAATAGACATTTTGATTGTTAAGGTTTGGGTGGAATGAAAGAGCGTGGAGGCCAGCTCGCTCCTCTTAAACCCAATCAATTCTTCTTGTTCCGGTGGGTAGGCAGGGATTAAAAACACTTTTTCCAGTTGCTTGATCTGGTTGGACAATTGAGTGTTGCTTGGGGATTCCTCTCCAATGTATTGGATGTTATATCTTTCTTCCCCATCTGCGTCGTTGTGCCTTATCTGATGGATGTTTCCCCGCGGGGCATGTCCGCTATTGCTCGATCTTGCAATCCATTTTTCAACTCCCCGGCCTCTATTTTTTGCTGGATGATTTTCTTCAGCTGAAAACACTCATCTGTTGTGTGCCCGTGATCTTCATGATACCTGCACCATTTATTTTTTAACTTCTCATAGGGCTTTTTCTCTTGAGGGGGCGGAGGGGGTAGCATTTCTGCCCGCAGTATCTCTGTCCTTGGGGCAATTAGGGGGGTAAAAGCGGAATCATCCCCTCTTTTGTAATTTTGCATGCCCCCATGTTTCATTCTCCCCCGAGCATTGTTGTTCCTTGAATGTCCTGAATAATTTCTGAAGTCTGGCGCGGGCTCAATTCTGTCTTTGACACTCCTGCGGGCGTCTAGCATGAATGAGGGTTCAACTCCGGCCATTCCAATGGCTCTGTTATACATTTCCTCCGTCCCCTCTGACTTCCGGCAGGCAAATTCTTGTTTCAAGGTATAGGATGTTAACCCTCCCAGAAAACATAACTCTATATCATTCTTTGTTAAGTCCACAATTTGCTCGGTCATTTTCCGGAAACGGGTAATGTATGCTTTCGTACTTTCCCCGGGATGTTGCTTTACACCGCATAGATCCAATTTTGGCCTTGAGGCCTCCCCTGTGCCCGCAAACGAGTTTAAGAAAGAACCCCGCAGTTGTTCATTACTGTCAATAGACCGTGGTCTATGGGCCAACAACCATTCTAGTGCCTTTCCTTTGAAGGTAGAGGCGAGGGCTTTGCATTTCACGGCCTCATCTATGGAAAATAAGGCCATTTGTCCTTCAAACCGCCCTACAAGACTCTTTGAATTAGTAGAGGCATCGTAGGCATCTAATGTTGGGACCTTTCCCCGCTGAATTGGTGAATCAGCAATCCACGAGGCAAAAACATCTATGGGTCCAACGCACTTTGTTACTCCTTGCTTGGACTCCCATAAATATTTGACCATTCTTTGGAACTTATGGTCAGTCACCTCCCCTGTTCTAGCCCTTTTCATTGTTTCTGTAATTTTATCACCGGTTTTAACAATTGCTTTCCCTTTAAACTGGCCTTTAGGTTTTCTAGGCTATGATTCTCCTTCCTCACTTTCCCCCTCTTCTTCCTCCCTCGCGTCATCATCCTCCACGAGGATTGTCCGCCTTTTTTCTCCTACGACTCTACTGGCTCTGCTTTTAGAACTTGTCAGACCGTGAGTTTTTGATTTTTCAGGAGGAATTCCAGCGTTAGCCTCGGCATTAAATAGCTCCTCTAAGCCAAATTTAACTGCAGGCCTATGCCACCAGATTTTGCCTATCCGTTAGGATTTGAATTTTCTTTTAAATTTGGTCGGGAGTGAGGGGAGTGACGTGAGTTTTTTGAGTTTTGAGAGCTCTTGAAGTTTCAATATGATCTCTCAGATCCGCCTCTCTTCTTGCCTTTTGAGAGGGAGTATAAGAGTTTCCGCTAAGCGTCTTATCTCCCAATCTGGCGAAGATTGATCCCTGAGGCGCTTGTTTCGAAGGGCTAAGATTCGGATTCAAAATTTCTTTTCCAGTCATTGCAAATATTTTGTATATCAAGAGTCAATCAGAGAGAATTGAATACGCTTTAAGAACCGTAAAAAAACAAAAGAATCCGACTGATCGAACTGTTAAAGCTTAAGATGAAATAAACAAAGCTGGAATTGGTAATTTGCAATAGAAAATTTGAATCGAACTAGACTGGAAAACCAAATAAAATAAGAAGATTGCACTAGGAAGATTTTCGTTTCCCGGCAATGGAACCACTGATGACGCCCTGAAAATCTGGGGTCAAGGAGAGGGATCTCCAACTGAGTATTTCCAATTCCTGGATCACAACACAAACAAAACACCGTTAAGACCAGAGCCGGGTTTGAATCCGCCTTAGGCCCTCGGGTGTGAGAGTAAGATCTCTGAGGAAAACCTGAGAATAAAGGCTTGTGAATTCCTTGTGTGTGAATTAGGGTTATAATGAGTACCTGGCCCATGGGGGCGGAATGGAGTATTTATATGGGTATATGAGAGAGACAAGTTCAAGGTACCAACTGCCTTGGTACTTGATAAACACGTGGCAGGTCCTCACTGGTCCGGTCAGGAAAGTGGCTGGGAATGTGGTGTGTTGTCAGGGAATCATGGTTCCACCATCAACCGTTATGGTATGTCAGGTACAAATCGTTAACGTCCATTGTACGTTTTTGCCAGCTGGGCACTGCGGGCTCCGGACAGGAGGTTGAGAGATCAGCACGGGACCCTTCGGATAGCGGGAGGCAGGGCCATCTCGGTCATGGTCATCGGGGAGACCGGGTCTCTCGAGCTTGTTCGCCTGCGAGCTTATCCGTTTCAGTCCTCAGGATTCAGGTCCAGTTTGGGCGGACTCGGTCGTACCAGTTTAGACCGGGTTCACTCCGGTCTATAAAGCTCGGTCTCATCAGTATACTTTTTGAAAAGTGTTCTGCATTTTGAATAGAAGAGCTTATATTCATATAAAACCATGACTTTAGTATATACTCCCTCCGTCCCACCACAAGTAGGACTAGAGGTCTCGCACGGAGATTAAGAAAAAAGGAGTATATGTGTGGTAGAAAATGAAGAGAGAGAATAAGCGGGTAAATAGTAGTGTTGGTTGAATAAATTGAGTGGTGGAAAATGAAGAGAAAGGATGAGTGAGAATATAAATATATTAAAACATTTTCATTTTGGGTAGTCTCACTTGTGGTGGACGGACCAAAAGGGAAAGAAGTCTCACTTCTGTTGGGACGGAGGAAGTACATATAAGTTATAAGCTTAAATTTTGAAACTTATTGCAGCAGTTGAATCTGAAGTATGTCTTTTTATATCATTTTCAATTATTCTAGTTATTATTTCATCTTTTAATTGATAAATTACTCCTCTCATTCCAAATTAAATTTCCATGGAAACTATTTGACATCAATCATAATATCATATTTGAGTATCAAAATGTGTAAGTTGACATCAAAGAAAAACTTTCTGAAATATACATGATTATATATTTTATGTATGCAAGTGGGCAACTATGTTGCCCACATAGTATATAGAAAAGGGCTCAAATTTATCGATCTATGCTGGACATGTTTAGTATCCCAAATGTACATGTATATGTATGTATATCAAAACATAATCCCACCGTCTCATTTCAAATTGCAAAATTTGCCATTTTAGTTGTCCCATAAAAATTGCAAAATCCAAAAATGAAAAGTTTTACTCACTTGCATACTCACATCAACTAACTCACTAACTATTTCCTACTCCGCTTTCTCTTTCCTACCAAACTATCTACACCCACAACACATTACTTTTTGCAATTTTTTTTATTAATTTTCGTGAAAAAATGATTTTGTACAATTTAAAATAAGACGGGAGGAGTATATAAAAAGTGGGGCATTTTGGTCACTTGGCATGTAGCTAGGACCAATGTGGGGGCATGATGTATAAGCTTCCATATCTTATTAAACCAATAAGGCAAAATATAATACTCTCCCCCTCTATATATGTACACACATATTATAAATAAGGAATTGAGGGACCATTGAGGTCCTATACTTTATTGACTCTCTCCTTCCCAATTATGTCATACTAGGGTTCATCCAATCCTTGCCTCTTCCTCAACACATCACAACTTGTTTTTCTTTTTCAAATATTTTCACCATTTTGTCTTACATAAATACACTTCTTAATTAAACAACCTTTTCATCCTTCCATTCCCTTCTCCACCTATATAAACTCTTTGATCCTACCCTCTCCTTCAAACTTAACAATTTGTTGCTCTTCATTCTCTCTCTCTCTCTCTCTCTCCATATTGCACAGAAAGTTTGAGTAACTTTGTCATGTGTACTATGGAGGGAATGGCAATGAACAAACACACATACTCATCAAACCCTAATACAAGAATCACAACTTCTTCATCACCACTCTCGATACATGGAGATTCACACATGATCACCAAAGTAAAGCCGAAAATCCGCATAATTCACATATTTGCACCAGAAATCATCAAGACAGATGTGGCAAACTTCAGAGAACTAGTTCAGAGGCTGACCGGAAAACCGGAGGAGAAGAAGAAGAAACCAAGAAAAGAAGAACCCAAAAGAGGTTTAGTGTCAAGGAAGATGACAATGGCTAAGAAAATGGAAATGATGAGGAGAGAGAGAATAAAAGGGGAGGAGGAGATATGGGGTGGTGCAAATTCAGGTGGTGGTTTTTTGGGTGGGTTTGCTGATTTGGATGGGTTCATGCAAGAGATTAATCAAGAATTCATCCCATTGCTTCCTAATTTGGATGCTAATTCTTCTCATTTGGATCATTCATATGGATCAGAGAGACTCAATTTGCCTGCCTATTAGCTAGATGATCATATTTTATTTGTTTTTTAGGAGCTTGAGTGATTAATCATGACTTATTTATTTCATTAATTATTTTAATTAATTATTAATTAAGTTTATGGATGCTAATCTATATCTTTTGGTGTTTAATTAACTCTAGTCTCTCTCTCTCTCTTTCTCTATCTGCCATTTGGAGGGGTTACAAGTTATTAAGCGTATTTATTTCAGGCGGCTAAGAATTTAGTCTCTCTGTATTTTGCTAGTGGGGTTTCTTTATTATCGATGTTGACACTAGGTTTTTGTTTTCCAGTGAGAAACAGAATACTCCATATATATCAGAAACACAGTTTCATTTAATTTTTATGGTAAAAAAAACGAGAATAAATTTTGATCAAATATTAATATCAATCTAATTAGCATAGTGAAATTCTAATAAACGTACCTGATAAACTATTAAAGATATATCAATAGCGATTTCAAGAAATTCACTAGGATGATCATATTTAAATGAATGTTTGATCAAAGTTCATTTGTATATATATATTGACAATAAAAACTCAAATGAGATTATCTTTCTGAGACAAAAGAATCAGAGTAACTCATTTGGAATTAATTTACAACAGAGTAAATGAATTTAGAAGAAAAAAAATTGTTATATGAAAACTGTATTAAAATTATCATTTAAAAAAATAAATAAATCTGAATTTCAAGCACAGTAAACCATGTGAGCTCTTTGTTAAGTTTATCTTATTTTGTACTCCATATATGATTGAGATTCATGTTTGGCAACTGGATGTGTTTTGGGAAATCTAAAGAGGTCTCACCAAATGTTTTACTTTTCTTACAAGAATTCCTATATTTGTGTGATGGTGTCCCACTAATCAAGCTGGCATTTACAACAAACAGATCTCAGTATATATTTACTGTCCTAAGTTTCAAACCTACCACTGTTGTACAAGGTTATCATTTAGACATTGTCATACAAAGTTATCATGTACACAAGTTTCTAAAAATCGTTAGGTGACTACTATGTGTCGGAGCTGGGTTAATAATACTTAGAGTGCTTAAGAGGGGCTTAGACGAAGCCTAAGCGGGTCAAGAATTTAGGCATGATTTATAATATCTCGGTGAAATAGAGTTGAAAATGTCACAAAAACATGCATATCCTAGGGTAGAAAAAAGTAGTGTTGTTTAGCAAGAAAAGATATAACAACCTCAAAAACATAATTGAATAACTGACCTTTGTTCTACCATTCAACTAAGTTTCCAGATTTCCGGCTCTAACATTTTCAGAGCAAGGCGGCATAACAAATACTAATTTAATGTGATTTTTTTTCTTTCTGAAATGTACTAATAAGAAAGTACGTTGTTTTAGGACCCCACAGTGTTTTTTTTTAATTAAGACAACAAGATGAATCTCCGCCGTAGACGGCAGACCAAATATCATTTAAAAAATAAAACAACAAGACAGATCTCTACGGTAGTCGAGACCAGCCCGACTAGGTGGTGATTTTTTTACTGAACAAGATTCTTGGTAGATTTAAAATTAGCGTTTTATAACCGCACAACGCCCAAACGGCCGAATTTTTGAACATATGACATACATAAAGTCATCCGAATTTGGATGGTGGAGATTGTCGAGGATAATTTTGGAATTATTTCCCCAACCCCATTCCCCACCCCACCGGCACCGCACACGCACACGCACAACATCAGAGAGACCATTGCTTAACCTATATTTAATCTCAGCCCTCTATTTCCTCTGACTTCATACAATCTTACTGTTGGGATTAGAGTCCTAAAACAATAAGGAGACAAGGTTTAAGTTGTAACTACGGAGGAGAATGAAAAAGAAATTGGCCAAGGCAGGGGTTGCACGGCCGTGCATGGTGAAGGGCACGGCCGTGCAGGGTCAATCATAGAGGTGTTAGGCAATCTGAGATGAAGCACGACCATGCTAAATAGGACACGGCTGTTCTAGGCGGCCAGACAGACATAATCAGATTTGTTTCCTATTTCAATGAGATCTCTTCTAAGGATAAATTTAGGGCTTCTCATACACTTAAATAAACATAGTTTCAACTAGAATATTGTGTGCTTGAAGGAGAGAGATAAGATATACAAAAGAGAGCCACAAATAAGTGTCAAGGAGAGGGTCGAAAGCCTAGGAAAGCCAGAGGAGCGATCCTATAACCCAACCATGATCAAATTGTGTGTGTTCTTATAGAATAGAGCTAATATATATGACAGAGGTTGTTCTAGGAGAGTTGTCATGCTTAGATCTGTATGATTGCACGTGCAAAGTTGTGGAAATCATCATACTCCCTCCGTCCCATTTGAAGCTTCATTATTTGGTGATGACACATAAATTAAGGAAAGGGATTTGTGTAAGAAGGGTTGTGAGAGGGAAGAAGTTAGTGGGTATGACAAGTGGGGACTACAATTTAAATATGTGAGATGGGAAAGTAATTGGGTATGACAAGTGGAACCCATAATTTAAGTATGTGAGTGGAAGAAGTAAGTGGGTATAACAAGTGGGGTCTACATTTTTTACCATTTTAGGAAAGGATTAAGCTTTTAAAGGGACACCCATTTGGGTAAAAGGTGAAGCTTTAAATGGGACGGAGGGAGTATATTATTATTAGTAAAGAACTTGGCTTAGAAACTACATTCCCTCAAATGTAGTCATAAATGTGTTGACGAATTGGGTTACCAAATTATTGTACTGTTTTCTTTCATATTTCTACATGATTATTCTCCCCATGTTAGGACGGCTAGTAAGGGCTAAGCGGATATGTGAAATCCCTCAAATCTCCCTCACTTACCGCACGCAATCTAGCACCAGCACACAAACTTTTTTAGTTAGATTAAAAATGTATAATTGTTAAGGATAAATTATAATAAGGGACCACAATTATGAGTGATTGAATGTAGAGGTACATTCACCTAAAAGTTGTCCTAAAATTTTAATAATCCACTATTCAAGCAAAGAACAAATTAACTACTCATTCTGACTTAGGGAAGGCCTAAAGTCTCCAAGTATGGGCAAATGTTTATTAGCTATTGTAACACTAAATACATCTAGAGGAGGGGCATGTAATTTCCTAATTAAGCATTAGACTTCATCATGGCAACATCAGCAAAAGTCAATGAACATTTAGGGGTATGTTATACTCCTTCCGGTCCAAACTAACTTGTCTTTTTTTGCATTTGCACAACTCTTAAGAAATGTAATAATTATCATGACTTAGTAACAAAAGTTCCAACTTTACCCCTATTAAGTGTGCAACGTTCTTACATTAATGTCTCACACTAAGATAATTAATAAAAAGAACAAGTTTCAATGCAAGGATAAAAGAGACATTTAGCTCAAAAGTGACAATTAGTTTAGACCAAAATTTTGGTCCAAAAGTGACAGTTATTTTGGACCGGAGGGAGTATTAGACTATTGTTTGTAGAAAATTGATGCTCAGTGGTAGAGCCAAACTTCACAATGTGTGAGGTCTCGAGTTCGATCCCTTCCCATGCTTCCTAGGACATCATTATTAAAAGGGGGTAAGTGGGGAACCACTATCGATCCTCTTTAAAAAAAAAAAAAAAAAAAAAAACAAATTGGATATAAATATTAATGAACATTATGGGCAATAGAGAGAGACCAACTACCAATGTAATTAATCACGTTAGATATTCTAAAGTCAACCCCATTGGCAATTCTTGTTTATACTTTGGAATCCTACTATATTACAACTTGAAATACAAATCGAAATGTCGATAATGTTCATACATCCTTCATCCAAAAATTAATCTTGATGTTTTAAGTCAACTTTTTTGAATTTAAGCAAAAAGTTATAACAATCTAATTATCTTCATATTATTCCAAAAATAGAAACACTTTGATAACTATTTCTTAGAATTTATGAAAATAAATATTTTTTTTTAATAAAATATTAGTAAATTTTCAATTAATTTGATCAAAATAGTGAATATACAAGATTTAATTTGGGATGGGGTGAGTAGTATTTTATCATAAAGGTGTATTAAATTAAACAAGGTAGGGGAGACTTACGGTAGGCTGTGATTTTACTAGTATGAAACCAGATAATGTGGATGCCCGGGTGGTTAAAGCCAAAAATATACGGAATTTTTCCCCTAGGGCCCCTGGGCCGAGATTTTATTACCCATAAACCCTAGCCCAGATCAAATGCCAGATAAGGGCTTCACCCGAGATCAAAATTCCACCCACACCCCTAGCTTCATTTAGCTTCCTTTGACTGGTCAAACATAACACCTACATTACCCAAACTACCCCTAACTCCAACAAAACCCTCCCCTCTCCTCCCTCCCGTCACTATGGCACCAGATCTCACACACAAGCTCTCTCTCTCTAAAACACACACCTCACTTTCTCTCTCTCGAAAAACACGCACACACTGCTTCACCATCATCGCCGGCCTCCTTCTCCGTCCCCGGCGTCTCCGGTTCAAAAATCCATCAGCTCCGACGTCGAAGGCGACGACGGCGAGTTCACTCCGGCGACTTTATTGTTCCGATTCGCCCAGATCTGGCTGGAATGATTAGATCCGTCATCACGCAATTGTAGTTGCTGCTCTGATGTTGATAGGCCGGCGAAGAACTCACCGTCCTCGATCTCCGATGATGCCGATCTTGCTGCAACTCTGCTTCACCATCATCGCCGGCGCCGTCAGATCCGAACCAGATATGTCACGCCTCTCTCTATTTCTTTGATCTCCGGTTCAAAAATCCATCAACTCTGCTTCTCCGACGCCATCAATTTCTTTGATCTCTCTAGATCCGGCGACTTACACCTTCCTCCGATTCTGCAGTGATTGCAATTTCAAAACGAGGTCAATGAGATCGTCACCTTTGTTGCTTGAAGCTCTCGCTCTTCTGCTAGACATGGCTTTCTCTTTATGCTGCAAAAGGTATTATAATTTCTGCCCAATTGAGTGAAATCGACACCTGTTCATGCAGTTGATGATTTTTTCTCTGGTTTATAATCACGAAAAAGAGACCTAGCTTGACTACAGTGAAAGAGGGGGAGCATACACTTGTGGTAAATCAAAGATATATGCATCAAAGATATTTGTATCAAAATAGGTTTATAAGACCATGTTCATGAGACCTTTCAGTTTTGTTCGAGCAAAAAGTCTTGTTAATGTTTATAAGACTTTTTGACTCTTATAAGAGTCAGTTATAAGAGTTTGACTGCTGTTTGACAAAAAAAAATTGAAAAAATTGTTTATAAGACTCTACACTAAAGTCTTATTTTAAACTGTTCATAAGATTAAAGTCTTATTGAATCTGTTTATAAGACTTTGCTCTTATGACTAATAATATGTATTATAAGAGCTATTTTCAGTCTCATTAAAACATGTTCATTTGAAACTTGTGTTCATAAGACTAAAAGTATTATTGAAACTGTTCATAAGACTTTTCAATCTCATTAAAACATGTTCATTTGTATCAAAATAGGTTTTATAAGACTTTAGTCTTATGATCAGGTTCAGACCATGTTCATGAGACTTTTCAGTTTTGTTCGAGCAAAAAGTCTTATTAATGTTTATAAGACTTTTTTACTCTTATAAGAGTCAGTTATAAGAGTTTGACTGCTGTTTGACTAAGTTTGACCAAAAAAATTTGTTTTTTTTTTTTGTAAAAAATGGAAAAAGTGTTTTTTTTTTTTTTCTTATGTGTTAGTTATAAGAGTTTGACTGTCGTTTGACCAAATTTGATTAAAAAATTTATTATTTTTTTGTAACAAATGAAAAAAATTAATTTTTGTAACTCTTATATGATAATTATGTTTTAGTTATAAGAGTTTGACTGCTGTTTGACCAAGTTTGACCAAAACATTTATTATTAGTTTTGTAAAAAAATGGAAAAAGTGAAATTTTTGACTCTTATGTATTAGTTATAAGAGTTTGACTACTGTTTGACCAAGTTTGACCATGTTTGACCAAATATTATTAATATTTTTTTCTAAAAAAATGAAAAAAAAAATTATTTTTTTTACTCTTATATGTTAATTATGTGTCAGTTATAACTGCTGTTTGACTGAGTTTGACCAAATTTGACCAAAAAAAATATATACTCCCTCCGTCCCACCGAAAATTGCAAAACTTACCAAAATGGGCGTCCCATAGAAATTGCACATTCCATAAATGGAAAGTTTTTAATACTTTTTAATTAATGGGTCCCACTTCTCATACTCACATCCACTAACCCACTAATTATTCCCTACCCCACTTTCTCTCTCCCACTCAACTATCAACACTCACAACACATCACTTTTTTCACTTTTTCCCTTAATTCTTGTGCCATAATTTTTTTTTGAAGTTTCCGGCGGGACGGAGGGAGTAGTTTTTTTGTAAAAAAATGAAAAAAAGTATTTTTTTTTAACTCTTATATGATAATTATGTGTAAGTAATAAGAGTTTACCTGCAGTTTGACCAACTTTGACCAAAAAAAATATTTTTTTTTGGTAAAAATGGAAAAAGTGGTTTTTTTTTTACTCTTATGTGTTAGTTATAAGAGTTTGACTATCGTTTGACCAAGTTTGACCAAATTTGACTAAAAAAAATTATAATTTTTTTGTAAAAAATGAAAAAAATAATTTTTGTAACTCTTATATGATAATTATGTGTTAGTTATAAGAGTTTGACTGCTGTTTGACCAAGTTTGACCAAAACGTTTATTATTATTTTTATAAAAAATGGAAAAACTGAAATTTTTGACTCTTATGTGTTAGTTATAAGAGTTTGACTGCAGTTTGACCATGTTTGACCAAATATTATTAATATTTTTTTCTAAAAAATAAAAACGTATTTTTTTTTACTCTTATATGTTAATTATGTGTTAGTTATAAGAGTTTGACCGAGTTTGACCAAAACAATAATTTTTTTTTCTAAAAAAATGTAAAAATTAATTTTTTTGACTCTTATATATTATTATGTGTAAGTTATAAGAGCTGACTAGGATTTGACAAAAAAAGTAAGGATGAAATGAGATATGAGGGCATTTTAGTCTTCTTGCATCTTTTTGCTAGTGAGGGGTGGGAGGAGATATGAGGGCATTTTAGTCTTACTGCATCTTTTTACTAGTGAGGGGTGTATGGGGAATTTGGTATCTGGCTTTTCTTTATATGGGTTTGAATCTGGGTTTAGGGGCCCTAGAGTCCAAGCCCCAAAAATATACACAAAATTTTGGGAAAAAAAATGCGGTTCTGCTAATTCTCTTAAGGAAAAACATGTTTTTAATATACGTGCTGATATTTTTTTAAATATGTGCAACTTCTTTTCAAAATGCGCAGTGACAAATTTGTAAATAACCGAAACTTCTCAAAACCTCCTAACACTCTTTAAAACTGCAACTGGCATTCTAAAAATATGGACTGACACTATGTAACACACAGACTGACACTCTTCAACATATGGACTGACAGTCAAAAACGCATGGACTGGTACCAACCAACTAAACAAAGGCACAGGTCATCTTAAACACATTAACTGATCATCTTAAAATGCACTGGCGATATTTATCTCTCAAACTAGTTGTGCCAGTGCAAGTATTTTGTTGTGCCATTTATGTGTTTTTTATCGCTAGTGAGAATGTTTGTTAAACGTCATTGCTAGAGTTTTTAGATCGTATTTATGTGTTAGTTCTAGTGTTTTTGATAGTCAGTTGTAGTGTTTTTGATAGCGAGTGTGCATTTTGAAAGAACCTTTGTGGTTGATGACTAATAGTCAGAACCTTTGAGACTGTGTTGAAGCTTGATATACATTGTTGGTGCCTTCTCTAACACCTTAAGGTTTTAGAGGAGTTGGTTACTTAACATGGTATCAAAGCTCTGGTTATCGTAAGGTCAGGGGTTCGAATCCTTCCGCTTGCATATTATTACCCGGATTATTGAGTGCTAAAAATTGCACTATGTTGATGCCCGATAAGTGGCATGTTTGTTAATCTCTCCACGTGTGTCACCGGGTCACACGTGAGGGGGAGTGTTGAAGCTTGATATACATTGTAGGTGCCCTCTCTAACACCTTAAGGTTTTAGAGGAGTTGGTTAGTTAACAGACTGATAACAAGAACCTTTTCAAAATCCAAGAAAACGCCATTTAGGCCCTCAAACCGTGCATTTAAAAACATATTTTTCATAATCACTAGGAAAAAAACGTTTTTCAAGAGAATAACTCTAGAATATAGGCCAATCGATATTTTTAAGGATTGTATTTTGATTAAGTTTTGCTTTTAATCACTCTTGTTTTTTTTTTTTACCATCTACTTGCAATATGCGCTTCATTTGCACAATCACCCTAACTTCATCATAAAATATTAGAACAGTAAACAAAATGGAGTTTATTGCAAAACTGACATGCGTACTTTCATTTATTTTCAATTTGACTTGCAAACTTTGGAAACATCAAATGTGGTTTGCGTACTTTCATTTTCAAAATTTTGAGACGACTTTTTTAACACCCATTAAAAATATAACGAGACACTCCAAAAAACTAATCATCCGTCAATTTTTTGTAACGGACGTTATTTTTTTAACCCACCTCTGATAAAGATAAATATCATTTTCACCCTTTTAAACTTTCTATTTCTTCTTTACCCTCTCCAAGAACCGCCGGACTCCCCCTTGTACTCCGGCCGGCTCCTTCCACTCCGGCGAGCCTTAATCTCACAATTTCTCCTATTTTCTAACGAAATATGTCATAGATTTTGAAGACCCATCAATTTTAGACAAATCCCCACAGTTTTCAGCAGATTTGAGGTACGCCAGAGAAAAGCAATCGAACCTGAGATTTATAGCGGTGGAGTCGTTGCCGGAGAAGTTGAGAGCCGCCGGAGACGAAGGATTCAGCCACTTTTTACCCGATTAGACCCACCAATCTGTTTTATTTGGGATTCCGACCACAACCCAACAATTTCTACATGGATTTGACCCGATTTGGTGGGTAAATGTCTTCATTTTTTTTTTCTCTTTTTCGATTTTCCGGTGGGTCTCACAAATTTCATTGAGATCTAAACCCTCACTTTGAGAGCGTCGACCGTCGGAGAGGATATAGGGCCTAGGCTTTTCGCCGGCAAATCGAAGAAGACGACAGGGGGCGGCGTTGACTGATGATGGTGGCCGGTGATGAGAGAGAAGATTCAGAGTGGATGGTGTAGGCCCAGATTTGAGAACAGGAGGTCGGCATTTGGTTCTATGTGGACGGCCTTGAGAGGGACGGCCGGAGATGGGATGAGGTAGCCGGCGACGATGTTGAATGGTTAAGGGTCGTGAATTTCGTCAAGTGTGTTGGTGGGTCTTTACTCAGAGAGAAAACAGTGGAGGGTGCTTAGTTTGTGGTAATTGTTAATGAGTCAAAGTTGGTCTTTAAGTTATTTTAAGTTATGTCCGTTAAAAAAGAATAACACATGTTACAAAAACATAACGGATAAACAATATTTTGGAATGTCTCGTTATATTTTTAATGGGTGTTAAAAAAGTCGTCTCAAAATTTTGAAAATGAAAGTACGCAAACCACATTTGATGTTTCCAAAGTTTGCAAGTCAAATTGAAAATAAATGAAAGTACGCATGTCAGTTTTGCAATAAACTCAAACAAAATGTTTGGAAAGTTTAGGAAAACTAACTAGAGATAACAAAATGTTTTATATTATTTTTTTGATTTCTTGATATTTGATTTAGTTTGTTTGTTAATGGCAGAATTAAGTTGAAATTCGGAATTTTGAATGTCGGTTTATTTTATTTTTGGCAATGAGGTGGTGGTGGTGGTGGTGGTGGTGATAATTCTGTTTGTTACCATAGTGTCACAATGAGTTAACAATTTTGTTAGGATTTTAGCAAGTTTAGTTTAGTTTTTGTCCAGTTAATGCCACATCAGCAATGTCAATTTGTTGCGTACTAGGACAACCGCTCCGTTAAATTATTAATTAAACTCACATGTCATCTTTATATTCCGCAATACTCCCTTTGTCCCACCTCACTTGACGTCCATGAGGTGGGCACAATAATTAAGGAGAATGAATAAAATAACGAAAATGTGTAATAGAAAATGAAGAGAAAATGAGTGGGGTAAATAGTAGTGTTGGTTGAATAAATTGAGTGGTGGAAAATGAAGGGAGGGAATGAGTGGTGGGGTAGTAGGGGTGTAAATGGTTCGGTTTGGTTCGTTTTGGGGGGATTTACAGACCGAACCACTAGTCACCGGTTTGTGAAAATTCCAAACCGAACCGAACCATGAAAAATTTCAAACCAAACCAAACCACTATGGTTTGGTTCGGTTCGGTTCAAACCACGGTTCAACAACGTGGTTCAAACCGTGGTTCAACAACGTGGTTCAAACCGCGGTTCAAACCATAGTTTATACTATGGTTCAAATCACGATTCACTCATTATTACATTTTGTTTAATTTTCTGTGATCATGGAGGAAGTGCGAAAGATGTGGGTCTTGAAGAGGAAAGTCGGATGAAGAGAGAGACTAGAGGAAGAGAGAGGCCAAAGGAAAAAAAACAATAGATCGTGGAGAGAAATTAGTAATTTATGTATCGCAAATCGCAATGAAGATAACAAACGATGAAATCAATATTAAATAAAATACAAAATGGGAGTTAGGAATAGTCAATGTAATGTAGGCGTTCTTATTGATCTAATAATAAATATACAAAAATATTAAATAAGATGTGAAACTAGGATTAGGATTAGTTTATGTTATGTGGTTTGGTTTGACGATTCGGCTTGGTGGTTCGGTCTCGTGGTCTCAAACCTCGGTTTGGTTTGGTCTCGGAAGGTCAAACCACAAACCAAACCGAACCATGTGATTTGCCAATATTTGAGACTGAACCGAACCATTGGTGCTTGAAAACCAAACCAAACAGCATGGTTTGGTTTGGTTCGGTCTCAAACTGCGGTTTGAACCGAACCATTTACACCCCTATGGGGTAGAGTGAATATAAAATTATAAAAAAATATGCTATTATGAGAAGTATCAAGTGAGCTGGGACAACCCAAAATAGAAATAAGTGTCAAGTGAGCTGGGACGGAGGGAGTATTTTTTTACTAAATGGGACCCATTGTTGATAAGTCTCATTACTCAAAATAATTTTTTTTTATAATACTTTAATCAATGAAACCCATTTGTTACAACTTACAACAATAATTTAATATTATTCCATACCTCACTTTCTCACTCCTACCACACTTTTCACGCTTACAACGCTACTCTACAGCTAATATTTTTGAATATATATATATATATATATATATATATATATATATATATATATATATATATATATATATATATATATATATATATATATATATATATATCAGATACCTCTACAGACACAGAAGAAAGTATATACGCTCTTACTCGAGTCAGATATCAAAAATGGTATGTACATATACATATGAAAATCAAAGATTTCGAATACAAAGGATTAGCCATGCTGGACTCAGGAGAAGACTTAAATTGTGTTGAACAAGGAATAATACCAACAAAATATTTTATAAAAACAAAACAAAGTCTTTCAGCAGCCAATTCTTCAAAATTAGAAGTAAAATACAAAATACCCGAAGCACATGTTTGCAATAATAATATCTGCTTTAAAACAAGTCTTATGCTTGTAAAAAATTTAAACACAAAAGTTATATTAGGAAACCCTTTTTTACAAATGCTATATCCCTTTTCAGTTTCACAAAGAGGAGTAGAATCAAGAATATTAGGACAAAAAATTATATTTGTTTTTTTATATCCTGTATCTAATAGTGATGTAAATAATTTACAAAAAACAGGAATCTCTAAATTAAATACTTTACAAAATCAAATGAAATTTCTTAAAGAAGAATTATTAAATATAAAAATTGAAGAAAAATTACAACTTCAACAAAACAAAAACATAATCTCTAAAAAATTAGAAAAATTTGAAAAAGACTTATGTTCTGATTTACCCACAGCTTTTTGGGAAAGAAAAAAACATGTAATAACACTACCATATGAAAAAGATTTTAATGAACAAACAATACCTACAAAAGCAAGACCTATACAAATGAATCAAGAATTATTAGAATATTGTAAAAAAAAAATTAAAGATTTACTCAATAAAAAATTAATTAGGAAAAGTAAATCACCTTGGTCATGCTCAGCATTCTATGTATCAAAAAATGCAGAAATTGAAAGAGGTGCCCCAAGATTAGTTATTAATTACAAACCTTTAAACACTGCACTAAAATGGATTAGATATCCAATACCCAATAAACAAGATTTACTAAAACGATTACACGATGCGTCTATATTTTCAAAATTTGATATGAAATCAGGATTTTGGCAGATACAAATAGCAGAAGAAGATAAATACAAAACAGCTTTTACAGTACCCTTTGGGCAATACGAATGGAATGTTATGCCCTTTGGATTAAAAAATGCACCAAGCGAATTTCAAAAAATAATGAATGAAATATTTAATCCATACACTTTTATTATTGTTTATATAGATGATGTTTTAGTATTTAGTAAAACTCTTGAACAACACGACAAACATTTAAACATATTTTATAAAACAATGATAAGAAATGGGTTAGTTTTATCAAAAACAAAAATAAAACTTTATCAAACAAAGATTAGGTTTTTAGGACATGAGATAACCAATAATACTTTAATACCAATACAAAGATCTATAGATTTTGCTGACAAATTCCCAGATGAGATAAAAGATAAAAATCAATTACAAAGATTCCTAGGATCATTAAATTATATAGCAGATTTCTTTCCTAAATTAAGACAAATTTGTAAACCACTCTTTGATAGATTAAAAACAAATCCAAAACCATGGACAAAAGAGCATACTAATGTTGTTAAACAAATCAAACTACATGTTAAAAGATTACCATGTTTAACTATATGTGATCCTAATGCCCCTAAGACAGTAGCCACTGATGCCTCAGAAATAGGATATGGTGGGATATTAACTCAAAACATAGATGGGAAAAACCAAATAATAAGATATTATTCGGGGATATGGAACACAACACAATCAAATTATTCTACAATAAAAAAGGAAATTCTTTCTATAGTTCTATGTATAACAAAATTTCAGGATGATCTACTTAATAAAAAATTTACAGTCAAAGTAGATTGCAAAGCTGCAAAAGACGTTTTACAAAAAGATGTAAAAAATTTAGCAGCCAAACAGATTTTTGCCAGATGGCAAGCCCTTTTATCAATATTTGATTTTGACATCGTTCATATTGCAGGCAAAGACAATTCAATCCCAGATTTCTTAACTAGAGAATTCCTACAAGGACATGGCAGACTTCCCACTGATAAATAACCAAATTATTAATACACATGATAGACGTAATAGATGGCTTAATAGAGGCTTTGACAACATTGATTATTTGAACCATTTAGCTAGACAACTAAGAGATCTTCAATCTACAGACTTTCCTCATACTTATACAAATTATGAAATAAGAATACATTTTATGTATGTGCGATTCCTAATTAGTGATCTTGAGGAATATATAGATGACAATGGAGTTTTCTATCATCAGAAAAGAATAGCAACAAATATTCTCATACAAGCAAAGGCTCTTTCCAGAAGAATGAGGAAGTTACATAAATTTCTCTAAAAATGTATCTTTATGTATTTCATATGTTTGTATTTGATATAAATTCAATAAAAACAATCTTTATTGCAGGCAATGGCAAATATAAATGAAGAAACCGCACTCTTTTCAAACCAATCATTACAAGAATTAGAAAAATTACATAAAGAGACTTTACTCATTTCACAAATGGAACAGGAACAAACTTGGAGCCTTTTTATTAATGGAAATCGTGTTCATTTAAATACTTCCAATTACATAAATTATTTACTACAAAAATCACCAATATTACTAAAAGAATGCAAAAACTTTCACAAGAGAACCCCTTTTCACAAAACTCAAATACTTCGATTTCATTTATATGATTTACAAGAAATCTTTGAAAATAAATCCTCCTCGCCTTTTTCAATTCTTATTAAAAATGAAATCTCAACTTTTAAAAGGCTTACAAATTGTATTTACAATGATCATTATCCAAATCTTCAGGATTTTCTACATATGCCAGATTAAAATAGCCTCGTGCGAGACTATTAAAATCTACATACTAAACTTCTCCCTATTTAGAATGATTTCAGGAACTTCGCTCAAAGGAAAGGCCAAGAAAGAACAATCGATCATACAAATCAGACCTCTTACAAAGTTCCCAAACTTCATTCCTAACAGAATGCCAATTCAACCAAAATTAGAAAATAGGTTTGCTATTCTTTCCCCAGATGCAAAACCATTCTCTCCCCCAACCTCAAAAGAAACATCATCCTCCCAGAAGACAGCTACTTACAAATCTGTCCTCAAACTTCTCAGCCCAATAGACAAATTGTTCCTAATCCTCACCCTAAACAAACACCACCCACAAATTATTTTTATAAAAATCATACCGATTCTATTTGCGTCCTAGAACCAGAAATCTATGAAATGACTGACAATTGGCATCCTTATCAATTATCACAATATATTTTACCATCATTGCACAATTATATTCCTGATAATTTTATGAAAAAACCAATTTTACTATGAAACAATTCTGACACAAACAAAATCCGCCACTTTTCAATATTCCACAGATCATGTTGATAACACGAAAATTCGTTATTGCAAAGTCAAAATTTTAAAATTCCTGACTTTATCAGATTGGGGCCAAAAGCCAAATGATTCTCGAGATTTATTAAATTCAAACAATTCGGCAAGATTTAATTATTATGATTATATCTTGGCTTGGTCAAGGGCCTTTTTCAGACAAAACAAATCTTTTTCTCTTTCATATTTCTTTTATTTTTGTCCGAATTTTTCCTATCCTACTCCTTATTGGTTTCATCAATGGTGGAAAACTTTCGGATTAGACAAATCAATCGTCCCAACAAATGTACAAATAGCCTTCGAGCAATGGTCAACAAAAGTTTCTTACCCAGAACAAATTTCTCAGACTCCTCTTTGGGCCTTATTTTGTCACAATTTCCTGGTCCCATGGATTTTTATGACAGAATTTGACTTAAGAGAGGAACAAATGTGTGAGTGCGTAAAACAACAAAAGTGTGAGTGTGTACAAAAGACAATTTTACCAATTTTGATTCGAAAATACAAAATAAAATGGTGGGACAAAACTGAAATTTCTCATTGCAATTCTGGAGCAGTGACAAAATACTTTCTTTCAAAACCAGAATATTGCAAAACAATTCCTCTCAAACAATCTCAACAAAATGAAGAGTTTTTAGCCAAGAAACAACAGATTATGTCCCAGATGGCTAAATGTACAAATTCAACGGATCTGGAAAGACTAATGGTCCAACTTAGCGACGAAGGAAGTTCATCCTCTATGAACGAAGGTGATACACAACCCAATGATGACTTCTACACACAACCAGATGATCTAGAATTAGATCTGTAAAGCTGCACAAAAAGAAGACCTCTCCACCATCTCAGTCACCATGGCCCACAAGAAGGCATCTCCAACAAATAATTCAAAAAGAAGAAGGCACCAGCCGCCCTGGCCCACTGGTCACAAAATTCAACAAATAATTCAGCCGCCCTGGCCCATTGGTTACAAATTTCAACAAAGGCAGACAAATTTCAACAAAGGCACCAGCCGCCCTGGCCCAATGCACATAAAATTCAAAAGAAGATTCCTCCTGCCCACCTGCATGACAAAAAGCCAGTAGTATATAAGTTTAGATAGCTCTCATTGTAAGGCAGGAAAAATTAGTATCAGTTTTAAATTCTCTCTAAATATCTCTCTCTAGAAATCTCTTGTACTCATCAACCATCTTGTACTCTCAACAATTTGCAATAAACAAGTAAGTTTACTACTCCCGCCTCGAGTACTTACAATTGTTTGTTAATTGTTACAAATTATCTTTTCAAACAAAAACGTTACGAAAGGTGGAAACCACTAACCTTCCAGACCTACGGGTGACGGATAAACTGAGGTATAACGAAAGCCTACGTATACGTATTTTCAAAAGTCAAAGTTAATGTAGAAAAAGTCAAATTTACTATTCACTATTCATGCGATATTTATTTTGATATTTTTATGTTATTTATGCGATATTTATTTTGATATTTATATGTTATTTATTGTTATTATCTTAATATGCATGCTTTAATCGGACCTCTGATATATATATATATATATATATATATATTTAATTTGATATTTTTATGTTATTTATTGTTATTATCTTAATATGCATGCTTTAATCGGACCTCTGATCTCTCTCTCTCTATATATATATATACTCTCCTTAATTTTCGTGCACCCACAAAAGTGTGCCCATTGAGACTGATGGTAACGCTTTGTTTGTAGAAACAATTTTTTTTTGGATAAATGCAACATGATTCTTTTTCCACCCAGAATACATCAATCATCTGAAGGCCAGGACTCCAGGAGGCATCATAAATAATTATCTTCATGATATAGAAAGGTACAAGTCAAATGTCAAATGGTTACAAGTCAACTGACCAGCATAACCTTTAAAGTCAAGAACAGGTAAACACCTTTTCCAGTCAATTTGGGATTCACATTCACACTAATATACCCACCCCCAGTATTCAAATTGTTTAACCAGATGTTTCTCAACTTGACCAATTTACAATTAATTTATCACTTAAATTACCCTAATCACTCTTTTTCGTTTCGACATCAGCAAGTGTGAATCTGGAGGAGTAAACGCGCAAGATCACGTGAGAACAGGCTACAATTATGTTACAACTCCGAAAACAACCGAGTACCAACTTTTCCAGTTTTACTTGCAATCAGTCACTTGTTCCCAGTCCAACTGTTTTCAACTCTACAAGAATGGAAAGTTTCACCCATTCCCACTGTTGACTTGTTCAATTATGGTCAAGATTACCACTTTATTCATACACGAAATATAAAAGTCAACCCAAGATTTGTTATTATGTGGTTAGGTTATATGATACAAAAATTATAAAAGTCAACGGAAGATTTCATTGGTTGTAGTTCAGAGGTAGGTGAGGGGAGGGGGCAGGTGAGCGAATTATACAGTGTAAATATAATTACTAGTTTGAAGTTGGGAAAAGAATATTACCGTCTTCTTTCTGGAAGACAGGACTCTTCTTAACTCTCGTATTCTGCAATTGGTTCGATGGGGGTTGATGATGTTTCCAATCTTGTCAGAACTTCGGGAACCCCATCAGTATCCCTTACTATCTGTATCAGTGCCAAGAATATTGTATGAGAATTTTATAATGCTTAAAGAGTACGTAGAAAACTGGAGTTAATGATGAATATGCATATTCCAATCATGATTTTAGTTAAGCTGATGCCTGTCTTTCTGGAATGAAGATAATAGAAATGTTATTTGACTAAATTAGATGTATGTTGCCACTAATTAGAGTGTCAGTTTCTATAGGCTGCCACCATATAATTTGACCCCAAAATCACGGGTTTCAGTTGTGCATCGAATGGACCTACGTATTCGTAGGGATAAAGTTTCACCATAATATTGTGAGAAAATAAATCGTAAATAGTTCAAGAAAATTATAAACATATGAAGTAAAACATATGGAAAGACTTACTAAGATCTCTTCATCAAGATAAGATATCATAAACAGCCTCTGGAAAGTCCCATCTGATGGCACAAGGAAAAGAAACTTACAGTCAGCTAAGTAGACTATAGACATGCAACCGAAACATAAAACACACCCTCATACTTACCCAATATGTACTTTCTGGTGGTCACCAAAATCGACCATATGTGAAGTTATCCTTTACACTACATCCGTCCCCAAATGAATGTCCAAATATTATTATTTTTCAAATTTGCTCTTGACCAAGAGTAATTTTTATTAAAAAAAAATTGGACATTCAAAATGGGATGGAGGGAGTAATAGTTACCCAGGATACATTCAACACACAGAATAATTCAGATCAAGAAAGACATTAAAACACTCACTGAGAGGGACTTTCAAGCCACCAGCTGCAGCATCCCTAATAGGAGCTGGAAGTTGCTGGACAGTGTTGGCCGCTTGACCAAGAGCACCTCTTAGCTGCTGAGGAATTGATTCTTCATCAACTGTAGGTGATTCAAATACTCCTTCCACATATTCTTCTCTCATACGAAGTGGACCTTCCACTGTCAGCTTGGTAGAGAGAATAAACTTGTTTTCTAACTGCAGTTAGCAAAATACATTCATTTCTACGCCCAGGAATACACACACACACACACACACACACACACACACATACTCCCTCTGTCCCACCTCAATCTACAAAAATTTCCATTTTGCGTGTCCCACTTTGATCTACAAAATCCAAAAATGGAAACTTTTAATACTTTTTTTAAAAAAATAATACGACCCGTTTGTCATACTCACAACAACTACCCACTAACTATTCTCTACCCCACTTTGTTTCTCCTACCCAACTATCTATACTCACAACACATCACCTTTTCCACTTTTTCCTTAAGTCTTGTGTCCAACCTTATTTATGTAAATTGAGGTGGGACAGAGGGAGTATATATGTATATATAAGTGATAAGGTTAAAACGTGCCAAACGAGCAGAAAGAAGTCAGGTGGAAATGAAGCTTCCCCTTCAATGTCTCTCTTAGTTTCCCTATGTATCCATGTCTGCTGAGTCGACCACTAAAACATATTGGCTTCACTTGGATGACAGAAATGGAGATGGAGAAAGGGAATCACAATAATGAGGTTTCTAGTAAATTTCCATGTGACAGGTTGAGAAAGGGAGAAGTCCATATTCCTAAATGAATTAAACATGTCAAGAAAGAACATAAACGTGTTCCACTAAAAAAGATGCAGGGATGGATAATTCCCACATACGACGAGGGAAGATATCCTCGGGGATGGATGCATTCATGTTGAAAATAAACATGAATGGGGATCCCATTTCTACCGTTAGCAAGTGACTTAGAGGGTAGCCTAAACAGAATAACCTATTCCATGACTTTGAGGACGACTAAAATGACCTCAAACACTTGGCTAAAGTACAGAAAGTACCAAAATAAAGCTCATATACAAAAAAAAAAAAAAAAAAAAAATCAATAGGCAGTAATTAAACTATTGAACTGCATAATCTCATTACAGTGTATCTAAATCAGTCAATAAAAGTATTCCGAAGCGGAACCCGGTTGGAAGGCTTTTAGGCCCGCCCAGAGAACCATCTTGGACTTTGTTCGGGCCTTGAAGGGGACGTCAGGGATTTGAGTGGGGGGGGGGGTTGTAATACCGCCATCCCACATTGTTTTAGATAAGTGGCGAACCACACTACACTGGGCACCAATGGACTTTTTGGAGGACCTATGGACTTTTTGGTGGGCATATGAAGAGTCTTTTTCACCAAGGTGATTGAGTGGTTGCGTAGCGGACCAAGTTCCGGAATCGGGTCGTTACAAGTAGAGAACAAGGTCACTTATCAAAAGCATGAATCTTTTGAATGCACATCTTTGATAATGAAGAGACTAGGATATTACCGCATTTAGAAATTTCAAATTTGCAGTAATCTTCCCATAACCCTCCTTTATCACCAGATCCATCTTTGATAAATTTGCAAGGGTCGCAGGAAATCTCCTGCAAAAAAAATTTTTAAAAAAATTACATACCAACTTTAGTAAGATCCACTTAAAATACCATGATACAACCATTTCAACCTCACGAATGACTTCTTTCTTTTTTTTTTTTATATATGTTTTGCGACTCAAGAAATTATCAAATATTTCACATTCATTGGCTCTCAACCAAACAAGACCAGTTCTTGTCACTTAAGCAAAATGTCCAGCTCTTCCAAAGGTCCTTGAAAATATGGTCTCCATGTATTTACCTATTCGAGATAGAAGGTGACTCCTAACTGAACTCATGGTTGCCTTCAGAATCTTATTACTTGCATACAGAAGTCAGTCAATGTAATTAGGCCTGGCAGTTTTACCCAATAACTTGTCAACCCACCCAACCCAACCCACTAATAACCCAACCCAATTAAGTTAACAGGTTGTAACAGGTTACCCAAATAACCCTTCAGATTTCGCGGGTCAACCGGGTTCAACCTGTAAACCCGTTTGTAACTTGCTGGAACAAAACATAAGACGCCAAATGAGGACAGCTTGTACATTTGAAATTAAAAAAAACTGATCTCGTTAAATATTTAACGAAAATCAGTCAAATATGATTTAAAAAGATAAATATTTAACAATTTTGTCAATGGAGTGAGGATATTTAATAAAAAGTTGAAACATGAATGAGGACAGCTTGTACATTTGAAATTAAAAAAAAAAACTGATCTCGTTAAATATTTAACGAAAATCAGTCAAATATGATTTAAAAAGATAAATATTTAACAATTTTGTCAATGGAGTGAGGATATTTAATAAAAAGTTGAAACAGGAATGAGGACAGCTTGTACATTTGAAATTAAAAAAAACTGATCTCGTTATATATTTAACGAAAATCAGTCAAATATGATTTAAAAGATAAATATTTAACAATTTTGTCAATGGAGGGAGGATATTTAATAAAAAGTTGAAACAGGAATGAGGACAACTTGTACATAAAACAGAAGAATTTTTTTTTCAAAACCCATTGGGTCGACCTGACCTATTACGACCTGTGACCTAAGCAGGTTGTCTTGGTTTTACCCGCTTCAACCCATTACCCATTTCAACCCATTACCCGCCTTAACCTGACCCAACCCAACCCAACCCACCCAATTGCCAGGCCTAAATGTAATAGTTATAGATTAAACATGGGAAGGCAACTCTTTTTTTTTTTTTTTTTTTTTATCAATTTTTTTCATTTCCTACTTAAAGAAGCTTGCCGCATTAACTTTTAGTATTAGTTTTTTGTATCTTTTTTATTTCATCTATTGCTTTTTGTCCATATTCTTTGTCAAAAAGATATGCAATATGAAGACATTCTCAAAGTACAAGCATTTATAGGCACTTACTCAAATAAAAATCTTGCAGCAAAGAAACCTGGGCTTCCTGACCCAAACCACTCAAACTTCCATCGACCATCAAGAAACGGAGACCTGGATTGCTAAAAACACACTTAAGCATCATCTAGATAAGCTATATGTATTAAATTGAGTAGTCAGATGAAACACCTACGTTGTTGGTCGAGGTGTAGGATTTAGCCGCTCAAGACCAGTTATCCTCTCATTCACATCTATCCTCTGCATATCTGTTGTCTTTCCACTGACCAACGCCTCAAACCCTCCAGAATCTTTGAACTGAAATATAAGCCCATAGAATTTATGGGTAAATATCTTTGCTTGATGGGCTGAATTTATTGCAGCATACTTTGTCAAAATGATACGATTCCATTTCATTCCCCATCTAACTAGTACTCCCTCCGACCCAGAACGATGTTCCCACTTTTTCTGTTGTTGGTTTGAATGAACTTTATACAATAATTATAGGTTAATTTATTATTGATACATTGTCAAAATGATACGATTCCATTTGTTGTTTGATTGAATGAACTTGTCAAAATGATATGATTCCAATTGATTACCAACCTAATAGGTACACCCTATTACTTCTATAGTGTAATATCATCGTTTCTACCCATTTTGATCCTCCTTTTCTAGTTTTTATTGGTACGTTCACTATTCATAAATATGTTCTAATGCTCTATCCCATTTATGCACCCGCCTTTGTTAGTGGGGCGGCTATGCTGGAGATTGGCGATTTGGGCAATAATGCCACAAAAACAAGCTAATCCAAACGCATGTAGGACAACTGCTGGATGTAAATGCAATTATTCTGTTAAGGCAAATCTGGTGCTTCAGTGGCATGTCTTAAAGCAAGCTTGTTGTAAAAGGATTTGCTTAGACTTATGGCATTGATTATTCAAAAATTTGCTTTCCGCTGTACATATTTATCTCAATAGCTACTAATTACAATTCAGCACTTAACTAGCTAGATATTAAGGAAGGTGATTTGAAGGAGGAAGCGTAAATGGAACAACCAGTAAAGTGTGTTTCCCCAAGGAAGAATGGTAAAAAATTTCGTCTTGCGAAAGTTGTTGCATGGTAAAAATAGTCTACTAGTGCTTCATTTTGTCAATTTAGTGAAGTTGTGATGGCATTTTTGGCATACAGCATAGAAATTGCTATCAAATTGCATTTCAGCGTCAAAATATCTTGTTGCTCTTATATGTGAGTAATATCATATATTGCTCCCTCAGCTCTGGATAAAGTCTCACTTTTCAATTTTGTTTGTCCCAGATAGTTAAGTCCCATTTCTATTATTGGGGGTCCTTAAACTGGTTGAACTTCCAGAACTACCTTTGTGATAAAAATCTGGAAACCACCCACTGTAACCACCATGCTTCGCCCGCCCTCATCAGAAACAGCCAGAAAATTGTCGCGGGTAACCAGAAAATTTTCCGATGAACAGACATTTCCAAACTGGTATTTTTTCTGGTGACTGGGAATATTTTAGTCGATAGAGTTTATGGAAAATAACTTCACCTGATGTTTTAGGACAAATCAGATTTAAATCGAATTTAATTTAGCCTTTTTTAATCTAGTAAAAATAACACAATTGTTTGCAGTTACCCTAAGCAATAACAAAGAAAAAAACCTCCATCATCATTACTTTTGACACCCCAAAACCCACTACAAGGACCCGCAAATCAGTTCCAGATCCCACCCCAAATGTCTTGCCAACAACCTTGCCAGAAACTCATACAAATCAATAGACCTTGACCCACCACAGTTTCACCAAACGCCATCCCCAACTTCCTATTGCCCTAGCTGGCGCCATCTCCTACATGGTCAGTGATAAAAACAACAACGTGCTAGGCCCCACCTCTACCAATAACAGGGAACTGTATGTAGCACATTATGGACAAAAAGTTTAAAATAATATTGATGTGTGTGAGAGAGAGAGGGAGAGAGGGGAGTGAACTTGCGTGCGGAGCAAGAGATGGCGGAAATGTAGATGCGACAACAGAAATTGATGGAAAGGAGGAGGAAAATGAAATAGAAATACATATTATTAAATGATGGGAACCATTTCTGGGAGAAGATAGTGCTAATGAGAGGAAATTGGGCAGTTAATTGAAATGGAAATAGACAAAGCCTATTTTACTTTGTTAATAGTTGCCATTCATTAAGCGTTATTATGGGAATAAGAATATATTAATAAAAAATTGATAGTCAAATGGGACTCTCTTTTCACGACGGAGGGAGCATTTTGAAGATACCTCACAGTCTCAAGTTATTCCTGCAGGCATGTATTAAAACAAAGGATTTGGGCATCTTGAAGTATTTTCTATGGATTGGAGGTTGAACGGTATAAAAAGAAGGGTATATTTCTTTCTCAAGGAAAAAAGTTATGATCAAAGATCCCTTGTTGATATTGGAAAATAGATGCTAAGCCCTGTTATACACAATTGGTTCCAAATGGGCAGTACCAAATTTTGGTCAGACGGCAGAAGCGTTTGTCACATAGACTCGTGCATGTTGTCTAGCTTATCTCTTTACCAAGAACTCTTCACCAGAATTTATTGGATCATATTTTGTTTTATCTTAAAGTAAATCAAAGTCGCGGCACTCAAAATAATAATCATGCAGGGAGCTTTTCACATGGTGAGAAGGCAGGCTTTAAACAAAAGAAGAGGTCTACAACTAGGTACCAAATATTTTCTGGTGGCAATTTAGTATCTTGGAAGAGTTCCAAAAAATAGAATGTAAAATTAAAGAGCCAGCGTTAGATGATAAAGCCAATGCACAATTAACTTGTGAACTTATGATCAAATCAACTACCTTGTGAGATTGATTTCCATGGACATATTCCTTTAAATTTGCGAATTGCATCTAACCTTGGTTTTTGGAGACGTAAACAGATTGAGGTAGATTGTCAATTTATCCAGGTAATGATTCAGAATCATCAATCTGCAAGTCGCTACATTAATGTGTTCACGAAATATCAAATGCGCCCTGAATTCTTGATTAAAATCATGTTACAAACTATAATGTAGTTTTTATTTCAACAAACTGACAATCGAATAATTTAAGATTTGCTATTTTGTCTGGAACAGGTTTTGGTCTTTGTGGATATTTATCATCATCTGTGACAATGTTTCCAAAATCATCATTCTAATAGACTATTTGACACAAATTCATTCAATTCAAAATAGATAACACTGCTAATATCTTTTTGTAACTTATACTAATTCCAGAAAAGCACAACTTCGATAAGAATGCAACAACAAGAATCAATCTTTTCAAGAAATTAAAGAATATTAATTAATATTGACATTTACGAAAAACTTACAGCAAGAAGCAGGGATTCCTTGGCTGAAAGTCTCTCCATTTCCTTAGCATAAGCAGCCGACGCTCCTTGAACCCCCTGCTGCACCATTGCTCTAACTACACCGAATTGCTGACGGGCTCTCTTTCCCTTCCGGCCATTTTCCGGGAAAGTAGAGAGAGAAAGTAGTGAAGTTGAGGCAGAAGAAGAAGACGATGCAGAGGGAGATGAAAAACAACGTCCGGAAAATGCTGAAACCGCAGCTGGAACCAACGAGGCCATTGCTTGAATTTGTGTAAGATTTTCAAATTAGGTCTGAAGAGGGCCCTAATTTCTTTTTACAGTTTGAATTGGGGAAGTTTGCAATGAAAGAAGATGAACAGAAAAAGAAGTGGGGTCAATTCCGACTCTGTAGTAGAGGTAGTTCGGTGAGGAGTGTTGTTATACACAGCCCTGTGTGATACGCAGCCCTGTGTGTGAGTTTGGGTTGCACCCAAAAATCCTCCCCACAAACCAATGACTACACCGTAGTGGCCCATAGCGTTTCCTTTTTGCCCATATCCAACGAGAGCTTGTACCAACCGCCGCTATGGTTCGTGGGTCACTTCGTCCGATAACTACCATCAAGATGCCTTTTGATTGCAAGACTTCATTCACAATGTCACACAAAGGGGAATCCCACCTTATAATCTCACAAACATGGTCCACCCCGTCGGCCCATCCTAACAATGGCTCTGATACCATTGGTAGGGATCGCGACCACCACTACAACTCTCCACATAAATATGATGTTGTCCGCTTTAAGCCCAACCTGCACGGGATTTTTTTTGGGCATTTTTCAAAAAGTCTCATTCTAATGAAGTGGGTGGGTGCTCTTATATACTTGACAACTATTTCCTCAATTGGCAATGTGGGACTTTGGGTTGCACCAAAACACCCTAAGTACTGTTGAGTGCTATACACTTAGGTCTATATTCTTACAAAAATGTCATCCATAAAATAAAAATGTCCAACCCCCACACAAAGTACCCCATCTTTCATTCCTTTCATATCTTAACCTAACCCCAACCCTAACCCTAAATACTTCATCAAAACGTAGCGATCCTTTTCTTCAACTGCTCTGCCGACACATCATCTCCCTCATCAATATCAAACTGACAACAACTTTCTTTCTTTATCCTACAACAAAGCATACATCGCAATCCATCCATTCACACAACAGTCCCATGTTTCTCTCTTTCGCACGTTACTGGCATCATAACAGGTGAAGAGACAAAGGTAGCCGGAGGAGACGATTGCGGTTGTTGTGAGGCGTGGTTCACCAACTTGGCTACGTTCCCAGGGAGGAGAGATCTATATTATTATCAATCTGGAGAAACTATTACAAGATCAAACTAAACTATGATACATGAATTTTGGTCAAAAATTCCTAACTATGCAAACCCTAGATGTAGAACTATTAATCTCTCTCTGAGCAATCTTATTTCTTGAGGTAATATGTCTCTCTCTTTTGGTGTTAGGATGATAGCCTCTATATATACTAGTCATAACCTAACTCTGAATACAAGAAGATATTGACATACAAGTCCTTTAGGGACTTTATTCCTCAACTTCCCCAAATTCCTTTACCAAGTCGCCCAGGCCCATTCAGACTCTGTTCGGCCGAGTCACTGGCCTTGCTCGACCGAGCACCACATTTTCCTCTTGACCTGCATGAGTGCTCAAAAGGAAACGACTCGGACTCTTCATGCTCGACCGAGTCCTTCGCTCTGTTCGGCTGATTCCTTTGCTCGTCCCATAATTACGAAATCTCTTCTGTTGTCTAATCCTCTAACTTGGTATCCCAAATTCAAAAGCATTAACCTAACAGGAAAAAAGTTTAATGTTAGCGTATTATGAGTGTGGATAGTGGGTAAGAGATAAAAAGCGAGGTAGGAATAGTATGTCGGTATATTTGGAATCGTTGTTGCAGTAATAATCTCCAGCGCTGATGCGTGTAAAAAATTACTAATAAAGGTAACAAACTGAATACACAGTGTAAAGAAATATTGTACGTTACGTTTACTTCAAATGTTTTACACTTTGTAGTGAATTCTTTATACTTACTACACATTTATTACGCGTAGCTGCGGCGGAGCTAATATCTGCAACCATTGTTTCATAAGTTGATAGTTGTTGTGAGTATGACAATTGTGTCGTATAACATAAAAATTATTATCAATGACCATTTCAAAATATTGTTAAAATGAATGGGATGCACAAGATGAATTGATTTTTATAATTTAAGCTGTGTGATGGAACGAGTAAGTTTCAATAATATTTACCATTAAGAAGGTGCAACTACTTTCCATTTCCAATCTTGGAGGGAGTATTTGATATGCAACAACAATCATTTCCTTCCATCATAGTGCAAATAGATTGAAGATGAATCATAATTCTTTGGTACCAAATGATCACTATAGGAGTCCTTAGGAACTTGAGAAAGAATCATCGATCATGTTCCCTTGGCATTGAACAACATGAATATAATCACTAAATGGGAGTCCTTAGTCTCATCATTTGGAATTTAGAATTATTTCTTGTGATCATTTCTTCAGCATTCTGAATGCCAAATCCAATGATGATTTTGGTACATTTGCTATGTATTGAAAAATATAGGCAATAGTTATACTGAAATTAGGTTAGGCGCAAGTAATGTACAAATAAATAAGCTTTAGTACTTATGGTCAGTTTGACATTGCTCGTGAGTATTTAAAAATATATATTTCATAAGTGTTTTTGTAAATATAATTATCTCAAAGTAGATTATCACATTTAAGTATGTTTGGATGTCACATATCCAAAAGTGATTATGAAAAATAATTAACAAAGATTTGTTGTTAATATTCCTAATATAACAATGCAATGAATACACACACAAGATAATAAGGTATTAATGTTAAATCAACACAAATAACAACCATTTAGACTCACTTTTAGCAAAAGTTAGGTCATAATAGCTTCAGTTAAAACACAAATATTTTTATATTTTACTCGGTTAAAACACAAATATTTTTATATTTTACTGCTTAAATGGAAATCATTTTTGGCATGCAAATACAAAGCTTCCAAAACCCATTGCAAGCAGTGGCGAATCTAGACACCCTTGAATTTTTCTTTTTAGGGGGTCAATATAGTAAATTAAAAAATTATAAAAAGTAAATTTCTAAAAAATACAAAATTCAAGGGGATCCAAATACCCTCCTCAAAGGGTGTAGATCCGCCCATGACTGCATGCTTCAATCTTATTATAATGAGGCTCATCAAGTATGATACATTCGATTTCACACAATGGTTTCCTCTCGAAGTTTTAAATAAGTGCAAGAGTCGCATCCTCGCTTTATTTTAGAAAAAAACGAAGACAAAACCTTTTATTTTGAGAAAGTGGGTTCAATGGCTAAATTATGAGAAGAGGAGGGGGTTAGGCACTCTTCTCGCCCGTGATGGTCTCTAGCATGCATGCATGCCTCTTAAATTCATTTTATGCCTTAACAAAAGTGGTGATTATATATACAAAGGAGTCTTCCTATTCTAGGTATGTTTGCTTAAACTCACAAATGAGAGTCGGTTTGGGTGGACTCTCACTTGGTTTTGAAAATGGTTTTGAGCATTCATGTCAAGTAAGGAAAGCACAAAAGGGGTGGGGGATTATTATGTACAAATGATGAATAAATGAGAAACAAATCCCATATCAAAACAATTGTCCAAGTTCATATCCATGTTCAGTTTAAGGACTGTTGTCCAATCTCCTTTGATGTACCTATCTTAAAATTCATGCAATCTGGAAAGAAATGGTGAGTACTT
The DNA here is from genome assembly GCA_026119855.1 of Campanula takesimana. Lineage (NCBI taxonomy): Eukaryota > Viridiplantae > Streptophyta > Magnoliopsida > Asterales > Campanulaceae > Campanula > Campanula takesimana. The sequence goes on from JAOWBW010000070.1 coordinate 584,536, forward strand.
CTTCCTAACATGTTAAGCATCAACCATGAATTTTGTCTTGATTTTAGGAGCATTTTATGATGTCCAAACAAGTTATGAAAGATGAACTCAAAAGCAGTCATAACAAGAAACATATTGTACACCCACAAAAGATCTATCATTTGCATCATGAAAACTTGGGAATTAGGGAAATCACAAAACATGAAACTTGTTCATAACATCTTATACATTAAGCATGCCAAGTTTCAAGTCCAGAAAGCAAGTTTAAGAAGGTCAAAAAACCTCTGACATTTTGGTGTCAGAACATCAAGTACATCAATTTGAGAGCAAAGAGTTGAAACAAAAAATGAAAATAGCTACTTATGCTTGTTGGAAAAATATTATATTTACATGCTTATTTTCCTTATTCTGTTAGGAATAAAAACTCTTTTATGTACTAAGACCAAAAATCAGGTTTTGTATGAAGAGCAAGTTGCAGATCTGGCTGGCATAAGGGAGCCGTACGGCTCCTAGGGAGGAGTACTCCTCCTAAGGTGCCGTACGGTGGCCTTCAGAAATCCTGGGGGAATCCTTTTTTGGCACGTGTCGCGCTCTGATTGGTCCAATCCTTATCTTATTGCCCAACCACCTTTGGCCACTTATCTGACTTGGACTGGCTTCCATTACTCCATGGTTTGAATATATTTGACGTAGATGATCCACAATGATGCTTCCGGTATTGGTTCCGCAACAGTCTAAGTTTTGTTCGTGTGCACGCACTCCAGTGTCCCGGTTATCCGCGGGTCTAACATGAAAGTTGTTTGAAATAGTATTTTGGTCACGTCCGTCTATCTGAAGTATGTTTATAAGCAAGGGATAGAAAATATATATTTTTAAATGTACAGAATAGGTGGTAACGAGCAGTTCTAAGGGTGCGGGCCTCGTTTCAGGTCCCGCAGCTCAAAAATTGAAGTACATGTTTTTTCGCTCTGATCATGAATTTAAAGTCCGTTAATCCATTCGATGCACCGATAAGGCTCACGGCACTCCTACGTAGCCAAATCGAGGGTTTTAAGTCAGTTTTAAGGTTTAAACCGATCAACAAGGGCTTGTCGGGGGTGCAAGATCGGGCTGCCTACACTACACTAAGTTTAGACAATAAAAGCTAGGCTTAAACTAGAAGTACATAAGGTTTAGACAATTAATGTGCTTAAAAAGTTAGGCTTAAATCACAATATGCACCGACACTCCATTAAAAGATATCCACTCCCTTATTCATTTCATTCATAATAGTGAACATAATGACGAAGGTTCTCCAAGAATTGGATCATTGTGTTGGCTGTTATGTAAGTCATATGATCGTGAGAAATATACTCTCTTCATTGCATAACATAATATTCATTTTGACATTGTAAGTGTGCTTCTAGAAAGTATCACTTTCTTGAAAAAAAAAAAAAAAATAAATAAATAAAAAAAAAAAACTCCGGTATCTCTCTCATTCCCGTTCATAACAATTATTCATTTACTATTTTTTACACAACTTTTTCTTTACTTCTCACTCACAACACCTACTTTTTCAACATTTTTTTTTAATTCTCATCCCTAAAAAGCAATTGATACTTTATTATGGGACGAAGAAAGTATTAATGAAACCAAAAATATCTTTATCTTCAAATAAAATAAAATGCCCATTACCATCCTTAATACCATGCACCAAACGAGACATTAGACCGGCCCCATGTTTTATGTCTTGCTATTGAGTTTTCTCTTAAAAGTTCAACACTCTTAATTTTCTTTATAGAGCTAAAGATAGTAATCATTTTGAAACCAAAATATATAGCTTCAAGATAAAAGAAACATAGGTTCTTGATAATCATATCTCTCTGTTATAAAACTGAAGAACCAAGAGCATAATCTCAATAGATATTATTTTATTTCAAGATTATTATAGAGAAAGTGTACAAGAGAGAAAGGTAGAAGTTAAGAACTTCTGAAGTATATTGAAATGAAAACTAGAGCCTACTATTTATAGGTGGAAATTGGCTTCCTCTATAAGCTTCCATAAGGATAAACACTATCCTTTAGTAGGGCTTACTTAGTAAGCTTCTCTGAAGATATTTACCAAGCTTCCCTAGTAAGCTTCACTGAAGATATTTACAAAGCTTCCTTAGTAAGCTTCGCGAAAGATAATCTTGCAAAGCTTCTCTTGTACACTTCTGGTTCAAAGGACATCCACATAATAATATATTATAACACTCCCCCTTGGATGTCCGCAACTAAGTAGCATGCCTCATTAAAACCTTACCAGAGAAAAACCTTGTGGGATAAAAACTCTAGTGAAGGAAAAAGAGTACACGATTTCTTAGCTTCATGATGCTCCTCTTGAACAAAATATTACTCGCGATCTCTTAGTCGCCTACTCCTCCTTGGAGATTCCTATTGAATGGTAATTGTGCCGCACATGTTGCCTCATTAAAAACCTTCCGAGCAAAAACCCTTTAGGAAAAATAATCTCGAAGGAAAAGAGTGCAACTCACAATCTTTTCAATAAACGCTCATTGCCTCGTTAAAACCTTGGCGGGTAACAAAAACCGGTGGGAAAAATAACCCCGCGCGAAGGAAAAAGAGTACAATGAAATCTGAGTATCGTCTGGATACTCCCCCTGAAAACTACAAGGGTGGAAGCTCCAACAATCTGCGTAAGCCAATTGTTTTCATATACTTCTCAAAAGTGGCTTTAGGTAGTGACTTCGTGAATCAGTCGCCGCAGTTGTCTTGACTTCTGATTTGCTGGATCATTATCTGACAAAATATCAGAATCTAATAACTTCCATAACGTGAGAGTATGTTTTATCAAAGTCAATCCCAAGCCGTTGAGAGAAACCTTGTACCACAAGGCGAGCTTTATATCTCGTAATCTCATTTCTCTCATTCTTTTTTCTCGTAAATACCCATTTATATCTCACGGTTATAACCCTAAGAGGTGTAGGAACTACTGGTCCAAACACTCCTCTATTCTTTAAGGAATCGAACTTTGACTGGATTGCTTTCTCTCATTTAGGCCAATCAATTCTTTGTTTACACTCATTTACGGAGCGAGGTTCAATATCATTACCACATATAAACTCAGTTGCTACTGTATAAGTAAATACATCGTTGATAATTGTTTCATCCCGATTACATATCTCATATATGAATGCATGACTAACTGATATTTCTTTATTCTCAGAAATGGATGTCAATGTCGAGGCGTCCCCCGACTTCGTTTTCCAAACGAATCCATAATCTGGAACAGTATTATGAGATAGATCGGATGAGATTCCAATTTTATTATCGCTAACGGGATTCGACTTTTGTGCACTCGCCCGTTTACGGGGATGCAAATCCTTGGAATCAATTGGCATCCATCTCTTCTGGGCAGGGGTATGTATTTCGTTAGGTGAGATCACTGGCCTTCCTGATAATACTCCTTCTGGGAGTTCTATCCTCGTAGGCACATTTGCAGCTTAACAACTATTGAAAGTTCTTCTAGACTTCGAATAACATTTAGATTAACATAAATAGCCATTATAACAAATCCTGAAACAGATTTTCTAATGAAAAATACATGGGCAAATAGGTTCGCCTAGTATTCACTGAGACGGTTATACCACATCTGTCCAGATCGTTTTAAACCATACAAAGATCTTTGTAATTTAATTTAACAAACTTCTCAAGAATTTGAATTGCATGCATCATACATCTTGAATCCTTCTGGGATTCTCTTAAATCCTTCTCAGATTCTTATATAAATATCATTGTCAAGTCTGCCATACAAATATGCAGTGACAACATCCATTAAACGCATATCAAGCTTTTCATGTATTGCCAGACTAATGAGATAGTGAAATGTAATTGCATCCACCACAGGAGAATATGTCTCCCCATAATCAATTCTAAGTCTTTGCGAAAAACTTGTGCAACAAGACGTGCTTTATTCTTGTGAAACAAGACGTGCTTTATTCTTGTGCAACAAAATGTGCTATATATTTTGTTTTCGCACTTGTACTCTACTAGTTTTACACCTTCAGGTGTATGGACTACAGGTCCGGAAAACTCACGCTTCTCAAGTGAGTTGAATTCTGCTTGAATTGCGTCTTTCCTCTTTGGCCAATCATTTCAACATCGATACTCGTCGATACACCTAGGTTTGTGATCCTCGTTATTTTCCATAACATTAAGCGCTATATTAAATGCAAAAATATTGTCGACAATTGTTTCCTCTCGGTTCCATCTTTTTCCTGTACTGACATAACTGATCGAGATCTCATCATTCTTAATGATTACAGGTACCTGAACTTCTTCTGAAAGTATTTGATCAGATTTGTCATGTATCTCTTCTGGAGATTCATATACCTCGACGGGGCTTTTCTCATAATTTGCTCATTTTTTATTTCGAGGATTTTTGTCTTTGAACCGATAGGCCTTCCACGCTTCAGGCATGGTTTAGATTCATTAGCGGATTGTCCAATCGGGACATCAATCCGTATAGGAGCATTTACAGCTGGAACATGTGACTTTGTCAGTCTTTTTAGGTCAGTAAATGCGTCTGGCAATTGATACGCTATCTCTTGCAAGTGGATTATCTTTTGAACTTCTGGTTCACATTGCTTTGTATGAGGATAAAGATAATATTGCAATATATTCCACTTGATTTCTTTTTCCAGCTTATTACTTTCTCCCCTTAATGTTGGGAATATTTTTTTTTCTATCAAAATGACAATCGGCAAAATGTGCCGCAAATAGATCTCCTGTTAATGGTTCAAGATATCGTATAATAGAAGAAGAATCATACCCAACATATATCCCCAATCTCCGTTGGGGTCCCATCTTGGTGCGTTGTGGTGGAGCAATTGGAACATATAGCGTACACCCAAAAATTCTTAGATGGGAAATATTTGGCTCCTGACCATAAGCCAATTCTAATGGGGAGAACTTATGATAACTCGATGGCATGATGCGTATAAGTGTTGCTGCATGTAAAAACAGCATGTCCCTATGCTACGACAGGTAGCTTTGCTCTCATAAGCAATTGTTTAGCTATTAACTGAATTCGTTTAATAAATGCTTCAGCTAAACCATTTTGTGTGTGAACATAAGCAACTGGATGTTCAACATCTATTCCAATAGATGTACAATAGTTATTAAAAGTCTCTGATGTAAATTCACCAGTATTATCAACGCTAATTGTCTTGATCACATAATCTGAAAATTGTGATCGTAATCGAATTTTTCGCAAACGTCAGGTTGCGAGTTGATAATAAACTTATGTATGACCATTTAGTAGATGCATCTACCATAAAATATCTAAATGGTCCACACGGTGGATCAATCGGTCCACATATATTAACTAGAATTCGCTATAAAAACTTTTAAGATTCTACTCCAACTTTTGCTGGTGATGGCTTAATTATCAATTTGCCTTGAGAGCAAGCAGCACATGAGAATTCATTAGATTGAAAAATCTTCTGGTTTTTCAATGGATGCCCATGTGAATTTTCCATAATTCTTCGCATCATATTAGAACCGGGATGCCCAACCGGTCATGCCATATAGTAGAACCATTTATATCAGTAAACTTCTGGTTTACTGGTAAAACCATTTATATTAGTAAACTTCTGGTTTACTGGTAAGACCATTTATATAAGTAAACTTCTGGTTTACTGTCATTTGTATTTCAATTATGCTAATTTTTGTATAGCATACTTTAGAGGAAAATACAGGTAACTTTTCTACCACATATTTGTTACCTGATTCAGTCTTTGTAATGCATAAATATTTGATCTCTCCTTCATTACTTGTCTCAATATGATATCCATTTTCACGAATATCTTTAAAGCATAGTAAATTTCTTTGAGACATAAATGAAAGTAATGCATTTTTATACTGATTTTTGTTCCTCTTAGTAGTACTATGTTAGCTCTTCTGAAGCCATCAATTATCTTTGTACTACCACATATTGTACTAATATTAACATCATTTACAAATATACTTATAAGTAAAAGTTAAATATGTTTGAAAACACACACACTGAAATAATAGAACACACTTAAGTAAATTATAATGAGTCAGATACTTTAGTTAGTTTGGGTTTCTCCCCCATTAAGTATGTAATCATTTACATCTGGATTGAGAAAATCTGATATATCCAGATGTATACTTGTAGATGGATCTTGATTTACGTCATCGTTTTCATAGACAAAATTTGTTTCAACATCTTTCCCTTTATTCAGCATTGATGCTTGATACAACTTAACAAGATGTTTAGGCGTACGACAGGTACGGGCTCAATGGCCTTTCATTCTGCACCGATAACATAAATTCTCAATTTTTATCGGTTGCTCAATTTGTCTAGTCGATGATATTTCATTCTTACCTTCTCTATTCCACTTCTGGTGGCGAGAAATATTTCGATAATTATTGGGGTAATTGTCATTATGATACCGATTATAAAATTTCCCCCGACCACGGTCGCGATTACGTCCACGGCCACGTCCACGACCACGTTTTCGCCCTCGTTCAATATTATCATATATACTCGCGTTCACTTCAGGGAACGGAGTAGAGCCAGTGGGGCGGGCTTCGTGGTTTTTAATAAGATCTCATTATTTTGCTCAGCCACATGAGATCAATTCAGAATGTCTTTTAAAACATTTTTCTCAATATTTCTACTGCAAGAGCAAATCAAAGAAGGAATGTGGAGAAAGTTTTCTCTAGCATATCGTTATCAGTTATTCTTTCTCCACATAGTTTTAACTGTGTTGTAATTTTAAACATCGTAGAATTATATTCACTTATCATTTTAAAATCCTGCAAACATATATAAGATATAATTTTGAAATAACTTGAAAATAGACTAGGTAGATCTTACCGATACCGTACCTACTTCGGTGACTATAGCTCAGGATCTGGAACTAGAACGAAGTCGTGCTGATAACGTGTTATAAAACTGAAGAACCAAGAGCATAATCTCAATAGATATTATTTTATTTCAAGACTATTATAGAGAAAGTGTACAAGAGAGAAAGGTAGAAGTTAAGAACTTCTGATGTATATTGAAATGAAAACTAGAGCCTACTATTTATAGGTGGAAATTGGCTTCCTCTATAAGCTTCCATAAGGATAAACACTATCCTTTAGTAAGGCTTCCTTAGTAAGCTTCTCTGAAGATATTTACCAAGCTTCCCTAGTAAGCTTCACTGAAGATATTTACAAAGCTTCCTTAGTAAGCTTCGCGAAAGATAATCTTGCAAAGCTTCTCTTGTACACTTCTGGTTCAAAGGACATCCACATAATAATATATTATAACAATCTCATACTTGTACTTATTTTTCAAAAAAGAATAGTTTACCTAAGAATTTTATCTTTAAATGAGCATATTTTTCATAAAGCTATCATATTCACCTTTTTGCTATCATGTCCGAATGTTGATCTTTTAACACCCTAATGTCACGCTTTTGCTATTTATGTATGTGTTGCAAAATCTGATTTATTTTGGTGTAAATAAAAAAAAATTGATCTTAACTAATAGGTAGTCTTAATGAGATATATACTTAATTTCTTACTACTTTGTACTCCCTTCATTCCATTAAAATAGCCTTATTTGTTTTTCAATTTGAATGAAAGTTGATAAAAATATACATGAATACTCCCCCCGTCCCACTCGAATTATGATTTTTCATCAATCTAATTATACTTTGACCAATACTTTGAAGACAAATAATTATCTTAATAAAAATCTAAAAATAGTTATTAAAATTATTAGTAACCGTGAAACAATAACAATTTTTAAATTTTTATTAGCATCATTATTTTTCTTCAAATTATTAGTCAAAGTATAATTAGATTGACCGAAAATCCTAATTCGAGTGGGACGGAGGGAGTACTTAATTATCCTCATGATAACTATAAACTTAATGATTAAATATTTAAATAACAATCAATAGATAAAATTTCACAAAGATAATTAAAATTTAATGTTGTTTTGGATAAATCGGTTTTAACTCAAACGATATCTGGTAACTCTTTTTATACGAAAGTCATTAGTTCAATACCCACTAAATGTAATTTGAAATATAATCTTGTAATAAAAAAAGTCATTATAATAAAATAATCAATAGTTGTGTGCTTTGCTCATTGTATAATATCATTGGCCATTATATCATTTATTTATGATTTCTTTGGCAATGACTTATTGGCCTATATGAGCAATAAAAAACTCTCCCCTGAAAGGCATCAAGAGAAAAATGAATATAGTCCGGGATATAAACTTTAGGTAGGGACTACTCCCCTTATCACCAATTAGTTTTACATTGGAACTTTCAATATAGTCTACTACCGATACAGTCCAGCCGATGCTCATATTTGGGCCTTTCTCTCTACTTCTTACCCAACTCTAGTTCTAATATTATTATGAAAATTATAACAATAATTAATAGCTTTCTTGAATTTTGAATAAATGACAAATAACATAAGAAAGAAAAAAAATAATTAACGCGGCATAAAATTATGATAAACTAGAAATGCAAAAATTAAATCAAACCGAACAAATAAACGAAGTCGAGTCTTGTGTTGGATACAATCTCCGCAAGAAGATATTGCCCCGCACTGGTGCTAACGGTTCTATATCAATCTTCTCTCAAGATGAAACGACTTCATAATCATCAATAGAAGTACTTCAAATTGATGACATCGGCGAACATAACGGTGTTTGACACTTTTAGACTTTGAAGAAGACACATGCAACAAGATGATCTATCTTCTATCACATGCTATTTAGAATTCCGTTGAACTCTCTGTCTGACTTCCATAATTTAGTTAAATATCTAACCGAGTTCGTTAACTCAGTTAGATATATAAATCTTGTGCTCCAGATGAGAAGTGACTGAATTGTGTCGTGATTGAGTGAGAAATGGCAATCTGGTGGGGACTATTTATAGATAATGAAGAGTTGTAGGCGTCTATTGGGGAATAGGCACAACTTTGATATGGTGAATCTGGACCGTTGGATCGTACCTGATGGGAGATACACCAGATCAGGCCACCAGATTCGATCCTTTCCGTTCAGATGCGACCCGTAGCCAACCGATCCGCACCCAGGCGAATCAGCACGAATCCAATCTGCCAGCTCCATTCCACAACCGCTGATCCATCCATATGGCCCAAGGCCCATCTAACCAAACTAAGCCCAAACGCCACCAGTTCAGTTCTGAACTGGACCGAGCTGACCAAACCATGGGCTGGACCACCGTCGATCCCAGTTTTTTCAAAAGTTTAAGGCTCCTAGCGACCGATGCGAAGTGCAAAGTGCGCCCTAAACCGCCCATTCTGCCATTCGCGGGTCATGTGTCAATTTAAGCTAGTCTAAAATTAGCACAATTGGGTCTCTAGTTGCATGATTGGCCTAATGGTCCACTTGGTTGGCCCAAGGAGGGAACCACTTGATGATTCCTCCTTAGATGGATTCCCTTAAATACTTTCATTACTTTCATTCTTAAAGCAATTTGGGATAACCATTTCATTTCGCATAAACTTTTCATATACCCGTATCATTTGCATACTTTGAACATTAATTTTTCATTCATCCGGAATTGATTTTGAGAAAGTAAATATATCACATTAGTCTACCCCAAACGTAGATTACAAATATTCAATTAATTTCCATTTACACAAAATGAAACTTTATGAAATTCTTGGTCAAAAGTCGGTCAAACACCACTTTTCAAAAAACCAAAATTCCAACACATATGGTATTAGAGCTAACCCAAGTTGATGATGGATTTGTGTTCCCATGTTGGGTTTGATACCCAACTCTACTAATATGGTATTAGAGCTGTTAGGACCTAACTTTGATCAAAGTCATAGTTAGATGGTTTTGATAAAGGAATATATAAGGAACAGGGTTTATATCAAAAGATGAAAACTGTCAGTCATAACTGTCAGTCATGACTGACAGTTAAGATAATAACTGACCAAATCAACACTCATATTCATCTTGTTACTCAACAGTTATGTAACTCAAAATGGCTGAGAACAATAAGTTAATTACATGTGTACATTATATAAATCAAATACATGTCTTAACTCTTTGAACATTGATGGTTTTAAACAATTAGTTTGTACTCTGTTAATTCAAACCAAAAGACATAAAACTAGCTTTGCCTCATTGGTCAATGAGAACTTCTCCCAATCCTCAACCATAAATAACCTCACTAAAACCAACTCTGAGCTTGAGAAATCCTTCCAAGGGCTTAAAGAACAATGTTACATGCTTGAAAAACTAAACATAGATCTTACAGCTGAGACATCCAGTACTCAAGAAAACTGTCTAAGACTCATAAATCTTGAAAAAGAAAATGATGCTCTTAAAAGGAAAATAGATTCATGGAACAAATCAAGCAAGGCATTATCCCTGTTCACCTTCAAACAAAGACATCCTAGTGATAAAACAGGGATTGGTGCCAACAACCCTACACTAAAGATGTACACACCTCTCACTGGTGAAAGGGCCATTGAAAAAATGGTTCTAGAAAGCCTAAGCTCTGGCAGCTATCAAGCTCAAACCTATCCTGTTCAAGCCAAAGGAAAATCAAAAGAAGTCTCAACTGATCCAAACCATCCAAAGGAAATACCAAGTTAAATTCAAGGAAGTAAGTATATTTGGGTTCAAAAAGGAGCCAATATATAGAAAGAAATTATGATGCAAAAAGGGACTAGCCAGTCAAGATCTGCCAGACAGCCAAGGTCTGACAGACAGCCAAGACCTGACAGACAGCCAAGGTCTTCCAACCAACAAAGAACCACAAGGCAACAAAGATTCTACAACAAGCATAGATACTCCAAACAACAAAGACCTCAATGGCAATGCTCAAATGGAAAGGGCCATGCTTATCAAAATAAATCTCCTAGATCATTCTATCCAAATGCCTTCCAATTTCATCCCCAATACAATAACCCCAACCATTACTTTAATCCATCCCAAACCAATGTTCTTACCCCCTACATAATGCAAATCATGTCATACTACAATACCCTAAACCAGTTCTTTAAAAAACCAATGAACAGAGCTAGGGTACCAAAGAAAAACTAATCCTTTGGACCCAAAAAGGAATAAAAAGGGTACCATAAATTTTACTTTTTGTTTTACAGGTACCTAGGAAAGGACTCTGGTATTTAGATAGTGGTTGTAGTAGGCATATGACCTTCAATAAAGACTAGTTGCAACAATATATCCCTAAAAATGGTCCAAATGTAACCTTTGGTGACAATTCCCAAGCTAAGGTCAAAGGATCAGGAAATCTTGTTACTAAAGACATCATTTTCACAAATATGTCTTATGTAGAAGGTCTCAAACACAATTTGATTAGTATTAGTCAAATCTGTGATAAGGGATATCATGTTGTTTGCACCAAGGATCTATGCACTGTAAAAGACTAAAGCAATAAAGTCATTCTGACTGGTTCAAGAAAAGGAAATCCCTACTGCCTAAACTTAGAGATTGTTGAATCCTCATCTGCTCACTGCCTTCTGTCATTTAGTCAATCTGATATGTCATGGTTATGGCACAAAAGATTGGCTCATCTAAACCTCAAAACCATATCCAAGCTTGCAAACTCCAACCTAGTTACAGGCCTTCCAAAGATTCCATTCAAGAAGGACAAACTTTGCAAAGCATGCCAATGTGGGAAGCAAAAGAGATCTTCTTTCAAGCCCAAGACCAGATTGGACACCTCAAGACCTATTGAACTTCTTCATATGGATCTATTTGGACCCATAAGAACTAGGTCTTTAGGAGGAAAAAGATACTCCCTAGTTGTGGTTGATGACTACACAAGATTCACTTGGATTATTCTTCTTGAATCCAAAAGTGACACTCTTAGCTGGCTGACAAAGCTGTTCAATAAAATTCAAAATCAAAAAGGAACTTCCATAATCAAAATCAGATCTGATCATGGAAAGGAATTTGAAAACACAAGAGTAGAAGAATATTGTGACAGCAAAGGAATTGAACACAATTTCTCAGCCCCAAGAACACCCCAACAAAATGGAGTTGCTGAAAGGAAAAACAGAACTATTTGTGAGGCAGCAAGAACAATGCTGTCAGAGCACAACCTTCCAAAATACTTCTGGGGTAAAGCTGTCACTACTACTGTCTATGTTCAAAACAAGACTCTAATCAACAAATTCCATAAGAAGACTCCATATGAATTATGGAATGACAAAGTTCCTACCATTTCCTACTTTCACAGTTTTGGAAGTAGATGCTTCATTCACAATAATGGAAAGAATAATTTGGATAAATTTGACTCCAAAAGTGATGAAGGAATCTTTCTTGGGTACTCTAATACAAGCAAAGCCTATAGAGTATACAACAAAAGAAGACTTGTAGTGGAAGAATCAATTCATGTTGACTTTGATGAAAACAATGATCAAAGTGGGACTGAATTGTGTGATTTTGATGAAGGATTAGGAAACTCAGACAATTTTCCTGAAGTTTTTCCTATCACTGACTCAACTGTACTTCATCATGAATTAGATTCATCAAACCTTCCTTACATGGTACCAAGAGATTCATCTGACAGCTACCCTGTGCCAGACAGTCATCCTGTGTCTGACAGCCATCACTCACATCATCAACCAGCCCTCTCAACCAAGCCTTTTTCCATCTTATCCCCAACCAATCAAGATGATGAAGAAGAAAATACCTAACTGCAAAGCCAACCCTTGACTGACAGTCATCCTGTGACTGACAGCCATCCTATACCTGACAGTCATCATCCATCTGACCTCAGAACCTTCACAAATATCAATGAGAAAACCTCTTCCTCAAGTGTTATCACCCATAAAATAGCTCCAAACAATGATATCTTCATTAACCTTCCTATCAACAGATCTCCTATACCATCTGACATACCTTTCTATGATGTCCTAATGAGTGCCTTCATCTCTCATCTGGAGCCCAAAAAGATAAATGAAGCTTTACAAGATGCTGATTGGATTGAAGCTATGGAAGAGGAACTGGAGCAATTTGAGAGAAATAAAGTATGGCAGCTAGTTCCTAAACCCAAGAATCAAACTGTCATTGGAACAAGATGGGTTTTCAGGAACAAAATGAATGAAGATGGCACTGTTGTGAGAAACAAAGCAAGACTTGTTGCTCAAGGATACAGGCAAGAGGAAGGAATCGACTATGATGAAACATTTGCACCTGTTGCAAGATTGGAAGCAATAAGGCTGTTTCTTGCATTTGCTTCATACAAAAAGATGAAGGTGTTTCAAATGGATGTCAAAAGTGCCTTCCTCAATGGAGTTATAAATGAAAAAGTATTTGTGTCTCAACCCCCTGGCTTTGAACATCCAAAGTTTCCAGATCATGTTTATAAACTTGACAAAGCCTTGTATGGACTTAAACAGGCCCCTAGAGCCTGGTATGACACACTGTCAAAATACCTACTTGGTAAAGGAATCACAAAAGGCCATATTGACAATACTTTGTTCATCAAGAAATATGGAGAAGATCTTCTACTTATTCAAGTTTATGTAGATGATATCATCTTTGGATCATCCAATGAATCTCTCTGTTCTGAATTTTGAGAGATCATGAAGAACAAATTTGAAATGAGTATGATTGGTGAATTAACTTTCTTCCTAGGACTTCAAGTTAAGCAAATGGAGGAAGGAATTTTTATCAACCAAGCCAAATACACTAGAGATATGATCAAAAAATTTGATATGCAATCTGCATCTCCTGCAAGATCTCCTCTATCAACAACAACAAAGCTCCATGCTGATCCTGATGGAAAAAGTGTAAACCAAACACTCTATAGGAGCTACATTGGATCTCTTCTATATGTCACTGCATCCAGACCAGACATTTGTTGGTAGTGGTGCCCTAGGCACGTTTAATAAACGTTGTAATTGTTATCATTTGTTTCATATCAATAAAGAGATGTTTTGATTATTATTATTGTTCATGTTTACTTATAATAATCCCCGTCCCTAGTACTTGTTAAGCACTAGTATAAAGGCTAAATGATCATGGGATGATCATGTTAGATTTATGGGTACTTGTTTGGAACAAGGTACTGGACATGACCCGCTGTATGAGATTTATGTCATGGTCTATGTCGTACATATATCTCATATTAGTTATGTCATTTGAATCCTTAGACATGAAGTTATTATAGTCTTCCACTTGATGAACATTGTGTTTGACATATTCAAACGCTACCTTAACATGGTAGTTATAAAGGGTATGATTGGCATAATCGGATTCCCGTTGGGAAGAATAATAAGCTAAATGGATTTGTCCCTCCACGGAGAGATGTCAAGCTTGGGCCCCTCGAAGGAATGATGTTGATGAAATGTTCGGCCGGACTCAAATGAATTGATTGGATCAATAGCATTTGAATTATCAACATATTCGGAATCGAGAAAGTATTGAACAAAACAAGTTGACTTTTGACCATGACTTGTGTTCAATGACATCGTGGACAAAGGGATTGTGACATATTCTAAAGGAATGCGAACTTGTATCTAGTTACACTATTTGGGTAGGTATGACGGTTTGCTAGAACCTAATCATATCTTATGAGTTCATGTTTGAGCCCATTGCCAACTTAGTGTAATCCTAGAGGGTCACACACAAATAGAACGAATCATAAAGGACTAAATGGGAATTATGGAAAAATGTCAGGTTTTGGCTTTGGCACGACCGTGCGCCTTTAAACGGCACGACCGTGCCATAAATCCAAACCAAGTCAAAAGGCTCGGTCCGTTTGGCACGACCGTGTCAAACATAGGGGCACGACCGTGCCAATATTCGGGGAAGGTCTGGCAGGTTCGACCCATTTGGCACGACCGTGCCAAATAAAGGGGCACGACCGTGCCAGAATTTCTGGCAGAATAAGGACTTGCCTTAATTAAGGTGACGGGATTTAGGAATCCTAGGCCATTAAGAGTTAATGACTAGGTCCTATAAAAGCATCTTTTCACCAGCCATTAAGCAAGAATTTCCTAATTCATTGAGAGAATAATATTCTTGATTAGATCAAGAAATTCATAGTTCCATATAGTCAATATAATTGTGAAAATGTGTTTCACAATTTTGGTCTAGCAACCAAGATCAAAGAAGTTCCTTTGATATTCGTTCGAAGTGTGGATACCGCTAGAGGGTGAAAATCATCATCTTCAAAGTTCGTGTTCAAGCTTTGTGATCGTGATCAAGTCTTCAAGTTTCTCCACCAAAGATCAAGAGAAAATTCATAGCCATCAAGGGTTAGTTATTCCTCTATTTATCTTGTTGTATTTGATTTAATCATATGAACGGATTCATGGCTTTGGGTTTCAAAATTTTAAATGCTAAATTTTCGCTGCGCATGTGTCTTCGAAACCCAACAACATTATGTTTAGTATATGCCTCTGTGCAAGATTTCAGGCTGATCCAAAAGAATCCCATCTCTCAGCTGTCAAAAGGATCCTGAGGTATCTCAAAGGAACCCCTGACTATGGTCTATGGTATCCCTCAAGCTCACCTTTCTCTCTTATAGGATTCACTGATTCTGATTATGCTGGTTGCAATCTTGACAGAAAATCAACTAGTGGGGGATGTCAATTCATTGGGTCAAGAATTATTTCATGGTCAAGTAAAAAAGTAAACTTCAGTTGCTACTTCAACAGCTGAGGCTGAATACATTGCAGCAGGGCTTTGCTGTTCTCAAATACTATATCTCAAAAGTCAATTACAAGACTTTGGGATAAATTTGACAAATGTACCAATTTTCTGCGACAATTCTAGCACAATTGCCATGACAGAAAATCCTGTTCAGCACTCCAAAACCAAACATATTGAAGTAAGACATCACTTCATTAGAGACCATGTTGAAAAGGGAAACATTAATCTTTCAAAAGTCTGCACTGAAGATAATGTTGCTGATATTCTCACCAAAGCCATGGATGAGAAAAGATTTGAGCTTTTAAGAGCTATGCTTGGAATGATAAACTTGCCAAAATAAAAGGTTTTTCATTAATTAATAAAAGAGCATACAAAAGAGAGCAATGCTGTCCCAGTAAAGCCTGACAGCTATTCTCCTAAAATAAACCTAATAGCTGACTACTGACAGCTATCTATTCCAAACACCAGAAAAACCAAAAAAAAAACATAAAACAACCTTAAAAATACCACACAAGCCTTCACTCCATACCAAAAACTAACCAAAACTCACACAAACCTTCAAATCCAGCCCTCTCTCAAATCTTCACTCCTCAGCTATCAGACATATCCTGGAAATGTCACTGTCTCTCCAGATCCTCCACCTGCACTCATTCCACCACATCTTGCCTCCTGAGTTGATTGCAAGGTCTGATGATACCTTTGCAACCACACTGGATGCCTCTCAAGAAAGGGATCAATTGATGTGACAGAGTACTGAAGAGAAGGACTAGCTCTTCTTGGCCACCACTCTTCTACTGCATCATAAGGCTGAAGCAAACCTTCCAGTGGTGTCACAAAGCTGAAATCTCCAGAAGAACCATTTCCAGCAATAACAAATGGTTAGCTAGGTCTAGATTCATCTCTTTCCTCAGCTGGAACTCTGACAGGGCTAAAACAACCTATGAACTGGTTGAAAAGATGAGATATGGTTGAAGAAGGAGATACATGCATCCCAACAAAGTTATCACCTCTACCCTCCAACAAACCAACTCCAGAAGAAAGTGAATCCCTGGTCACTGCTGTGTACTTCTTCTCAGACTCAACCTTTTGCTTGACAGCTAAGCCCCTGTCAATAGTTGTCTGAATCCTGTCCTGCCTAATCAATTCTCCCAGTGTATAAACCCTCTCTACCTTATCTTTTGTCTTGCTAGACTTACCCTGTTCAACCCTAATGTTCTTTCCAAAAAGACTTATCCCCTCTCCATCTCCACTAACAATCTCCTCTCTGACAGCTATCCCTCTTGAACCATCATCCTGATCTACTCTCACTCTTTTGTTCTTACCCTTGTCATCACCATGAGATTTCTCAAAAACCAGTTGTTTAGCTGTCTGAGCCATTTTAATGGGATTAAACTTTGATGCAAATCTACCCATGTATGTTTGTGATTTGAACTGAATGAATTTCATCAAAGTTTTTCATTGTTTTATAGGCAAAATTATCCATAGTTATCCTAGACAGCCATCATAGCTATTTGTAGTCTAAGTTGTCAAAATCTCTTAAATTATATCTGACAGCTATGGTGATCTGATGGATTTCTAACTTGTGGATAAGAATTTGTGTTAATAGCTCACAAAGTTCATTAACTCAGCTGTCTATTCCCCTGCAAAAGCCTTGAAAAAGAGAATGTTTTTCCCATGTTTTGTGGAAGTTAATGGTTGTAACGTGGGGAAGGCAAAAGTAACTGTTCAATGAACAGCTGCTAAACTTTTAAACCCCCAATGCGCATTAATTTCATTTAAACCCACTCTCCCTTCATTCCCTCCCACTCTCTTTTTTTTTAAAAAATTCAAAATCCCTGTTGTATTACCTCTCTATTCACAATCCATTTCTGATCTTCATCCTTTCAACCAACAAATTTCTTCAAACCCTAATCCTTTCAATCATCAATGGCAGAATCAAAAGCTATGCAGAGAGATTTACCTTGTGGGAAAAAGAAACAAGGAGGACAACTCAATCACAGCCACCATTGACAACACAGAGATAACCATCACTCAGGATTTGGTTTGCGAAGTCTATGGAATCCCCAACAAACAAAGAGCAGAGAAGAACATTTGGAATAGAAATTCAGAAAGATTGAAGACAGTTTATGAAAAATTCTTTGGTGTTGAAGTCCATGAGTTCAAAGATGTACAGGACAAAGCTGTTACCAAAGACAAGTCTGACATCTTCAAATCAACCCTCATGGATGTGGTCAACAAAGCCATTGATGGGAAGCAATCTTCATTTGACCAAATGGGAGCAAATGAATGGAAGCAGATGCTGAGCTTGATGACAACAGATACAAACTGGTGCACTGTTCTCCTTCACAACTTCCAACTTATCTCCTCAATATCCTCTCTCAAGTTCAAAAAGCAAACTGGAAAGATGAACAACTTCAGATTTATGAGTGGAATCCTTGAGGTTTTGATCCCAAGACTTAAACCTTCTCTTAACAAGAAATGGCTGAAAACAGTGAAGCTGTCTGAGACAAGGTGCTTCAATGACAGAACAGTTGTCTTGAAGCAAAAGAAAGGAGGTGTAGTGAAAGGTGCTAATGATGGAAGCA
The DNA here is from genome assembly GCA_026119855.1 of Campanula takesimana. Classification (NCBI taxonomy): domain Eukaryota; kingdom Viridiplantae; phylum Streptophyta; class Magnoliopsida; order Asterales; family Campanulaceae; genus Campanula; species Campanula takesimana. Next base: position 602,791 of record JAOWBW010000070.1, read on the forward strand.
CTAGAGATTTCAATGATGCTTTAGAAAAGGAAAGAGAAGAATCAAAAAGGAAGATAGCACACTGGAAGGACTTGGTAGCATTGGGTACAAGTGGCAAAGAAGAAGTTTACAAGAGAAGAAAGAAGATTGCAAAAACACAAATCAAGAAAACTGGAGTTTTTAAGAAGAATGTTGTGTCTCCTGCCAAAACTGGTGAGAAAGGAAAAGAAAAGGTTGATCATGTAGCTGACAGTGAGAATACTGTATCTGACAGCCATGGAAAAGATGATGAAGAAATGGATGCTGCTGACAGTCATGAGGATGACACCACAAGTCAAGCTGATGTTGGTGATGCTGATATAGATCCCCAAGAAATTCAGGCAGCTATTGACTTGTCCAAAATAAAGCAGAAAGGCAAGCAACCACTGACAGCCATCCCCACCAGGAAAGCTGTCACAAGATCACAGGTAACATCTTCCTCTCCCCTTCCTTCTACTGTCTTGCCTCAGAAAAGAAAACCAGAAAAGACAGAACCAAAACCTAAGAAAACAAAACAAAATACCCCTCCGCCTTCTCCAAAATCACCAACTGTCAGTCCTTCTATTGAAAAATCATTATCAACCACCAAGGACCAATCTAGCTCTGACCATCATTCTGCTGTAGAATCAATCCTAAATCTAAATGAACCATTAGGAGAGCAACCCTTAAGGGGGAATAGTGATGAGAATGTTCCATCTGCCCAACCTCAGCTGTCAGCCAAAATTCTAAGTGCTATTGAAGCCATTAGATTGGATGGACATCCTAATACTGAAAAAGCTGTTCTCATTCATCTTAATCAAGTGTTGAATGAGGGTGAGATAAGGATAGCCATAGAAGAACTCAGGATTAGGCTAATGAAAGAGAGAAGTGGTCCAGGAGAATCATCCTGTCATCCCAGTCAGACAGCTATGGAAACTGATACTCATTCCATCCATTCCATACCTGATAAAGAGGCTGTGAATGAGTCTGCTCCAAATGTTCAAAGTGATAGGGGGAATGTTAGTCAAATACATGAAGTGATTCAAAGGTTAAACAAAGAAGGACATGAGATTGATCCCAAAAGAGTTTCAAGGGGAGAGTTGTTCTTGAAAGCATGTAAAGGGCTTACTTATGATGGAACCCCAGAAAATGAAAAAGCTCTTATTCTTGAGCTTGAAAAGAGAATAGACAAAGCTTATGTCAGTGGAGCCTTGAACTACCTCAAAGCCCATTTCATAGCTGAACTTCGTATGAATTATCCTGATCTATCATCTCCCTCTCTCCCCAAACCTTTAACCAATCTCTCTGCTCCTTCCAAGCCCATCCCTTCAATGCCTGGAAATGAATCCTTTCAAGAACCCTCTCATAGCCCAAACCTGGCTGGACATAGCCAAGATATCTCTGACAGTGAACCCATCCATGACAGTCCTCTTAGTCCTGACAGTCATGATATTCCTCCATCTCATTCAAGCCCTCCAATTCTCAATCAACTCTTTCTTCCCAAAAGAGAACCCTGGATGCTAAAATGTGGCATTGATTTTTCTTACTCATCTATCAAAAAGGCAAATGATAAGTTAAAAGATGTTGTTCACATCCCAGAAATTGCTAATCCCTTCACTTATCCTAAATTCTGGGAATTGTCCAGAAATGGACTGATTTTAGTGGCAAGAAACCTTGCAGGACTAGTTTTCTTTGCCTATGAAGAATGGAAAAAGTCCAGAACATCCTCCACCTCCAATTTTGTCCATCAAATCCCATCTCTCCCTAAATTCATCACTCCCAATACACTTGTTGATTGGGAAAGACTTTTTAGCCAACTCCTCTCTCCATCACTATATTCCTGCCTCTATATGCCTCTGGGACTAGTCTACTCCTTGTGCATTGATCTTGCCAAGACATTCTATTATTCTCTGTTTGAGAGAAAGTTTGCACTTATGCTTTTCATAAGCAAAGAAGGAGTCAATATCTTTCATCCAGTCCTTCACCCAGGAATTGAGCCACTTCTTTCAAATCCAATCTCTGTTGATCCCTTACTTTTTAACTCTCCCAATGTCAACTCCAGCTCCATGAGAAAGAAATCAATCCCAGAAATCAAACAGTTCAGGGAATCCTTAGCTGTCAGCCACAACAGAGTCAATGATATTATTGATGTCTCTTCAGACTCTGACAGCTCTGGAAATAATGATGATGATAATGCTACAAGCCCAAATGCAGACTCACCAATCAATATTCCATCTCCTACCACCAAAAGCCCTCCTCAGCAATCCTCTCATACTTCCCCTGAACCTCAAGCACCAACTCAACACCAACCTGGCCCATCCTCTATGCCCAAGCAAGAGAAGACAGCAAGAAGAAAGCAAAAGCACTTGTGGGGTCCAATGAGAATCAGAAATGACCAAATGCCACTGAGGAAGGATCAGCTCAGAGCAAGGGAAGATGACTCCTTCAAGTATGATGATAGGATGACTTGGGAATGGAACAATGAATTCTATTACAGAGGGGTTGAACCAGATATGAGAAGAATGCTGGAAGAAGAAAGAGATGACCTTCTGTCTGCAAGACAAGAGCATGAAGAATTCTATGATCAACTTCATGATGCATGACTTTTTATGGTGTATTGAAACGATTGTTCCATTTTGGTGTTTGAAACAATTTTTTTTTGGTATTGATGGATGTAATCCCTAAACATCTTTTCCTTGAGTTGCATTCAAGTATCTCAATTTCATTCAAAAGTACTTGTGAATGTTGAGAATCCCTGAATTATCTACTTTCATATCTTTCTTATCATTAACTGTGAAGACAAGTTCTAAATATATCTTCCTTTACCAAAAAGGGGGAAATTGTTAGGACCTAACTTTGATCAAAGTCATAGTTAGATGGTTTTGATAAAGGAATATATAAGGAACATGGTTTATATGAAAAGATGAAAACTGTCAGTCATAACTGTCAGTCATGACTGACAGTTAAGATAATAACTGACCAAATCAACACTCATATTCATCTTGTTACTCAACAGTTATGTAACTCAAAATGACTGAGAACAATAAGTTAATTACATGTGTACATTATATAAATCAAATACATGTCTTAACTAATGATCTAAGCCACAGTATAAACTGACAGCTAAGGCTTCAGTTTATCTGACAGCTATGATTCTCATTCTTACATTGATTGTACTACTTCAATAACATGAATCATATATCTGTTCTAAGCTATCAAGATCTTTAAACAGCTCCTCCACCCATATTGAAGATCATCTCTGATAGCTAAGCCTTGTTGTGATCTGACAGCTATGGCTTCTTCATCAGACAGCCATTGTTCTGTCTCATCCTTTGCTATCACAATCTCAACCAAGATGGATCCCGTATCTTCACAGCTATCAAGACCACCATTGAAGACCATTGAAGACCTTCTGGAAGCCATTCCCTCAATCCAGCTCAATGAAGACCTGCAAGTGGACAAGTGGGGCAAAGACCAGTCAAAGACACATTAATGGTGCTGCAACAGTCATATTCCAACGGCTACATTAATGTGTATAAATAGAAGACTTCATCCTCTGCACAAACCACCCTTTTTGATAATCCAAAAACACCCTTTCCCTTACCCCTTACACTCTTCCTGGAATTCAAACCTTACACATCAATCCCTACCCTTCAAACACCATTTCAAACCCAAACCTTCAGCCCCTGTTTCTACTAAAACAACCTTAGTGTGATGACTCACAATTAGCAAATCTTGTACTGTACTTCAAGTTGAAAAAGCACTTAAGACTGTAATTTAAGTGTATGATTGTAAACACCTAAGACTGTACTTTAGGTGTATAAATATTTTGTATTTATGTTGTAAATCTTGAGACTGTACTTCAAGTTGTAAAAGCACTTAAGACTGTACTTTAAGTGTATCCTTAGTTGACTGTACTAATTAGGAAGAGGAAGTTCAAGGAACTTACCTATCAATTTGTGTAATTCTTGTTGATTAAGATTTTAATAAATTGATCTCACTTGTCAAAGTTTGACAGTGGGGGTGGATGTAGGAGGAGTGAACTCTGAACCACTTTAAATCCTGTTGTGTTATTTCCTTTTATGCAATCACACACACACACTTGCATTATTTCATTGTGTTAATTGTCCTATCATTATTTCAAAACATATATATATATTCCGCTGCACAACTCTTCAAATATCTGACAGGTAAGCCAAACCATAGTTGTCTGATCATTTGCAATTCAAACAAGGGCCTTTCAAGAGCTAACCCCAGTTGATGATGGATTTGTGATCTCATGTTAGGTTTGAGCCGATGGTCATTCTAGTGTGTTAATAGTACACATGTAGAGCCGATGATCATACCAGCCTACACCTGAGGGGGCGTTTTAAAGTCTCATTTATCCCACATCAACTTGGAGAAGATAATTAATCTAGTATATACTCCCTCCGTCCTATACTAACAGGCACAAAGTTATTCTAGCACGAAAAATTAAGGAAAGTGTATAGTGGAGTAAATGCAGTGTTCTAAAAAATCGCTAGGCGGCAGAGCTTGGCCTAGCGCCTAGAGGCCTAGGTGGGGTCGAGAAATTTATTTATTTTTTAATTTTTATTATAAATCCAAAAAATAATACTACTTATTTTGATTATTTGTCAAAAATTAATAATTTATTGTAGTTAAAAAAATCTAAATTAAGAGTATTCCAAAAAAGTTTCAAAAGTAAATGGTACACATTACTACACCAACCCAAAGCAATTTACTCAACCCATTTTATTTATTCAGCCCAATAAAATTTTCTTCCACTAAAATAAAGCCCAACCCATTTTAATTTAAGAAACCCTAACCCTAACATAACAAGCTAAAACGTCATCCCTCTTTTCTCATCTCAGCTTTCCCGTTCTCTTCTCCTTTCTCTCCACAGTCCACAAACAGCGCCTCTTTCCATATCACAAACCCCCCAAAAAACCTTTCTTTCTGATAGTTCTAATAGCACCACGACTCCACCACCCCCTTCTCGTGCTACGACCGCCGAACATTGACCACTCCAACCGCCGTCCCCACTACGCTTTCTCCTCCGGTCAATTTCGGCCAACTCCCCCGTCAAAAAATGAAGCTTTTCCCCCGTTCTCTTGGTACGCCCAGCTGCCTAAGCACTGCCTAGGGCCGCCTAGTCGGCCGATTGGCTAAAGGACGCCTACCATGGCCGATTTGGGCAAAATCGCAGCGGAGATCCTCCGTCTAGCGACTAGGCGGCCGCCTAGACCGCTTTTTAGAACACTGAGTAAATGTTGTGAGTATGAAAAGTGAAGTAGGAGAGAGAAAGTGGGGTATAAAATAGTAAGTTGGTTGCTGTTGTGAGTATAAAAGTAAGTATGAGAGAGAACACGTGGGAAGATTAGTAAATATTCTTTGCCATTTTTGGTCATGTGATTTACCAAGGAGAAGCTTAAAATGGAAATTTGTGCCTTTTGAAATGGGACAGGGGGACTGGATAACCTCACTCCTAACAATGACTTTTAAGGAGTCTCATTTGTCCCACTTGGAGAATATAATTCATCCATTATATAGATTAATCTCACTCATAATAAGACCTTTTAAGTAGATGCTGACCCAATTCTAAAATGGTATCAAAACCATCGATCTAGAGTGGGCTGATTACTTCCACTGCTTCTACTTGAGCCTTCTGTCAACTCTCTTTGTAAATCTCTCTCTCCATGTATGATTGGCTCCGACTATCTCTTTCTCTAATCTTTGACAGAACGAACCGGAGTCTGATACCAACTGACGTAGCGGAAGACTCGATAGAAATCAAGTACTGTTGTAACGCACACGTTAACCAGTAATTGACCTTCAACACTCGTAGAATTTAATCAAATACGAAGAGTTGGACGAAAGGAGGAAAACTCAGACTTTAGGATTTAAGAAAAGAGCAACGCTCAATCAACTTTTATTCATCAATCAACTGATTTTCGGAATTAAACATAACCCTATTTTTATAAGCCTCCTAAGACTTGGAAAACAAGTCAAAGACTCCTAAAAATAACCCTAACCTACATAGTAACCAAATAGAACTCTAATTTATCAAAATAAACCCTAAATCTACTTCTAAATATCATACCTATCAAATACTAAATCCGAAAATTACTTTAAAAAATAACAATAATAATTAAAACTAAACTTTAAACTTATCCCTACATTGATCTCCATCATGTTGTGAGTATAAATGTAAGTAGGAAAGAGAATGAATGAGATAAATAGTAGAGATTCTTTGCCATTTTAGGAAGTAGACATATATTCTGGGACTGATTAAAAAAGAAATGTGGACATATATGTGATTATAAATTGTATATTTTCTCCACCATCGTAAAATAATGTTCATTTTTATTCTTCCTAAATATCATAATTTATCTCATATGATATACTCTCTCCATCGCAGAATAAAAATGTCCATTAAGAATAAAATGAGCATTCATTTTGCGACACATGTAGTATATATACGCAATCATCATTTTTCTAATGTGCATGCAGATTCAACTAAGCAACAAAATTTCCCTTACTGGTCTGAATCTTCATATCCTAGCTTCTTCTTCATAACCGCATAATCTACAAGTCTCTCAGTCTGTAAGTTAGAGACATGGAAGAAGCTTGTTTAGGACAAGACCTTGAGAAAGCTAGCAATGGTGGCAACATTGACCAAGGTGTGGCGCCTGAAACATGCTTCGGTCATGTTCATAATCGCTTTAATCAGAAAGAACCTAAGGTATTATACCCTTTTTCCTGAATTCTTGATAAATGTTTTCTAAAATTTTCTTGATAAATGTTTTCTAAAATGAAATATGATTTCAGAAATACTCCAAGGCACAAACCCTATTATTGGCGTACCAATCCATTGGAGTTGTATATGGTGATCTCGGAACTTCTCCTACACAAGTTTTCTCATCCGTAACTATCAAAGATCTTAACGAAGATTCTTTGGTAGGGGTTCTTAGTCTCATCATATGGAGCTTAACATTACTTGTTTTGATTAAATATGTCTTCGTTGTTGTTAATGCTGATGATCATGGAGAAGGTGGTACATTTGCTTTGTATTCAAAGCTTCGTCGACATCTGAATTTCAAGAACAAACTTTGTCCCGACTATGAATCTGACATTGATAAGACATGTTACCCTTCAAAAAGCTCAACTTTGCAATGGAGAACAAAAAATTTCCTTGAAACAAGCTCCATGGCTCAATCATTTCTTACCTTCATTGTGGTACTTGGAACTTGTATGGTTATAGGTGATGGTGCTCTTACCCCTGCAACTTGTGGTAAGTACCACCACTTATACAAAAATCCAATTCATTTCTATCAATATAGGCAAAAAAAAAAAAAATCATATTAACGCTAGAAGATAGACTCAAATCAAGCAAGTAACGAACCAAACACAAACCAAGCATTGTACTAACGCGATATATATTTTTGTGGTGTCGTTAGTTCTATCGGCTCTTCAAGGGATTCAATCAAAGTCCACAAAAATAACACAAGGTATCGAGCTTAAGCTTAAACCAAAAAAATAAAAATATATTATATATATATATATATATATATATATATATCTTTTTAAGATTAAGGGGTGGGGTGGGTGGCTCATATTTATTTGTTCACATGTGTGTTATTTTCAACCTTGCAGATCACATTGTGTTCATGGCTGTTCTGCTTTTCATATTCCTTTTCGCTTTCCAGAAATATGGAACTGGAAAAGTTGGCTTCACCTTTGCCCCAATCATGCTACTGTGGTACATGACAAATGTTTTAATAAGCATCTACCAAATTATCCATTACCATCCATCCATTTTGAAGGCAATCTCACCTCATTACATTGTGAAATTCTTCTTGAATAATGGCAAGACAGCATGGGATCTCCTTGGTTCTATATTCTTAAGCATCTCAGGTATGAATTAATACTAATTCATACGTAATTGAATCAAAAAAATTACTCGACGTGATAATTAATTTGTGTTCCTTTAAAAATTTGAAACAGGTGCTGAGGCTTTGTTTGCTGACTTAGGCCACTTTAATAAAAGAGCAATACAATTAGGTTTTTCATTCATAGTTTATCCTTCTATGATCCTTTCTTACACGGGGATAACGGCATATTTAGTCCATCATCCGGACAAAATAAGCGATGCATATTATAGTTCTCTTCCAACACCAGTTTACTGGCCAATGTTTGTCATTTCTACATTGGCTGCAGTTGTTGCTAGTCAATCGATGATATCTGCAACTTATTCTATAGTGAAGCAAGCTATGGTTTTGGAATGTTTTCCTCAAGTTAAAATGGTTTACACTTCTGATGAACACGAAGGGCAAGTCTACTCCCCGGAAATCAATTACACTCTCATGGTTCTTTGTATTGGTCTTGTTGTTGGATTCAAAGGTGGTGCTCAACTCACAAATGCTTATGGTAAGTCAAGTTTCAGTTTTTTTTTTTTTTTTTTTTTTTTTTGTGGAAATCCATCTTAATATGAATATTTGCCGGTAATTGTATAAAAAAGAAAAAAATCAAAATATCCTTAAAATAAAATTTGGACAGTCATTTAGGGATGGAGGGAGTACTGTAATTCATTACGTAGATATATTGTACACCAACAAATTAATGGTTTATACTTCCTTGTACAATCTAACAATTATATGGATAAACATTTGTGCAGGTGTTGTTGTCATATGGGTGATGATCACAACAACATGTTTGACAACCCTAATAATGATTGTGATTTGGGACACAAATCCGCTTCTCATCCTAGGATTTTTCATGTTTTACATGTCCATCGAAGCGTTCTTCATGACATCTTTGCTAAACAAAATCCCACAAGGAGGGTGGGTTCCATTTGCGATCTCAGCTCTCTTCTTGGCAGTCATGCTGTCATGGAGATATGGAAGGATCAAGAAAAGCGAATACGAAGCAGAAAATAAAGTGAACTTAGATGAACTAGACAATTTGTCGACAAAAGATGCCATTTATAGAACTCCTGGAATTTGTTTCTTTTGTACTGACCTAGTTGATGGGATTCCACCATTAGTCAGAAAATACATCCAGCACACACAATCTGTTCATGAGATTATGGTGATTGTAACCCTAAGGACTTTGCCAGTGAAGACAGTACCTATGGAAGAAAGATTCAATGTGAGTAAATTAGGTAATAATGGTATTTATAGGTGCTTGGCTCTGTTTGGTTACACGGATAGACAAAAAAAGGAATGGACTGAAAATTATGTCGAGTTGATTATGAATAATCTCCGGGAGCATTTGGAGATTACCTCTGAGGAGAATAAAAGATTGTTATCTGCGGTTGAAAAAAGCGTTGTATTTGTGACAGAAAGGACTATTTTGAGATCAAAGGCTAGTAATGGATGGATTGGTCGCATCACCATAAACTACTTGTACCGATTTATTCAGAAAAACTGTAGAGACGCGGTTTCAGAACTACCATTTTCACTTGAAAAACCGATGCAAGTTGGAATGTTTTATGATATCTAGAGTTTTAATATGCATTTCAAGGACCATATGTAGTAAGTAATCGTGAACCGTATGATCTCTTGAGATAATATTGCAAGATTTGTACTCAGTTTTCTGCAATGATGCAATCTCTCTTTATTTGTTTTGTATTCTAGGGGTTTTTCATTAAAAAAGAAATACTATAGTAGTCTCTCATCCTACTCCCAAAATGTGAATGTTTAATTTTGTGATCAATGAATAATAGTTGAGTATTTATTTTAGTATTAAGGTTGTAATATTTAATAAGGGGATGGTCAATTAAGTACACATTTCTTCAATCATGGTTTCTCTTTTATTTGGTTTGTTCATGGGGACTTCATCAATACATTACAAACTTTACTTCTATAAAAGAGGCTCTATGCACCATTATTTTTAGCAACTGTCATTCATAATGAGAGGAGGTACCTAAGATTGCGATAATCTATCCCAAACTTTGCTAAATACATGTTTGAGCATATTTACATTTGACAATGAAGCACGCGATCTTCATTTTAATAAATATTCATTCCAAGAGAGTGACGTAGCAAACTTATATCATTCATTTTACTCCCTCTGTCCCTAAACGAGTGTCCATTTTCAAGAAATCTTTTTCCCTAAATGAGTGTCTTTTTTTAACATAACTTTCTCCCTAAACGTTTTTTTTCGAAAAAAAATTCACCGGTTTTTTTATACGTGCAAAACTAAAGGTTTAGAAAGGAGATTACAAGATTATATATGAATAGTTGTTACCAAATTGTTCAAAAAGTTGAGATTTCAGTGTCCCTTAAAATGAAATTTGGACACTCATTTAGGGACAGAGGGAGTATATCTTTTCATTATATCCTTTTAAACTCAAGAATTGTCTTTCATTGTTACCCGTTTAATGAAAATTATCGATATAAATTGAATTTTCACATACGAGGTTGACTCACTTATGCTCTTTTGGAACCCTTTTTGTACAAAGTAAAATGTTTTTCCATCAAGCTTGTGAGGCCGATGAAATACATTCAATCTTTTAAACCTATAGCAGTTAATTAAGGGCAAATTGCAAAAATAGAGATTTAATGTTGAAATAGTTTATCTAATCAGGGCCAAGTATTTCAATTTCGTCAATTTAGGGGGTCTGATCTGGCCAAAAGTTGTCAGTTCACGGACTTTTGATGGAACTCGTTAAAAAACTTAGTTAAGTCACCATGTACTGCACACGTGTGGGAGAAATTGGTTAATTGAAGTAGTTATTGACTTTTAAGGAGTAAAATGAAAAGCTTAAATACAAAGGGTTATATCCCCCCCCCATGAAAAAAAACCTCTCTATACACTCTTCTTCTATTTACCTCCCTAGTGTCGCCTCCACCCCAGCTACCTACCCTTGCCCTACCAGCGGCCACCAGCTATCATCCTCTCAACTTTTTGTTGTAGATTAGACCCTCACAACCCAAGCAATAACCCCAAAAAAATAATGGCACACAAACAAAACACAAGAAAAATAACAAAGCAAAACACACATAAATTGTTTACCCAGTTCGTCAATATGTTTGACTACGTCTGGGGGCACTACCAAGCCAGGATCTTGCACTATAATATGTTATTCTGAAGTTACAATGAGTTTAGGGGCGGAACTTTACTTAAATATGTGCCCATGAATACAAACCTAACCCTAGATGGACAAAGGAACCCGAAAATTGGCCTAAAATCGGACCCAGAATTTTCCCATCCCGACAAGTGGGCGGTCGCCCATATTGGTCCTGGGCGGTCGCCCATAAAACTGCTCCTCTGGATGAACAAACTGATTAAGTGGGCGGCTGCCCACCATCACCCTGGGCGGCCGCCCAGAGCAACAGTCACTCCGACGATTTTCTTCATTTTTTGCTCCGAAGTCTAGTCCCGGTTGGTCCTCTATTCCAACAATCTCCCACTAGAGATCAACCGCGCATACAAGCCCCATATACGTTCTTCAACTCATCCTTGGTGCCATAGTGCTCACCTCGATCATGATAGTGCCTTCCTCCTCTCCTATTCTCCAAGCCCATTGAAGCTATACATAGCTTCAACTTTTCAAGGTTTACCACCTTGGTCAACATGTCAGCCGGGTTCTCCGATCCCAAAATCTTCTCCAGCCTTAAGATCTTCCTCTCCAAGAGATGCCTGATGTAGTGAAACCTCATCTCAATGTGCTTCGTCCTAGAATGAAACGCCGGATTCCTAGCCAAATGAATTGCACTCTGACTGTCACTGTAGAGAGCATTACACTTCGCGTCTTCCCAAGTTCACCCAAGAAGTTCTGCAACCATACCATCTCTTTGCTTGCCTCTGTCACTGCCACATATTCTTCTTCCGCAGTCGACTGAGCCAATCTTCTGCAATTTAGAAGCCCAGGAGATAGCCGTACCACCCAATGTGAAACAATAACCCGTAGTACTTCTCCTCTTATCAAGATCACTTGATACCAATCCGCATCCACATAACCCGCTAACACCCTCCTTGTTTGAGAAACATAGAGCCTTACCAGCAATACCCTTTAAGTAGCGCAGATCCATTTAACCGCTTCCCAATGTTGCTTTCCCTGGATTGCCCATGTACCGCTGACTACTCCCACCGCATGTGCAATGTCAGGCCTTGTACACACCATTGCATACATTAACTCCACACTCCGAAGCATATGGAGTTCTCTCCATCTTGTCACGCTCTCCTTGCCCTTAGGTGAGTCTTTCTCAGATAGCATGAAGTGCATACCCAATAGTGTCCCTGTTGGCTTCGCCTCTTCCATGCAAAACCTTGCAAGACTTTCTCAACGTATTCTGCTTGTGAAAGAAACAACTTACCCGACTCCCTATCCCGGTCAATCTGCATGCCCAAGATTTTTCTGGCCTCTCCCAAATCCTTCATCTCGAACCGTTTTGACAACTGAGCCTTTAATCTGTTTTCCTCTCTACTGCTAGAGCCCGCTATTAACATGTCATCCACATATAACGCAAGATTATATACCCATTGTTCGTGTTCTTGAAGTAGCAACAATGATCCGCCTCACATCTGATAAAATCAATATCGTGCATGAATCCATCAAACTTCCTGTACCACTGCCTAGGAGCTTGTTTAAGGCCATACAAACTCTTAGTCAATCTGCAAACCAGTTCCTCGCTACCCTTAGACAAGTAACCCCTTTGTTGTACCATGTAAATTTCTCCAAATCCCCATGAAGAAAGGCCGTCTTTACATCCATCTGTTCACGCAACAGTTATCCGCCACTACTATCCCCAGAACCATTCTGATAGTGGTCATTTTCACAACAGAGTGAATACCTAGGTGTAGTCAATACCGTACTTTTGTTGAAACCTTTTACAACTAACCTTGCCTTGTAACGCCTACTGCCGTTTGCTTCCTCCTTGATCCTGTAAACCCACTTGTTATGCAATGCCTTCTTCCCCTTAGGCAGTTTAATCAACTCCCAAGTTTTATTGGATTTTAATGAGTCCATCTCATCATCCATTGCAGCTTTCCACTTATCACAAAGTGCACTACGAACAGCCTCCGCATAACATTTCGGCTCACCACTATCTGTCAGCAACAAATAGTAATTTGAAGGAGTATACCTGTCAGGTGATCCACGCAATCTGCTGGATCTACGCAGCGGAATATCGGTCTTGGAGTATGTGGTTCATCTTCAGTGACCCCTTGACCATGGTCATCATGAACCGTCCTGCTCCCACCCGAGTCTGGAATATCCACCTCTACAACCTCCGGTTCCGAACTAATATCATCAGATGCCCCATTTCTGTCCTTGTACAATACCTGTCATTGAATACCACATCTCGACTACGAATAATTTTATGGTTTTGATCATCCCAAAACTTATACCCGAAGTCATCCCCGCCATACCCTATAAACGTACATTTTACAGATTTTGCATCTAACTTAGTTCTATCAGCAGAATCTATATGAACATATGAAACGCAGCCAAATATGCGAAGAAATGACAGATTTACCTGCTTGCCACTCCATGCTTCCTCTGGAATTTCATTCCCCAATGGTACCGATGGTCCCCGATTGATCAAGAAAGCTGCCGTGTCAACTGCATATGCCCAGAACGTCTTCGGAAGCCCACACTTCAACCTCATACTTCTAGCCCGCTCGTTCAATGTCCTGTTCATCCTCTCTGCAACCCCATTGTGTTGTGGTGTGCCCTTTGGAGTCTTCTCCATGCGAATGCCATTCGCTGCACAATATTCCTTGAACTCCCCGAGCTCATACTCCCCACCATTATCTGATCTCAAGCATTTAAGCTTAAGTCCCGTCTGATTCTCCACCAAAGCCTTCCATTTCTTAAACACCTCGAATGCCTCATCTTTGTGTTTCAAGAAATAAACCCAGACTTTCCTTGTCGAATCATCAATAAAGCTCATGTAATATGACGCACCACCTAGAGAAGTTACCGGGGCCGGCCCCCCACAAATCCGTGTGGACCAAATCCAACTTTGCTTCCCTCAAAGCCCTACCTGTCCTCGAGAAATTACTCCTCGCCTGTTTGCCAAACACACAATCTTCGCAGATCCCCACGTCGACTGTCTTCAAACCCGGTAGTCTTCCCTTTGAGCAAAGTACTTTCATCCCCTTCTCACTCATGTGACCCAATCGACAGTGCCACAAATTTGCATCACCCTTGGCTGACGCCACCGCGATACTTGCCTTGGTGTTATTCGCCAAATACAATGTCCCCTCTTTATTACCCCGAGCGATCTCAGAATCCTCCTTGGTAATAACCCAGTTCCTGCAGCCAAAAGTTACCTTGTAACCTTCTTCATTCAACTGCCCAACTGAAAGCAGGTTCTTTTTCAAACCCGGAATGTGTCTGACCCCGTGTAGATGTAGGACCTTCCCGTCCGATGCTCCTATTCTGACATCCCCTTTCCCTTGATTTCCAAAGGCTCGCCATCCGCCAGATAGACCTTACCGAAATCACCGGAAGTATAATTCTCCATCTCTTCTGCATGCCCGCAAGAGTGGAATGATGCCCCCGAATCCAGCACCCATGATTCTAGTGCACTACTAACACTCAGAACCAATACATCATCACCTTCGACTGTCACATTCACCGAATTGCCCCCACGATTGGGACAATCCTTCTTGTAGTGTCCTAACTCCTTGCAATGATAACACTGCACCGATCCTTTCGCAACCCTTGGTTTATCTCTGATCTCCACGGCCTTGCCCTTACCACCCACTACGTTTTCCCTTGATTCAGTTCTCCCTTTATTGCTAGTACCCGGCCTTCCTCTGCTAGTAGTAGCTAAGGCCGATCCCGAAGTAGACGATGTCCCCAATTTCTTCAAACGATTTTCCTCGCCCAACAAGAAGTCTTTAACATCATCATACTTCAATTTGTTCTTACCCGCTGAAGCATTAATCGCTGTCACCGTCCCGCTCCAACTTCCTGGTAAAGACGCTAGCAACAAGCACGCATGAACCTCATCATCAAACGTAATATCCAACGCAGTCAATGAGTCTATAACATCCATAAACTCATCGATGTGTTTGGCTAAGGATCCTCCCTCTTGCATCTTGAGACTACCCATCTTGCGTATCAAATCAACCTTGTTTGCAGCAGATGGAGTTTCAAATCTCTCAGTAAGATAATCCAATAGCTCCTTTGTGGTCTTCGCCTTCTTGGTAGTCTTTGCGATCCACTTCGACAAAGTAGATCTAACCATCCCTAGGGCTTTCCGATCCATGAGATCCAAATCTTCTTGCTTTTCTCCTTCCGGCTTGACTCCCTTTAGAGGCTTATAGAGATCTTTGTTTATCCTCTATTTGCATCCTCCAAAACCGTAGTCAGAACCATCAAATTTCTCCACCGCTTGTTTATCCTTGCCCATTCTTGATTGCTTGACAAACCCCAATCGTCCGATAAACCAATCGATCGATTGACCCTGATCTCCAACCAGAGCTCTTGATACCAGTTGTTGTGGATTAGACCCTCACAACCCAAGCAATAACCCCAAGAAAATAATGTCACACAAACAAAGCACATGAAAATAACAGAGCAAAAGACACAGAAATTGTTTACCCAGTTCGTCAATATGTTTGACTACGTCTGGGGGCACTACCAAGCCAGGATCTTGCACTATAATATGTTATCTTGAAGTTACAATGAGTTTAGGGACGGAACTTTACTTAAATATGTGCCCAGGAATACAAACCTAACCCTAGATGGACAAAGGAACCCGAAAATTGGCCTAAAATCCGAACCAGTTTTTGCCTCTCCCGACAAGTGGGCGGTCGCCCATATTGGTCCTGGGCGGTCGCCCATAAAACTGCTCCTCCGGATTGAACAGACTGATTAGTAAAATATCGAGTTCCTGATTGCTGATCTTGTTCATTGGTTAGATTTATGGCTCTGCAAGTAATTTTTTTTCGGCGGCTCATCATTTCGATCGTACGTCATGTGATGGTCCAAAGGTGAGTTGTTTTTTCTTAAAATTCTTGATATTCAATATTGTAAAAAAAAAAAAAAAAAGTGTAACCAATTAACTGTTTCAGGCCTTTGTAAGTGAGTATGCTGTTAGGGGACCAGATTCTGGTAAAGGAAGTCTTTTTGCAGCATTAGCTGAAGCTGCTTTCCTTATCGGATTAGAAAAGAACAGGTCCGTCTTTAAATTTCAATATTATTTTTTTTAATTTTCTTATCAACAAAATATTTATTTATTTATTCGATTCTTGAAATGTTTTGATCTTTTCAAATGGCAGTGATGTAGTTGAAATGGCGAGTTACGCTCCTCTGTTTGTGAATAACAATGACTGGGCGTATGTTATTTCTTTTCTTTTCCTAAAAAGATCAAATCTTTTTCTCATTCTAGATTCAACCCTTTTCTACTTATTGATGCTTCCAATTAAAGATTTTTTTTTTTTTTCTCTCAATTTTTTTAGATGGGCCCCAGATGCAATCGTATTTGACTCCTTCCAACTGTATGGAACTCCAAGTTACTGGATGCAACATTTCTTCATAAACTCGAATGGTGCAACTCTTCTTAACGCAACACTTCAAGCTGATCCATCTACTTCACTAATCGCTTCGGCCATTACTTTCAAGAATTCCTCAGATAATAAGACTTACTTACGACTAAAGGTAAAATGCGTTTTTTTTTTTTTGGAGAATAAAAATGGTTCAGTATTTGCATTCTGAATAATCATTTTGCTTGATTTTGAATGGATTTCCAGGTTGTGAACTATGGAAGCAACGAAGTTAATTTGAAGATTTCTATAGGCGGGATCGAGCTTAACTTAAAAGAGAAGTTTGGGGGGAAATTGACCACACTTTCATCAGATAATCTTATGGATGAAAATTCTTTCCAAGAGCCAAAGAAGGTAATCAAGCCCCTTTAATTTTGATCTCCCAACATATATAGTATACATGTATATATACATACATTCATAGACTACAAAAATACACAAACACATTTACACACATGTATAGTATACATGCATAATATGCAATCATAGATATATACACACCCCTTGCCTTTCGCAACTAGTTGGTTGTTGCAATATATGCTGATGGCTTGTTTATTTTCTGATATAGATAAAATAAAATATATCACCTTTCTTTATTACAAATTTTTCATTTTCCTTGAAAAAGTACTCCATCCATCCCAAATGAGTGTTGCATTCTAGTTTTTCTTGAAAATTTAAGAAGTTGACTTTAAGCGATTTTAGTAGCAAATATACACAAATGTTCGGTCTTAATTATGGAATTGCAAGACACGCCCATTTTGGGACGGGAAAGTGCATTAATTTTTACACATTTTGATGCATGAAAACCCAAATTGTATACTCTAAAGAAATGATGCTCAAATATACTTGTGATACTTTTTCATTTTCTTGAACTTAATTTTGCAGGTTTCACCGGTACAAACTGTGATTGAGAATCCAGGGCAGCAGATGGAAGTGGTGATCCTTCCACATTCTTTAGTTGTTTTGATTTGTTGACACAATCAAATACTAGTCCATGGGTTGTAGGGAATGATTTCCCCTTATAGCTCCAATATGATCAACAACTTTAAATTTATACCACAAAATTATGTTTAATCGACTCGGGATAGTATGAATATAATTGACTTAACTTACATTTAGTATCCGAGGAAGCTTATGACCGAGGCTTAAGCCCGATCGCTGACCTGGCATGAGGAAGGCTTTGCCTCCCGTCATTTATTAATGAGCCCGGAACCTGCACTTTACAGCTGGTGAATACGTCCAAGGGACGTTAACGATCCGTACCTGTCAGACCACGACTGCAAGTGGTGGAACCATCATCCAATGAGATCCTGGCACGTGTCCCAAGTCCTTACCAAGTCGGTTAATATCCAGATCTTATCCTTTCATTCTCTCTCTTTTGTAACCTATGAATACCTCTTAACGCCCCCTGGGCAAGGTACGCATTCTAACCCTAATTCACACACAAGGCATTCACAAGCCTTTCTTCTTAGGTTTTCCTCAGAGATCTCATTCTCACACCTGAGGGCCTAAGCCGGATTCAAACCCGGCCCTGGTCTTAACGGTGTTTTGTCTGTGGTGTGATTCAGGAACCGGAAATAACTAGCTGGAGATCCCTCTCCTTGACCCCAAATTTCAGGGCGTCATCAGTGGTTCCATTGCCGGGAATCGAAAGTTTCCTAGTGCAATTTTCTTATTTCACTTGCTTTTCCAATCTAGTTTAATTCAAATTCTCTATTGCAAATTATCAATTCAAGCTTTGTTCATTCTGTCTTAGGCTTTAACCGTTCAGTTTGATTCCTCTGTTTTTACGGTTCATAAAGTTTATTCAATTCTCTCTGTTGTTCCTGATATATAAATTTTTTGCAATGACTGGAAAAGAAATTTTGAATCTAAATCCTAGCCCTTCGAAACAAGTGCCTCAAGGATCAATCCTGGCCAGATTGGGAGATAAGACACTTAGTGGCAACTCTTATACTCCCTCTCAAAGGGCAAGGAGAGAGGCGGATCTGAGAGATCAGATTGAAACTTCAAAAGCTCACAAAACTCAAAAAACTCCCGTCACCCCCTTCACTCCCGATCAAATTCAAAAGCAAATTCAAATCCTAACGGATAGTCAGACTCTGATAGTAGAGGGACTGCAGTTGAATCTGGCTTTAGAGGAATTGTTTAATGCGGAAGCTACCGCCGGCATTCCCCTTCACGAGAAATCAAAAACTCATGGTCTGTCAGGCTCTAAAAGCAGAACCAGTAGAGTTGTGGGAGAGAAAAGGCGGACAATCGTCGTGGAGGATGACGACGAGAGGGAGGAAGAGGAGGGAGAAAGTGAGGAAGGAGAATCACAGCCTAGAAAGTCTAGAGGCCAGTTTAAAGGGAAATCAATTGTTAAAACCGACGATAAAATTACGGAAACAATGAAAAGGGCTAAAACCAGGGAAACGACTTACCATAAGTTCCAAATAATGGTCAAAGATTTATGGGAGTCCAAGCAAGGTGCAACAAAGTGCGTTGGACCTATAGATGCTTTTGCCTCGTGGATTGCTGATTCCCCAATTCAGCGAGGAAAGGTCCCAACATTAGACGCCTACGATGGCTCCACTAATTCAAAGAGTCATGTAGGGCGGTTTGAAGGACAGATGGCCTTATTTTCAACAGACGAGGCCATGAAATGCAAATCCCTTGGTTCTACCTTTAAAGGAAAGGCTCTAGAATGGTTGCTGGCCCACAGGCCGCGCTCTATTGATAGTTATGAGCAGCTGCAGAGTTCTTTCTTAAACTCGTTCGCGGGCGCTGGGGAGGCCGCAAGGCCTAAATCAGATCTGTGTGGTGTAAAACAGCATCCGGGGGAAAGCACGAAGGCATACATTACTCGTTTCCGGAAAATGACCGAGCAAATTATGGACTTAACAAAGAATGATATAGAGTTATGTTTTTTGGGAGGATTAACATCCTATACCTTGAAACAAGAATTTGCCTGCCGGAAGCCCGAAGGAACAGAGGAAATGTATAACAGAGACATCGCTATGGCAAGAGTTGAACCATCATTCATGCTGGATGCCCGCAGGAGCGTCAAGGACAGAATAGAGCCCGCACAGGATTTCAGGAACTATTCGGGACATACAAGGAACAACAGTGCCCGGGGAAGAGCCAAACATAGAGGCATGGAAAATTACAAAAGAGGGGATGATTCCGCCTTCACTCCTTTAATTGCCTCAAGGACAGAAATATTGTGGGCAGAAGTGTTACCCCCTCCGCCCCCTCAAGAGAAAAAGCCTTATGAGAAGTCAAAAAATAAATGGTGCGGATATCATGAAGATCACGGGCACACAACAGATGAGTGTTTTCAGCTGAAGAAAATCATTCAGCAAAAAATAGAGGCCGGGGAGTTGAAAAAATGGATTGCAGGATCAAGCAATAGTGGACACGTCCCGCGGGGAAACATCTATCAGATAAGGCACAATGACGCGGACGGGGAAGGAAGATATGACATCCAATACATTGGAGAGGAATCCCCGAGCAACACTCAGTTGTCCAACCAGATTAAACAACTAGAAAAAGTATTCTTAATCCCCGCATACCCGCCAGAAGAAGAAGAGTTAATCGGGTTTAAAAGGAGCGAGTTGGCCTCCACGCTCTTTCATTCCACACAACCTTTGATAATAAAAATGTCGATTGGTCGAGCGGACATAGGCAGAGTATTAATTGATACCAGGGCTTCCCGGGACATCCTCTATTTCAGTTGCCTAGAAGAGATGGGAATGTCCGAGGCGCGCCTTACTCCGTACGCCGGTTTGCTCGAGGGGTTCACTAATCATACGGTCCATGCCAAGGGAACCATCGATTTTGACGTGACCATTGGAGTGAAACCTTATGAAAAAACTGCCCGAGTTACTTTCATGGTGATAGCATTAAAGTCCCAATATAATGCTATACTCGGAGTGACCGCTCAAGCGGCGTTGGGGATCGTTGCATCAATTCCGCACCAAAAGATCAAGTTCAGTACGCCGGCGGGGATAGCGTGTATCGAGAACAAGCCCGACCTCTTCTTAAAAGTCATTGAAAAGAAAAGGAGAGAGAGTGCGGGGATGATTAGACCGGGGGTTCAGAGAGAAGAGAAAAGGGTGAAACCTAACGGAAAGGAGATCCAACATACAGCTATGATTGGGACTCTGTCATTTCATTCCACGCGGGCAGAATTCAAGCAGAGCAGGAGAGCCCGGCGAAGAGCTGCTGAGAGCGAGCAAATTGAAATAGTAATTGACTCATTACATGACAAAGAGGTTGCAGATATTCAGCCCAATGATGCGTTGGAGGATGTGGTCATAAACCCAGCTTACCCCGAGCAAACTGTAAAAGTGGGACTTGAAATTCACCCGGAAGAAAGAAAGATCTTGATAGAATTTCTGAGAAAAAGCGTGGATGTATTCGCCTGGACGGTGGAAGATATGAAGGGAATAAGCAGAGAAGTGATCGAGCATGAGTTGAACATTGATCCCACTTTCACAAGGATCCTTCAAAAGGAAAGATATTTTTCGCCCGAAAAAAGAGCCGCGATCAAAGTAGAGGTGGAGAAGCTGTTAAAAGCAAAGATCGTGAGCCCGATTAAGTACCCAAGATGGTTGGCAAACGTGGTTACGGTAACTAAAGCCAATGGGAAGTGGAGAATGTGTGTAGATTTTACAGATCTAAACAAATCTTGTCCCAAAGATTGTTATCCGCTTCCTCGAATAGACCAGTTGGTGGACTCAATAGCCGGTCATAGAGTACTAAGCTTCATAGACGTATACTCGGGCTACCACCAAATCAAGATGAAAGAAGCAGACATCCCATCTTGCGCTTTCTATGCTGCGGGCAAAACTTACACCTTCAACAATATGCCGTTCAGGCTCAAAAATGCGGGTGCATCGTATCAAAGAATGGTAGGAATTGTCTTCGACAGTCAGTTGGGTCGAAATCTGGAGGCTTATATCGACGACATGGTGATTAAGACAAAAGAATCCTCCCATGAAATTGATATGGCTGAAACCTTTGACAATCTTCGGAAAAACAACATGAAACTTAACCCGTCGAAGTGCGCATTTGGGGTGATGGCAGGAAAGTTCCTAGGTTTTATGGTA
The DNA here is from genome assembly GCA_026119855.1 of Campanula takesimana. Lineage (NCBI taxonomy): Eukaryota > Viridiplantae > Streptophyta > Magnoliopsida > Asterales > Campanulaceae > Campanula > Campanula takesimana. The sequence continues at coordinate 624,387 of JAOWBW010000070.1, forward strand.
AATCAAAGGGGGATCGAGGCGAACCCGGAGAAAATTCAGGCTTTGATAAACATGCAACCGCCAAGATGCATCAAGGAGGTGCAAAAGCTGAATGGACGAATCACGGTCTTAGGGAGGTTTATTTCAAGATCGGCACAAAAATGTTTGCCTTTCTTTAAAGCATTGAAAGGAGGAAAGGATGAAAGATTCGAATGGAATGAAGAATGCAGGAATGCCTTCGAGCAAGTCAAGACTTACCTGGGGAAACCGCCCTTGCTGAGCAGCCCAGTCACAGGAGAGGAGCTTTATATCTTTTTGGCAGCAACAGACCAGGCAGTGGCCGCAGTGTTAGTCAGGGAGGAAAATGGCGCCCAAAAGCCTGTCTATTACGTCTCTAAGGCATTATCCGCAGTAGAAAGCCGATACTTGAGCATTGAAAAACTAACCTTCGCTTTGTTGATAGCTGCTCGGAAACTGCGGGCATACTTCATCGCCCACCCAATAACAGTGTTCTCGGACGCTCCTTTAAGAAGAGTTTTACACAAGCCCGAATCCTCGGGTAGGATGTTGGCATGGTCCATAGATCTCACCGAGTTCCAGATCACGTACTCCCCGCGAAAGGCGATAAAAGCGCAGGCACTCGCGGACTTTGTTGCAGAGACTACATTTTAATTGAGTAAAGATGAGCCCGAGAAAGGCAAGGTGGTAAGGCCAAGCAAAAGAAAGAGCCAAGAGGTTAAGGATCTGGGCGAGAAACCAAAAGATTGTTGGCAGCTATATGTAGACGGATCTGCGGGCAAAATAATCAGTGCTGCGGGAATTCTCTTGGTCGCCCCGGAAGGGGAAAAGTTTAAACGGGCATTAAGATTCAAGTTCCCAGTTTCAAACAACCAAGCTGAATATGAAGCCTTGATTGCGGGTTTGGAGTTAGCCCGGGATTTGAAAATTCCAAAGTTGGTCATAAACAATGATTCACAGCTCGTGGTAAACCAAGTAAGGGGAGAATATGAAACTAATTATTCGATACTATTCAAGTACAAGGAGCTCACTGAAAGATTGTTGAAAGATTTTGAGTTTCACGAGCTGAAGCAAGTAAACCGGGCAGATAACTCCGAGGCAGATCCTTCTGTCGAGAATCACGAATGAGAAAATCGCCAAGCTCAGTATTGACTGCTGGATTGAGTTCACGAAGGCTCCGGCCATTGATAGAGTAGAGATTAACAATGTGGACAAACAAGAAAAGGAATGGGTCGATGAAATGCAGGCGTATGTAGAGAGCCAAGTCCTTCCCGATGACCCAGACCGAGCGAAAATTTTGATGAAACAGGCCGCAAGGTACACTATCATTGATGGAATCCTTTATCGGAGATCTTTTTCGAAGCAATTATTGAGATGTGTCAAGACCGGAACGGTGACCAACCTGTTGTATGAGGTCCATGAGGGTGTATGTGAAGGGCATCCGGGAGCCCGAACGCTTGCTGACAAAATCCAGTTTTTGGGATACTACTGGCCGACAATGAGGCAGGACGCGGAGGAATATCTCCGCAAATGCGACCAGTGCCAAAGATTCGCAAATATTCCAAGGCTGCCTGATGAGTGTGTTTTTACACATAAATATTAAATACATTCATCCTTATTTTTGTGCTAATCTTCGGGTATTATTGGTGTTTTAATGGTTTGGTTGAGTGTCTTTGAGTTCAGGAAAAATATGGAAAAACAGGAGGAATTTTGGCCCTGAAAAGTCAAGAAGGACTCCAGAGGAATTCCAGAAACATAAGGGACCAAGTACCTTTCAGGAATTAAGAAAATAAGAAGATCTCCTCAGAAAAGAGAAGGGTGCGCGCGCTCCCTTTTATTGGGTGCGTGCGCCTCCTTCAATCAGAAGGAATTTCAATTGTGAAAGAAGCTAGGGTGCGCACGCCTCCCTCCTCAGGGTGCGCGCGCCTCCTCCTTCATTCCAGCCATGTGCAGCAGTTTTTGTGTTCCAAAGTCAGAAATTCTCACCCAAAAGTCTTGTACAAAGAAAAATGGCCATGGCTCAGCTCTCAACACCCTCCAGAATATCTATTCAAAGATCACAAACACTTTTCCACCTCCATTTGCATTAAATGCACAGCATGTGTTGTTGGTGGTTGGAGAAAAAGAGTGTCCTTACCTCACTTTGTGGACTTGGACTTGGGGTACATAAAGACTTCTACCATGCAAAGGAGGAACACACTACCATTATTCCTTGTATTTTCATTCTATATTCAGTCCTTAGAGAATATTATTGAGATTTTTAGCTTGTAGAGAGAGATTAGGAGAGATATACATTGTCAGAATATTTTCATATCTTCAAGTTATATGTTGAACTTTGAAGAGATGTTGATAAATATGATGTGCATTGTTGGCTAAGTTTCCCTTTCTATGGATTGGAGGTAATATGTGCTGAATAATTATGTACTAGTTAATGTTATTTGGATTCATTTGTTGGGTTTTTCTAGAAATGAGGTTATGAAAGTTTCTAGTTACAATTTATTGCTAAGAGTAAATTGGCTTTTAAACTATTTTGTGTATATGGATTTCAAGTGATTGAAAGACATATACAAAGTCAGATTTCTGAAAAATATCATCAAGATTTGCAAAGTGATTTCTCATCAAGATTATAGGTTCAATATTCTTAAGAGTTTAATGGGTTTTTGCTATATTATAATGACTTTGCAGAATTTATAATATAGAGAAACCCAAGATTGATTTATGTGTGAACAAGCAATCTTATTTAAGTGAATGAATCCCCAACAATGAATGATAATATCATTAGCTATACATAATAATGATGTACATATGAACCCAATCCATAGAATCATCTCTCATTGCTTGAAATTCGGTAATTTCATTCTATCGACATTCATTCCATTTTACTTAAGTGTTTCCTTAGTTTATTTTCATTGTTTTTGTAGTATTAAAATCAAAACAAAACCAGTCATTTTTATTTCTTTCTTACACTGCTGAAAATCAAATTGTGAATACACAAGTCTCTGTGGATCGACCCTCGCATTGCGTATTACTACTACGGTGACTAGTACGCTTGCTAGGTTTTTATTACAAGTGGAGTTTTTCTCTATCAAGTTTTTGGCGCCGCTGCCGGGGATCTTGTTCTGTATTTCACAGTTCAATTTTCAATAGCGTATGTTTGGTCGACGTTCACTGAACCCCCAGTTGGTTCCGTTGAACGAAGAAATAGATAATCTAGAGGAAAATACTCTCCTTTTCAATTTATTTGAATCTGAGACTTCTGTCACCGGGACAGAAGAAGATCTAAGTGGAACCGAAACTTCCACCACCGAGGTAGAAGTAAACTTAAAGATGGGTGAGATTCATCATATGAAGGACTACTTCCGTCCTAAAATTGATGACGTAGCTTCATGCATAAACTTGCCGCCCGCGGCAAAGGCTTATGAAGTAAAAGGACAATATTTTAACTTGTTACCAAATTTCCATGGTCTAACTAATGAGGATCCATTGAACTTCATCCGTGAATACATAACCACCGTTTAAACTTTTCCTATCACAGCGGGTATCACGGAGGACCAATTAAAACTACGGTGTTTTCAATTTTGTCTTAAGGACGTAGCTAAAAATTGGTTCATGACTTTGCCTCCCAATAGTATAGACACATGGGAAAAGATGTCTCAAGTAATTTTCCAAAGATTTTACTCTCACCCGTCTTTGTCCGCGTTAAGAAAGAAAATTATTGGTTTTCAACAAGAACCGGGTGAGGCGTTCCATGAAGCTTGGAACCGTTTTAAAATGTTGTTAGTTCAATGCCCACACCATGATTTTTCTTTACCTCATTTAAATCAGTCTTTTTACGATGGGTTGAGTCAATTGCACCAAAACTCGGTCGAACATGTGGGGAATCGATCTGATTGGGCCATACCTTAAAGCCCCCGGAGGGGCTCAAATGGTAGTAGTTGCGGTGGATTACTTTACAAAATGGGTGGAGGCCAAGGCATTGAATAGTACCACGGAGGCAAACGTCATTAAGTTTGTACATGATCACATCTATTGTCGTTTTGGATTGCCGCGGGCAATTGTTTCGGATCACGGACCCCAGTTCCAAAGAAAGTTCACAGCTGAATGCAGAAGGCTCAATGTGGAACACCGACAATCTTTCGTGGCAAGGCCGCAAGCAAACGGCCAGGCCGAGGCCGCTAACTAATTACTAATAACCGCACTCCACAAAAATCTGACATGAAGAAGCGGCCGGTGGTTGGATGAACTTAGAACCGCCTTGTGGGCTGTCCGCACTACAACAAGGAACTCAACTGGGGAAACCCCTTTCTCTTTAACATATGGGTCGGAGGCAGTAGCTCCCGTGGAGGCCGCATTACCTACTTACAGGGTTGCTCATTTCGATGAAACAAAGAATGAAGAATCTCGTCGGAGAGACCTTGACTATCTCTAGGAGAAGCGACTCCGAGCAAGAGCAAGAATGGTTAATTACAAACAAAAGGCAAAGATTCACCATGACAAGAGGGTAAACAAGCGGTCTTTTGCTGTGGGAGATTGGGTATTGAGAAAAGTTGAGGTCACGGGCAAACCGCCCGGATATAAAAATCTTTCACCAAATTGGGAGGGGCCTTATCAAATTGCCCGGGTCATAAAAGAAGGGACTTACAGGCTCCTCGCCGAAGAAGGGAAAGACTTAACGAATGCTTGGCACAGCGATCACTTGAAAAAATACTACCCTTAAGAGATGAACTCCCCTGTTATCGGAAAGAAGATTTAGTTAGAAATTTATCTTTTTTCTGTCTCTCTATTGTAATAGAACTTTGATGTAACAGCTCTATGAGCGAGAATTTCTTAAAAGAGTAATGATATTATGTTCGTTCCGTTTCAAAGAAAGACTAGACATATATCTCAAAGAAAAGCGCGTGTATGGCAAAGTATAACAAAGTGCCAAACCGCTAAGGCTCCGCGCCCAAAATAAATGTCGTTGCATGACTCTTCATGCACGATGCGCGGTCATACGCCCTCGAGCTAGACCACAAGCCCGTCAAGGGAAATGCCATTGCATGACTCTTCATGCACGATGCGCGCGTCAAGGGAAATTCCGTTGCATGACTCTTCATGCACGATGCGCGGTCATACGCCCTCGAGCTAAACCGCAAGCCCATCAAGGGAAATGTCGTTGCATGACTCTTCATGCACGATGCGTGGTCATACGCCCTCGAGCTAAACCGCAAGCCCGAAAAATCATGACTAAGTTCAAATCTTAATCATACATGTAATAATGCGTACTCAGGCCAAACATAACAAAGGGCAACTTGAGGAAAGCAATAAACATGTAATAATAGAGTAACACGAACGCTCAAATACCAAGGGTTATATCAACAGTAATAAATTGTACGAAATGTTGAGAGACCTATGCTATTACAAAAATACCAGGACGCAGCCCGGTCTGATCTTCAGTTTGCAGAGGGAGGATCGACTTCCACTTCTGGAATAGATTCAGAGATAATAGGATCAGATGCAGAAACGGTCCGAGCTTCAGCCAGAGCGGAGGCAAAAGTGGAGAAAGGAAGAATAATACCTTCAATATAAGGGCCACCGGGGCCAAAAACCTTTTCCAGAGCTGCGGCCATAGATAAGGCGGATTCATCACATGTAAACCGCAAATCATCTATGGTTTTCAACAAAGGCTGGACGGTTACATGTGAGACAGGAGGAAGAGCATTCCAGACCGATTCAGGAAATGCCGCGAGCTGGTCTTCAGAAAATGGCATAAGAGTGTGGTAGCTGAAGCATTCCGGATATGTGGCCATAATAGAACAAATGATCATTATCTCATGAGCAGTATATTTCCCCGTAGCCGCAAGATTCCGGGCAAGGGTATGCATCGCCATTTCATATTGCTCAGCGCCCGTGACATCTAACAGATCGGATTGCTCTTTAGAAGCCTTATACTTTTTAACCGCCTCTTTCCTATCCTCCTCCAAGACCAGCTCTCGGTCATTCTCATAGCGCATCTGATCAAGCAGTTTGCCATTCTGCTTATCCACAGTATTAGACAACTCCTCGTTTCTCCTCTTCTCCGCCTCTAAGGACCTCATAAGCTCAGCACAGCGGGCATCCTCAATCTCTCCGCCTCAGATTGTTCTTTGGCTTTCCGGGCAACTACCAGATCATCATTTAACTTGGATACTTCCTTGGCCGCGCTCATGACCTCGGCATCCTTGCTCTCCAGTTCCTTGCATGTGTCAGACAGGGAGTTAGACAACTTGTGAATTTCCTCCCTTGCTTGCATCAGCTCTTTGTTCCTCTCCGCGATCACGGAAACATCATCCTCATGTTGAGTGCGTAGATAAATAACATCGTTGGCGATCTGCAAAAGCAAAGATGATTATACCGTGGGAAGAGAGAAGCTTGATATATAACCAAACTAAGAAACGTACCTCGGTCAGAGCCAAGCCCACATGACCCGCGGAAGAAATAGGATTTGAGGTAGCCAAGACTCTCTGTTGATAATCGGGAAAATGAAGGGGATATAATAATCCATCACCCACATAAGCATTAGCGCTTCGGCGGGTTTGAAGATCCACTCCATACACCTCTGGAGCTTTTGCAATTTTAAGACCAAATTCCTTGGTGCGCTACCGGTCTTCAATCAATTCCACGGGGAAAAGGTTGGAGCACATAGTCCCCTTGGATGGAGATAGAACCGTGAAGTCAGTAGAGGAACTAGACTTATGATGCTTGTCTTTTTGTGGTGGCATGGGGTCCCCGGCTGCAGACCTCTTTTTTGTTTGCTCGGGAAGAGTAATGCCCGCATCTGTAGAAGTTTGAGAAGAGAAGCCGGTGCCGATCAAACCTTTACCGCGGACAGTATTTTGACGGGGATTTGGTGGCTAGTTCCAGGTTAAAAGTGGCTGAGAGGAAGGGACTGTTCCAGATTTATCAACTCTGTCCGTGACGTGACGGGGAGTTTATTCCCCGGAGCCTCTGTCTTTTAAAGAGCGTCCGCTCTCCTTTGTTTCTCAGCGAGAGCGACAGCCCGGGCCGCCATCTTAATCTCGACGGTGGTTTTTGGAGGCATTGTATCAGTTGGATCTGCAATCAAGGATAATGATCAGATGAATAAAAAAGAACGAGGAAAACAAGAAAAGCAATCTGAAATAGTACAATTAAAGAGACCAAGTAAGCCAGGGTCAGGACACGTCTCCCCCGAACTACAAGCAGAGCATTCAGAAACGAAAGCAAATGACTGATGAACTTTCCAGTCAGGATCTCGCAACAAAGGGGCCATGTTAACCCTGGGCTCGGGGCCAGAAGCACGACTTGGGGCCACCCCGGCGAAAACCAGGAGGTCTTCATTATTTATGATAGCCTGGACATCAAAGACCTGAGGGACTTCAATCACCTGGCCATCCTGGATAATTCACCTTTTAAACCGATCAAGATAAGCCTCCATAGCAGCACAAAGTTCGCGACCTTCCGCTGGATCAGGAAAATTCTTTCGGGAGACCGAGATGGGTGCTATATTATCCGGATGAGAGAAAGGTCAGCCTAACCGATTTTGAACGACAAGCGGGTACCTTTACCATTGATCAAATTTATTCGAAGCGGCGGAAAAAATCTTCTCAGATCGCGGTTTGGTTTTCAAACTTAAGCATCCCACAGTTATTTGGTGGGTGAAATAAATATGAAGTGCGGATAAAGAAGGTTCATACCCTAGAACGCGGCTTACAACTATAAAAGAAACCAAATAGCAAATAGCATTCGGAGTCAAGTCCATTGGAAGGCAATGAGTGAACTCAAGAAATTCACAAATGAAAGGATCTACGGGAAGGCGAAGCCCATTTTCAAATTGAACCGGGAAAAAGACACATGCAAGATTCTCTGCCCGGACCAAAGAAAGAGTCATCGTATCACCTCCTATGGGTGACTCATACTCACCAAGACTTCTGACAAGATAGAATTTGGAGTCAGTACGCAATTGTGATAAAAATTCATCATCAGAATCCTGCTCATCCTCACCTCCTAAGCCCGCACCGGAATAAGACGCTCCCGCTTGACTGACAATTCTATTGTCCGGACCCTCGGGGAAAGAATCTACTATCCTAACAGGGGAACGAAGCAAGTTAACTTTGCGGGCGGTGTCAGGGGCCAATCTCTCTAACTGCTCGCGTGAATCCGTAGGGGTACCAGAGGACCCATCTTCATCAACGTCTCGGGCAGGCTCGTCAAATAAACAGTTATCGCCATCATCAGCCCGCTCTGAAGCATCCCCGCTGCTGGTCACTTCAATTACGCCAGCATTCATGGGAATATCGTGATCCTGGTCATGGACAGGCATAATATCATCTAGAGGGGTATACAACCAAGTCCTGGGAGAAGACCCGCTTGTAGACACACGGTCACCACCTACCCTCACCAACCTTCTAGCATTGCCAGCCATATCTACATTATTTGGGAATCGAGTTAATACGGCTTTCACAAAAATCCCTAACTGTTCCTCACCCCCAGAACCCTCATCCTTCCGGAATCAAAGTGGACCGAGGGAACTGTCTCCCACAACAGGGGTAGAATCCAGGAATCCCAATTATAGACTGTCCCTATTGTTTTGAAGGCAGAGAAAGAAAGTCGTTTCCAAGCATTTATTAAGTATCTATAAATTCCTCCCGTCTTTCGACAACAACCATAGAGGTCAGGACGAAGCATCCGCCCCAGGTCCAGTTCATCCATGGTCAAAGTTAAAAGCTTTAAAAAATACGGACCAGAGATTCCTAAGAGAAAGACGATTCAATCGGTCAAAAGTTGGAGAAATTTTGTTCGTGATTTCAAGACTTTGAAAATACGGCGGTTAGGGTTTTTCCCGGAAAAAATGGTGGAAAAGTTCAAAATAAAAAGTTAGCAGTTAAAAATCAAGCGACGAAAGCAAAATTTAAAGCGCTACCTGATAATCGATCGAGCGAAGGAAATAGAAAAATCGAATCGCAGTTGTTGAAAGCAATAATTTTTCCGAGAGCAGTAGCAGAAGGTTAAGGGTGTTGAAAGTTTTGAATGATCCAATTTGTATTTATAGAACCTAAAATGGGTCGGGTTTACCTGTGACCCGGAAGTGACCCGGCGTGTATCCAAGAAATGAAGAGGCGGGAACTGGTTTTTCGAAAATCGATGACGGTTCGCATTAAATGCGCGTGTAGCCTGTCTCTTCAACTGCAAAAAGCATGTCAGACACTTAGCATAGGGGCCCACCGTCCCATCGTCAACCACTATCGTAAGACTCCCGTGTCACTCTACAATGAACCACAACTTAACTCAGATCGGCCCGGATCAAGCTATAAAGATGTAACTCCTCGCATCGCTCATAAATAAGCTGATCCTCAGAGTTAGGGGCCACTGATGAGCCCGAGCTTGTCAGACCGAAGCCAAGCCCAGGCGAACCGGACCGATCGAGCCTGTCTTAACCGGACCCTGAATCTCAAGACCGAACCGGTGAACCCGAGGAAGCTTATGACCATGGATTAAGCCCGATCGCTGACCTGGCACGAGGAAGGCTTTGCCTCCCGTCATTTATTAATAAGCCCGGAACCTGCACTTCACAGCTGGCGAATACGTCCAAGTGACGTTAACGATCCGTACCTGTCAGACCACGACTGCAAGTGGTGGAACCATCATCCAATGAGATCCTGGCACGTGTCCCAAGTCCGTACCAAGTCGGTTAATATCCAGATCTTATCCTTTCATTCTCTCTCTTTTGTAACCTATAAATACCTCTTAACGCCCCCCTGGGCAAGGTACGCATTCTAACCCTAATTCCCACACAAGGCATTCACAAGCCTTTCTTCTTAGGTTTTCCTCAGAGATCTCATTCTCACACCCGAGGGCCTAAGCCGGATTCAAACCCGGCCCTGGTCTTAACGGTGTTTTGTCTGTGGTGTGATTCAGGAACCGGAAATAACTAGCTGGAGATCCCTCTCCTTGACCCCAAATTCCAGGGCGTCATCAGTGATACTTTTTCATTTTCTTGAACTTAATTTTGCAGGTTTCACCGGTACAAACTGTGATTGAGAATCCAGGGCAGCAGATGGAAGTGGTGATCCTTCCACATTCTTTAAGTTGTTTTGATTTGTTGACACAATCAAATACTAGTCCATGGGTTGTAGGGAATGATTTCCCCCTTATAGCTCCAATATGATCAACAACTTTAAATTTATACCACAAAATTATGTTTAATCGACTCGGGATAGTATGAATATAATTGACTTAACTTACATTTAGTATCCAACCGCGCTCGTACTTCTTTGCCTTCTAATTTATTTTGCATTAGTTATTTAACGAAATCAAACAGATGATCAGATGAAATACTTCATGGTTGTAGATGTCAAGATGTGAAAGTATAAGGTTGAAATTGTATAAACATGATAGAAAGAATATGTAAGAGAAAAGTGCAGGATTGGTCCCTGAATTATTGAATTTTAAGCATTTTAGTCCCTGAACTTCCCTATTGTTATGTCAGTGATCAAATTTGAAACTCAGCTTCTGGATTGGTAAAGTTATTCAAGCACTCATATTTAAACCCAACTATTTGATCTTGGATTTTAATAGTAAAAAAAAAAAAAAAAAACAAGCATAAATATTATTCCCTGTCTCAAAATGTTTTAGCAATGACCATAGTGCAGGTAAATAATATTTCATAAAAATATTGCACATCAATAATTTGCATGCACCCAACAATGTGAGATATGGCGGTATTCTTGTGTGATAGTCTCTACGTCCAATTTTAAATTGCATAAAAAAATAATGGCATAAGGATTAAGGAAAAATGAAAAAGATGATGTGTTGTGAGTATAGATAATTGAGTAGGAGAGAGAAAAGTGTGGTAGAAAATAGTATGTGGGTTAGTTGATGTGAGTATGGCAGGTAAGTCTCACTTATTGAAAATTATTAAAAACTTTTTACTTTTGAATTTTACAATTTCTATGAAATACTCAAAATGATAAATTTTACAACTTACAATGGGACGGAAGAAGTAGATAAATGAATGAGGTAATATGTGAGTCAACACTGAATTCTCAATTCAATTCAGTCATCCATCATAAAGAATGATATTTGGCAAAATCTTGTCTATTGAAAGCATGTGAGCAAGCAAAACATTAAGCATTCTCCTATTTCCATTTCTTATTGTTTTCTTTCTTACTTTTCATAATATTTATATACTCCCTCCGTCCCAAAATGATCTTCTCATTTACCATTTCTCATTGTCTCAAAAAGTTATTCACATTTCTACGATTTAGGGTTAAAAATGTATAAACTAAACATGATTAGTGAATCAAGTGTTCATCTTCTTAAAAAGGTTTAAATAATCAAATGTGAATATCATTTTAGGATTTTAGGACGGAGAGAGTATCTTTTTAATTGAAAGAAAAAAAATGGTCAAACTGAAATCTCAAAAGTCAATTGAACCATTGTTGTGAACACGTAATATAAACATAAGTATCGTGCTCCCTCTGTTCCTAAATGAGTGTCAATTTTCAAAAAATCATTTTTCCTAAATGAGTGTCTTTTTTTAACATAACTTTCTCCTTAAACGTTTTTTTTCGAAAAAAATTTCACCGGTTTCTTTATACGTGCAAAACTAAAGGTTTGGAAAGGAGATTACAAGATTATATATGAATCGTTGTTACCAAATTGTTCAAAAAGTTGAGATTTTCAGTGTCCCTTAAAATAAAATTTGGATACTCATTTAGGAACAGAGAGGTAGTATTTGATAAGAGAGACAAACGGCCGCCATTGTGGAAAGTCAAAAGGCTGAAAGTCAAAGTCAATAACCAACCACCCTGTTTTTGGTACAAAACTGAGGGCTGACCACTTTCACACCCTAACATATGGACAGAATACTCCCTCAGTCCCACCACAATACGTACTACCACAACTCTGAGACTAACGTGTGGGGTATAATAAATAAGAAAAATGTAGTGTATGTGTGATAAAAAATGAAAAGAGAGAATGAGTAGGGTAAATAGTAGTGTTGGTTGAATACAATGAGTGGTGGAAAATGAAGTGAGAGAATAAATGAGGTTAAATGGTGGGATTTGTTGAATATAAATATATTAAAACATTTTCATTTTGGTTGTTTTGGGACGGCCTAAAAGGAAAAGAAGCCATACTTGTATTGGGATGGAGAGAGTATTATGTGTACTATATTGCAGCAGGTTGAGGATCCTTGCAATATTTGGCGATAGGTTATAAATACCAACCCCATTTCAACAAGTTTAGAAATCCAAAATAAGAAGATATAGTAATATGGAAACAGAAATGGCCCATCAGCCTCCTCAGAAGGAATCACCACCAAATGCGTATCCCGAGGGGACTCAGTCGAATGACCAACAGCAACAACCACCACCACCGAATACAAATCCCGAGGAGCCGCTTCAGCAGCAACCACCACCACCAACTGCAAATCCCGAGCAGCCTCAACCTCAGCCTTCACCCGGCGAGGCCCACCATGAACATGGCATAATACAGAATCCACAACCTCGTCCTACACGCCCTACACGTCCTTGAATTGAACTCATCTTCCTTCAACTTATTCACCATCTATGAATTAGTACTTTCATAGCTTCTATATTGTATTAAATCATACAGTAATAGATATCCAAGTCATTTGCTGCTTTCGAGTTGAAAAGAGAACATGTTCGTTATTTTAAGGGCAAATTGCAATTTAGTTACCTGAGTTTGTCGTCATGTTTCAATTGGTTATCAAATTTGTATTTGTTACAATTTGGTTTCTGAATATGTCTTTTTGTTGCAATTAGGTGTAATTTTGGTTAGCTCGTTAGAAAACTAATGAAAATGGATGAAAAATGTAACAAGCATCTTTCAAAATTGCAATAATCACCTCTATAGTCTAAATTATCCCACTTCACCCTATAGCTCCTAACGAATGTTAAAAAAACTAACATAATTTGACATTCACATGTACCATGATGGGTGTTTCATAATTTTCATTTTATTTATTACATAAAATTTATTAAAAAAATGATATCTACTATAAAATAAAGAAAAAAAAGTCACCCAAAACATATCATTCCGTGGGTAGAGTTTTCTCTCTCTACTTTGGGCAGTAGATTTTATGTGTAGTAGATGGAGTGGGTATTTAATATGAGAGAGAGAAAAGGGTAAATATGTAAATTTTAGGGGTCATTAATTGATTCCTTAGTTTTTAAACATTCGTTAGGAGCTAGGGAGCGAAGTGGGGTAATTTAGACTATAGGGGTGATTATGAAATTTTGAAAGATACTTGTTACGTTTTTCATCCATTTTCATTAATTTTTTAACGGGCTAACCAAAATTACACCTAATTGTAACAAAAAGACATATTCAGCAACCAAATTGCAAATACAAATTGGATAACCAATTGAAACATGACGACAAACTCAGGTAACTAAAGTGCAATTTGCCCTTATTTTAAAAATGTTTAACTTTGCACATATACAGCATAAGCCTTGAAATAAGCGATAGAGTGTGCGCATACGTGTGTGTTTGATGGATGAATTTCACATTAAAAGACGTTCGAGAAATACTCTCTCCGTCCCAAAACGATAGTTTGATTTTCACTTTTTGTTTGTCGTAAAAAGTTAAGTCTCATTTTAAAAATTAAGACTTCAAAATCACTAAATTCGCAAAACTTATAATGCAAAATGTTTGGAAAGTCAAATAAAATACTATCAATTTGGATGGAGCGGTACATAATGGGTGTTCAAACTAAAAACAGAGCAAATTAACTTGTCAAATTACAAAACATAAAAATAGCACATGAAAGTGGCTTTTATTACATTACAGCAGCAGCAGATTGCAATTAACAAAACCCAAAAAGGAAGAAAGTATAAGTATAACTTACTCCCTACGTTTCAAAATATCTACCGCTTTAGGAGTAAAAAATTAAAAATTATTCCAAAATATTTGTCACTTTACAATTAGGGAGGAGCTATTGCCACTACATTATTCGATAATCCACTACATTATTTAATTTATTTTAAATTTAATCATTGTCTTGACACAATTGCCCTTCAACAATTTATATTCTTAATTTTGTTCTAAGTTTTTTTTCTCGTCGTTTTTTTCAAACAAAGTTTTTTATTCATAATAATAAAATAAGTTATCTTTTTTAAATTTTGGTATTTTCAAATAAATATTTTTAATCATACTAATAAATTAATTTAAATTAAAATTTTCTTGGCGTTTTCAAATAGCTATTCAATCATACTAATTAAAGTTATTTAACTTATAAATTTGTGGCTTTTCAAACAAATCTTTTGATCATCTAATAAAATAAATAATTTATTGCATGGAAAATATATAAAATGAAATTGGTTAAAACCATTATTAGGAAAATAGTTCTTATTTGTTAACTTTTACTTTGTGTACCATACGAAACAAATTAATTTTTCATACTAATTGAAGTAAATAAACGAATTTTACTTGTCTGGAAATTAGAATCTAACCTTTATTAAGGTGTATTTTGAAAAAAAAAATATATTGTATGATGAATAGTAATATAAATTTGATAAAAAGAATATTTAATATAATTTTATACAAATTATTGTTTACCAAAATATATACACATTCATTTATGGAAAATATTAGAAGTAATTATAGGTTTCAAAATAAAAAGGAATTTATAGAAATTATTTTATTTGTATCAGATAATGTAAAGAAATACAGGAATAAGTTATACAACATGCATGATGATGTAATTTACGTTCTTAAACATTAAAAAATCACGTTGGTTTTCTGGAAGTCATTAAAAATTCAAATTTGAACATTAAGGTAGTATGATTAAAACTAATTTTTTTTGTTTCTTGCAGGACCCAAGAAAATTTATATTTAACTTAATATTTATACAATCTAACTTACTTTAATTAGCTGATACAAAATACTTACTTTTACAATTAAGAGAATTAATTTAAAAAACCAAGAAATATATAAAAAAAAAACGAAAGGAAAATATACAACAAAAAATAAAACTAAGGTGAATGATGGTTAATGTGGATTTGAGGGCAATTATGTCAACATATTAATTAAGTTTAAAATGTATTAATATATGTAGTGGATAATCAAATTGTGTAATGGCAATAGCTACTCCCTTACAATTATTATTAAAATATTTTTACTTTTTTGTTTCAATTATACCCTTATTAATGATGGTGAAAGTATCTCTTGTGCAAGCATTTAATTACCTAAAAAATTGAATTATTTTAAGGGTAAATGGATCTTTTTAACATGCATTAATTACATTTTTTAATATGTGTGAAAGAGTCAGATATTTTTATACGGATGGAATACTATTTTCAAAAGCTCCCAACCACATTTCCCTCTCCTCCCCCTCATTCTTGCACCCCTTCCCCCTCCAGCTCTTCTTACTTCTCCTAACAAGCGATCCCTATTGTTTCATGCTCCGCCCCTCCTCCACCCAAGAAAGATCCCTCCCTATTGGTGGCTCAAATCGGTTGGGTTGATGGGTTGATGAAGGTTACATATAGGTTATCTTCAATGACGGAACCGTTAATAATATGGCGGGTGTTAGTCATGTGATGACTCATGACCAGTATTCGTTAAATAATTGATGGGTCTGTTAACCGAGTGAGAACATTACAAAAAATGTGTGCTTGGATGAGGACATTGTAAAGAAAATTACATTAGTAGCCACATTTTAAAAACACTTATAATTAGGTGACCAAAATATCAAATTTTCATATTTTATTAATCCAAGTAACGTGATTTTTGCTTTAAAATACACACACACACACACACACACACACACACACACACACACACACACACACATACATATATATATATATATAGAAGAAAAAAAAGAGCAATGCTAGGGGCACAAAATAAGGTCACAAAATTTTGCTCACAAAATAAAGTGGTGATATTTTGTTGGTTTCATCGATAATGGACCCGCCACACTCTAATTAAAAACACCAATAACATCATTACACCTATGATTTTGTGAGCAAGTTTTTGGGATTTTTTTGTGCCCCTAGTATTATTCAAAAAAAAAATAATACCCCAACTATTGGGGTTGTGCGGATTTAATAATTTATCTCATTTTTTACAACAAAAATATCTCTAAACCCTTTTTTATGTGCAATGGAACAAAAATACCTCTACTCTTTTTGATATGTAATGAATGTACCTATTACAGACGCCGTTTAAATTTGGCCGTTGAATTATCATGTTTCGTGCACATGAGCAGGAAATAGTCAAGGAAACTCTTTTTGATATCTAAAATCTCGGCTTTTCAGAAAAAAAAAAAAAGGGCAAAAATGTCAAAACATAATACCTTTCCATATTTCTTTCAGTTAAAATCTGCAAAAACTACCCTTCTCCACCACCGTTGATATTAATTTTCTCCTATTAATCCCTAAAGGTACTTTTGAATTTCATTTTAGCCATTTTAGTCTAAATTGTGGATTTTGATGGGAGTACAACCAACACCGCCATCCACCATCACATTTAACCAGCACTACCCTTCTCCACCACTAGCCACCTCCAGAATTAACACCGCCGTCCATTATCACCGTCAAAATCTGCAAAAACTAACACCACCATTCACAACCACCGTCGAAATCTGCAAACCCATATTTTACTGCACCTCACACTAGAAATAAAAAATTAACTTTAAAAAAAGAATAATTAATCAAGATCTGAAGAATTGGGAAAAAACTTGAAGAACTCTGGCCAAATCACACTCACACTCCTTGATCCTTCCTTTGCAACAACAATGACAATCAAATGATTCAAATTCATAAGCCAAATAAAAAATAAAAAATATTTTATTAGAAGACGACGTAAAGAGAGAAATCAATACTATGTCATCATCAAAGAAAATTTAACAATAACCACCTCCACAATCTGATAACAACAACCCCCATCAAAAACCAAAATTTTAATTATAGAGACCTTGAAGCAGCTAACTAGAAACTCGCTGGCAGAGGGATTTCGGTCCGGTAACCATTGATTCATTTCAACAACCATGGCTAGAGAGGTGGCGAACTGAGAGATAAGGAGGTCGAAGACAACGAGAGAGAAATATAAAGAGGCGGAAGGTAAAGGTTAAGAGAAGAGAGGAAAATGAGAGAGAGAGAGAGAGAGAGAGAGAGAGAGAGAGAGTTGGGGAGGGATGAGATGGTGGTGCCAGATGTTAAAGGTGGAGGAGAAATGTGGTGTGGGGTTGGCCGGCGGCGGTTGGGGACAGTGGCGAAGACAGGATTTTTCAAAAAGGGGGTCAAGGTTGTTTGTGGGACAAGTATTATTGTTGAGGTTTACAAATTTAGTATACAAGGGGGGTCCAATAGTGTAATTTTTTCTCAAACTTAAGGGGGTCAAAATGAATAAATTCATCATTTTTAGTAGTAAATGCTATTTTTTAAAATTTTGAAGGTACTAAAATTGACACATTCAAAAATTCAAGGGGGTCGACCCCCTTGCCTTTGCCCTAGCCTCGCCACTGGTTGGGGAGGAAGTGGGAGAACATTTGAGAGAAAGTGAGAGATCAGGGAAGGGGAAGGGTATTTGGTATTTTATTTAAGGGCAAATTGCAACTTGGCTACCCATGTTTTGCCAATGGTTGCAATGTGGTTCTCAACAGTGTAAAAGTTACAACCCCCTAGCCATGTTTGTCATTTTGTTGCAATTTGATATAAACTCCATTAAAAATGTAACTCCCGTTATTAACTTTAAGACATGTGCCTCGCACATGAATTTAAAGGGGCAAAATGGACATTTGAGTTTGATGATCGACTTTTCGCCTTTAACGGTCGGCTTCCATCACCTTCCATTTATCTTATCTCATATGGAGAAATGTAAGGTACTTTCTGCCATTCATCAACCCACTTCTTTAATTTTTTATCAGTCTCGAACCCTTGAGAATATTGTAAAGAAAATTCAAGGGGCATACCCTTTTCACAACCCTTTCCCTTGCCTTCTTCTCCATTGCTGATACTGTGATACAGATAACTCATTGCTCCAACAAACCAACTCCAAATACGGTTCTATTCCATTTATAACATGAAAATAATCCGGAAACTCTGGGATTAAGTATAATATTGAGGCAAACCCAGATCTCATTTTAGGCGATCAGTAACTTGAAATGTGATTTTTTTTTAGTCGACCAATCATCAATAGCTTCAAAAGCCGGTCAGCTACATCTTGTTTATGACTCTCAGTTAGGAAAATCACTTGTTCTTCAACATCTAGACTTAGTACCTCCGGGGTTAACTTGACATGTGGGTGGATTCCAAATCCGTCGGGGAAGAAATTGTCAAAATATGGAGGTGGTATTTTCGAAGAAAATCAATTGGGCAGATGGGAATGCCGAAGGAATTTTTGTATTGGGTGATGAAGGACAGAGGGAAAGAATTTGAGGGTTCGGATGAGGTTCTTGAGGTTGAGCATGAGGTTGAGGTCTCGTTCCTTCTCGACAGCGTGGTCGAGGGATCGGTCACGAACCCAGTTGATAATGGCAACATTGAGGAAGGTGCTGTGGTCTGGTGGATCGTTGGTATTAAAGGGAAAGAGGACCAGCGTGCAAGTCACATGCCAAAGTTAAATATCCATTTTACCCCTTTCAATTCATGTGTAAGGCACATGTCTTAAGTTTTTAACGGGATTTACGTTTTTAATGGAATTTATATTAAATTGCAACAAAATGACAAACATGGCTAGAGAGTTGCACCTTTTACACTGTTGGGAACCATATTGCAACTATTGACAAAACATAGGTAACCAAGTTGCAATTTTCCCTTTATTTGCCTTTTTTTGTTTTATAAAGTGTAATTTTCTTATTTTACCCTTTTAAAAATGGCACGTGAGTATTTAACGGCGATATTTGAACGTCGTCACTAATAGATACTTCTATTGCACATGAAAAAGAGTTTAGATATTTTTGTTGTAACAAAAATGATACTCTACCCCCCCCCCCCCGGTCTCAATTTAAGGTTCTTACTTTCCTTTTTGGTATGTCTCAGTTTAAGGTTCTTAGTTGCTTTGTTCTTTAAATGGCAAATGATGAATAATGTTTTTGACAATCTCGTCCTCATAAAATTTATATATTACAAAAAAACCATCACTTACCTATCTATTTTTCACTCAATTGCTTTATGAATGGACAAATATATCTTCCAACCACTACTATTTTTTACTCAAGTTTACCTTGATTTCTTAATAAGCGTGCAAAGTCAAACTAATAACATTAAACAAGGACGGGGGAATATAAGTTATTAAAACCGCACAACCCCAATAGTTAGTGTCTATTTTTTTTTTTTTTTTTTTGTAATTTTATATATATATACTCTCACCGTCCCAGCAGAAGTGAGACTTCTTTCCCTTTTGGTCTGTTCCACCGCAAGTGAGACTGCCTAAAATAAAAAAAAATTACTCCCTCCGTCCCAAAATACATTTAGTTTAAGGGGTTGAAATTTGTCCCAAAATGTTTGTAGTTTTTCTTTTATCTAGACATCTTTGACATTGTTTATCAAATATACCCTTATTTATGATGGTAGTTGTTATTGTAAAAGCATTTAATTGTCTTGATATTTGAAATACTAGTGTTACTCCCCTGCGATGCACGGCTGTCACTATACTCAATTTGTATAAATTAGATGAACTAAATAAGAATTGCACATTATAATTTTGAAAAAAAAAAATGAAAAAATATTGTCAGTGCAACATCAGTTTGGCAAGGAAATGTATCGTTACATATCAATATCTTAAAGTTAGCTTCACCTCTAAAGCGAGATAGAGCAAAATATAGTTGACCATGACAAAACAACATTTTCTTCAATAAAATATCAACATTAATGTCATCTTATATTCGTTAATTGCAGTAACAACATCTAAAGTTGAAAATTCCCCTTTCCACAAAAACAAAACATCTTGGAGACTTCTTAAACAGTCAGAATATTCTCTCAAAAGGTATAAATATCATAAAAAGATAAAAATTGCCCTAAAAAAATCCTAATACAAAAACCGTCTAAAGTTCGGAAGCCTGTTTGAGGCCCTAAACAATGTTTTTTGGGCCTTTTATACCCTGCATCAAGGATCTATGCCCTATGTCTTTTGTTCGTCTCGCTCCGACTTTTGATTTGATATGCGGTGCGTTCCGTGGTTGATACGGAGTCAAAAGTTACGACCGTTTCCGCGCACGCGCTCAAATGACTTTAAAAGCATCAACGCCTTCTGTCCGCATCAATTACTAATTTTTCACTATATATTGATCATAATTCATTATTTTCACTAAATAAAAATATATTAAAAAGTATCATATAAAAATCAATATGCATGAAAAGTTGACTTCTTGTGTCGCTACCCGAATCCGTGGCACTTTGTTTATTATTTATTTAATCATTTTCATGATTTATTTGAGTTAATTTTGTTAAGTTGAAACTTTAGGGTTCGTAGTGTAAATTGAGTTTGGGGAGTCTTTGGAAGTATTTTGGGAGCTTTGGGACTTTTGTTAATGTTTTAACCTTGGAGTGACCTATTTGTAATTTTGGGTATTGAGATAATATCTCCCCCTCCTCCCATGCTTTCATCCTCCTCATTTTCTCTTCTCTCTTTCTCTGCACTCTCTCTCTCCATAGAAAGAAAAGTAATAACTCCATTTATATTTTCCTTCATTGTTCTTTATTTACTAATCTTTTCTTAATACTCATTTTATATAAAAATGCTCAGATTATCGTTAGGATCGTTTGTAGCTAAGTAAAAGCGATTTTCGTCTCATTTCATAATTTTCCAAGTAAGTTGCTTTCCCTCTTTTATGATAAAAATGTTCATTCTAAGCTTATATAATGCTATGATTACTATATTTTGCTTCTTGGTTGAATTTAGAGATGATTGGTATTTTGTTCATCTTTTGTGATTATATGATATTTGGGTCATTCTTGGATTGGGTTTTTTATATGTTGTTTTGGTACTTTGGTATACTAGTTATAACCTAACCCCGATGGCATAAAGGTCTCAAATTAATACTCTCTTAAGGAAACAAATTTGTCCCATGTGTTTTCCTTGTTTCTGGGCAAGATCTGGGCATTTTTCGTTGCTGCACGACTCGTGCTGTACGGCACGACTCGTGCTGTACGGCACGACTCGTGCTGTTTATCCACTCGTGAGCACGATTCTAGCACACGTGCAGATAGGAAATCTTCCTTCTGGCACGACTCTTGCTCCTCAGCACGACTCGTGCTACCCAGCACGACTTGTGATCTGCCCAGATTTCTCTTCTTTTGCAGTTTGTCCGTTTTACGTACAATCTTTCGGAGGTCATAACTTCTTCATCCGGACTCCGTTTTAGGCGTGTAAGCTATCGTTTTAAAGATCTCCTTGAGTAATAAGAGATGAGTGGGTTTATTTAATTGAGTTTCAGGTTAAGATTAGGTCGATCCTTCAGTATGTGTTTTATAACACAAAACGTTTAGAATTGGTCTAAGTTTTGAGTACTATCCTAGTCGACCTTAGATGGTCATCATGGTAAAATCTAGTGTTGGAAATAGGTCCTTTGTGATCAAATGTTTTGTGGAATTTGATTAAGTATTGTTTTGGAATTTTGGAACATCCTTTTGATGAGTTTTGGATTGGTTTGTCTTTATGATGACTATTTGGCATGGTTCCCTACTTTGGAATCATTGGTTGTTTATTGAGCTAGTATTTTATTACTTAGCCTTTATTTGAAAGTCCAGATGGTACTTGTGTTCGAGTCAGGCAATGGGGAATATTGTAATGGCACACGAGCCGAGTCCAGTATGATATTGTCCATTGGTACCTTTTTCCCCTTCCATATGGCCTTGGTTGGGATGAGCAAGCTCCCTTGAGTGAGTATCTAGCTAGTTCGTTTTGGGTTATGACTTTGTGTCATATTCCCCTTGTTACTATTGGTTCTTGGTTCCGGTACCGGTGGTTTCTCTTCAGCTGTTATGCTGATATGGTTGATTGGATGATCGGTTGATTCTGCGCAGGGATTCTTTGTTATATCCGTTTGGTGAAACCTTGGCTTAGTATCCTTCGTAACTTGTTTATTTCCGCTGCTATCTGTTAACTGTTATGTGCTAACTGCTATGTGGGACTTATTATTGTTTATTGCATAATATTGTCATGTAGTTGCATAAGTGGCTTATTGAGATTTATCTCACCCCTTTCTTTTCAACTTTGTTTCCTTAACCCCCCCCAAGGAGGAAAGTGATAGGACTCGCTGATCACGAGAAGGACGTCGAGAGTGTTCGTGACTTTTGGGTAGGTTGTTGCTCGGTTTACATTGTTGTTAAATGTATGACCTATGGGATAGTGTTACCAAACAGAAGTCATTAAGAGTTGAAATGTTTTGGTATTTTGGTATAAGCTTGTGGAGCTTATATTAGTTGTATTATAAAATTGTTAAGAATGAATTTCTGAAACCGTGTATTATATCTTTGGCCAAAATATGTTTAGCCCCCCAAAGTATCCACACATTCCCACTTTGGTACCAAAACCCAATTTTGTCCCAAAGTGACCCTCTAATTTGCCATTTCTCCCAGTTTGACCTATGACCCCCCTTGACCCCTAACGGCGTTAGAAAATTAACGAGAAATAGTCATGTGCATGTCATGTGAGGGTTCTTTTTATCATTTTTCTTGAAAATAGAAGGGTATAAAGGTCCATTTATACCCTTTCTCCACCACCACCATCATCAACCTTCATTCACCGCCACCACCACCACCAATTTTCCAGAATCCGGTGACCGCCGCCGCCATTTTTCCAGAATCCGACCACCACCACAACCAATTTTCCAGAATCCGGTGACCACCGCCGCCATTTTTCTAGAATCCGATCACCACCACTAACAATTCTCTCAAATTCACAGTCAACAATGGCGCCATCTCCGCCGCCGCCGCGCTTACCCTTCTTCTTTTTTATTCTTACTTTCACTTTCTCCTCCTCCTTTTTCCTCCAGATCTGTTCCGCCGCCGAGCCTGACATCTCTACACTCACATTCCCTAACCCCAACCTCCGTTGTGCCTACATTGCTCTACAAGCATGGAAATCTGCCATATTTTCTGATCCGTTCAACTTCGCTGCCGACTGGACCGGCCCTAATGTCTGCTCCTACAGCGGTGTCTTCTGCACCTCTTCTGTCTCGAACTCCTCACTCACTGTCGTCTCCAGCATTGACCTTAATCATGCCGACATTGCCGGTTATCTTCCCCCGGAGCTTGGCTACCTCACTGAGCTTGCTCTGTTTCAGATGGGAATTCCGGAAAATTTGGGGAATTCGCCGGTCTCCGTACTGGTTTTTGGCTAACAACCGCCACCACCAATGTCAATTTGTAAGATGTAGAAGGAATTTTGAAATGGGTGGTGGTTGCTGTCGGAAATGGGTGATGGTGGTTGCCGGATTCTGGGAGAAATGGTGGTAGTGATGGTGGTGGTGGTTATTGACTGGTGGGGTTGGGTGGAGATAGCAATTGCCACCATAATAACAAATTGACATTTTTGTCCTTCTCTTTTCAAAGAAAATGTCCAAAATACCCCTCACATGACATGCACATGACCATTTCTCGTTAATTTTCTAACGCCGTTAGGGGTCAAGGGGGGGTCATAGGTCAAACTGGGAGAAATGGTAAATTAGAGGGTCACTTTGGGACAAAATTGGGTTTGGGTACCAAAGTGGGAATGGGTGGATACTTTGGGGGGCTAAACATATTTTGTCCTATATCTTTTGTTATAAAGAGAAAATTTTATCTTCTCTATTTTGGTTTTTTATTTATTAAGTCGACGTCCAGCTGGCGAGCTCCCGGCCCGCGGGGTCGCCACAGTTGGTATCAGAGCTATGGTTTAGCTCTAAGTTTAAGTTATAGGTGGACTAGAATGACCTAAGAGGGTAGTTGTGTTCGGAGTGAGTAACGATGAGTGTTTTATGCAGGTATTTTGTTTAAAAATGGTTGGAACGAGGAGTGGAGAAGGTCATATTGGTTCTTCAAATCACGAGGAAGCTTGAGAGGAAGCCCGTGTGATGTATCAGGGTATGTTTGAAGCGGCTTTCAAAGCTATGCATGACCAGAGGGTAAGAGAGGAACAAGCACCACCACCACCAAGGCAAGGGTTAGAGCAATTTATGAAATTGAAACCAGTTGAATACAATGGAGAGCCGGATGTGAAAAAGGCAGAATTGTGGATAGAGTCAATGGAGAAAATCTTTAGTGTGTTCGGTTGCACGGTAGAAGACAGAGTAAGGTTTGTAGCCTATAAGCTGGTTGGAGCTGCAGAACACTGGTGGAATGCTTTGAAGACGAGTTGGGATGAGACTCACGTACCGTATACCTGGGAACTGTTTGTAAGAAAATTCAGAGAGCACTTCATTCCTTTAGTTGATCAGAACAGGAAAGAGATTAAGTTCTTAAACTTGGAGCAAAATTTTCTGACAGTAGCTCAATATTCGGCTAAGTTCACAGAATTAGCTAGGTATTGTGGCTATCTTGTAACAACCGAAGAGCAGAAGGCAATAAGGTTCATCAGAGGCTTGAGAACAACTATCAGAACTCAGCTAATCGCTCAGAGAATTCAGATTTATCAGGATGCTGTATATCATGCCTACTTGGTAGAACAAGACATTGGAGAGCACAAGAGAAAGACAGAGGTAGTTAATACGGGTAGGCAAGGAGGTCAGGTCAGATCACAACCACAACAGCGTTCGGATAACCGAGGAAATTCGGGAGGACAGTCATAGTTCAGAGGGCAACCAATAATAAGGAATACAGGCACTACTTCGGGGAACCAAGGGAATCAGAATAGAAGACTCTGTACTTACTGTCAGAGGGAAGGGCATTCTGAGGACATATGTTGGAAGAAGCAGGGTAAATGTACTAATTGTGGTCAGCTGGGGTACTTTGCAAGGGATTGTCCGAGATTAAGAAGTCAACCATCGGGAACAGGAGCTGGTACTTCACAAGGCCAGAAGAGAGATGCTACAGGGAAGCCTAAGGTTCAAGGAAGAGTTTTTGCTATGAACCAACAGCAGGCGACTGATGATCCTTCAGTGATAGGAGGTATTATTTCTGTGAGTAGTGTGAGCGCTCGTGCACTAGTAGATCCAGGATCATCGCATTCATATATATCTGTGCACTTTTCTTCTTTGCTAAATGCTTCATCTGAGTCCTTACCTTACTTGTTATGACACGCCCCCAGGTCCCGGGATCCCCTAATAGAACCTCGAACCTGTATGGGAGTGCCTAACGAGAAACAAGAAGCTTAACAAGAAACTTAATGACATTTGTTTAACAAACTGACATGATATATATACTCTAGAGTAAGGAGCTATACTGGCTCACAACACGAGTTCTAGACAAGAAAATTCAAAACCAAACTTAATACATACACAGCGGAAACATGCCTAGCACATAAGCTGGCATTAAGAGTACTATACAAGATGTCTAGTGACAATAAGAACTAAACAATATTGTCTACCCCAAAATAAGGAGTTATACAACCCGTTACATCGTCCTCACCAAGTGTAAAAGGACACAAGCCCCAAAACAATCACGACCTGCGAAGCAAGCTCCCAACTATGTCGAGCCTCACTGCGCACTATCCTTCCTTTCCTGGGGTGGGGGAACAAATAAAGGGTGAGATAAATCTCAGTAAGCTATTAGATGCAACTACATGACATGTTATCATGCAATTCAAATAGATACTCAAGTAATCATATATACAGTATCATCAAGTAACAAGTATATGAGAGGATAATCCACTCATCAAGTAGCACATAAAGCTAAACAAGCAAGCTATAAGGATATTGCTTCCTTCCTTATTCCTCCCAAGAATACCATTGTTGTCGCAGCTTGTATTACTTTGACAATCACGATCAATAACATGAACTGACTATTCAGTATGTATCAGAAGACCCGGTAACCAGTGTCATTCCCAATATCACAACTCATGAATATTCACGAGGTGATCAAGACAAGAGTTTAGCATTCACTTAAGTCAGGCTTATTGCTCCAACTAAGGAAGCTATGCCCTTACTATGGCCGGTAGTAAGGGGTCACGCGGAAGTACATAGGGACCCGATTGTCACTTAAACCCCAGCTCTCGCGACAAGCGTGAACCTATATATTTTCGAACAAGCAAGGAGAACCAGCTGGACTCACACAAGAATGTACAAGTAGATATTTACTTGAACTACGGGAGAAGAACTAATCCAAAAGTAGTGGACTAGCTCAACAAGGAACATGCTTCAAGTAATCAAGAAGTCACCTTGTATCAAGAAAATGTATGCAATGTTTGCACATACACAACAAGAACATGTCTCAAACACGTTAGTGCTTGTTCATAGCACTTTCAAGTTCACTACCATACATATGTATTGGTGTCAAGTCAAGTACAAGATTTTATTATCTTATATTCAAGTCTTAATCCATTTCTATGGACGTTCAAGCCATGTACAAGATTTTAAATGTCTTATACTTCAAGTTATAACTTCCAATTCTTGGACATTCACACAAGTATAAGAGTTATACATTTACTCTTACCAAATCCCAATCCTATTCTTAGGATGTTCAAGTCTAAGATCTCAAGCTAATGTCTCTAAGGTGCACAATCATTGGATTCACAACAAGTATAACACATTAGTGCTTGTTCATAGCACTTTCAAGACATAAAGAAGGGATACTACTCTTATACTTATGTTCTCATTTTAATTCAATGAGTATACATATTTAAGACCAAGTATGATGCCCCTAAAGTATCACAACACTTGCTAGGACATCTTATACTAAGGTTATATACCTTAACTAGGGTTACTTCCAACTTATACAAACTTTAAACAACATCTTTGTTTTTCAGGTGACTGTGCGGTCGCCCAACATGGACTGTGCGGCCGCACACAAGCATGTCAATTTCTTTGAAAAACCCTTCAGAAAGATGTGCGGTCGCACAATCATTTTTGTGCGGTCGCACAGTGTACTAAAATGCGAAATTCTTATTTCTTTCCCAGGTTGAAATATTTTCCGTCCCAAAACGTAGGAGTAACATTTACTAACAACTTCAATATGCCCAGACTGCATTAACAAGCTCAAAACTAACTCTTTCATTTTCTTTCATTATTTCCCACAGAGGATTATTACTCCCTTTGTCCCAAATTTACAAGTATCACAAAAATCACCCCAAACACAAAATTAACAATCACAAGTATTGAGAATAACATTTATGCATGTTATTACAAGCAAGGGGGAGCTAATAACTTACCTAGTCAAAATTCAAGTTGACCCAAACTTATTTCTGTTCGGCCTGGAACGCTCTATTCAACGCCACGAATATTAATCCGGGATCGGAATCAAGAACGGAGGGATAATTAAACTCGAGGAGTCGAGAATAAGGAAAACTTTTAACCCTAGGTTATGAAACAGAGGGAGTGTACGTATTGATTTTGGGGAGAAATGTCTTCCTCAGACAAACCCAACCAAGATGATATACTTTGAACTTTCAAACAATTGCACTTAGGCCCCTCAAGTTTCATTTTTAACAAAAAGACCCCTAAAGTCTAATTTTCACAAATGACTCAAAAGTCAAAACTAGACATTTAACCACCTTAACATTCTAAAGCAGTTAAAACTTTAACCCAAGTAAAACTAACACATAATATGCAAGTTCAAATATTTAACAAATAAGTCAGATATTTAACAAGAAATAAGATGGGCGTTACATCCTCCCCACCTTAAAGAAAATTCGCCCACGAATTTTTTTTTTTTACCAAAGTTTTCAAATAGGCTCGGGTATTTATCTCGCATCTCTTTCTCGGTTTCCCAAGTAGCCTCTTCAATTTCATGATTTCTCCAAAGGACCTTCACAATAGGAATCCTTTTTGTACGCAAGACTTGCTCTTTCCAGTCAAGAATTTCAACAGGTTGTTCCTCATAAGACAAATCAGGCTGAAATGGAATAGCCTCATACTCAAGAACATGTGATTCATCTGCCATATACTTGCGAAGCATAGATACATGGAATACATCATGAATACCAGATAAAGAAGGAGGTAAAGCCACTCTGTAAGCCAACTTCCCAACTCTTTCAAGAATCTCAAATGGACCGATATAACGAGGAGATAACTTTCCTTTCTTCCCAAATCTCTTTATACCTCTACGAGGAGAGACCTTCAAGAATACAAAGTCACCTACCGGAAATTCAAGATCCCTTCTACGATGATCTGCATAACTCTTTTGTCTACTCTGAGCTGTGCGCAATCTATCTCGAATGAGTTTCACACTCTCAACTGATTGTTGAACCATTTCAGGACCCAAGAGTCTAGCTTCTCCCACTTCATCCCAGCATATAGGAGATCGACATTTTCTACCATAAAGAGCCTCATATGGAGCCATTTCAATGCTAGACTGAAAACTGTTATTATAAGCAAACTCAGCCAAAGGAAGATGAGTATCCCAACTGCCTTTGAAATCAATAACACAAGCACGTAACATATCCTCGAGAATCTGTATAAGTCTCTCAGATTGCCCATCAGATTGAGGATGAAAAGCAGTACTGAAATTCAATTTAGTACCCATAGCACCCTGAAGAGCCTGCCAGAATCGAGAAGTAAAACGAGGATCTCTGTCAGATACAATACTCACAGGAACCCCATGCAGTCGGACTATCTCCTGAACATACAAAGATGCCAATTGAGACATTGAATATCCCATGGAAACAGACAAGAAGTGAGCTGATTTAGTCAACCTGTCCACTATAACCCAAACAGCATCATGGCCTCGTCTGGTACGTGGCAAACCAGTCACAAAATCCATAGTAATATGCTCCCATTTCCACTCTGGAATTTCTAATGGTTGCAACAAACCTGCTGGACGTTGATGTTCCACTTTCACTTGTTGACAAGTCAAACATTTGGAAACATACTCAGCAATCTCTCTTTTCATATTGTTCCACCAGAAATGTTTCTTCAAGTCTTGGTACATTTTAGTACTTCCAGGATGAATAGTATACCTGGCTTTGTGAGCCTCTTCAAGAACTTTCTTCTTTATCTCAGGATTAACTGGAATACAAACTCTGCCTCGAAAGGTAAGAATTCCATCACTATTAAAAGAAAAATCTGGTTGCTTTCCTTCATTCATTCCACTAATGATTTTCTGCAATTCAGAATCAGTTACCTGTGCTTCTTTGATCTGTTGGAGTAAGTCTGAAGTAGCTTTTATATTAGCAAAGATAACTCCATGATTTGATTCACAAGGACTCCAATCACACAAATCTTCAAACATCTTCCATTCACGAGTCATCAAGCAAGAAATATAAGTCTTTCGGCTCAGTGCATCTGCCACAACATTGGCCTTTCCTGGATGATAAAGGATAGTACAATCATGATCCTTCAATTTCTCCATCCATCTACGTTGCCTCATGTTAAGCTCTTTTTGAGAAAACAAATACTTCAAGCTTTTATGATCGGTAAAGACTTCAAATTTGGTTCCATACAAGTAATGCCTCCATTTATGCAAAGCAAAAATAATCGCAGCCAACTCTAAATCATGAGTAGGATAATTCTTTTCATAAGGAAATAATTTTCGAGAAGCATAAGCTATTACCTTGCCATCTTGCATCAAAACACAACCCAATCCTTCTTTAGAAGCATCAGTATAAACCATGAAATGCTCAGAACCATTAGGCAAAGCCAAGACTGGAGCTGTAGTCAAACGCCTTTTCAACTCCTGAAAACTTGCTTCACATTTGTCATTCCACTCAAAAGAAATAGCTTTTCGAGTCATATTAGTCAATGGAGTAGCAATCTTGGAGAATCCCTCAATGAACCTCCGATAATAACTAGCCAAGCCCAAGAAACTACGGATTTCAGTCACTGTAGTTGGCCTTTTCCAGTTAACAACTGCTTCAACTTTGGAAGGATCTACTGCAATACCAGTAGCAGACACAACATGCCCCAAGAATGAAACCTCTTCTAACCAGAAAGCACATTTGCTGAATTTTGCAAATAATTGTTTCTCACGAAGAACTTGTAATACCATTCTGAGATGTTGTTCATGCTCAGCCCGTGACTTAGAATACACAAGAATGTCATCAATGAATACCACCACAAAACGATCAAGATATGGCTTGAAGATACGGTTCATTAAATCCATAAATACAGCTGGAGCATTTGTCAAACCAAATGGCATAACAATAAATTCATAATGCCCATACCTGGTACGGAAAGCTGTCTTTGGTATATCCTCAGATCTGATTTTCAACTGATGATAACCACTTCTCAAATCAAGCTTCGAATACACTACTGAACCCTGAAGCTGATCAAACAAATCATCAATATGAGGTAACGGATATTTATTCTTGATAGTTACCTGATTAAGATCTCTGTAATCAATACACAATCGCAGAGTCCCATCTTTCTTTCTGACAAACAACACCGGTGCACCCCACGGTGATACACTAGGCCTGATAAAGCCCCTTTCAAGCAATTCCTCAAGCTGTGTTTTTAACTCTCTCAACTCAGCCGAAGCCATTCTATAAGGTGCTTTAGAGATTGGTGCTGTACCTGGTAATAACTCAATACAGAACTCCAGCTCTCGATCAGGTGGCATGCTATACTCAGAAGAGAACACATCTGAAAATTCAGACACAACAGGAATATCCTCCATCTTGGGAACAGATAAACTCTGATCAAGTACACATGCGAGATACCCGGCACAACCACGAGATAAAAGTTTTCTAGCTTTTAAAGCAGAAATAACATGTATAGCACATAAAGGCCTATCACCTTCAAAGGTAAAATCAGGCAAACCAGGAATAGAAAAAGTTACTACTTTTCTATAACAATCAACAGATGCATGATGCACATATAGCCAATCCATGCCAAGAATCACATCAAAGTCCTTTATAGGTAACACGACTAGGTCAGCAAGAAGGGCATGATCACCCACAAGAACCTCACATTTCTTGTAGACCTCAGAAGTAAACATGCAATCTCCCATAGGGGAAGATACTTCTAGCACATAAGGCATAGAATCAGGAAGAACATGCAAATGCGACACAAAATGAGATGCCACATAAGAATGAGATGAGCCTGGATCTATCAAGACTCGCGCTCTCGTACTAGAAAGTAATATAATACCTCCTATGACCGCAGAAGACTCAGCTACACCCTGCTGATCTAAAGCAAACACTCGACCCTGAACTTTTGGTCGACCACCACTATCTCTCTTGGAACCTGAAGCCTGCTGACTTGTAACCCCAGCTTGATTTCCTCTATTTTTAGGACAATTTCTAGCAAAATGCCCCACTTCACCACACAATAAACACTTTCCTTGCTTTAGCCAACACTTGTCTTCAGAATGGCCTTCTTTCGAACAAAAGCCACATACTCTCCTGGAACCTTGGACTGTTGTCCTCGAACCAGTTGATACACTACCTTTGCTTTTGGTTGGCTGTCGGAATCGACGATCTTGGCGGCCAGATTTACCACCTTTAGAACCAGATCCCTGAGTTTTCTCTGATACACGACCAGTCATGGTTGTTCCCAACTTCACCTTATGTTCTTCGATATCATTTTCAATAGTATAAGCCTTCTCCACTGCTTG
Organism: Campanula takesimana; assembly: GCA_026119855.1. Lineage (NCBI taxonomy): Eukaryota > Viridiplantae > Streptophyta > Magnoliopsida > Asterales > Campanulaceae > Campanula > Campanula takesimana. Next base: position 655,976 of record JAOWBW010000070.1, read on the forward strand.
CTGATAGCTAGTGAGCTGTAGAGAAAGAAGTTGCTTCCTATACTCAGTCCTCAACCCTTTAACAAACCTCTGTGCCTTCTTGGCTTCATTTGGAACTAAGTGATCACAATACCTCGCCAATTCTGTGAACTTGGTTGAGTATTGCCCCACGGTCAGACTTCCCTGCTCCAGATTAAGAAATTCCATTTCCTTCCTATCTTGGACCACTGTTGGAATAAACTGTGACTTAAAAGCTTTCAGAAAATTTTCCCATGTCTGAGGTACACCTTCCAGTTCCCAGCTTTTACTCAACACTTGCCACCAATGTTCAGCGGCTTTCTCAAGTTTAAAGGTTGCAAAGGTTACCTTATCACCACCCACACATCTTAAGGCTGTAAAGATCTTCTCAATGCTTTCAATCCACTCCTCTGCCATTTTAGAATCAAACTCCCCGTCAAAACTATGAGGTTTCAGCTTCAAGAACCTTGTAAGGCGATTAGGATAATCCCAGTCAACATTATCAACCATTTCTTCTTGAGGAGTTATAGATCTCAGCTGATTACTACCACTTGTACCTTCAGAACTCATTGTACCTGTAGGTAAACACTCAGCGTTATTAATAACACCCCAAGACTCACCCATACCTAGGCCATAGACCCTATCCAGACTTAGAGCAAACCAAGGTAGCTAAACAGGGTAGCTAAACCAGGGTAGCTCTGATACCAACCTGACACGCCCCCAGGTCCCGGGATCCCCTAATAGAACCTCGAACCTGTATGGGAGTGCCTAACGAGAAACAAGAAGCTTAACAAGAAACTTAATGACATTTGTTTAACAAACTGACATGATATATATACTCTAGAGTAAGGAGCTATACTGGCTCACAACACGAGTTCTAGACAAGAAAATTTAAAACCAAACTTAATACATACACAGCGGAAACATGCCTAGCACATAAGCTGGCATTAAGAGTACTATACAAGATGTCTAGTGACAATAAGAACTAAACAATACTGTCTACCCCAAAATAAGGAGTTATACAACCCATTACATCGTCCTCACCAAGTGTAAAAGGACACAAGCCCCAAAACAATCACGACCTGCGAAGCAAGCTCCCAACTATGTCGAGCCTCACTGCGCACTATCCTTCCTTTCCTGGGGGGGGAACAAATAAAGGGTGAGATAAATCTCAGTAAGCTATTATATGCAACTACATGACATGTTATCATGCAATTCAAATAGATACTCAAGTAATCATATATACAGTATCATCAAGTAACAAGTATATGAGAGGATAATCCACTCATCAAGTAGCACATAAAGCTAAACAAGCAAGCTATAAGGATATTGCTTCCTTCCTTATTCCTCCCAAGAATACCATTGTTGTCGTAGCTTGTATTACTTTGACAATCACGATCAATAACAGGAACTGACTATTCAGTATGTATCAGAAGACCCGGTAACCAGTGTCATTCCCAATATCACAACTCATGAATATTCACGAGGTGATCAAGACAAGAGTTTAACATTCACTTAAGTCAGGCTTATTGCTCCAACTAAGGAAGCTATGCCCTTACTATGGCCGGTAGTAAGGGGTCACGCGGAAATACATAGGGACCCGATTGTCACTTAAACCCCAGCTCTCGCGACAAGCGTGAACCTATATATTTTCGAACAAGCAAGGAGAACCAGCTGGACTCACACAAGAATGTACAAGTAGATATTTACTTGAACTACGGGAGAAGAACTAATCCAAAAGTAGTGGACTAGCTCAACAAGGAACATGCTTCAAGTAATCAAGAAGTCACCTTGTATCAAGAAAATGTATGCAATGTTTGCACATACACAACAAGAACATGTCTCAAACACGTTAGTGCTTGTTCATAGCACTTTCAAGTTCACTACCATACATATGTATTGGTGTCAAGTCAAGTACAAGATTTTATTATCTTATATTCAAGTCTTAATCCATTTCTATGGACGTTCAAGCCATGTACAAGATTTTAAATGTCTTATACTTCAAGTTATAACTTCCAATTCTTGGACATTCACACAAGTATAAGAGTTATACATTTACTCTTACCAAATCCCAATCCTATTCTTAGGATGTTCAAGTCTAAGACCTCAAGCTAATGTCTCTAAGGTGCACAATCATTGGATTCACAACAAGTATAACACATTAGTGCTTGTTCATAGCACTTTCAAGACATAAAGAAGGGATACTACTCTTATACTTATGTTCTCATTTTAATTCAATGAGTATACATATTTAAGACCAAGTATGATGCCCCTAAAGTATCACAACACTTGCTAGGACATCTTATACTAAGGTTATATACCTTAACTAGGGTTACTTCCAACTTATACAAACTTTAAACAACATCTTTGTTTTTCAGGTGACTGTGCGGTCGCCCAACATGGACTGTGCGGCCGCACACAAGCATGTCAATTTCTTTGAAAAACCCTTCAGAAAGATGTGCGGTCGCACAATCATTTTTGTGCGGTCGCACAGTGTACTAAAATGCGAAATTCTTATTTCTTTCCCAGGTTGAAATATTTTCCGTCCCAAAACGTAGGAGTAACATTTACTAACAACTTCAATATGCCCAGACTGCATTAACAAGCTCAAAACTAACTCTTTCATTTTCTTTCATTATTTCCCACAGAGGATTATTACTCCCTTTGTCCCAAATTTACAAGTATCACAAAAATCACCCCAAACACAAAATTAACAATCACAAGTATTGAGAATAACATTTATGCATGTTATTACAAGCAAAGGGGAGCTAATAACTTACCTAGTCAAAATTCAAGTTGACCCAAACTTATTTCTGTTCGTCCTGGAACGCTCTATTCAACGCCACGAATATTAATCCGGGATCGGAATCAAGAACGGAGGGATAATTAAACTCGAGGAGTCGAGAATAAGGAAAACTTTTAACCCTAGGTTATGAAACAGAGGGAGTGTACGTATTGATTTTGGGGAGAAATGTCTTCCTCAGACAAACCCAACCAAGATGATATACTTTGAACTTTCAAACAATTGCACTTAGGCCCCTCAAGTTTCACTTTTAACAAAAAGACCCCTAAAGTCTAATTTTCACAAATGACCCAAAAGTCAAAACTAGACATTTAACCACCTTAACATTCTAAAGCAGTTAAAACTTTAACCCAAGTAAAACTAACACATAATATGCAAGTTCAAATATTTAACAAATAAGTCAGATATTTAACAAGAAATAAGATGGGCGTTACATGTTAGAAGTGTCAACTCCTATGGGAGAGTGTTTGGTTACTGATTAAGTGTTTCGTGCCTGTGATGTTTTTATTTGTGGTCATGTTTTGTGTGCGGATTTAGTAGTTCTTCCGATACAAGACTTTGACATTATTTTGGGTATGGATTGGCTGAGCAAATTTCATGCTTCAGTTGATTGTCGTAGAAAGGTCGTTACTTTTTCTATTCCTGATGTGCCTAAGTTTGTTTTTGAGGCTATTCCTTTGGGTAGAAATATTCGTATAATTTCTTATGTGAAAGCTAGGAAATTGTTGCATCGTGGTTGCGAGGGTTATTTGGCTAGTGTGCTAGATACTAAGAAAGAATCTCCTGGGTTAGAAAGTGTTCGGGTAGCTAGAGAATTTCCTGATGTTTTCTCTTCTGAGTATGATATGCCACCCGATCGAGAGATAGAGTTTTGTGTGGATTTATTACCAGGTACAGCTCCGATCTCGAAAGCACCTTATAGAATGGCTCCAGCAGAGTTGAAAGAACTTAAGGTCCAGTTACAGGAGTTGCTTGATAGAGGATTTATTAGACCTAGCGTTTCACCATGGGGAGCACCAGTATTGTTTGTAAGGAAGAAAGATGGTTCGTTGAGATTGTGTATTGATTACAGGAAGTTGAATCAGGTAACGGTGAAGAACAAATATCCTCTACCGCATATTGATGATTTATTCGATCAACTCCAGGGGTCAGTGGTATTTACTAAACTTGATTTGAGGAGTGGATACCATCAGTTGAAAATTCGATCGGAAGACATTCCGAAGACTGCTTTTCGCACCCGATATGGTCACTATGAGTTCTTAGTTATGCCGTTTGGGTTGACTAATGCACCTGCTGTGTTTATGGACTTGATGAACAGGATTTTCCATCCTTATCTTGATACGTTCATAGTGGTATTCATCGATGATATACTTGTCTATTCTAAATCTCGAGAGGAGCACGAGCAACATCTGAGGACAGTTTTGTCAGTACTCGCAAAGGAACAGCTATTCACGAAGTTTAGTAAGTGTGAATTTTGGCTCGAGGAAATTTATTTTCTGGGACATGTTATTTCTAATAAAGGAGTTTCGGTAGATCCTTCGAAGATTGAAGCGATAGTTGATTGGAAGCGATCAGAAACAGTGACTGAGATTAGAAGTTTTCTGGGGTTAGCAGGGTATTACATGAGGTTTATAGAAGGGTTTTCACGGATTGCTACACCGATGACTCAGTTGACCCGAAAGAATGTTCCGTTTGAGTGGACCGAGAAGTGTAACAACAGTTTTGAGGAGCTGAAGAAGAGGTTGACTACTGCACCGATATTAGCTTTGCCTAATGGGAGCGATGACTTAGTGATTTATAGTGATGCATCGAAGGAAGGCTTGGGTTGTGTCTTAATGCAGAATGGGAAAGTTATCTCTTATGCTTCGAGGAAGTTGAGTCCGAGTGAACAGAATTATCCTACTCACGACATGGAATTGGAAGCTGTTGTTTTCGCTCTTCATAAGTGGAAGCATTACCTTTACGGGGCAAAATTTGAGATCTTCACGAACCATAAAAGTTTGAAGTATCTTTTCTCTCAGAAGGAACTGAATAACCGACAGCGCAGATGGATGGAACTTCTTAAGGACTACGATTGTACGATTTCTTATCATCGAGGAAAGGCGAATGTAGTAGCTGATGCTATTAGTAGAAAATCATATATGGCTTCGATGATGGTTCGAGAATGGAAGATGTTAGAGGATGTTCGGGATTGGTGCCCTAGGCACGTTTAATAAACGTTGTAATTGTTATCATTTATTTCATATCAATAAAGAGATGTTTTGATTATTATTGTTGTTCATGTTTACTTATAATAATCCCCGTCCCTAGTACTTGTTAAGCACTAGTATAAAGGCTAAATGATCATGGGATGATCATGTTAGATTTATGGGTACTTGTTTGGAACAAGGTACTGGACATGACCCGCTGTATGAGATTTATGTCATGGTCTATGTCGAACATATATCTCATATTAGTTATGTCATTTGAATCCTTAGACATGAAGTTATTATAGTCTTCCACTTGATGAACATTGTGTTTGACATATTCAAACGCTACCTTAACACGGTAGTTATAAAGGGTATGATTGGCATGATCGGATTCCCGTTGGGAAGAATAATGAGCTAAATGGATTTGTCCCTCCACGGAGAGATGTCAAGCTTGGGCCCCTCGAAGGAATGATGTTGATGAAATGTTCGGCCGGACTCAAATGGATTGATTGGATCAATAGCATTTGAATTATCAACATATTCGGAATCGAGAAAGTATTGAACAAAAACAAGTTGACTGTTTGACCATGACTTGTGTTCAATGACATCGTGGACAAAGGGATTGTGACATATTCTAAAGGAATGCGAACTTGTATCTAGTTATACTATTTGGGTATGTATGACGGTTTGCTAGAACCTAATCATATCTTATGGGATCATGTTTGAGCCCATTGCCAACTTAGTATAATCCTAGAGGGTCACACACAATAGAACGAATCTTAAATAAAAGGACTATATTGGCATTTAGGGTCGGAGGACTTCCAAGGAATTTCTGGAAAGTTCTGGGCCTCCTGGTCAACCAAGCGGGCGCTTGGGTTGCACCAGGCGGGCGCCTGAACAAGTTAGAAAAGAATTGGACTTTCTGTCCAAATGAGCGGGCGCTCGGGGGGTACCAGACGGGCGCCCGGTATGCCGGTTTGAAATTTCCTAATTCGATTAGGAATGGTTTTTGACACAAGTTACCTATTTGGAATAGGTCTTAATTGTGTATAAAAACACCAATTCGGCCAGACCATATTAACAAGTGCTTTTGTGAGTCTCAAAGAGTTTGAGAGAGATTTTATTTTGTTCTAAGATATCATTGATTGAGGAACAAAATAATTCACAAAATAAATTCCATATAGTTCTTTATTAAATTGTGAAAGCGTGTTTTACAATTATTGGTCTAGCAACCAAGATCAAAGAAGCTCATTTGATATTCGTTCGAAGTGTGGATACCGCTAGAGGGTGAAAATCATCATCTTCAAAGTTCGTGTTCAAGCTTTGTGATCATAATCAAGTCTTCAAGTTTCTCCACCAAAGATCAAGAGAAAATTCATAGCCATCAAGGGTTAGTTATTCCTCTATTCATCATGTTGTATTTGATTTAATCATATGAACGGATCCATGGCTTTGGGTTTCTTAAAATTTTAATTGCTATATTCTGCTGCGCATGTTACTTGGAAACCCAACAGTGGTATCAGAGCCCCGTTCATGTTGATTAATTCAATACTTGGATCATGTTAAGTGTATATAAATTGTTTATGTGCCAAGCATGATATGAATATTGGATTATATGATGTTTATGTGTTTTGTGATTTTATGTGGTTCATTGTTTTTCCAACTTTAATCGCACGATTCAATCGCAATAAAAATTATGGTGGATTCTGAATTATTTCGATTATTGATTTTGATTGGATCAAAGTTTTAATAATCGGGGAAAAATAATTTTGAGACAAAATTTTCGAACTTTAAAATTCTATACTATTCTGGCCATTCAAGCGGGCGCCTGGTCCTTTGCAGGCGGGCGCTCGGTGGTCAAGATTTGTTCTGACTTTGGTTAAAATCTGAATATGGAATTTTTGATAAATTCAACAAAACCAGTAACAGAACCAGTCCAGACTTGCTGATCTGGAATGGGTTTTGGGTAGTTGGTTTGTGTGTGGATTTTGGGGTTTGATTTTCCTATTTGTTTTAGTCTTGTGATTCTAAGATTGGTTCAAGGTTTGGATGGCTAATCTGCGTTCATCGAGATTGTGTTTCCCAAACTTGATCGCAATCAAAGTCTCAAAGATAAAACGAAGTTAGAATTATGAAGAGTTCATAATTGCTAAAATTGAGAAACAAATTTCTTGATTCAATGATTGGAGATCCATGTGGAATTGTGAATGCAATTGGCCTACGTTCATCGAGACCATCCATTGCTTAGTTTCGGCCACATGGACTACTTTCTTGGTTTCTTGAATTAGTGCGGGATTGTAGTTGCCTAATGGCTTAGTTCGACCGCACTTCTTGTTTTCTTGATTTGGAGATAATAACCAAAGTTGAAATAGTCTCATCCTCATAATTATAGAGAAACTAATGACACATAAATATCATGCTTAAATTAATGGAGATTAATTTAGTGGCTAAACTTGATGTGTAACATGTTTATATTATGTGCTCATAAATGTGTTATATGCTATATGTGATGAACCTTCAAAGAAAGTTTTAAGTCTTTTATTGCCATGCCATGATTAAAACACTTGTTAGTACATGAGTGATTTTAATGTAGATTCGCCCTAGCGAGATGCATTAAATTTGTTTATGTATGAGCAAGATAGATAGTGTGGGCACGCCCTAGCGGGACACATTAACTGTGCGTTTAAAATGGTTAGACTTAATTGGGCGTCAAAACAGTTTTGGGCCTAGGCAAAGATGAGGTTTAACATGCTTTTTGAAATTTGATTTCTTAAAGAATCTCATAAAAGGAACTAAGAGTCATATGAGATATGATTGACAAGAGTTGTCTACCTAATTAATTTGATTTTGTGTAATCCGCCTTAGCGGACTTGAAATTAAATTAAAGTTGGATCTTAACCCATTTAAATTATATTATACATTGGATGTATATGAAGGTTATATAATTTAGTGGGAGTATTTTGTTTGAAAAATACATTATTTATCTCTTTAATGAAAATCGGTACTTATTAAATTTTGGAAATTTTTGCATATTTGTAGATAATGACTAATAACACTCAATCAATGTCGTTGCGATCGATCCTTGAGAAGGATAAGCTCGAAGAGAATGGTACAAACTTTATGGATTGAATCCGTAGCATAAGAATTGTTCTTAGGCAAGAAGATAAGTTGTACATTCTCGATGGGCCTCTCCCCGCTGAACCACCGCCTACTGCCCCTAGGGTAGAAAGAGACAATTACAAGAAACATCGTAATGATTCTAGAGATGTAAGTTGTCTCATGCTTGCTGCTATGTGTTCAAAACTCCAACAAAGTTTGGAACATTTGGAAGCCTATGAGATAGGCGTGGAGTTTAGAACTATGTTTCAAGAGCAAGCTAGGCAAGAGAGGTACAAGACCATTGTTGCATTCACTACTAGTAAAATGAATGAAGGGAAACAAGTGAGTCATCACTTTCTTAAAATGAAAGGTTATGTAGAGCACCTTGAGAAACTTGGATATCCAATCCCATTGGAGCTAGCCACGGATCTCATTCTTAATTCATTGCCTAAAAGTTATAATCAGTTTGTAATGAATTATAACATGCATGGAATGGATAAGAATCTCTCTGAGTTGCATGGGATGCTCAAAACTGCAGAGATGAAAATTGTGGAGAAAGGTTCTCCCGTGCTCTTGGTTCATGATGGGAAGAAGCCTGGTGCCAAAGGCAATGGTAAGGCAAAAGTTGTCAAACCCAAGATAAGCAAGGCAAAGGTTGCCAAGGCTTCTGAGGCAAAACCTGATTCACAAAAGGATGCAATCTGTTTCCATTGTCAAGAAATTGGTCATTGGAAACGTAATTGCAAGGCTTTCTTGGAAGAGCAAAATAAGAAGAAGAGCAGCAAGGCTGCGTCGACTTCAGGTATCTATATGATAGATATTCTCCTTTCTACCACTGATTCTTGGGTATTGGATACCGGATGTGGTTCTCACATTTGTCTAAATGTGCAGGGACTAAAGAATAGGAGACTGCTTAAAGAAGGTGAAGTAGATCTACGTGTGGGAAATGGAGCAAGAGTTGCTGCATTAGCCGTAGGGACTTATGAAGTCACTTTACCTTCCAGATTAATTCTTGTTTTGAACAATTGTTATTATGTTTCGGATTTAAGCAGAAATATTATTTCAATTTCTTGTTTGGATAATGAAGGTTTTAAGTTTCTTATTGAGAATAAGAAATTTTCTATTTATTTAAATGATGTGCTTTATGGTATTGCTAATTCATTTAATGGCCTTTATATCTTGGATGTTAAGAATGAAAATAATGTCTATCATGTAAATAAGAAATCTAAACCTAATGATGTAAATCATACTTATTTGTGGCATTGCCGTCTTGGTCATATTAATGAGAAGCGTATCTCAAAACTCCATGGGGACGGACTTTTGGGTTCATGTGACTTAGAGTCATATGATACTTGTGAGTCGTGTCTTCTTGGAAAAATGACTAAGACACCTTTTACCAAGTTGGGTGAAAGGGCAAGCGACTTATTGGGGTTGATACATTCCGATGTATGCGGACCATTAAGTAGCAATGCTAGGGGAGGATTTCAATACTTCATAACCTTCACTGATGATTATAGTAGATTTGGGTATGTTTACCTAATGAAACATAAAAGTGAAGCATTTGAGATATTTAGAATATTTCAAAATGAAGTAGAAAAACAACTTGGCAAAAGTATAAAGGCACTTCGATCAGATCGAGGTGGTGAATACTTAAGTCAAGAATTTGACGATCATCTAAAGAATTGTAGAATAGTTTCACAATTGACTCCGCCCGGAACACCACAATGGAATGGTGTGTCTGAGAGGAGAAATCGGACTTTGTTAGACATGGTTCGATCAATGATGAGTCAAATTGATCTTCCAATATCCTTTTGGGGTTACGCCCTAGAAACCGCTGCTTTCACACTAAATCAATTTCCAACTAAATCGGTTCCAAAGACTCCATATGAGATGTGGAGTGGAAAGAAACCTAGTTTATCTTTCATGAGGATTTGGGGTTGCGAAGTTTATGTCAAGAGACTTATCTCTGACAAACTAGCACACAAATCTGATAAATATATTTTCGTGGGATATCCTAAGGAAACTTGACACGCCCCAAGTCCCGGGATCCCCTAATAGAACCTCGAACCTGGTGCGCGTACTAACAAGAAACAAGAAACAAGAAACTAATGGGAAACAGGAACAATACCTGTTAGAAACAAACTGACATGCTATATCTACTCAAGAATAGGGAGCTAAGATAGCTCACACGAGTTCTAGACCAAGAAAATTAAAAACCAAACAAGGTTACATACAGCGGAAGACATGCCTAGCAAATAAGCTGGCATCAAGAACTGTCTAGGGACAACAAATACTACCCCAATACAAGCCCAGAGTTTATTAACTCATACAAGATCGTCCTTACCAAAATATAAAAGGACACTAACTTCGAACAAGAATATCCTGCTGAGTAAGTTCCCAGCTAAGTCGAGCCTCACTGCGTACTATCCCCTGCTTTCCTGGGGGGGGGAAACAATTAAACAAATAAAGGGTGAGATAAATCTCAGTAAGCTATTAACATGCAATTATATGTCATGTTATCATGCAATACAAGTAGATACTCAAGTGATCATATATCAAGTATCATCAAGTAACAAGTATAGGAGAGGCTAAGCCAACCCAACAAGTAATCAAGCTCAAGAAATGATCAGGTAACAAGTAGTCAAGTAGTGCGAGAGGCTAGACCAGCTCACAAGATGCACATAGGCCTATCACGCATTGTACCTGAATCCTTCCTTATTCCTCCCAAGAATACCATTTGTTGTCGATGCTTTTCTAGCTGAGGACAACCAAGAACAGGAACAAGAGACTGCTGTGCAGTATATAAGAAGACCTGGTAACCAGTGTCATCCACAAGAACAAGATCCATGAGGTGAACAGGACAGGAGTTAGCATTCACTTAGGTCAGGCTTATTGCTCCAACCAAGGAAGCTATGCCCTTACTATGGCCGGTAGTAAGGGGTCAGGCGGAAATACATAGGGACCCGATTGTCACTTAAACCCCAGCTCTCGCGACAAGCGTGAACCTATATATTTTCGAACAAGCAAGGAGAACCAGCTGGACTCACACAAGAATGTACAAGTAGATATTTACTTGAACTACGAGAACAGAACTCAGTCCCTTATTAGTGGACTATTCTTTATGCACCATGTAATCATGTATCATGTGCTCACGAGAATATGCACCATGTAATTATGTATCATGTGCTCACGAGAATATGCACCATGTAATTATGTATCATGTGCTCACGATATTATGCACCATGTAATCATGTATCATGTGCTCACGAGAATACAAGTACACGTACTCAATTATTGCGAATACCAATCAAGTTCAACTATGGTACGTAAGTGTCCATGTAACACGATCAATCCAAGTTAGGGTCTATTAATAACAGACCTCAATCACGTAGTAGGGTATATCACTTTGTCACATGCCAAGTTTGCACGTACGTATTCATATCACGTTTAACACATTAAAGTGTCTATCACGATACCCTTACTATCAAGTAGAGCCCAATACCTTAGACTCTAAACACGTAGTAGAATAGGTCACATCATACCTAATCACAGTCATATCTCACGTATATGTATCGTTAGTAATCGAATACATTTTGTAACACATATTGTGTTATGTAGTTATTCTTATTACTTAAATCGTAGTATTCATGATTATATGAATTATCTTCATATTATACTAGTCCCTATTTTCTTTAGGAACCCATTTCAAGACAAGATATCTTCTTTATATTTTATATACTTCATTGAGTATATACACGATTAAAAACTAAATCATTTACACTTTAGTGCTTATTTATAGCACTTCCAATATACACGTATCAAGTTCAAGTATGTAATAGAGTTAATCATTCTCTATCTAGTTCCATAACCCAATTCTTTGGTTATTCATGTCATGTGCCAATCAATCAAGAAGCCACATTCTATCAAGTAAATATATGCAAGATTTGCATATACACATCAAGAATCTTTCAAGTTTATTACCATACTCATGTAATGGTTTCAAGACATTCAAGACTTTCAAGACAATCAAGACAGTCAAGACTTTTACAAGATTTTATCATCTTGTATCCAAGTTCTCAATCCATTTTCTTGGATGGTTAAACATGTACAAGAGTTAATTAACTTATACTTAAGTTATCAATCCAACTCTTTGGTTATTTAAGACAAGTACAAAATTTACTCATCTTATATTCACGTTTTAATTAAGAAGATGAGCTATACATCTCCCAATCAAGTTCACGATCCTATTCCTAGGATATTCAAGTTCAAGGCATAGCTTTAATGCCCTTAAGTTGTACAATCTTTAGATTCAAGACACGTAGAAGAGTCCTTACTCTTACACTCAAATTCAAGTTCAGAAGATGAATTATACATCTTACTCGTACAAGTTTTCAAATCCTTTTCTTAAGACATTCAAGCTCAAGACATTAGTTGGTGCCCCTAAGGTACACAAACATTAACTTTAAGAAACATAAAAGAGTTACTACTCTTATATCCAAGTTATCATTTAATTATGATTCAAGTCCACATTTCATTTGTTCACAAAGGGACTATTTTCAGTACTAGAGTGTTCTACAACACTTATCTAGGCCATCTAGGGTAGTACCCTAAACCTAGACCAAGAATACTTCGAGTTCAAATTAAGTAAATGAGCTAGACAACTCATACTTACGAGTTCTTAATCCCCTACATAGGATATTCAATCTCAAGTCATTGTTTTAATGCCCCTAAGGTGCACAATCATTGGCTTCAAGACAAGTATAACACATAAGTGCTTGTTCATAGCACTTTCAAGACATATAAAAGAGTTGTTACTCTTATACTTAAGTTCTCATTTTAATTCAATGAGTATACACGTTTAAAACCAAGTTCTGATGCCCCTAAGGTGTCACAACACTTGCTAGGACATCTTATACTAAGTTTATATACCTTAACTAGAGTTACTTCTAACTTATACAAACTTTAAACAACATTTTGTTTTTCAGGTAACTGTGCGGTCGCCCAAAATGGACTGTGCGGTCGCACACAAGCAGGTCAATTCCTTTGAAAAACCTTTCAGAAAGATGGGCGGTCGCCCAAGTGTTTTTGTGCGGTCGCACAAAGTACCAAAATGCGAAATTTTCATTTCTTTCCCCGGTTAAGAAATCTCCGTCCCAAACGTAGGAGTAACTTTCTATTAACATTTTAATATACCCAGGAGTATACAAACATTTTCTTAACACCTATTTTCAAGCTCAATTCATTTCTTTTATCGTCCCATAAATAATAGGACAATTTCCTTTTATTTCAATTAAATATTTCACCGATCTCAAAAGTATAAGTACAATTTTATATTATACTAATATATCCATTTAGGGATACTTCCATTCATTTCCCCGTACCACAAATAATGGTACAATTTTTCTAATAATATTTAAATCGAGTTACTATTTTACCGTCTCACGAATAGGAGTAATTTTTATCAACACTTTTAACATCTTAGGAGTGCCTTAACAAGCTCAGAATAAGACTTTCAAGTTCCTTTCCTTATTTTACACGAAGGGTTATTTTACTCCCTTTGTCCCAATTTTACAAGTATCACAAAATTGTCCCAAACACGAAATTAACAATTTCAAGTATCAAGAATAACATTTATACATGTTATTACAAGCAAAGGGGAGTCAATAACTTACCTAGTCAAAAATCAAGTTGACCCAAATTAATTTCTGATCGGTCTGGAACGCTCTATTCAACGCCACGAATATTTATTCGGCACCGGAATCACGAACAGAGGGATAATTAAGCTCGAGGAGTCGAGAATATGAAGAATCCTAAACCTTCTTTATGAAACAGAGAGAGTACGAGAATGATGAAGAATGAATTTCCTTTCACAGGCAAACAACAAGATATACTTCAACTATCCAAGAATTGCAGCTAGGCCCCTCAAGTTCTAACTTTGACAAAAAGGTCCCTAAACTTTTAACTTTAACATTTAACCACCTTAATTTTCTAAAGTAATTAAATAATTAACTCAAATAAAATAGCATATAATTATGCTAGTCAAGAATTTTACAAGCAAGTCAATAATTTAACAAATAAGTCAAATATTTAACGAGATTAAGGATGGGCGTTACAAAACTAAAGGATATTACTTTTACAACCGAGAGGACAACAAAGTGTTTGTTGCCCGAACTGGTGTCTTTCTAGAGAAAGAGTTTCTCTCCAAAGAAATCAGTGGGAGTAAAATAAATCTTGAAGAAATTCGAGACCCAGAAAATAACATTGAACCAATAGTGGAACAAGAACAAGAACTACAAGGAGTTGTGGAACCTGTTCAAAATACACAAGCATCTCGCAGATCTAGTAGGTTACGATCCGAGCCCGAGAGATATGGATTTCTCGTAACGGATAGTAATGAGGTAGAAACCATTGAGAATGATGAACCGTCAACCTACCAAGAGGCGATGTCTTCTCCTGATTCGGACAAGTGGCTTGGAGCCATGGAATCCGAATTGCAATCCATGCAAGACAATCAAGTTTGGAATTTGATTGATGCGCCCGAAGGTGTAAAAACCATAGGATGCAAATGGGTCTTCAAGAAGAAGACTGACATGGATGGGAAGGTGCATACTTACAAAGCTAGGCTTGTAGCGAAAGGTTATAGGCAAGTTCATGATATTGACTATGATGAGACCTTTTCACCCGTAGCAATGATCAAGTCTATAAGAATTTTGCTTGCTATTGCCGCATATCATGACTATGAAATATGGCAGATGGACGTCAAAACCGCTTTCCTGAATGGAAAACTCCAAGAGGATGTGTATATGACACAACCAGAAGGTTTTGAACAAGATTCTAAGGTATGCAAATTGCAGAGATCCATCTATGGATTGAAGCAAGCTTCTAGGAGTTGGAATCTCCGTTTTGATGAATCGGTCAAAGAGTTTGGTTTCATCAAGAACGAAGATGAGCCTTGTGTATACAAGAAGATTAGTGGGAGCATAGTGCTATTCCTTATTTTATATGTGGATGACATATTTCTCATTGGAAACGACATTCCTACACTTCAGTCTGTGAAGACTTGGTTAGGAAAGTGCTTCGCAATGAAAGATATGGGTGAAGCCGCATATATTCTTGGCATTAAGATCTATAGAGATAGATCAAAGAGGCTACTTGGCTTAAGCCAAAGTACATACATTGACAAGGTCATTAGAAGATTCCGTATGGAAAATTCCAAGAGAGGCACCTTGCCCGTGTTACATGGAGTTTCTCTAAACAAGACTCAATGTCCTAAGACAAACGATGAGCGTGAGAAAATGAATGATGTTCCATATGCTTCGGCAATTGGGTCCATCATGTATGCCATGATTTGTACTAGGCCGGATGTATCTTATGCTTTGAGCATGACAAGTAGATACCAATCCGACCCTGGCGAAAATCACTGGATAGTTGTAAAAGCGATTCTTAAGTACTTGAGAAGAACTAAAGACTCCTTTTTGGTCTATGGAGGAATGGAAGATGATCTCGTTGTAAATGCTTACACGGATGCAAGCTTCCAAACCGACAAAGATGATAGCCGATCGCAATCGGGTTTTGTGTTTATGTTAAATGGTGGAGCTGTAAGCTGGAAGAGTTCCAAGCAAAGTACAACCGCTGATTCTACAACAGAAGCTGAGTATATTGCTGCATCGGATGCTGCAAAGGAAGCTGTTTGGATTAAGAAGTTCATAACTGAACTTGAAGTGGTTCCTAGTATTGCTAATCCAATAGACCTTTATTGCGATAATAATGGTGCTATTGCTCAAGCAAAGGAATCAAGAGCACATCAAAAATCCAAACACATACTTAGGCGTTTTCATATCATTCGAGAGATCGTTGATAGGGGAGACGTAAATATATGCAGAGTACCTACTGATGACAATGTTGCGGACCCGCTAACAAAGGGACTTCCACAAGCTAAACATGATGGTCATGTTAGGTCCATGGGTATTAGATACAGGGGAGATTGGGCCTAGGGCAAGTGGGAGATTGTTGGTAGTGGTGCCCTAGGCACGTTTAATAAACGTTGTAATTGTTATCATTTATTTCATATCAATAAAGAGATGTTTTGATTATTATTGTTGTTCATGTTTACTTATAATAATCCCCGTCCCTAGTACTTGTTAAGCACTAGTATAAAGGCTAAATGATCATGGGATGATCATGTTAGATTTATGGGTACTTGTTTGGAACAAGGTACTGGACATGACCCGCTGTATGAGATTTATGTCATGGTCTATGTCGAACATATATCTCATACTCCCTCCGTCCCACCGAAAATTGCAAAACTTACCAAAATGGGCGTCCCATAGAAATTGCACATTCCATAAATGGAAAGTTTTTAATACTTTTTAATTAGTGGGTCCCACTTCTCATACTCACATCCACTAACCCACTAACTATTCTCTACCCCACTTTCTCTCTCCCACTCAACTATCAACACTCACAACACATCACCTTTTTCACTTTTTCCCTTAATTCTTGTGCCATAATTTTTTTTTGAAGTTTCCGGCGGGACGGAGGGAGTATTAGTTATGTCATTTGAATCCTTAGACATGAAGTTATTATAGTCTTCCACTTGATGAACATTGTGTTTGACATATTCAAACGCTACCTTAACACGGTAGTTATAAAGGGTATGATTGGCATGATCGGATTCCCGTTGGGAAGAATAATGAGCTAAATGGATTTGTCCCTCCACGGAGAGATGTCAAGCTTGGGCCCCTCGAAGGAATGATGTTGATGAAATGTTCGGCCGGACTCAAATGGATTGATTGGATCAATAGCATTTGAATTATCAACATATTCGGAATCGAGAAAGTATTGAACAAAAACAAGTTGACTGTTTGACCATGACTTGTGTTCAATGACATCGTGGACAAAGGGATTGTGACATATTCTAAAGGAATGCGAACTTGTATCTAGTTATACTATTTGGGTATGTATGACGGTTTGCTAGAACCTAATCATATCTTATGGGATCATGTTTGAGCCCATTGCCAACTTAGTATAATCCTAGAGGGTCACACACAATAGAACGAATCTTAAATAAAAGGACTATATTGGCATTTAGGGTCGGAGGACTTCCAAGGAATTTCTGGAAAGTTCTGGGCCTCCTGGTCAACCAAGCGGGCGCTTGGGTTGCACCAGGCGGGCGCCTGAACAAGCTAGAAAAGAATTGGACTTTCTGTCCAAATGAGCGGGCGCTCGGGGGGTACCAGGCGGGCGCCCGGTATGCCGGTTTGAAATTTCCTAATTCGATTAGGAATGGTTTTTGACACAAGTTACCTATTTGGAATAGGTCTTAATTGTGTATAAAAACACCAATTCGGCCAGACCATATTAACAAGTGCTTTTGTGAGTCTCAAAGAGTTTGAGAGAGATTTTATTTTGTTCTAAGATATCATTGATTGAGGAACAAAATAATTCACAAAATAAATTCCATATAGTTCTTTATTAAATTGTGAAAGCGTGTTTTACAATTTTTGGTCTAGCAACCAAGATCAAAGAAGCTCCTTTGATATTCGTTCGAAGTGTGGATACCGCTAGAGGGTGAAAATCATCATCTTCAAAGTTCGTGTTCAAGCTTTGTGATCGTGATCAAGTCTTCAAGTTTCTCCACCAAAGATCAAGAGAAAATTCATAGCCATCAAGGGTTAGTTATTCCTCTATTCATCTTGTTGTATTTGATTTAATCATATGAACGGATCCATGGCTTTGGGTTTCTTAAAATTTTAATTGCTATATTCCGCTACGCATGTTACTTGGAAACCCAACAGTTCGGGATTGGTGTCCTCGGGAATCGAGACACGGGGCTATTTTTTCGAACATTAGGGTATCTCCAACCCTAATTCAGAGGATAAAGGAAGCTCAGAAAGAAGATGGAGTTAGTGAAAATAATGGGTAAAATGAATGAGAAGAACTTTGAGGATTTTTCTATCAGTTCGAATGGAGTGTTGACTTTTCGTGGACATTTGTGTGTACCTGATGTCGATGGGATAAAGCGACAAGTTTTAGATGAGGGTCATAAATCGAGATACATTATTCATCCCGGGAGTACGAAGATGTATCAAGATTTGAAGCAACAATTCTGGTGGAACAACATGAAGAGAGAAATAGCTGAGTATGTATCAAAGTGTTTAACTTGTCAGCAGGTCAAAGCTGAGCATCAGAGACCAGCAGGGCTACTCCATCCATTAGAGATTCCGGAATGGAAATGGGAACATGTGACTATGGACTTTGTTACGGGACTACCTCGTACCCGTAGGAAATTTGATAGTGTTTGGGTAATTGTAGATAGATTGACCAAGTCTGCTCATTTCTTACCGATTGATATTAGATACTCGATGGAAAAGCTTGCGACCCTTTATATTAATGAGATAGTAAGATTACATGGGGTTCCGGTTAGTATTGTATCAGATCGAGATCCGAGGTTTACTTCCAGATTTTGGCAAGCGTTACAGAAAGCTTTGGGTACAGATTTGAGGTTCAGTACAGCTTTTCATCCTCAAACTGACGGTCAATCTAAGAGGACTATTCAGATTCTAGAAGATATGTTACGAGCTTGTTCGGTAGACTTTTCTGATTCTTGGGATATGCATTTACCTTTAGTGGAATTTTCTTATAATAACAGTTATCAAGCTAGCATTGAGATGGCTCCTTATGAAGCTTTGTATGGAAGAAAATGTAGGTCACCTATCTGTTTGGGATGAGATCGGGGAAGCGAATATATGGGGTATTGATTTGATTCAGGATTCAGTCGAGAAAGTCAGAATTATTCGAGATCAATTGAAGACAGCCCAGAGTAGACAGAAGAGTTATGCTGATCACTGAAGAAGGGATCTTAATTTTCAGACCGGAGACTTTGTGTTTTTGAAAGTATCTCCGAAAGTGGGTATTCGAAGGTTCGGGAAGAAAGGTAAATTGGCTCCGAGGTATATTGGACCGTTCGAGATTTTGGAAAAAGTGGGACTTCTTGCTTATCGACTCGCATTGCCATCTTCTCTAGACCGGTTGCATAACGTCTTCCATGTTTCTATGCTTCAGAAGTATTTGCACGATTCATCTCACGTGTTACCGAGGGTACCAGAGGATATAGAGCCTGACATGTCATACGAGGAACGACCAGTTCAGATACTCGATACCAAAGTTCAAAAGTTGAGGAATAAAAGCATTGAGTTGGTGAGAGTACTATGGAGGAATCACAATATCGAAGAATCAACGTGGGAGCTTCGAGAAGAGATGGAACGGAAATATCCGTGGCTTTTTGATTCGGGTAAGTATTTCTAAATTTCGGGACGAATTTTCTTTTAAGGTGGAGTGAATATCGCGACCCGAATCCGTGGCACTTTGTTTATTATTTATTTAATCATTTTCATCATTTATTTGAGTTAATTTTGTTAAGTTGAAACTTTAGGGTTCGTAGTGTAAATTGAGTTTGGGGAGTCTTTGGAAGTATTTTGGGAGCTTTGGGACTTTTGTTAATGTTTTAACCTTAGAGTGACCTATTTGTAATTTTGGGTATTGAGATAATATCTCCCCCTCCTCCCATGCTTTCATCCTCCTCATTTTCTCTTCTCTCTTTCTCTGCACTCTCTCTCTCCATAGAAAGAAAAGTAAGAACTCCATTTATATTTTCCTTCATTGATCTTTATTTACTAATCTTTTCTTAATACTCATTTTATATAAAATGCTCAGATTATCGTTAGGATCGTTTGTAGCTAAGTAAGAGCGATTTTCGTCTCATTTCATAATTTTCCAAGTAAGTTGCTTTCCCCCTTTTATGATAAAAATGTTCATTCTAAGCTTATATAATGCTATGATTACTATATTTTGCTTCTTGGTTGAATTTAGAGATGATTGGTATTTTGTTCATCTTTTGTGATTATATGATATTTGGGTCATTCTTGGATTGGGTTGTTTATATGTTGTTTTGGTACTTTGGTATACTAGTTATAACCTAACCCCGATGGCATAAAGGTCCCAAATTAATACTCTCTTAAGGAAACAAATTTGTCCCATGTGTTTTCCTTGTTTCTGGGCAAGATCTGGGCATTTTCCGCTGCTGCACGACTCGTGCTGTACGGCACGACTCGTGCTATTTATCCACTCGTGAGCACGAGTCTAGAACACGTGCAGATAGGAAATCTTCCTTCTGGCACGACTCGTGCTACCCAGCACGACTTGTGATCTGCCCAAATTTCTCTTCTTTTGCAGTTTGTCCGTTTTACGTACAATCTTACGGAGGTCATAACTTCTTCATCCGGACTCCGTTTTAGGCGTGTAAGCTATCGTTTTAAAGATATCCTTGAGTACTACGAGATGCGTGGGTTGATTTAATTGAGTTTCAGGTTAAGATTAGGTCGAGCCTTCAGTATGTGTTTTATAACACAAAACGTTTAGAATTTGTCTAAGTTTTGAGTACTATCCTAGTCGACCTTAGATGGTCATCGTGGTACAATCTAGTGTTGGAAATGGGTCCTTTGTGATCAAATGTGTTTTGGAATTTGATTAAGTATTGTTTTGGAATTTTGGAACATCCTTTTGATGAGTTTTGGATTGGTTTGTCTTTATGATGACTATTTGGCATGGTTCCCTACTTTGGAATCATTGGTTGTTTATCGAGCTAGTATTTTATTACTTAGCCTTTATTTGAAAGTCCAGCTGGTACTTGTGTTCGAGTCAGGCAATGGGGAATATTGTAATGGCACACGAGCCGAGTCTAGTATGATATTGTCCATTGGTACCTTTTTCCCCTTCCATATGGCCTTGGTTGGGATGAGCTAGCTCCCTTGAGAGAGTATCTAGCTAGTTCGTTTTGGGTTATGACTTTGTGTCATATTCCCCTTGTTACTATTGGTTCTTGGTTCCGGTACCGGGGGTTTCTCTTCAGCTATTATGCTGCTATGGTTGATTGGATGATCGGTTGATTCTGCGCAGGGATTCTTTGTTATATCCGTTTGGTGAAACCTTGGCTTAGTATCCCTCGTAACTTGTTTATTTCCGCTGGTATCTGTTAACTGTTATGTGCTAACTACTATGTGGGACTTATTATTGTTTATTGCATAATATTGTCATGTAGTTGCATAAGTGGCTTATTGAGATTTATCTCACCCCTTTCTTTTCAACTTTGTTTCCTTAACCCCCACCCAGGAGGAAAGTGATAGGACTCGCTGATCACGAGAAGGACGTCGAGAGTGTTCGTGACTTTTGGGTAGGTTGTTGTTCGGTTTACATTGTTGTTAAATGTATGACATATGGGATAGTGTTACCAAACAGAAGTCATTAAGAGTTGAAATATTTTGGTATTTTGGTATAAGCTTGTGGAGCTTATATTAGTTGTATTATAAAGTTGTTAAGAATGAATTTCTAAAACCGTGTATTATATCTTTTGTTATAAAGAGAAAATTTTATCTTCTCTATTTTGGTGTTTTATTTATTAAGTCGACGTCCAGCTGGCGAGCTCCCGGCCCGCGGGGTCGGGGTCGCCACATCTTGTCCCAAATAAAGGATGATGACATATTTGACTTTATTTACCCAACCTTCCTATTTTGGAGGAGCATATGGGCCTCATTTTAAAAATAGAAAGACTATCTTGTTTTTATATTAGTATAGATTCCAAGGGTAATTTAGTCCATTAGACATGCATTGATTGCTTTTCTTAATTTGTGTGAAAATCCTAAAACTATAAGTATTTTGGGACAGAGAGAGTAATATATTTATATTTACTACTCCCTCCGCCCCACTATAAGGTTCTTAGTTTGACTATGCACGGGGATTAAAAAAAAATAAATGTTGTGAGTGTGAAAAGTAAAGTAAGAGATAGAAGTGGGTAGGGAGTTTTTGTTGTGAGAATGACAAGTGGGTCTCACTTTCCATTTTAGGTAATAAAGTAAAGAAAGAACCTTAAATTGGGACAAACAAAAAATGAAAGTAAGAAACTTAAATCGGGACAGAGGGAGTATATCCTACTATTTAACCTCACTCATTCTCTCTCTTCATTTCTCAACACTCGATTTATTCAATCAACACTATTATTTACCTCACTCATTCTCTCTCTTCATTTTTTACTATACATATATTCTATTTTCTTAATTATTATGCCACTCCTTTGGTCTTACTTTTGTGATCTAGGACGGAGGGAGTACATTAATGTGTCGTTGAACCATTTTGAGACTTGAGAGCGCGTGAGAAGAACATGCTATTGTTAGTTGATGACGGAGAGAAAAGGCCGCCATTGTAGAGTCAAAAACCCGAAAGTCAACGTCAATAACTAACCTAGTACCAAGTCAATAACCAACCACCCTGTTTTTGGTACAAAATTGAGGGCTCACCAGTTTCACACCCCTAAGACCGTGCAAATTGGATTAAACGAAATTTTTCATTCAATACTCACTTTATCACTCCATATCAGTTTTTCTCTCTTCCAATTCATCCATTCAACACTCATTCAACTATACACCCTACAATGGTTTGTTTAATCCTCATTCAACACATTTCTCACTCATCATCCTATATCCCACCACTTCAAATTTATTTTTTATTTTTTATTTTTATGATTAGTGTTGAAATAGTTATTATTGGGATCTATTTCAAAAAAAAGATGGGTTTTTTTGTGTCGGAATACAATGAAACCTACGTCAATTTAAAGAAAAAAAATTAGGAATTTTGGTGTTAAAAAAAAACATTTTCTGTGAAATAATTGAGCTCAAATAATTGGGATAAAAAAAAATAACTCGTCAGCCAATCAGAAGGTGACACATGTCCAGGCCAGGAAAAACAAATAAAAAAAGGCTCGCCGCCTGCACACACGCGCCTTGTCTCCGCGTGGTGTGCACGCGCCACACGCGGCCCAGTGTGTGGCCGCCGCGTGTCCAATCCGGTGCCCACCATTCCCATTCACACTTGTTGAATCTATTCAACAAAACCATTCACACAAACCCCATTAAACAACCATTGGAGCAATTAAACCCTTTTTCTTGCTGATAAGACCGAGCATCGCAGACCGGACCGGACCCGGTTCAAAGCCAGTACAAGCGAGCTCGACCACATCAAACCGGATAAGCCCGCAAGCTTGTAAGCCCGAGAGACCCGGGCTTCATGATAACCGTAACCGAGGTAGCTCTGCCTCCCGCTATTCTTAGGGTCCCGTGTTGATCACTCAACCACCTGCCCGTAGCCCACAGCAGCCAGCTGTCACAAACGTACTACGGACGTTACCTGTTCGTACCTGACACGCCATAACGGTTGGTGGTGGAACCATGTTTCCCTGACAACACGCCACGTTCCCAGCCACTCCCCTGGCCGAACCAATGAGGACCTGCCGCGTGTCCATCCGGTACAAGGGCGGTTAGTACCTTAAATCTACCTCCTCCTTCTACTCATATAAATACTCCTATCCACCCCAAAGGGCCAGGTACGTGCTCTATCCTACTCACACACACAAGGCTTTCACAAGCTTTCTACTTAGGTTTTCCTCAGAGATCTTACTCTCACACCCGAGGGCCTAAGCCGGATTCCAACCCGGCCTTGGTCTTAACGGTGTTCTTGTTTGTGTTGTGATCAGGATCAAGAGACAGCTATATTGGAGTTCTACCTCCGTGACACCAGAAAAACTGGGCGTCATCAGTGGTTCCATTGCCGGGAAACGAAAATCTTCCCAGTTCAATCTTCTTGCTTCGTTTACTTTTCCAATCTAATTCATTTCAAATCCTCATCTAGTTCTTCCGTTTTTCACGTTTCCAAAAGAGTACCCCGTCTTTTCTGTTGATTCTTGACATACGAAATCTTCGCAATGACTGGGAAAGAAGTAAACCCAAATGCTAGCCCTTCGGGACAAGTGCCCCAGGGATCAGTTTTTGCCAGGTTGGGAAATAAGACTCTTAGTGGAAACTCCTATACCCTCTCTCAAAGGGCAAGGAGAGAGGCAGATCTGAGAGATCGTATAGAAACTTCCAAAGCTCTCAAAACTCAAAAAACTCCCGTTACTCCCCTCACCCCTGATCAAATCCAAAAGAAAATCCAGATCCTCACAGATAGGCAGAACCTGGTAGAGGAAGGGCTACAGTTGAATCTAGCCCTCGATGAGTTGTTTAATGCCGAGGCTAATGCTAGAAGCCCCCCTGAAAAATCAAAAGCCCATGATCTGACGAGCTCTAAGAGCAGGGCCAGTAGGATTGTAGGAGGAAAAAGGCAGACAATCCTCGTAGATGATGACGAGGAAAGGGGAGAGGAAGAAGGGGAGAGTGAGGAGGGAGAATCACAGCCCAGAAAGACAAGAGCCCAATCTAAAGGAAAGGCAATTGTTAGAAATTATGATATAATTACAGAAACCGTAAAAAGGGCTAAAACGGGGGACATAATGGATCAAAAGTTCCAAAGAATGATCGCGGAGCTATGGGAGTCCAAGCAAAATGTAACAAAGTGCGTTGGACCCATGGACGCTTTCGCATCATGGATCAGCGATTACCCAATCCAAAGAGGAAAGGTGCCCACGCTAGACGCGTATGACGGCTCATCTAACTCAAAAAGCCATGTTGGGCGATTTGAAGGGCAGATGGCCCTATTCTCAACAGATGAGGCCGTGAAGTGCAAAGCCCTCGCCTCCACCTTTAAAGGGAAGGCATTGGGGTGGTTATTGGCCCATAAACCGCGCTCTATCTGCAGCTACGAGCAATTGCGGACTTCGTTCTTGAACTCGTTCGCGGGCGCGGGGGAGGCCGCAAGACCAAAATCGGACCTGTGCGGCGTTAAGCAATACCCCGGGGAAAACACAAAGGCATACATCACTCGGTTCCGGAAAATGACCGAGCAGATTGTGGATCTGACAAGGAACGACATCGAGCTATGCTTCCTAGGGGGATTAACATCCCATACTTTGAGGCAGGAGTTTGCCTGCCGAAAGCCCGAGGGAACAGAGGAGATGTATAACAGGGCCATCGCTATGGCCGGAGTAGAGCCCGCATTTATGGCCGATGCCCGCAGGAGCGTAAGGGAAAGAATCGAGCCCGCTCACGACCCTCGTCATCACTAAGGCTACTCGGGAAACAATGTTGGCCGAGGTAGAGGCAGACTAAGAGGCATGCCCAACTTTAAAAGAGGCGATGACAGTGCTTTCACCCCTTTGATCGCACCGAGAACTGAGATATTGCGGGCAGAAGCTTTGCCTCCACCACCTCCACTGGAGAGAAAGCCTTACGAGGCGAACAAAAAGAAATGGTGTGGATACCATGAAAGCCACGGGCATTCTACAGATGACTGTTTCCAGCTGAAGAAAATAATACAACAAAAGGTGGAGGCCGGGGAATTGAAGAAATGGATCACGGGGTCCAGCAGTAAAGAAGAAGCCCCGCGGGGAAATATTCAATACGTCAGAGACAATGATGCAAACGGGGAAGGACGTTACGACATCCAGTACATAGGAGAGGAAGCCCCAAGCAATACCCAGCTTTCCGCCCAGATCAGATGACTGGAGAAAGTATTCCTGATACCCACCTATCCGCCCGAGCAAGAGGAAATGATCGGTTTCAGAAGGAGTGAACTGGCCTCTACCCTTTTTCATTCAACACAACCGTTAACAATCAAAATGGCTATAGGAAGGGCGGACATCGGAAGAGTTCTCATTGATACCGGGGCTTCACGGGACATACTTTACTTCCATTGTTTAGAAGAAATGGGGATGTCCGAAGCGCACTTAACCCCATATGCGGGCTTGCTGGAAGGGTTCACGAATCATACGGTCTATGCAAAAGGGACCATTGACTTCGAAGTAACCATTGGAGAGAGGCCGTTCGAGAAAACGGCCCGTGTCACGTTCATGGTGATCGATCTGAAATCCCAGTACAACGCGATCTTGGGAGTTACCGCTCAGGCTGCCCTTGGAATCGTTGCCTCAATCCCTCACCAGAAAATCAAGTTCAGTACCCCTGCAGGGATCGCGTGTATCGAGAATAAGCCCGAGCTCTTCCTCAAAGTCATAGAGAGAAAGAGAAAAGAGGGCGCAGCAAGGCAAAGACTGGGAAGCCCGAGGGAGGCAAAAAGGGCCAAAGCAAGTGAAAAAGAGGTCGCAGGCACGGCCATGATCGGGACGTTGTCTTTCCACTCCACGAGGGCAGAATTCAAGCGGAGCAGGAGAGCTCGACGTATGGCCCTGGAAACCGAGCATATCAATATCGTAATCGATTCACTGCATAACCGAGAAGTTGCAGATATCCGCCCTAATGATGCTTTAGAAGATGTGGTCATAAATCCGGCATACCCCGAGCAGACAATAAAGGTCGGGCTGGAGATCCCCGTGGAGGAAAGAAAGGTGTTTATAGAATTACTGAGAAGAAGCCTAGACGTGTTCGCCTGGACCGTAGAGGATATGGAGGGGATAAGCAGAGAGGTAATCGAACACGAACTGAATATCGATCCCACATTTACCAGGGTCCTCCAGAAAGAAAGATACTTTTCACCGGAAAAGAAAGCGGCGATCAAGGTCGAGGTAGATAAGCTGCTGAAAGCAGGAATCATAAGCCCGATCAAATATCCGAAGTGGTTAGCCAACGTCGTCATGGTGACCAAAGCAAATGGAAAGTGGAGAATGTGCGTGGATTTCACCGATTTGAATAAGGCCTGCCCTAAGGATTGTTACCCTCTTCCCCGGATCGATCAATTAGTAGACTCTATCGCCCGACATAGAGTATTAAGCTTTATAGATGCCTACTCGGGCTATCATCAAATCAAAATGAAGGAGGCCGATATTCCGTCATGCACTTTCTATGCCGCGGGCAAAACCTACACGTTTAACAACATGCTGTTTGGCCTCAAAAATGCGGGCGGTACGTATCAAAGGATGGTAGGAATCGTCTTCGATGATCAATTAGGGCGGAACCTGGAGGCTTACATCGACGATATGGTTATCAAGACCAAGGAGACCTCTCACGACCTTGATGTGACAGAAACTTTCACCAGCCTCCGGAGAAACAATATGAAACTTAACCCATCCAAATGCGCCTTTGGAGTAAAGGCAGGGAAGTTTTTGGGCTTCATGGTGAACCAGAGAGGGATAGAGGCAAACCCGGAGAAGATCATGGCGTTAATAAACATGCAACCCCCCAGATGTGTTAAGGAGGTACAGAAGCTGAATGGCCGCATCACGGCCTTGGGGAGGTTCATCGCCAAGTCAGCAGAAAAATGCCTGCCTTTCTTTAAAACTTTGAAAGGAGGAAAAAAGGAGGGGTTTGAATGGAACGAGGACTGCCGGAATGCTTTTGAGCAAATAAAAGCTTACCTGGGAAAACCGCCGCTGTTGAGCAGTCCCATTTTGGGTGAAGAACTCTACGTTTTCTTGGCTGCAACAGATCACGCTGTGGCTGCGGTTTTGGTAAGGGAAGAGAACGACCTCCAGAAGCCCGTGTACTATGTTTCCAAAGCACTATCCGCGGTAGAAGGGCGCTACTTGAACATTGAGAAGCTAGCTTTCGCCTTGCTCATAGCCGCTCGGAAGCTGCGGGCATACTTCATCGCCCACCCGATCATGGTCTATTCGGATACCCCGCTGAAAAAAGTGCTCCATAAGCCCGAATCCTCGGGAAGAATGCTGTCATGGTCAATAGAGCTGACTGAGTTCCAAATCACTTACTCCCCGCGAAAGACCATTAAGGCACAAGCACTGGCGGACTTTGTGGCAGAAACTACGTTTAAAGTAAAGGAAAGCGAAGTGGACAAAGTCCAGCCCGATAAAGCAAAGAAAAAGCGGGGCAAGGAGGCCATGGATGCAGGGGAAAGACCGGAGAATTGTTGGTCGTTGAGCGTCGACGGATCATCGGGAAAAACTGTTAGTGGCGCCGGAATCCTATTGATCGCCCCAGAAGGTCAAAGGTTTAAACGAGCCCTAAGGTTCAAATTCGCGGTTTCCAACAATCAAGCCGAGTACGAGGCGTTGATAGCGGGCTTAGAGTTAGCCCGGGACATGAAGGTCTCTAATTTGATCGTTAAGAGCGACTCGCAACTAGTGGTAAATCAGGTTAAAGGGGAATATGAGACAAATCACCCGGTGCTGCTCAAATACAAGGAACTGGCAGCAAACCTGTTGAGGGAATTCGACTACCACGAGCTGACCCAAGTTAACTGGACTGAAAACTCCGAAGCGGACTTGCTTTCGAGAATCACAAACGAAGACATAGCAAAACTTAGTGTGGACTGTTGGATAGAATTTACGGAGCGCCCGGCCATTGACAGGGTAGAGATCTACCAAATAGGGGACCCCGAGAACGATTGGGTAGACGAGATTATGGAATACATAGAGAAGGAGATCCTTCCCAGTGATTCGGATCGATCAAAAGTTTTGAGAAGACAAGCCGCCAGATACACGATCATTGATGGCGTACTTTATCGGAGATCCTTCACCAAACCGCTGCTGAGGTGTGTCAAGTCCGAAACAGTCACCAACTTGTTATACGAAGTTCACGAAGGCGTGTGTGGAGGACATCCCGGTGCCCGGACACTATCCGATAAAATCAGATTCCTCGGGTATTACTGGCCGACAATGAAAAAAGATGCAGATGAATATGTCCGCAAATGTGATCAATGCCAGAGATTCGCCAACATACCAAGGCAGCCATCCACGGAGCAGAGCCTGGTGGTCCCAACTTGGGCATTCGACATGTGGGGAATTGATTTGATTGGGCCTTATCCCAAAGCGCCCGGTGGAGCGCAAATGGTAGTGGTCGCAGTAGATTATTTCACAAAATGGGTAGAGGCCAAGGCGCTAACTAGCATGACGGAAGCAAGTATTATCAAGTTCATCCACGACCATATATTCTGCCGGTTTGGTTTGCCCCGGGCTATCGTCTCCGATCATGGACCCCAGTTCCAAAGCAAGTTTACGGCGGAATGCAAGAGACTCAACGTAGAACATCGGCAATCATCTGTCGCAAGACCGCAGGGAAATGGACAGGCCGAGGCCGCAAATAAGTTGCTTATGACCGCCTTGCACAAAAATTTGAAGGGAAGGATCGGTCGCTGGATGGAAGAACTCAGTACTGCCCTATGGGTTGTCCGAACCACAACGAGGAATTCAACAGGAGAAACCCCCTTTTCCTTGACATATGGATCAGAGGCGGTCGCGCCCATAGAGGCAGCCCTACCCACCTACAGGGTCGCCCATTTTGATGAAACAAGGAATGAGGAAGCCCAGAGAAAAGACTTAGACCTTCTTGAAGAAAAACGGTTGGAAGCACGGGCAAAGATGGTCAATTACAAACAAAAGGCCAAAGTCCATCATGACAAAAGGGTGAACAAGAGGTCATTTTCCGTGGGAGACTGGGTCTTGAGAAAAGTTGAAGTCACGGGGAGACAGCCCGGATATAACAAGCTCTCGCCCAACTGGGAAGGGCCTTATCAGATCGCCCGCATAATCAAAGAAGGGACTTACAGACTCCTCACCAAAGAAGGGAAGGACTTGAAAAACGCTTGGCACAGCGACCACCTGAAGAAGTACTACCCTTGAAGATTGTATTCCCCCCCTGTTATTAGAAATCCGCCTAGTTTCTACCTTATGCATTGTAATGTTGATGTACGGCTCCATGAGCGGAAAAAAGATGAAAGATCAATAATATTATGTTTGTCCCATTAAAATAAAAGATCTTCCTGAATTCTCATGAACGATGCACGGTCATACGCCCTCGAGCTAGACCGTAAGCCCGCCAAGGGAAATACCGTTGCATGAATTCTCATGAACGATGCACGGTCATACGCCCTCGAGCTAGACCGTAAGCCCGCCAAGGGAAATACCGTTGGATGAATTCTCATGAACGATGCACGGTCATACGCCCCCGAGCTAGACCGTAAGCCCGCCAAGGGAGGTAATAATGAAAAACAAACAAAGTGTTTAAGAAAGAACAATAAATGCTTGGCAATTCCGTGAGCAATAAAATATAGCGAAAATAAATGACAAGAAGATATGGGGATCACAAGAAGAAGCAATTAAATACATTACCAAATCATGTCAAAATGGAGTCAAATGTTCAAATTCACGGAGTCTAATACTATTACAAAAAGGCCCCAGGACGCAGCCCGGTTTGATCTTCAGCTGCCCGGCGGCGGGTTGACTTCCACTTCTGGAACAGAATCAGAGGCAGTATGGTCAGCGGCAGAACGAGCCAGAGCTTCAGAGGCTTCGGCTAGGGCAGAGGCAAAAGCTGAAAAGGGAAGAACAATACCTTCAACGAAGGGGCCATTGGGGCCAAATACCTTCTCCAGAGCCGCGGCCAGAGACAAGGCGGATTCATCACCTGTAAACCGTAAGTCGTCTATCATTTTGATCAAGGGTTGAACGGTCACAGGTGAAACCGGAGGCAGAGCATTCCGAACCGACTCGGGCAAGGCTTCAAGCTGATGATCGGCAAAAGGCACTAAGGAATGGCCATTAAAGCATTCTGGATCCGTGGCCACGATGGAACAAAGGATTGTGATCTCTTGGGCAGTATATTTCCCAGTGGCCGCCAGATTCCGGGCAATAGTGTGCACCGCCTGTTCATATTGCTCATTGCCCGCGACGGATAATTTGTCAGAGTACTCTGCGGACTCTTTGAATTCAGCAACCGCCCTGCCCCTCTCCTCCTCCAAGACCCGCTCACGTTCATTCTCATAGCGCATTTGATCAAGAAGTTTGCCGTCCAGCTCGTCCACTCTGTTGGACAGCTCCTCGGACTTCCTCCTCTCCGCCTCCAAAGACCTCAGGAGCTCAGTATTGCGAGCATCAACACTCGCCTTCTCAGCCTCCGCCCGCTCTTTGGCTTCTCGAGCATCGGCCAGTTCACTACTTAATTTAGATACCTCCTTGGCCGCGCTAACGACCTCTGCATCTTTGCTCTTTAATTCCTGGCCGGCGCTCTCCACAGCCTTGGTCAACTTTTGGACCTCTTCCCTCGCCGCCATCAGCTCATTATTCCTCGCCGCGATCACGGCGGCATCAGACTCGTGTTGGGTCCGCAGATAGATAACTTCGTTGGCAATCTGCAAATAACAAAGGTGATTAGACTACGGTGCTGAGAGAAGCACGATGTATAACCCAAGTCAAAAACGAACCTCGGTCAAGCACAAGCCCACGTTGCCCGCGGCGGCGATTGGATTCGAAGCAGCCAAAACCTTCTGCTGGTAATCTGGAAAATAGAGGCGGTGCATCAGCCCATCACCAACATAAGCATTAGCGCTCCGGCGGCTATGAAGATCCACCCCATAAACCTCAGGGGCCTTGGCTATCTTAAGCCCGAACTCCCGGGCGCGCTCTCGATCCTCAATTGACTCCACCGGGAATAGATTGGAGCATAGGGTCCCTCTCGAAGGAGATACGACAGTAAAATCGCCGGAGGAAGAGCCAACCCTCTGATATTTATCCCTTTGAGGGGACGCCGGATCCACGATAGCAGGGCGTTTCTTCGTGGGCTCGGGAGCAGATAGACCTGCGCCAGAAGCCTGGGAAGAGTGGCCGGTCCCAATCACAGTCTTGTCGCGGCCAGCGCCTTGGCGAGGATTCGGAGGCAGGTTCCGGGTCAGTTGCGGCTGAGAAACCACCGCTCCGGACTTATCAACCTTGTCCGTGACAGGGATCTTGACCCCAGGAGCCTCCACCCTTCTCATAGCATCAGCTCTCCTTTGCTTCTCAAGAGCCGCGGCTTTCCTGGCCGCGATCTTGATCTCTGCTGCGGACTTAGGAGGCATCGTGTCGGTTGGGTCTGCAAACAAGAACAACAGTCAGATAGATAAAAACAAAGCAAAAAAAGACAAGAAAATAGTATGAAAGTGTACAATGAAAGAGACCGAGTAAACCAGGGTCTGGACAAGTCTCCCCCGAATTACAGGCAGAGCAATCAGAAAGGAAAGCGAATGATTGATGAAATTTCCAATCGGGATCTCGCAACAGAGGGGCCATGATAACACTAGGCTCGGGGCCAGAAATGCGCCTCGGGGCCACCCCGGCGAAGGTCAAGAGCTCCTCATCGCTAATAATTGCTGAGACGTCGTAAACTTGAGGAGTCTCCACAACGGACTGGTCGTCCAGGGTAACCCTCTTCGTAAACCGAGCAAGATAGGCCTCCGTCGCCGCGCTCAGCTCTCGGCCTTCTTCCGGATCAGGAAAGTTTTGGTGGGACATCGAAATCGGCGCTAAATTGTCAGGACGAGGGAATGACCAGCCTAAACAGTTCTGAATAACGAAGGGATATCTCTGCCACTGATCGAACTTGTTAGTAGCAGCGGAAAAAATTTTCTCAGACCGCGGTTTGGTCTTTAAGCTCAAGCAGCCCGCAGTGACTTGATGGGTGAAGTAAATATGGAGCGCGGACAAAGAAGGCTCATACCCCAACATGCGGCTTACGACTATAAAGGACACCAGATAGCGAATGGCATTCGGGGTCAAGTCCATAGGGAGGCAATGGGTGAACTCCAGAAATTCACAAAGAAACGGATCCAAGGGAAGGCGCAGCCCGTTTTCGAACTGAGCCGGGTAGAATATGCAGGCAAGGTTCTCGGCCCGGATCAAGGGAGGAGTCATTGATCTCCCACCCATAAGAGACTCGTATTCAATAAGACCGTAGACGAGATAGACTTTGGGGTCGACGCGGAACTGCGACAAATACTCATCACCATCATCCTCCTCGCTCTCGTCCCTCAAACCCGCGCCTGAGCTAGACGCACCTGCTTGACTGGTCCTCCTGTTATCAGGGCCCTCGGGAAAGGAATCTACGATCCTAACAGGGGAGCGATGCAAGTTGACCTTGCGAGCAGTATCAGGGGCCAGCCTCTCCAGTTGCCCGCGTGAGTCCGACTGAGTATCTGAAGAACCATCTCCCACGACATCCCGGGCAGGTTCATCCAATAAGAATTCGTCGCCATCATCAGCCCGTTCTGAAGCATCCCCGCTGCTGGTCACTTCAATCACCCCAGCACCCGCGGAAACGTCGCGGTTATGGCCTTGAACGGGCAGATCGTCATCCAGAGGGACATCCAACCAAGACTGAGCGTTAGAACCGCTTGCAGACACGCGGTCTCCACCTAATCTCACCAACCTTCTAGCGTTACCGGCCATATCTACATTATCGGGGAATCGAGTTAAAACCGCTTTCACAAAAACCCCCAACTGTTCCTCGCCCCCTATTACCCTCATTCTACCCCAGTCAAAATGAACTGAGGGGCCTGTCTCCCACAGCAGGGGTAGGATCCAAGAGTCCCACTCATAAACTATCCCTATGGTTATAAAAGCATCCCGGGAAAGCCTTTTCCATGCATTTATCAGGTACCGGTAAATCCCTCCCGTTCGTCGACAACAACCGAAAAGGTCCGGACGAAGCATTCTCCCCAGGTCCAATTCATCCATAATCACAGTCAGAGGTATTTTCAACAAAACTTTATAAAATCAAGGATGGACCCGGAATTCCTAAGAAAGGGACAATTTAACCGGTTAGAAATCGGAGATTCGGTGGTTAAAAGTTAAAAGCTTGGTTCGTGATGTTATAAGTTGTGAAAACACGGCGTGTTAAGTTTCTACCCCCGATGAACGGTGGAGAGGACCGAAGGCGAAAAGTTAGCAATCAGAAACCAGCGACGAAAATAAAAAGGGAAGCACTACCTGTTAAATCGATCGAGTTAAGGAAACGGAGGAAGCAAATCAACGTCGTTATCAGCAATATTTCTCTCAAGAGCGATGGCCAAAGAGTAAAAATACCGAAGGTCTTTGAATAAGCCAGTTAGGGCTATTTATATCCCCAGAATGGGTCGGGTTTAAACCAAAGATCCGGAGCGACCCGGCTTAGACCCGGAAAACGAAGAGGCGGGAATCAGCTTTTTTCGAATTCCAATGACGGTTCGCATTTAATGAGCGTGCTCCTTGTCATATCAAGGACCTGACAGCTACGTCACTAGCCTGACTCGTGGGGCCCACTGTCCTATCGTCAACCACCATTGTAAGACTCCCGTCCCATGGTATTCCGTGCCCGTATTTACTACAGTTTGCCCGGGCCGAGACATGGAAGTGTAACTCCTCGCGCCGCTCATAAATAAGCTGACCCTCGGAGTTAGGGGCCACTGATAAGACCGAGCATCGCAGACCGGACCAGACCCGGTTCAAAGCCAGTACAAGCGAGCTCGACCACATCAAACCGGATAAGCCCGCAAGCTTGTAAGCCCGAGAGACCCGGGCTTCATGATAACCGTAACCGAGGTAGCTCTGCCTCCCGCTATTCTTAGGGTCCCGTGTTGATCACTCAACCACCTGCCCGTAGCCCGCAGCAGCCAGCTGTCACAAACGTACTACAGACGT
The DNA here is from genome assembly GCA_026119855.1 of Campanula takesimana. Taxonomy (NCBI): domain Eukaryota; kingdom Viridiplantae; phylum Streptophyta; class Magnoliopsida; order Asterales; family Campanulaceae; genus Campanula; species Campanula takesimana. Next base: position 690,384 of record JAOWBW010000070.1, read on the forward strand.
TACCTGTTCGTACCTGACACGCCATAACGGTTGGTGGTGGAACCATGTTTCCCTGACAACACGCCACGTTCCCAGCCACTCCCCTGGCCGAACCAATGAGGACCTGCCGCGTGTCCATCCGGTACAAGGGCGGTTAGTACCTTAAACCTACCTCCTCCTTCTACTCATATAAATACTCCTATCCGCCCCAAAGGGCCAGGTACGTGCTCTATCCTACTCACACACACAAGGCTTTCACAAGCTTTCTACTTAGGTTTTCCTCAGAGATCTTACTCTCACACCCGAGGGCCTAAGCCGGATTCCAACCCGGCCTTGGTCTTAACGGTGTTCTTGTTTGTGTTGTGATCAGGATCAAGAGACAGCTATATTGGAGTTCTACCTCCGTGACACCAGAAAAACTGGGCGTCATCACTTGCGAGTATATACACATATAATACTAGTAAATATAGGAGCAGGTAAAGTGAGTATCCTTGCAATATTTGGGAAGAGCTTATAAATAGCAACCCCATTTCAACAAGTTTAGAAATCAAAAAAGAAGAACGATAGACTAAATATGGAAACCGAGACGCCCCAGCAGCAACAACCACCACCAAATGCAAATCCCGAGGAGCCCCCTCAGCAACAACAACAACCACCACTGCCGCCGCCAAATTCAAATCACGAGGGTGAGGAGAGACATGGCAATATACAAGATCCAGAACCTCATCCTCCTTCTACACCTTGAATTTAACTCATCGTCCTACCTACAACTTGTTCACCTTCTACGATCAACTACTATTTTGTACTACTACCGTCCTTACTTCTGTCTCAAAATATGCGTTCGAAATTTCTCTTACTAATCGTTACTAATCGTTATAGATTTACAAGCCATTTGCTGTTTTCCACATGATAAGAGATACTCCCCCTGTCTTAGAAAGATAGTCTCGTTTTGATTTTTTATGGTCAAGATAAATAAACTTTGACCAAACATTGTTGTCAATTTATTGATAAAAATGAAATTCTAAAAATTGTTATTGATAAATCACTTAATGATTTATCAATAACAAATTTTTGAATGTCACTAGAATGATTAGATTATCACCAATAATTGGTCAAAGTTCCTTTTTGTTAACCATAAAAAATAAGACTATCTTTTTGAGACAGAAGGAGAAGGAGTAGTACTATATACTCCCTCCGTCCCATTTGAAGCTTCACCTTTTACCCAAATGGGTGTCCCGTTGAAAGCTTCATCATTTCCTAAAATGGTAACAAATGTAGGCCCCACTTGTCATACTCACTCACTTCTTCCTCTCACATACTTAAATTATGAGGCCCACTTGTCATACCCACTAACTTTCCCCTCTCACATATTTAAATTGTAGGCCCCACTTGTCATACCAACTTTTTCTCTCTCACAACCCTTCTTACACTCACCACCTTTCAAATGGGACGGAGGGAATACGTCATAATGATCCGTTTTCCAGTATTTAAACTTTTTTTTTTTTAATCAAAACCAGTATTTAAACTTTGCCTACATATAAAGCATCAGCCTTGTCATCCGCATCTCTCTCTCTCCCCCTCTCTGCCAAAAAGGAAAGTTAAAAACTAGAGTAGAATTCAACAAGGATTATCAGGTGTATAAATATACCCTTTTCCATATCCAAGTTCCCCACACTCTGGCATACCAATAAAATGAAAAGATCGATAATGTTGGAATAAAATATTCGGACCAGTTCGAATTAAACATCGAGTCGCCTATATGAAGACTCTCCTAAGCCCGTGCCCGGCCGAGCGGGCGCGCGTGTGGAGAAGGGTTCAAGTCCACCTCACATGTAACTTGAACATGAGACTATGAAATGTCTTGTAATTCATGGCACTTCAACTTCTCATTCCAATTCCATGTGGGTTTGCACAAAAGCCTTATATATTTCCAAACAAATGGGAGGTTTGGCCTTTCTTTCCCATGTGGGATACCAACCTACCCATTTCATCTTTGAGAATTAAAGTCACTTAAATGCCCATCATTGACGTCTTAGAACTATGGATTTAATCCATAATTTGGCTTTCACCAAATCACATTTTCTCATGCTACATCATACAATGTATATCAACATTGACCATGGTCAAACTCAAAGGAGCCCACAAATGGGACTCACCCAAAGTTGACCAAATGTCAAATTTCCAACAGATAACAACCTGATGAAGTTAAATATGGGCTATCTTCAATGAAATGAAGGACCCGTTAATTATTTTTTGGCGGGTGTTAGTCATATGTGATGACACATGACCAATATCCGTTAAATAATTGACGGGTCTATTAACGGAGTGAGAACATACAAAAATGTGTGCTTGGATGAGGACATTGTAAAGAAAGTTACATCAGTGACCACATTTATAAAACACCAATTATTAGGTGACCAAATTATCAATTTTGCCTATTTTATTCATGCAAGTAATAGTAAATTTTGATTAAAAAAAAAAAACTATATACTCTCTTCGACGTCACAGAGTATATGTGGAATTTAAAAAGTGGTAGAAGTGATGCAAGTGTTGTAATTATGAAAAGTAAAGTATGAGAGAAAGTGGGTAAGGGAATAGTGAGTTGATTAGTGTTGTGAGTATAAAAGTAAAGTAGGAGAGAGAATGAGTGAGAGAAACAGTAAAAATTCTTTATCGTTTTAGGAAGTGGACATATATTCTGGGACTTCCTAAAAAGGAAAGATGTGATGAGAGAACAACAATGCGGAATAAATTCTCTCCACTTGTGTGAACCTAGTAGGAGCCAAAAATACCAATAACGCAATAACAATGCAATATAGAATGATAAACAATCACCAATCAACAAGAATAACACCGGAGATTTTTAACGTGGAAAACCTTCTCAAACCGAGAAGTAAAAACCACGGGACCAAGTCCAGAAACAATCCACTAATACGAAAAATAGGTTCGGTACAAGAGAGATAACACAACCAACAATATCATGAAAACAATCTTGATATAAACCAAAACACCAAAAAAAAACCCAGAAACAGTACCAAAAACTGCAGCAGATTCGGACCAGAAAATCACCTGTATTGAGACCTGGAAAATCCGATCGACACCGATAGGATCGAATCTCTGTCTCTTATGAAAACCTAGGCGAAAAAATCACTCAAATCGGACCACGAACGAAGCGGGAATCGCGATTTGAAAACTGCTGCGCTGACAAGAATTGTACTGCGGGAATTGTGTTTTTTTTCTCTATTCATGACTGCTCTAACGTACGTACTAGCCCCAAAACCTAAACTAAATAACCTATTAAAAACCTAATAGACTAAGGAAAGATGGGCTAATATTTTTGGGCTTTTATTAATTAAAAACATAAAAGAAACGTGGGCTTTTCTCAACTTAGGAGAGACCGAAAAACCCAACAAACTCCCCCTCGTGACTATGTTGAGAACTCCATCATACCTGCGATCTCACAGCAAGTATCATGTTTCTTCTTTTGCAAACTCTTTGTCATCATGTCCGAACCATTCCAATCAGTGTGAACCTTCTCAATGTGTAGCAACTTGGATTCTAGAGCATCTCGAATCCAATGATAACGAACATCAATATGCTTCAACTTGGAATGAAAACTTGAGTTCTTAGCAAGATGTATAGCACTCTGACTATCACAGAAAACTACATACCTCTCTTGAATACACCCAATTTCTTGAGTAAACCGCTTCATCCACAACATATCTTTTGAAGCTTCTGTTGATGCGATGAATTCTGCCTCTGTGGTAGATAGTGAAACACACTTCTGCAACTTTGATTGCCATGACACTGCTCCCCCTGCAAATGTGACTAAGTACCCCGATATAGACTTCCTCGAATCAGAATCACAAGCCATATCAGAATCTGTGAAAGCTTCTAAAACTGGCTTGTCTTCTCCGTAACAAATACACAATCTGGAAGTGCCTCTAAGATACTTGAGAATCCACTTAACTGCATCCCAATGTTCTCTACCTGGATTTGAGAGATACCGGCTAACAACACCAACTGCATGAGCTAAATCTGGCCTTGTACACACCATTGCATACATCAAGCTACCAACTGCTGAAGCATACGGAACTCGTTCCATTTCCCTTTTATGTTCTACACTGGAGGGACATTGTTCTGAATTCAACTTGAACTGACTAGCAAGCGGAGTACCAACCGGCTTGGCTTTATCCATGTTGAACCTTTTAAGCACTTTCTCGATATACCACTCCTGCGATAACCACAACTTCTTTTCCTTTCTGTCTCGGCTAATTCTCATACCAAGAATTTGTTTTGCTGGACCCAAATCCTTCATAGCAAAAGACTTGCTAAGCTCTTTCTTCAACTTGTCAATTTTCCTGATATCCTGACCAACAAGCAACATATCATCAACATATAAAAAAAAGATAATAAAATCATTATCAGGAAATTTCTTGACAAAAACACAATGATCAGAAGCTATCCTGGTATATTTGTTCGCCTCCATGAATGACTCGAACTTATTGTACCACTGTCTTGGAGCCTGTTTCAACCCATATAAGCTTTTCTTCAACTTGCATACTAGGTTTTCTTTTCCCTTTACTGCAAAACCCTCTGGCTGCTCCATGAAAATTTCTTCCTCTAAATCTACATGTAGAAAAGCGGTCTTCACATCTAACTGTTCAATCTCCAAGTCCATACTAGCAGCTAAACCAAGAACAACTCGAATAGATGACATCTTCACAACAGGTGAAAAGATTTCCCCAAAATCTACCCCTTCTTTCTGACTGAAACCCTTCACAACCAATCTTTCCTTGTACCTTGGATGCGAACTATTTTCTTCAGTCTTCAACCTGTATACCCATTTGTTCTTGAGTGCTCTCTTACCCTTAGGTAACTTCACTAGCTCAAAAGTGTGATTATCATGCAAAGATTTCATCTCTTCTTGCATGGCATTTTCCCACTTATCCTTGTCCACATGATCAATAGCCTCTCGGTAACACTCAGGTTATCCCCCATCAGTTAACAACACATAATTTGTAATGGGATACCTGCTCGAAGGTTGCCGATCTCTATTTGACCTTCTAAGAGGAACAACTGCAGGTGGGACATCAATCTGCTGCTGCTGATGCTCATCATCAGTCTGCTGCTGCTGCTCATCTATCTGCATGGGAGTCTCAGCCTCATCTGTATCCTGTATATGATCATGAAAATCATTCTCAACCCGCTCTGGTGCTGCTCCCAAAGGAACTGGATCCAAATCAATTAAATCACCGCTATCATATGGCACTGTCTTCTCTGCTTTATCAATGTCAGCTATAGTCTGATCTTCCATAAAAACTACATCCCTGCTTCTTATAATCTTCTTCTCAATCGGATCATAAAGTTTGTAGCCAAAATCATCAAAACCATAACCCACAAAAATGCACTGACGTGTCTTCGTATCAAGCTTGGACCGTTCATCCTTAGTGTTGGTCCCAAAGGGCAACAAGGGTATAAAACCGCTAGACGGGGGGGGGGGGTGAATAGTGGTTTAAAATCTTTTTCGAAATACCCTTGAAAATCAACCAAGTACTTATCAGTTTGGTCTATTGCGGTTTAAAGCACTAGAACCGCTCAGATAAAATGCACAGCGGAGTTTTGCGGTTTTGTCCAAACTGAATTATGAAGAGTTGGGCGGTTTAAGAGGTTGAAAAGGAATGATGCAACTGACAGGGCACAACTGAAGTTTCACAAAAGTATGCAAATCATTTATCAAGTCATTTCACATGAAAGTAAATAAAGCTCGTAAACATAAAAGTAAATGACAAGACAGAAAATAAAGATCAAGTACACACAATTTGAAGAGGTTCGTTCTTGAAAGAACTACGTCCTCTACCTAGGTGGTTAGCCTAGGATTTTCTAATAGCTACTAGACTTGTATTGATTTAGAGGAGTTTTTACAAGATTACAAATGAATCCAAACTCTAAATAAACAATCTAACCTAACAATGCTATTATAACAACATGTGTTTTCGAGGTATATAATCTATAAGAAAATATACTCCGGGTGTGTAGTGTGGAAAGAAATCAAGAGCTCAAAATATCTAAGTGATGGTGAGCAAATGATTACTTTCTGTGTAAGGCTGATTTGTGATGATTTAAAGGCTTGAAGCTTTGATGAAGAACTCTGGGTTTGCTAAGGAGATGATGAAGATGTGAGTATCTGGGTTTTCAATCTTCAAAGCAAACTTGAATACTTGGGATATTCTCTTTGAAGCTCAGCAACCTTCAATGTTGAACAATGAAGGCTATTTATATTGAAGGCATTAGTGACCGTTGGACAATGAGGTGAGTCATTGTATGGCGGTTTAATGCGCTGTCACAATCCCATTGGTTGACCTGTCACTGTCGTCCTTTGCTTTTGCTTTGTGGCAGGAAGTTGTTGGACCACTACCTGACATTGTCCTTTTAGTTGTTGAAAAGTACAACGGTAACTTTTCAAAAGACTAGACAAACCGACATTCCCAGAATAACTGAACCATGACTTGAAGTTTAAGGACAAGTCACCAGTCATTCATTTTTACGGTTGAAAAGCGAAATTTTGTCTTTAAGGAGTAAATGACAGCAATAAGTTCTTCAATATCTTGGTCGGCGGTTCCACCAGATGCATGTGCGGTTTCATGAATGAACTTGAAATGCGGTTTCATCAAAGACACAAACTGCGGTTTGATGAAGGACTTAAGGCACCATGCTGGCGGTTTGAAGACGGCGGCTTGAGGGATACTAAACCGCTAAGAGTAAACCGATCATAACTCAGCCTAACTACTAAAAATCTAGAAATGGACTTGTCTAAAAATTGAAGTAAAACTTCATTACAAGTAAACCTAAAGTCCATAAAAAGACACGTGGAATGGATCAATCAAATCAGGTGGGTGTACTAACAATGAATCCTAACAATCTCCCCCTATTTGATTGATGCCATTACCACACTATGATAGAGCAAACATTGTACTTGGTAAGAACATGCTCAAAATGAGTATGTATTGAAACTGCATGTCCCAAGTCAAATGCACACACAATGCTATACCATAGATTTCTAATCTATCAAAGACAAAGGAAATGAAAAACAGATAGATAAGAAATTCATTCAGATGCATATAAAAAGATATGTTCATGAGAATCAGATATGCATGTTTAAACTGAATGTTTAAAACACATACACTTAGAAAATTTTCATGAAGAATAGTGCATGAGTTTTTAGAAATGCATTGTTCCACAAACAAGTAGTTTGAATAAACTAAGTTTTGGAATATTGGATGCAATGCATTCATTTTCATTATAATCCTTTAAAAGGTTTTAGAAGTTACAAATTACAAGGAAAATAATAAAAGTCAAAAACTGATTACAAAAGATAGAAAGAATTCTAATCAGTTCTATCAGGAACCCTGGCGGCGGCTTGGACAACGGTTTGAGCATCAGAAGGCTCAACTATGCTGGCGGTTTCAAACACATATTCAGCTGACTTGAGACGAAGATGGGTCGGTTCATTTACCTTCTCTAAGATTTTCTCAGAAAGCTTTTTCAGGTCATTGGCATACTGAACTATGTAGTCAGTTGATGAAACCGTTAGATCAGCAAGTTGGTCTAACTTCTTCTCCAGAGCCTCATTCATTTCTTGGGCCGCTTCAAGTCTGAGAGAAGTCAGCTCATTCAAAGTTTCAACCTTCTGTTCTAACTTGAGCTGATTCTCTAGAAGGGTTTCAATCTTAAATACCATTCTCCCAATCCTAGGGTCAACAGCATTCTCCATCTTAATGGCATCAACAAGGAAGGGCAGAGAGGAAAGAAATGCAGATTGGTTAAGGAAAGAATCCAGCATAAACTGAATCTTCACAGGATCAGTTTCAAAAGGGGAGGAAGGGAAAGGAATGATAGATAATGAATTGTAGGGAAGAGAAGGGGAAATTGAAAGAATTTGGGTATTAGAGAGAGGAATAGAAGTGAAAGGAGAGAACTGCCATCTATAAAGAAAAGGAAAGACAATGCAGTTTATTCTAAAGAAAAATTGAGAACAAAGAGAGAAGATGAACTCAACTGCCAGATCTTCAATAATTAGATCAAGAGTTGAAGCCATCAGTTGATCTGAAGCAGCTTGAGACTCATCGGCTGGAAAGATGGCAAAAGGGTTTGGACGGCCAGACTTGAGCCGTTGCTCTTCATGCTTGGTGGCGGCTCTAATGACGGCTCTATGGCGGTTGGCTTTGGAAGTAGTGGCTCTAAACTTCTTCAGGTAGCCCGCTATGTCCTGTGCACTCTTTCTTTTCAAACCACGCAGTTTGGGAGACCTAACTGCAATGGTGAATTCAGGCAGAACCGAAGGGGCAGAGATGTTGATTAGTTGCGGTTGAGCCGACGGTTGAACTGCTGAAGCAAAAGGCAGTGTAGGGGATTCAGAAGGTGAAGGAGTGTGCTATGGTGAGTCAAACTCCAGCTTTCGTTTCAACGAAGGAGTAGCGGTTTCAGCCATCATGGGGTCTATCCCAGCCTTTCTCATTTCAGCCCTTTGTCTCAACTCCTTTGCAAATGGGCCTTCAGTGGGTGAATGATCTTTCTTGTCAGAAGCTTCAGTGAAATCCATTGCACCAGGTGGCCTTGATTGACAGTGCTCCACAAAGTCATATTTCTTTACCAACCTTCTCTTCTTCTTCAGCGGTTGAACCTCAAGATTTTCATCATCTTGCTCAGGTTCATCTTGAACTGCCTCAGACGCATCAGTCTGCTCAGGCAATACTGCAGCCTCAAACTCATCAGTTTGCTCAGGCTGAACTGCACTTGTAGATACCTCGGCTTGTTTAACTGGAACCGCAGCCTCAGACACTTCAGTCTGCTCAGGCTCGGTTTGAGTGGAGGGTTTAAGGTTGGGAAGGGCAGAAAAGATTAGCTGCAACTGATCTTCAGTGAACTGAACAGTTGGCAGTTTGAGAGGGGATTTTGGAGGTGAGATAGGTTTGGGTTCAGAGGTGGAGGCTTTCAGTTTCCTCAACAGGTTTACATCTTGTGCAAAGTTCAAGGATTTTTCAACATTAGACTTGATTGGGGAAAGGGGTTTTATCTGGGGTTTAGAAGGGATAGAAGGAGTTGGTTTAGTGAAAGGAATTGGTTTAGAGTAAGGTGGAAGTGGTTCAGAAGAGGGGTTGGATAGAATGAGGAAGGATTTTGGTAAGGTCGGTTTTGGAGGAAGAATAGATGAGGGTTTGGAAGATTCAGATACCTTGGCTTTCTTCTTTCTTGGAGCCGCGGTTTCCCTGGGTTGAGCCGCAGGGATTGCAGGCTCCCCCTCAACCGCAGACTCCCTCTCAACCGGAGCCTCAGTTCCATCAAGGCTAACTCCTAGCCTATTCAAGGTGGCAGTTTGAGTAGCTTCTCTAGCTCTTGTAGCAGCGGCTTGATCTGCTATGGCACCGGCATAAGGTTTGCTTGACTTATTTAGCTGAGCCTCAGGGAAGGGTCCTCTCTTTTCTTCAGGTAGAGGATCAGCAGTCCATACCGCTTGTGCAAACCGCCATCCAAACGCGGTTCTGAAAGCATCAAGCTTAGAAGCACCAAACAAGGTCTTCTCATTAGGTTGCACCCACTCAGCTTCATTGGCCACAGAAGCCTTAAAGATCACAGAATCCTGATGAAGGAACTTGGTTAAGAGTTTGCAGTGAGTTCTGATCTTTGTTTTTCCAGCGGCTTTGGCAGAAGTGTGGCGGCTGAGGGCATTGATCATTTCTTGCATGATGATCCTTGGCTAGTGCAGCTTCTTCCCTTTGTAGATAGCCACGCAGTAGTTGTACTGCTCAGAAGTGAAATTGTTGTGATTGCCATTCTTGCACATCACTCCAGTATCCACTAAGTCACACAACATCACCATCACTTCTCCAAACTCCTTCTTAGGGGTGGACTTAGTGTTGAAGACAGAGACCCCCAAGAGCTCCTCAGTAGTTCTACTGACTAATTCTGGTTTGATAGAAAGAATTCCAGAATTCTCTAGTCCAGCCAAAATAGCAACCTTTGAAGCAGATAACACCACATCCTTTGTCCTTACAGTGGACTTGATGGCATTTTCAGTCTTCACTTCCCCAGATTCCAAGTCTCTGATCTCTTCACCTTTCCCATTCAGCAGGGGTACCTCACAGACAATCCCATTGTCAAAGAATTCTGCACAGAGCCTCTTGTCAAACTTCGGTTCATCTAACTGGAATAAGGGCAGCAGTTTTGATGATTCCAGTAGGGCGAGCAGTTTTCTTCCAACTACATCAGCTTCAAATTCGGCCTTGATGATCTGAGATCCAGGTACAAAGTTGGTTTCATCCTAAAGATAATCAAAGTTAGTAAGAGTTTGATGTAAGCAGTTTGAATAAGTCAAGCATTCAAACTGCTACAAGGAATCCTAACAATGAAATAGGCGGTTGAAGCAAAACAGGGGTAAAATGGTAAACACCCAAGACTAGACATGGAAAGAATTTGAAAAAGCATTTGAATGCATGAAGAACATGAAGAACATGGGATAAACATGCAAAGCAAAAAAAACTTAACCAAATTAAGAAAGAAGTATACCAAAAGACTCGAAAAATGCAGTTACTAACAAAGTTCTAAAATAATAAATTCAAATAATAAACCCAAAACATAGTATCAAAAATAAATACGAATGAACACCCGAAAAACCCAAAAATCAAAATTGTTCAAAAATTGAACAAAAGACATGAAATAAACAACAAACCCAGCATATATGAACATACGTAATTTTAATCAACCAAAAATTGAAAGAAAAAGCAAGTAAAAATGTGAGAATACGAACAAGCTTTTTATAACAACAATGGCGGAAAAAAAATGAAATGCTAGAGTGAAGGGTTCAAGAAATCATACCATATCGCCTTTTGATGTTTTAGATGTAGATGGAGCAGATGGGTCTGGAGATTTCTTAGGTGCCATTTGAAATTTCAAAGAAGTATGAAAAAAATTTGAGATTGAGAATAGAGTGCAGATGGGAGAGAGATAGAGAGAATACGCAAATGAGGAAGAAGGTAAAAAGGTAAAAAGAAATGAACTTTGTCTTTTATACTCAATTAACTGTTCCTCGGGTAATGGAACGACGAGAACGGCGCACGATTATCTCCAGATGGCGTCCCACGTCACATAGAATTTAATGTGGCAAAGAAAATTGCAAAAGTGTCCTTATAATTGATATGACATAAAGTAGGGACTAAAATGCAAATTTCATACCTAAGCAGTTTGATTGAGCAAACCGACTTACCTTACGTCTTCAGCGGTTTTTCGTGAAACTGATGTCTCTCTAATCTGATGGCGGTTTATATGTTTAAACCGAATGACCTTGCTTTCTTGTCGGTTTTGAAAGAACCGATTACATTCATTTGACTCGTCAGTTTGATGGAGAATCTTGTACCGAACCATTTATTGATGCGGTTTCAATGATGATAGAACCGCATACTAGATGACTTTTCTAAGCATAGCCAAAACACTTAAACAAAGGATATTAAAAAAAAATATATAGATATGATATCTTAAGTTAGTTCTAACATACCCATTTCTCCTCGTAAATGATAGAACTTGGAATTTTCAAGCGGTTTGGTGAGGATGTCAGCAATTTGATCATCTGTTTCCACTTTTGCTAGAAAAATATTTTTCTTTTCAACATGGTCTTTGAGGAAATGATATCTTATGTCGATGTGCTTGGTTTTTGAGTGCTGAACTGGATTGTTGGAGATGGATATTGCAGCAGTGCTATCACAGTAGATAGGGCAGTTTTGTTCAAATATCCCGTAGTCCTCCAACTGTTGTTTCATCCAGAGAATTTGAGAGCAACAGCTTCCAGCCGCTATATATTCAGCTTCAGCGGTTGAGACTGAAACCGACGCTTGTTTCTTGCTGGACCATGATACAAGCCGCGTTCCAAGGAACTGAAAAGTACCACTTGTGCTCTTTCTGCTTATCTTACATGCTGCAAAGTCAGCATCTGAATAACCTAATAGATCAAATGAAGATTCTTTGGAGTACCAAAGTCCAAGGTTAACAGATCCACATAAATATCTAATAATACGTTTAACAGCAATAAGATGAGATTCTCTAGGGTCAGCTTGAAATCTAGCACAGACACACACACTAAACATGATATCTGGCCTACTAGCAGTTAAGTAAAGTAGAGAGCCAATCATACCTCGGTAGAGAGTTTGATCAACTTTCTTACCATGTTCATCTCGATCCAAATGGCAGGCCTTAGGCATTGGGGTATCAACTGATTTAGCGGTTTCAAGCCCGAACTTCTTTATCAAATCTTTAGTGTATTTGGTTTGGTTGATAAAGATCCCATCATGGCATTGCTTGACTTGGAGTCCAAGAAAGAATGTCAATTCTCCCATCATACTCATTTCAAATTTGCTCTTCATTAGCTTCTCAAACTTAACACACATAGTTTCATTAGTAGAACCGAAAATAATATCATCAACATATATTTGAACTAATAATGAATGACTTTTGTGTTTAGCTATAAATAGAGTTGTATCAATTTTACCTCGAGAGAAGCCTTGTTCAATAAGAAATTTAGATAGAGTGTCATACCATGCTCTTGGAGCTTGTTTGACTCCATACAATGCTTTCTTGAGCTTGAAGACATGATTTGGAAGTTTGTTGTCTTCAAATCCTGGCGGTTGAGCTACATAAACTTCTTCTTGTAGTTCACCATTCAGAAATGCACTCTTCACATCCATTTGATATAACTTGAATTTCTTGAAGGATGCATAGGCCAGGAACAATCTTATGGCTTCAAGTCTGGCAACAGGGGCAAAAGTTTCATCATAGTCTATGCCTTCTTCTTGCCTATAGCCTTGAGCAACCAACCTAGCTTTGTTTCTTGTTATTGTACCATTCTCATCCATCTTGTTTCTGTACACCCATTTTGTTCCAATTACTATATGATCACTGGGCCTTGGAACTAGAGTCCAAACTTTGCATCTTTCAAACTGATTGAGCTCTTCTTGCATTGCAATTACCCAACTTTGATCACTTAGAGCTTCATCTACCTTCTTCGGTTCCATTTGAGATAACAGAGCAGTTGAGAACAAAATGTGATTATCTCTGTGAGTCAAACTCCCTCTAGTTTGGACACCAGTACTGATAGGACCAATAACGTTGGCAGTTGGATGGTCTTTATGCTCATTAATTTCAGGAGGGAGGTTGTCTTGAACCACTATTTCTTGAAGATTTTCCAGAGGAGGATCATCCTGATAATCATTGAAATCTTCATTGAAGGTTAGATTTGGAACTGGTTCAATAGTTTGAATGGGGTCAGAAGACAGCGGTTCAACAGTTACACCATCAGCGGTTTGAGTAGGTCCGGCTGAAGAACTGGATGAAGAGGTTTGAGTAGGATGGTTGTCAGTTGCTCTATGTCTAGTGCCTGTCTCAAAATCACTAAAATCATTAGCAACATTTGGAGCCATATGTGGCTCAAGGAGAGCATGTTCATCAAATGTAACATGGACTGACTCTACAATTTTTAAAGATGTCTTATTGAAACAACGAAAAGCTTTGGAGTGTTTAGAATAACCAACAAAAATACCTTCATCAGCCTTAGCATCAAATTTACCTCGATGCTCTTTGCCATTGTACAAGATGTAGCACTTGCATCCAAATATTTTGAAGAAGGCAATGTTGGGTGATCTGCCTCTCCACAATTCATAAGGAGTTTTGTTGTGAACTTTGATGATGAGGGAGCGGTTCTGGGTGAAGCATGCGGTATTGATGGCTTCGGCCTAGAAGTATTTGAGAAGCTTGGCTTCGACAATCATAGTCTTCCCGGCTTCAATCAAAGTCCTGTTCTTTCTTTCCACTACTCCATTCTGTTGTGGAACTCCAGCGGCAGAGAAATTATGATCAATTCCATGATCATCACAATATTGGGCAACACCATTGTTTGTAAATTCGGTTCCATTATCTGAACGCACGGCAACAATGTCATCCAATTTCTGAGTTTGGAGCTGTCTAAAGAGAGCGGTTACGATGCCATAAGTATCATCTTTAGAGGCCATCATTTCCACCCATGTGTATCTTGAATAATCATCAACCACCACAAGTGTATAGCGGTTTCCTCCAATACTGGCGGTTGGGACAGGTCTAAATAAGTTCATGTGCAGCAGTTGCAAACAGCGGTTCGTTGAAGGAGAGGTTTTACTAGGAAATGACTGTTTGGGCTGCTTTCCAAGCTGGCATGCTTTACACTTTTCATCATGATGGTCAGCCACTTTGGGTAGTCCTTTTACTAGACCATCCCTATGCAGTTTTGCTAGATACTTGAAGTTCAAGTGGCTGAGCCGTTTATGCCATAACCAGCTGCTTTCACTTATATTTTTGGCTACAAAACAGAGGTCAGCAATAGAAACAATATTGCTTAAATCAATTATATAAACATCACCTGTTCTGTTGCCAGTCAGTAGAGTGACTCCAGAGGAAGCATCTTTGATATAACAGCTAGTTGATGTGAAGATGCAGTTCATTCCTTTGTCACAAAACTGAGATATGGAGAGAAGGTTGTGCTTGAGTCCTTCTACTAGTGACACATTTTCAATAGTCACCTTTCCTCGTTTGATTGCTCCATATCCTACTGTTTCTCCTTTCTTGTTGTTACCAAACACTACTGGGGGACCTTTCATTTGGATGAAACTGCAGAGTAGTTCTGAATCTCCAGTCATGTGTCGTGAGCATCCACTATCCAAATACCATAGATCCTTCTTCTTCTTAGCGGTTCCAGCCATAAAACATGAAATCTAAAAAATAAACATGAAAGGTTTTGGCCCCCCTTATTCCTTGGGTCCTAGGGTTAGCAGCTTTTTGGGACCCACACCTGTTTGACCTTAGGATTTTTACGTCCCTTGGCATTGGGTGTGAATCTTAAAAGACAATGACCAGCACTATGACCAAAGTCGGCACAGATAGAACAATGAATTAAGCCAGGTTGTGGTGGCGGTTTTACAAACCCATTACTGACCTTCGGTTTCTCATGTTTTACTGGGTCAGCGGTATTGGCTTTAACAAAGTTAACCTTCTTGAGTTCCACCTTTCTCTTAGGTGCAGCTTTAGGAAATATAACAGGATATTCCTTAAACCGACTAGGAGCGGTTTCATTACTCAATACTTCCTTGGTTTCCTCAGCCGCTGTGGATTTCTCTTTCCACTTTGGATCTCTCCCAGTCTGGTTTTTAGGATACTCATAAAAATAATTTTGCTTTTTAATTTCTTGTGTTGAGCCCTTTTTACCAGCATGATTCACCTTAGGAATTTCTTTGGTTTGTTCAGTTGGTTTCACACCACCTTCAGCACAAAAACAAGGACACTTACACCCATCATCAGTTTTAAATCCTAATCCACTTTTCTCTTTGGAGAGAATTTGTGAATTAACGATTTGTTCCATGGTGACTCCAGACTTAGTCCACACATCGGTCACTTTTTGAAGTTCATCCCTTTGTGCAGTAAGATCATGGAT
Source organism: Campanula takesimana (assembly GCA_026119855.1). Lineage (NCBI taxonomy): Eukaryota > Viridiplantae > Streptophyta > Magnoliopsida > Asterales > Campanulaceae > Campanula > Campanula takesimana. The sequence goes on from JAOWBW010000070.1 coordinate 705,868, forward strand.
TCGGGTGTTAAGAACCTCGGTTCTGTCCTTAAGGTAGCGGTTTTCTTCCACAACAGAAGCTATCCCAACAATTTGGAGCTTGAGTTTTTCAATCTCCTCCTTATGAGACTTGCATTCTTTTTGGGAATATTCAAGTTCCGCAGCCATTAATTTATATGCCTTTTTGAGCACAGTGTGTTGTTGACAAATGACATTAGCACGTTCAAGTACCTGGTCATCATGGCTTTGTTCGGTTTGATCCTCAGGAGAGTAGTTTGGTGAAGTAGGAGTTTTGCCTTGTTTAGCTTCAGGAGTTTTTGGTGAAACTGACTTCATTTGATGGAGTGGCAGTGGAAGGCTTTCGTCAATTTCAACATTTTCTTCAAATCCCATTAGGCAAAGATTTGCAACTCCTTCATCTTCATCACTATCATCTGTATCAGAACCCATCCATGTTAATGGTTGTTCTCCTTGTTCAGCAACCATTCCTCTTCTCTTGAAAAACTTCTTGTTGAACGGTTTCTTGGCAGGAGCGGCTTCATTGCGCGGTTTGGGACAACTGGAGGCAAAATGACCTGGTTGTCTGCAGTTGTAACAAACAAGATCATCCCTTTTCTTAGCATCAGCTGCTTTGTTGAATCTGGTTGGAGGGACAAACTTTACAGGGCCGCCTGACTGAGATTGAGCTCTGTTCTTTCTGAACTTGGTGTAGTTTTTCACATAGAGAGCAAACTCATCATCATCCATGTCATCAAAGTCAACTTGAGTAGAACTAGATGCTACACTTCGGGAATTTTGAGATGGAGTGTAGGATTGATGAGATTGCTGATGTTGAGAATAGGGTTGATGATGTTGAGGGTAAGGTTGATAAGGCGGTTGGTAATACTCTGGAGGTGCGGTTTGAGAAATATATCTTGGAATATTTGGATCAAAAGAAGTGGTTTGTAAATGAGTATTTGATGCGGTTTGATGGTGATCTGGATTGTAAACTGGAGATGTGGCATTATTGAAAGCGGCAAGAGAAAGAGACTTGAATCTGTTTTCGGTTTCATGAGCTTCCTCAAGCTTGAATTCAAATACCCTTAGCATGGCATAAAGATGACGAAGATCAAGAGCTTCCAGATCTTTGTTGTCTTCAATGTTGGTAGTTTTGATCAGCCATTTGCTACCAAGAGATTGCATGAATCTCATGTTCAGGTCAGTATTGGAATACTTGTGCCCTAGAGAGAAACATACATTGACAATTTCCACGAACCGCTCATAGCATTGGCGAAGAGATTCCTTTGGGTCTTTGACAAAGTAATCAAAGAGCCTTCTCTGTTGGTAGAGGCGGTTCTTCTTGGTGTCAGAATCTCCATCCAGAAAATCAATGATGCCATCCCATGTTTCCTTAGCGGTATTGCAATCTAGAACCTTTGAGTGAGTTCTTAGATCAATAGCTGATACAAGCATGGACATGGCTCTTCCATCAAAGTCCACATTCCGTTGATCAGTTTCGGTCCATTCAGCTTCCGGCTTCTTGATTTCAGCGGTTTGTCCAGCAGTACCTGCATCAGGGTTAGCCTTCATCGGGACATAGGGTCCATTAACAATTGCAGTCCATAATCTGCGATCTTCAGAGATCATGTGCTTCTTCATCCTATCTTTCCAGAAGATGAAACTATCTTCATTAAGAATAGGTAAGTGATTAGATTTGGATGTCTGCATCATGTGGGAGTTTATGTTTGCCATTGGATCAGCACCCAAGCAGTTAAGCTTGTAAAATAATTTTTGGTGGATTGAGCTCTGATACCACTTGTTGGTCCCAAAGGGCAACAAGGGTATAGAACCGCTAGAGGGGGGGTGAATAGCGGTTTAAATTTTTTTTCGAAATACCCTTGAAAATCAACCAAGTACTTATCAGTTTGGTCTATTGCGGTTTAAAGCACTAGAACCGCTCAGATAAAATGCACAGCGGAGTTTTGCGGTTTTGTCCAAACTGAATTATGAAGAGTTGGGCGGTTTAAGAGGTTGAAAAGGAATGATGCAACTGACAGGGCACAACTGAAGTTTCACAAAAGTATGCAAATCATTTATCAAGTCATTTCACATGAAAGTAAATAAAGCTCGTAAACATAAAAGTAAATGACAAGACAGAAAATAAAGATCAAGTACACACAATTTGAAGAGGTTCGTTCTTGAAAGAACTACGTCCTCTACCTAGGTGGTTAGCCTAGGATTTTCTAATAGCTACTAGACTTGTATTGATTTAGAGGAGTTTTTACAAGATTACAAATGAATCCAAACTCTAAATAAACAATCTAACCTAACAATGCTATTATAACAACCTGTGTTTTCGAGGTATATAATCTATAAGAAAATATACTCCGGGTGTGTAGTGTGGAAAGAAATCAAGAGCTCAAAATATCTAAGTGATGGTGAGCAAATGATTACTTTCTGTGTAAGGCTGATTTGTGATGATTAAAAGGCTTGAAGCTTTGATGAAGAACTCTGGGTTTGCTAAGGGGATGATGAAGATGTGAGTATCTGGGTTTTCAATCTTCAAAGCAAACTTGAATACTTGGGATATTCTCTTTGAAGCTCAGCAACCTTCAATGTTTAACAATGAAGGCTATTTATAGTGAAGGCATTAGTGACCGTTGGACAATGAGGTGAGTCATTGTATGGCGGTTTAATGCGCTGTCACAATCCCATTGGTTGACCTGTCACTGTCGTCCTTTGCTTTTGCTTTGTGGCAGGAAGTTGTTGGACCACTACCTGACATTGTCCTTTTAGTTGTTGAAAAGTACAACGGTAACTTTTCAAAAGACTAGACAAACCGACATTCCCAGAATAACTGAACCATGACTTGAAGTTTAAGGACAAGTCACCAGTCATTCATTTTTACGGTTGAAAAGCGAATGTTTGTCTTTAAGAAGTAAATGACAGCAATAAGTTCTTCAATATCTTGGTCGGCGGTTCCACCAGATGCATGTGCGGTTTCATGAATGAGCTTGAAATGCGGTTTCATCAAAGACACAAACTGCGGTTTGATGAAGGACTTAAGGCACCATGCTGGCAGTTTGAAGACGGCGGCTTGAGGGATACTAAACCGCTAAGAGTAAACCGATCATAACTCAGCCTAACTACTAAAAATCTAGAAATGGACTTGTCTAAAAATTGAAGTAAAACTTCATTACAAGTAAACCTAAAGTCCATAAAAAGACACGTGGAATGGATCAATCAAATCAGGTGGGTGTACTAACAATGAATCCTAACACTTAGGTATATGCACAAATGCCTTACACCCAAAAACACGCAAATGATCATAAGATACATCTTTACCTGTACAAACCTTTTCTGGTACTTCCAAATTCAGCGGAACACAAGGTGACTTATTTAGTACATGAACAACTGTACTCAAAGCCTCACCCCAAAAAGTTCTTGGAAGCCCTTCATGAGAAAGTAAACACCTTACCCTTTCCACAAGTGTCCTGTTCATTCTTTCTGCAATACCATTCAACTGCGGTGTCTTCAGAGGTGTCTTTTGATGCCGAATACACTGCTCCTTGCAGTATCTATGAAACGGACCTGTATACTCACCCCCATTATCTGTCCGAATACATTTAGTTTTCTCCCAGTTTCTCTCTCAACAGAAGCATGAAATTCTTTGAACACATCTAACACTTGATCTTTGGTACTCAAGGTATAAACCCATAACTTCCTAGAGTGATCATCAATGAAAGTCACAAAATAAAGAGAACCACCAAGTGTTCTAGTTTTCATCGGACCACACACATCAAAGTACACAAGATCAAGTAAATTTTGCTTTCTAGAAGGAGGGCGACTCTTAAAAGAAACTCTATTTTGCTTACCTGCCATGCAATGAGAACACTTCTTCAACTGCATATTTTTCAACCCAGAAAGGAGTTTCTTTTTAGCCAATGCTTCCATTCCCTTTTCACTCATATGGCTAAGTCGCTTATGCCAAAGGTCAACTGCAATCTCAGACTCTGCAACATTAATACTGTCTTTGCATACTTTTGCTTGCGTCGAATATAAGGTAGAATGCTTCGTACCTTTTGCCACAATCATTGAACCTCTGGTAAGCTTCCATTGTCCACGACTGAAAGTATTGCAAAAACCATCATCGTCGAGTCTACATGCAGATAACAAATTCAGACGAAGATCTGGAACATGCCTCACATCCTTGAGAACTAGCTTCATTCCAACTTCCGTTTCCAGGCAAACATTACCAATCCCAACAATTTTTGCCAAATTACCATTTCCCATCTTAACAGACCCATATTCACCAGGTGTGTAGGATGTAAAGAAATCTAAATGGGAGGTGGCATGAATAGAAGCACCACTGTCTATTACCCAACTTACCTCACTGCCTATGAAATTAATACTCTCATCATCATAGACAAGAAGAAAATCCTCAGTGGCTGTAGCAACTCGATCTCTATCGTTGTTATCATCTTTCTTACCATCTCTGTCTCTGAGCTTTCTATTCTCCTTTTCAGCTGAAAACAAAATCTCTTAATATGCCCTTTCTTGCCACAGTGATCACACTCTTTATATGCATATTTACCCCTTGACTTGCTTCTATTTTTCGACTGATCTCTACTCTGGCCTCTGTTACTGTTCTGACCCTGATGCCTGCTTCTTCCCCTGTCTTCAACAACTAAGGCATCAGCCTGTGAACTTGAACTGGAACCCTGCGACTTCCTTCTCAACTCTTCATTCAGAACACTGCTTTTAGCTAAGTCCATCGAAACAATACCATCAGGTGCAAAGTTTGTCAAAGAAAATACCAATAACACAATAACAATGCAATATAGAATGATAAACAATCACCAATCAACAAGAATAACACCGGAGATTTTTAACGTGGAAAACCTTCTCAAACCGAGAAGTAAAAACCACGGGACCAAGTCCAGAAACAATCCACTAATACGAAAAATAGGTTTGGTACAAGAGAGATAGCACAACCAACAATATCAAGAAAACAATCTTGATATAAACCAAAATACCAAAAAAAAAAAACCCAGAAACAGTACCAAAAACTGCAGCAGATTCGGACCAGAAAATCACCTGTATTGAGACCTGGAAAATCCGATCGACACCGATAGGATTGAAGCTCTGTCTCTTATGAAAATCCAGGCAAAAAATCACTCAAATCGGACCACGAACGAAGCGGGAATCGCGATTTGAAAACTGCTGCGCTGACAGGAATTGTACTGCGGGAATTGTGTTTTTTTTTTCTCTGTTCACGGCTGCTCTAACGTACGTACTAGCCCCAAAACCTAAACTAAATAACCTATTAAATGTTGGAACAATTTTAATCCCTGAATTCCACACTCACTTTAGAATAGAATTGAGGAAGAGATGAAGCGGAAGCGATAAAATATATACCTGTTGAATCCATGGATGATGTAGGGAGAAATGAATAAGAAGAAGATGTAGGGAGAATGCTCTTCTAAATGATAAATGTCTTTCCTCTTTACTTCTTTAACACTTAATGAAGATTTATGGAGAGAGTACTAATGAATAATGGAGTAGTCTTAAGGGTTGATGGAATGCCCTTTATATAGTAGACTTGGTGACATTTCATTTAGGGACCACACCCTTTCAAGCTTTATGATAATAAATTACCATTTTGCCCATCACAATTAGGTAATATATATCCAGGAATTCTACACATTTTATTATCAACTATACTTTATAATTTAATATTATAATCATAACTTTATGAATGGAAGTCTAAATGACTTATGTTGCAAGCCATGTCCTTACAATCTCCCACTTGGGTTGCAAAACAAAGTCCTTCCTTTAAATTATGAACATAACACAAATGACAATCCTAATGTGCGCACTTTATTGTCATTTACAACAATCTCGTCCATTAGCCATACAAGTATAGGACTAAAGGGGCAGTCGTTGTAATTGATTCGTAACTAAACCCACAATAATCACGTATACAAATCTAACTAAATGACAGATCAAAAGTATAGATGTGTAGCATGGAATCATAATGAATATATACATATTCTTCCAACTAGTCCAACTTAACCAAATGAGATCAAAACTTTAAATAATAGAACTATTAATGAAAGAACAACACAAACTCCCACTATACTAAATGTTATCAAAAGTTGTTACACCCATATGAGCAACATGCCCGTGAAACACTGAAGATGATAACTCTTTCATAAATGGATCCTCTAAATAGAGTTTGTTTCTATAAGTTGTATCCCTTTCGTTTATGTTGCACTCTTTTCTTTATAACAAGATAATTAATGTCTAAATCCATAAACTCTTGTTAGAGTACAGAACTGCTACCTGATAGTCATTTCTTAATTGGTCTTTCGACACTTGTTTTGACAAATTACAGTCTATTAAAACATATGCAGCCATATATTTAACTAATGTCGGAATACCTAATGATCTCAAGATGATCCGACTTCAAAACATAGGCATGTAGTTCTTTAGTGTTTTGTAAATACTTATATCATTCTTTTGGCTGTTACTTAATGTTCTTTCCGGATTGCTTTGGTATTGACCAAGCATCCCAACATTAAATGTAAGATTTACGTATACATTAAGCTTCCTACTGCTGATGCAAAGAGGGAATTTTCCATATACTTGGATTCAAAATTTACCTTTAGAACACTGTTTGAGACTAAGAATGTCTCCTTTAAAATTAGGGGTGTCATGTGGTTTACAGTTTTGCATGCTAAACCTTTTGTAATACCTTTCCATATGGCCTTTTGTGATAATCCTAAAACATCTCGTGAGCGATCACGGTGAATTTGGATTCTTAATACAAAGATGCCTTACCAAGATCTTTCATTTCAAATAAGAAATTTCTTAGTTTCCTTAATAAGGTTCATATCATTACTAGCAAGCAAAATATCATTCACATATAAGACCAAAATTATAAATTTACTCCCACTGAACTTATGGTATACTTAATATTTACCAAGATTCATTTCAAAACAAATGAAAGAATAACTTGGTTAAATTCTAAATACCATTAATGAGAAGTTTTACTTAAGTTCGTAAATGAATTTCTCCATATAGATAGTTTCCTTAATGTCTCCATTAAGAAAAGTTTTCTCTAATATCCATTTAATGAAGCTTAAGATCAAAGGTGCTACTAGTGCCATAATGATCCTAAGGAGTTTTTAGAAGATACCGGAAAAGTGTTTCTTTCTTTATAATCAATACCTTTCTTATGAGTTAAAATCTTTAGCAACTGGATGGGCTTTATATCTTTCAACATTACTTTGTGAATCCTTTTAGGTCTTAGAGACCCATTTATAGGTTTCACATCCTTATGTAATGAAATAAGATCCCAAACGTTGTTATCTTTCAAAAGATTGTAACTCTTTATTAATGGCATTAATCTTCTTATGAGAATTAGGACTATTGATGGTTTTATGGAAGATAAATAGATTATCTCCCACTATACCTAAGTGTCCTTTATTCTCGACAAGATACACATAATGAATATCCGGAATTGCATTCCTTCTTACTCTATTTGATCTCTATAAGGGCACCAGTTCTTACTAATTTTGAGGTTGTTTGAATTTCCTTCTTATGATCAACATTTCCATGTTGTTCAATATTTATAGGGAAATCATATTTATTTTGAATTGTATGTTCTTCTTGAATGTCAAGTACAAAACTTGATATCCAATTAGAACTATAGGAAGTGGTATATAAATGGATTCCATATAAATGAATTCCTCTTCCTTTTTCAAATTCAAAATATTACTCCAAATTCTCCCACTAAATTCAACATCCTTAAAAGAACCTAGCATTTCTCGTTTTTCAAAATGTTCTAATTTCCGGGTTGAAAAATTTATATATATCCCCTAGTTCTCTCGGCTTACCCCATGAATAACTACTAATAGTCTTACGTCTAACTTGCCCTTAGTAGACTTATAAGGTCTTATCCTTATGCTATACAACCCCATAAATGAATATGATTTAAGGAAGTGTTCCTTATTCGTCCCAAAATCATAAAGAGTTTATATTAGTAGCTTTAGAGGGAGCTTTAATGAGAATAAAGGTTGCGGCTTTAACGTATCGCCCATAATGAGTGAGGTAAGAGAAGTATAAAACATACTTATTACCATATCCTTAAGGATTTCAATATGTCTGTAACGACCCGAGCCCGCAGACTCGACCCGCCACATAGGTACCACACACTAGCCCACCAAGCATCTCCTCAATTGGGTCAACCACAGCCCATCACAGGCCTCCAAAAGTCCAATGGATGATTTGATGCTTAGTAGGAGTGTATGGGCCTTCTATATAGCACACTCACTTCCCACATATTTCCAATGTGGGATGGGGATATCACAATCTTCCCCACTCAAACCCTTGCCGTCCCTGGCAAGGTCAATCAATACCCAGATCGTACCCCCGGGCTAGCTCGCAAGCCTTAAGGCCGGGGTTCCGCTCTGATACCATTTGTAACGACCCGAGCCCGCAGACTCGACCCGCCACATAGGTACCACACACTAGCCCACCAAGCATCTCCTCAATTGGGTCAACCACAGCCCATCACAGGCCTCCTAAAGTCCAATGGATGATTTGATGCTTAGTAGGAGTGTATGGGCCTTCTATATATGTTAGGCCCAATTGGTAGGAAAATAGGCTAGAGGGGGGGTGAATAGCCTATTTAAAACTTTTTCAAAGAAACACTTTTATAAATGCAAAGTCACTTATCAGATTGCAAACTATTATCAGTAAGCGCAGCGGAGAAGATATGACTTGTTTTAACTCACACAAAATCAGTTTATAAAAAGGTTTTGAGAGCTTGGTTTAAACACAAAGTAGTTTCTAAAAGTTCAATGCAGTTTCAAGAGATTGGTCAATGGAAATGATGTTGAGTCAGCAAGAACAGTAATGATTTGCCGGTGATAGAGTTCCAACCGGCAAGGACAGTAAGTAACAGAGGACACAGAGATTTGGAGAGGTTCACAGTGTAAATAGTGCTACGTCCTCTACCAAGTTTGGTCAGAACTTGGATTTGGGTTAAGAGCACTATTAAATATCCCTAGTCTATTACAAGAGCGGCTTTGCCGGATACAAAGACTAAATTCTAGAGATAGTTTAAAGAATCGTAAAGCAAATATCTGACCAAGTGTATTTGAGCGGCAAGTTCAAAAGAACTTATATCACTCAGGTGGGTGTGTGAAAACTCAGACAACGTATTCCTTAAAATAATCTAGTTCGGGAATACTAACAGTGTTGTAGAGTTTGTGCACAAGTGTATGTCCTATTAAATGATCTAATGATTATCTGGACAAGGAATGTTTGAGCTTCAATGAATGCTGCAAACAACCAACTCTCTTCAATGCACTAAAATCACCAACCTTCTTCAATGCACTGAGTCCTCTATATATAGGAGGAGTTAATGTCTTAGCTTGTTGAAGAAGGATAACATTTGAATTTCCAGCTGGGTAGGTGAGGAGCATTTAATGCAGTATCCTTGGCATTAATGGCGAAGATACACGTGCCTTAAAAGTCTGATGGGTAAAGACCCCTTTGTCTCAACCGGTTACCTGCAAAAGCAAGTAGAGACAGAGTATAGCTAAAAGTAGCTATGTGTCAGACGGCGTAGAAATCATTAAAGAGCAGGTAAACTACTTTATAATAAAACAGTATAGAGACAATCAGCAAGGTTGACTTTAATGAAATGATGTCACCTGACTGACAGTGTAGACTATCTATTATATCGGCATGTTGTGAATCGAGTTGATCGGCAACTTCTTTAATAAGTTGATCGGCAACTTCTGTAGCAAGTTGATCGGCAACTTGTTTACTGGTCTGCTGATTTGCTTCCTCTTGCTGGTATGTCTTGAATGAAGAGTTGATATACACCTGTGCTGATCACAAAGGATCCTAAGGGCACCTTAAAAAGGTTCTAATAAAATTGGGGGACCCTAAGTGTAGACATGATTGGGATTAAGTAATTCTAGGACCTAGGTATTTATTTGAACAACAATCTCCTCCTAATTACTTAAGTCCAATCACCCTTAAAGCTAAAGACATCTCTTATCTTAGGGAAAAGATTTCTAAGGATATCTAGGTATAACCAAATCCTAAGGTAAGTCACACTAGATGTCTAATGCAAAAGGTGGATTCACCAAAATAAATGGTGAAGCCGGTTAAAGGAATTGGCAAGAGTGATGATCTGCAAAAGGAAATAGCATAGAATAATGCAGATAACAACACAAATATAAGAAAAACATATTAGCACAATAAAAAATTTTATAAGCAAAGAAATTTGTCTGTGAAGGTCTTCAATAAGATATTTACATCATAGGCTATGTGACTCAAGGATCAGAAATCTTGGGATCTGCTGCTGGAATTGAGTCCTTTGTAGATTCAGACTTCCTAGCCTTCTTTCTTGCTTTTTCTTCTTTTCTTTCAGCTTTCCTCTTTGCTTTGCTCTGTCTTCTCTGCGCACTTTCCAATCTTTCAGACAGCATCTTGTTGTTGGCTTCAAGAGCAGCTATCTTCAGATTAGCTTCGGCAAGAGCAGCTTTGGTCTTAGACAATTCTGCTTCAAGTCTTCCCATATCTCTTATCTGCAGCCTCTGATTATCAACAAGATTCTGTTGAATGTTATGAGTTGTCCCCAAGGATTCAGAAAGAGCCATTATACGCTCTTCTCTATCAGCAAGGAGAGCTTTCAATTCTTTAACCAGAGTATTCTCCTCCTCCTGATTGGACTTACGTAGACGCTTAACCAGGTCTTTATGAACATCCTTAACCAGGTCACCAACAGAAAGAGCCATATCACCAACATCAGCACGAGTGGCAGGCACTTGCTGATTTGTGAAATCGCCTTCACTAAACTTCAAATACTCATACAGACTGTTGACGATGGTCGGCTGGAAAATACTGGCAGACGTCGGGAGCACAATTGAAGGGATAAAATCTTCATTATTCAGATCAGCATCTTCAATAAGCACATCATCAGTCATCATCTCATCATCAGAGGAGATCAAGATCGGCTGAGATGGAGAGGGAGGAACAGGAGCAGCAGGAATAAGTAAGAACCATTGAAGGGCAGCATCATCAGCAGATGAGAAGAAATCGGCAGGGACAGAAGTTGAGACAATGAGATCATCAGAATCATCGGCACGAAAGATCGGCAAAGGAAAAGCAGGATGAACTATAACTGCACGATCAGTCGGCAGTTGAAACATACCATCGTCTTCAAGTGAAAGGAAGGTAGCCAAGATTAAGTTCAAATAAGCACGACCTTCAAGAATCATAGTTATTAACCCGGCATTCATCAGCCTTGAGGTATAGACTAGATGATCGGCACGCTGACGAGGATGAAACATCGGCAGAGTAATGGCAAGTGCAGCTGATTTGACTAAGTGCACAAGACCACGAGCGTTGAGATGCCGATATTCCAGAATCTCTTTAAGCTCATCATTGATCATAGAGCATCTCCTTATCCAACCATTTGAAGTGATGAGAACTTCTTTTGGAGATAGACCAGGGAGAACGATCTTACCACCTATCTTCAGATTACCAGGTAGTAGACATCTAGGTTCATAGGCAATCTTTCACTTCAGTCTAGAAATCCGAGGAGTCTTTCCCTTTGTACGAACAATGTCATCATCATTGAGAATCCAGGGAAGATAGATTGGACTATCACTGGTAGAACCTCCTGGAGAGAATTTATGCTTGGTTACATGAGGGTGGTCTTTGCCGAATGGGAGTGGACATTTGCCTAAGGTATACTTGAAGGATAACCTTAGATGAACAGTGAAGAGAGGCTGTCCAAATTTGTTGGAGGGGATAGATGCATTGGAAGTGTACCAGTTGGAGCACATCATATCCTTCCCATTGAGAAAATAATCATAGCTGGGTGGTGGAGAAGTATCAACAGCATCAGGATCAACAAAGGCTTGTTCTCCAACCACCATGTAATCAGCAGGATCTATCTCATCGGCATGATTTACATCGGCACGAGCAGCAGCAGGAGCCGGTAAGAGAGGGATGATAACGGACGGCAAGCTGAACAAAGGCTGATGAAGAATCTCTTCAAACTGTAGACTAGCAGCAATGTCAGCATCCATATTAGGAGTACTATCATCAGCACCTCCTCCCAACTCTACAACCTCCTTGATTCCAGTAGGAGGAACAATCTGTATTTCAGGGGTGACTGATATTAACTGAGTGTCTGTAGTTTTCTCAGTAAGATGAGTGTCAGCAGTTGTCTCATTAGTCACTTTTTCAGCAAGTTCTCCTCCTGAAACAGATACATCCAACTGTTGAGTGTCCATAGTTGTCTCAACTGGAGCAGCAAGGTCGGCAGATAGACCCATCAGAGGTTGAGTGTCTGAAGTTTGCTCAACATGAAATTCCACTATATCTTTGATAGAGTCATCAGAATGCCTTCCTTCAACACTACTATCACCTCCAAATACAGACTCTGCAAAGACTTCAGTAGTGGAAGCTTTAGTCATGACAGTTCTGATTGGCATTTTGTCACTATCTGTTGTAAGTGAAGTGGAAGGAGAGTCAGCAGCAGCTTTGTGAGCACAAACCAAATCACCAAACAAATCAGCACCATCATCATTATCGGCAGAATCACGATCGGCAGAATCATCTGAACCATCATCGGCAACTAAGGAATTAACAGCAGCATCTACATCATCGGCAGAATGAACATCGGCATCAGATAAAGTCTTGCTGCTGCTGGGAGAAGGAGCTTGAGCAGATGGATCGGCAAGATTTTCGGCAGCTAGGCGATCGGCATCTTGCTTCAGCAGAAATTCATTGGATTTGTCAATCAAGTCCATAGTGACTTTCTTGACTGATCTGAAGAAGTGTGCATTGAGAGGACTGTCAGCAGGAGCCTCGTCATCATTGTAGGTCAGAAGATCCTCATTATTCTCCATTCTGCCTATCTGATAAGGATCAAACTCTGTGAATTGAGAGAGCTGATTGAAAGTCCTGGCGTAGATAATCCATACATCCTGAACCATCATATCTTGTCTAATTCTGTCTTGAAAGAGATAGATCTGGTTCCAGGAAAGTGGTAGAAATTCAAAATACCGACCAAAATTGAGCTTTAGTTCAGCCTCTTTCAACTGCTTGAACTTTGATAGAGGTACAAACTTCTCTTTCCACATATCAGTGCGTCTGTCCAAACTCCTTTGATCAACATAATCAGCAGGATTTCCGGGAGTGACAGTATCTTTCATCTCTTCATGAAACTGAAGAAGACGACGAATAAAGGGAGGCAGATGGTCAATCGGAAAGACCCATTTCTTGTTCAAGACCTTGTTGGTGAAGGACCAAGGATTCTTGTAGAAGGTGTGGAAAGTTGGGTTTCTGATTGGAGCGCATTTCCTAGGAGTCTGAGACTTGAGCTTCTCAATGACATCCTCAATACTTTTGCCATCGGCAAAGTCATCAGTGAATTCTTCATCAGGAATTTCAACCTTGATTGCAGGATCGGTAGATAGGGAAGCACCGGCAAGATGAGCAGGGGCAAACCTAATTAGCTTAGCTCTGGGATCAGCAGGAGGAATAGTGGAAGAAGGAACTTCATCGGCAAGCTTCACCTTCTTTGTCACCACTTGATCGGCAACCTTTATCAGTTTCCTTTTCTTTGGAGCACCAGGAGTAGAATCGGCAAGAATCCTATCTGTTGAAGTAGCAGGAGTAGAGACTGCTGCTGATTGAGAAGCAACTGAAGGAATGGTCTTTGCCTTTTTCTTCCTTTTAGTAACAACAGGTGCAGGAGCAACAGAGGGGGCATCGGCACTGGAAGCATTCTTTGAAATCCTTTTCCAATCCTTAGCATCAAAGAACTTCAACCTATTGAAAGGCAAGCTGGATGGAAAGCGATCGGCAGCCACTACATTGGCATTTCTCCTCAGAATCATACTTATCAACAGATAATGGCATCTTTTTCCAGGATTGGCCTTGTTCTTCAATCTGTCAGAAGCCCACTTATCAGCAGCCGTAGCGATAATCCTGAATATGTAGGCACACCAGTTGAACTCAATCTGCAGAACAATGGCGGCCATAGCTTCAAATTGCACATCAGTAATATTGCTGTGGGATCCAGATCGGCAAATGAGACATCTATCAACTATCTCAGCCAAAGCATAGTATCTTCGGGGATAGTGAATCTTCAGATGATTAGTGCCACTAAGCCTTGTGCCAGCACCTCTCATGATAATCCAAGCCCTATCCAGTTCCTGCTCATCAACTAGAGCACTCAACCCTTCATTCCCAAGATTGGGAAAAACTTCAGAGATAGAAGAGGGAGAAATAGAGATCTGCACGCCCAAAACAGTAGAATTGATGGAGACGATAACGGAGGAGTCAGCACGAGCGCGGACAACTGAAGAGTTGGTGAAGAATTCTTTGACAAGATCCACAAATACTGAACTAACTCCTGATGGGGTGATAAACGAATCAAGCAAGGACCCAATAAGAAGATTCTTCAAGAAAACCCCGTCGGCTTCGTCGTTGAAGTAGTCGGAGTCAACATAGCCTCCGTAGATATCTTTTTCACCGGACATTGTCTGCAAAATTACTCAAATAACTCTCAATGTTAGAAATAAAGACAAATCAAACCATAAATGATTAGAAATGAGCAGAGAATAAACACTTACCAGATTATGAATAGATGAACAAATAAAACGATGAACTGATAATCTGGAAATAGGAGAGATAGAGAGAATAGAGAGCAGAGAATAAAATGGCGGAGAAAAAGCTTAATGGAATTTTGAAAGGCGTTATATATGTTATGGGGGAGAGAGAGAATATGAGAGGGCAAGGGAGAGAAATAACTGTACCTATAGTCTCGGAGACCGTGCGCACGCAAAAATTAATGCGCACACAAATCGGTAAGGTGAACAGTTAAAAGTAAGAGGGAGAAAGGGTAAATTAGTCAAAAATAAAATAGAAGTGATGATGACCTGTTTACCTGCTGATGTATCGCATTAAATGGAATACATCTTGACACGATTTTGGATAAGAAAGGTACACACACGTGTCAGGGAGAAAGTGTGACCGATGTACCTTTGATTTGATTGCTTACGTCATGTGTCAGGAATCTTAACTTTTGCAGAGACGTGCTGATTTGATTTCATTAATCGGCAAGATAGCTTGAATCGGCAAAATGATTGAATCGGCAAGATATTGAATCGGCAAAATGATTGAATCGGCAAGATATTGTCGGCATGTTCGTAGTCGGTAAGATAATTGATGCTCTGCTGATTTGATCGGCAGACTAACACAAGTAGCAAAGTTAGCACAATTTTAACCATAAAAGTCAATCATACCTAATTCACCTCTGAGGAATTCAAATCTTTTCTGATCCAAGGGCTTTGTTAGTATGTCTGCTCTTTGGAAATCGGTATGGACTTTGAGCAGCACAACATTCCCCTTTTCAACATGTTCCTTCAGGAAGTGGTATTTGATGTCTATGTGCTTGGTTTTGGAATGCATGACCGGATTGTTTGATACTGAAATTGCTGATTGGTTGTCACAATAGATGGGACAAATTTGAGATGGTACTTCATAGTCAACCAGCTGCTGCTTCATCCATAGAATCTGTGAACAGCAACTGCCGGCAGCTATGTACTCAGCTTCAGTAGTGGAAGTGGAAATTGATGCTTGCTTCTTACAGGACCAAGACACCAATCTATCACCAAGAAATTGGCAAGTTCCACTTGTACTCTTTCTGGTCACCCTACAAGCTGCAAAGTCTGCATCTGAATAACCTATAAGATTGAAAGATGAATCTCTTGCATACCATAATCCAAGGTTAGCAGTGCCACATAAATATTTAATAATACGTTTTACAGCCTGCAGATGGGATTCCCTAGGGTCAGCTTGAAACCTGGCACAAACACAAACAGCAAACATAATATCTGGTCTACTGGCAGTAAGATAGAGGAGTGAGCCTATCATACCTCGGTAGACAGTCATGTCTACTTTCTTACCAGACTCATCCTTATCTAAATGAATGTTAGTGCCCATCGGTGTGCTTTGAGAGTGAGCATTGTCAAAGCCAAACTTCTTGATAAGTTCTTTGGCATACTTGGCTTGACTGATGAATATTCCTTCATGGGCTTGTTTGACTTGCAGTCCAAGGAAATATGTTAGTTCACCCATCATGCTCATCTCGAACTTGCTCTGCATCAGTTTCTCAAATCTCTTGCAAAGTGATTCGTTAGTGGAACCAAAAATAATATCATCGACATAAATTTGAACAAACAATGAATGACCCTTATGCTTGGCAACAAATAAAGTAGTATCGATTTTACCTCGAGTGAAGCCTAAGCCATCGCTAAGTAAGAACTTAGAAAGGGTTTCATACCATGCTCTTGGAGCTTGCTTTAAGCCATAGAGTGCTTTCTTCAATCGGTAGACATGATCAGGCTTCTTGGAGTCCTCAAAACCTGGTGGTTGTTCAACATAGACTAGTTCTTGGAGTTCTCCATTCAGGAAGGCACTTTTCACGTCCATTTGATATAGCTTGAATTCCTTGAAGGCAGCATAGGCTAAGAAAAGTCTTATAGCTTCCAATCTTGCAACAGGAGCAAATGTCTCATCGTAGTCGATTCCTTCCTCTTGACGGTAGCCTTTAGCAACTAACCTTGCTTTGTTTCTAATGATTTTCCCAGCTTCATCCAATTTGTTCCTGTAAACCCACTTAGTACCAATAACTTGCTGAGAAGTTGGTCTTGGCACAAGTTCCCATACTTTGCATCTTTCAAACTGATTCAGTTCCTCTTGCATGGCTTCAACCCAACCAGGATCGGCAAGATCTTCTTCAGTCTTCTTTGGTTCTATATCGGAGACCATAGCAGATGAGAAAAGGCTTTCAGCAAATGCTCTACTAAGGTTCCTAGTTAATCTGGGACCAAAGACATCACCAATCACATTTTCTAATGGATGATCACGAACAGTTAGAAAAGGCTTTCAGCAAATGCTCTACTAAGGTTCCTAGTTAATCTGGGACCAAAGACATCACCAATCACATTTTCTAATGGATGATCACGAACAGTTCTGACTTCTCTCGGCACATCTTGTCTTACTGATTCTTGTTGTAAGGATTCTAGAGGAGGATCAAGATCAGCAGAAGGTGTAGGAGAAGAACTTTGAGTGAGAGGTGGATGAAAGCTTGGAGGAATAGGTCTTATAACAGAAATTGGTTGAGGGCTAGATCTGTCTTCAGGATGATCAGCAGAGTTTGTATCGGCAAACGGATTATGAAATTCATCAGCAGGTTCTGGTTCTGCTGATGAAGGAAAATACGGAGCATCTGCTGATTCTTCTGCTGAAATGACTGGATCAGCAGCTGGTACTTGATCTGCAGGATTAGTATTACTGGATTCACTGTGTTTAGCGTATCCAACAAAGATTCCTTCATCGGCTTTCTCATCAAATTTACCTCTGTGCTCTTTTCCATTGTATAGCACGTAACATTTGCAGCCGAATATCTTGAAGAATCCAATGTTGGGAATTCTGCCTCTCCAGAGTTCATAAGGAGTCTTGTTAAGGAATTTGTTGATTAGAGATCTGTTCTGGGTGAAGCAGGCTGTATTGATTGCTTCAGCCCAAAAGTACTTCGGCAGCCTAGCTTCGGCAATCATGGTCTTACCAGCTTCAATGAGAGTTCTGTTCTTCCTCTCAACAACACCATTTTGTTGTGGTGTACCGGCAGCTGAGAAGTTGTGGTCTATACCATGATCATCACAGTACTGAGCAATACCATTGTTCTTGAATTCAGTGCCGCTGTCTGATCTCATACTGATGATATCGCTTTCTTTCTGAGTTTGTAGTAGTCTGAATAACTTGGTGGCAACAGCATATGTGTCATCTTTGTGACTGAAAGTTTCCACCCAAGTATATCTAGAGAAATCATCTACTACAACCAAGGTGTATCTACTTCCCCCGATACTTGCTGTAGATGTGGGGCCAAATAGATCCATATGTAGCAATTGGAGGCACTTAGAAGTTGACATGCAGGGCTTGCTTCGGAAAGATGACTTATGTTGTTTTCCAAGCTGGCAGGCCTTGCATTTCTTTGCTTGATCAGCAGACACTTGAGGCAGACCGGTAACAACATTTGAACCGGCAAGTTTGGATAGATATTTGAAGTTTAAGTGACTGAGTCTCTTGTGCCATAGCCATGAGTTCTCACTGATGTTCTTAGCTACAAAACAAACATTAGCAACACCTGTAATAGCACTTAAGTCTACTGCATAAATGTTACCTTTACGTTTGGCAGTGAGAAGAGTTTCATTGGAAGCAATGTCTTTCACATAGCAACTGGAAGTAGTAAATACGCATTGCATTCCTTTATCACAGAATTGAGATATTGATAGAAGGTTGTGTTTCAGACCATCCACTAGAGAGACCTTCTGTACAGTAACTGCACCTCTCTTGATGGTACCTATACCGACGATTTTTCCTCTGGCATTATCACCAAACACTACTGGGGGACCTGATGCTTCAATAATATCGGCAAGAAGATCTGCGAATCCCGTCATATGTCTTGAGCAGCCACTATCTAGAATCCACAAATCCTTGCTTGCACCAGTTGAGGCCATGAAGCATTCCTGAAATAAAACAGTATGCTTATGGTCCCCCTTATTCATGGGTCCGAGGGTTAGTTCCTCTTTGGCAACCACATCTGGCCACCACTAGAGGATGTAACCTCAGTGGGTCCAGATAGATGCTTCAAGAGGCATTCATGAGCCTTGTGACCATAATCAAAACAATTAGAACATCTCACTTGACTGATAGGCTGTGGAGTCGGTAGAATATCATTCTGTTTAGTCGGTGCATCGGCAGAACTAGGGAATTGAGCAGGCACAAACTTAGTAGGTTTAAAGGTGCCAGTGTTGCCTTTCTTTCCATTCTGTTTACCTTTGGCAGTTACCTTTTTAGGCACTTGTCCATCGGCGGCAGAGGAGGTCAGATCGGCAGCACTTGCCCTGCTGATGTATTCACCAAGAATACCGTTATCGGCAGACTCAGTATCAGCAACCTTAACATATCTTTGTTTGTGCTTATCATTCCTTTTGTTCTGGTTCTTAGGATACTTCATTGCCACAGCACTGTATATTGGCTTAGCATCCTTATGCACTGAGTTAACAGGACTACATTCAACTTTCTCATCCTTTTTCTCGGTAGCACAAGTTTCAGTAGAGCTACTGCTGCTGGAATCAAATCCTAACCCAGATTGGTCCTTATATGACATTTGGGTCTGTAGGATAGTTTCAACAGCAACTCTAGATTTTGTGTAAGAATCAACAATCCTTGAGAGATGATTGTTTCTTTTCACAAGATCTTCGATCTGAGCTATCAATACTGCTACTTGGCATTTGAGATCCAGGTTTTCTTTCTTTAAAGAAATAGACTCAAGCTCGTGTCCTTTGAGAACTGAAAGTTCAGACATAAGCGAGCTATTCTCGTTAGAAATTCTTTTGAAATCAGCAGCCATCACTTTATGAACGCTACTCAGCTTCTCATGATCGATAAAAAGTTCATCCATTGTCTCTATCATTTCAGCTTTGGATATTTCAGGACAAGGATCAGCCAAAATTTTAGGAGCAGAGGCAATGGGTCCAGGAGAGAAGTCAGGTAGGGAAGAGATAGGTTTTGATATGTTTTTGGCAATGCTAGATTGTTCATTGAATAATAGTTTTCTGGTCATCGGTAAGGATTTTGATTTGATGGTGGTAAATTGAGAAGAGTTACACTGGCCATAGAGTGAGGTTCCCACTTGGTGTACTTTGTATCCATATGGGTTTTCAGCTTTGACACTTATTTCTTTGAAGTGTGGTTGAGGTCTTCCAGCAGATTCTTCTTTGACTGGAGTTCTTGGTGGAGATGGATCTCGGTAGACTGGAGTCGGCAAGGATGATACATCGGCATCTTCCAAATCTAGGGTGACAAAACTTACATCGGCATCTTCATCTTCATCGGCATCTTCATCGGAATCAGTTTCACACCAAACCGGCAAGGCCTTTTCTGTGCTTTCATCGGCAACAAAGCTTCTAGACTTAGGATGTCTTTGGTTGAATGACTTCCTCATGTATTCATATTTTGGTTGAGGACATTTAGAAGCAAAGTGACCAGGTTTTCTGCAGTTGAAGCAGACCAGATCACCTTTGTTGTTCTTTCCATCGGTAGCACTAGTAGAGGGTTTATTGTAGCTTGCTGGTTTCTGAAATGGTGGTGTGAAGGATTTTGGTTGCTGGTAGTTTCCTTTCTGCATCCTTTTGAAGTCTTTAAACCTTTTGTAGTTCCTAGCGAAGGCGGCAAATTCGTCTTCTTCCATAGGTTTTTCTGAGGTTATTTCATGGGTATTGGAACTGCAGGATGTTTGAGGTGGATCTATAGGAGGGAATTTGTTTGAAGGAAAGGATATCTGTGACTGAGCTGATAGAGACAAGTTTTTGAAATTTTTGTCGAGAACGTTAAGTTTTTGCAGTTCTCTCTCATACAGAAATAGACTAGACACAAGATTCTGAATAGAAGTCTTGTTTAAGTCTCTCACTTCTCTAATAGCGGTGACCTTAGTATGATACTCATTTCCCAAAGAACTTAGAAAACGAATATTAAGATCTTTCATAGTATAAACTTTACCTAATGAAGCACATAAATTACTTACCTCGCAAAATCTGTCGTAGGCACTCCTTAGTGATTCACCATCTTGTTTCTTGAAGGATTCAAACTCAGCAATGCAGTCGTAGAGTCTTTTGTCCTTCACCTGCTCGTCACCTTCAAAGTATGCAAGGAGCTTGTTCCAGCATTCTTGAGCCGTGGAGCACAAGTCAATAAGTTTGTATTGCTTGTCATCCAATCCACATGAGATAATGTGGCATGCTTTTCCATCTAGGGCAGCAGAAAGTTTGTCGTCGTCGGTCCATTCCTCTCTGGGTTTCTCAATCAAAGTTTCATCAATCTGAACATGGGTTTCCTGTTCAGTTTCTCGATCAGCATGTTGTGTCAGCGGAGTGGAGGGAATAGGTCTGTAGGTGGTTGAAACTTTTAACGGAAAGATTGGACCACCTTCTATGACCTTCATCAACCGGTCATCGATTGAGTTCATATACTTTATCATACGAGATTTCCAGACACCAAACTCGTTGACATTCAACAACGGAATGGTGGTGATGTTGAATGACTGCATGATTTTTCCTGCCATGGTATCGGCAAACAAGCTGCAAAGCTTGGAAATTTCTTTCAAAATTCCAAGCTCTGATACCAATTGTTAGGCCCAATTGGTAGGAAAATAGGCTAGAGGGGGGGGGGTGAATAGCCTATTTAAAACTTTTTCAAAGAAACACTTTTATAAATGCAAAGTCACTTATCAGATTGCAAACTATTATCAGTAAGCGCAGCGGAGAAGATATGACTTGTTTTAACTCACACAAAATCAGTTTATAAAAAGGTTTTGAGAGCTTGGTTTAAACACAAAGTAGTTTCTAAAAGTTCAATGCAGTTTCAAGAGATTGGTCAATGGAAATGATGTTGAGTCAGCAAGAACAGTAATGATTTGCCGGTGATAGAGTTCCAACCGGCAAGGACAGTAAGTAACAGAGGACACAGAGTTTTGGAGAGGTTCACAGTGTAAATACTGCTACGTCCTCTACCAAGTTTGGTCAGAACTTGGATTTGGGTTAAGAGCACTATTAAATATCCCTAGTCTATTACAAGAGCGGCTTTGCCGGATACAAAGACTAAATTCTAGAGATAGTTTAAAGAATCGTAAAGCAAATATCTGACCAAGTGTATTTGAGCGGCAAGTTCAAAAGAACTTATATCACTCAGGTGGGTGTGTGAAAACTCAGACAACGTATTCCTTAAAATAATCTAGTTCGGGAATACTAACAGTGTTGTAGAGTTTGTGCACAAGTGTATGTCCTATTAAATGATCTAATGATTATCTGGACAAGGAATGTTTGAGCTTCAATGAATGCTGCAAACAACCAACTCTCTTCAATGCACTAAAATTACCAACCTTCTTCAATGCACTGAGTCCTCTATATATAGGAGGAGTTAATGTCTTAGCTTGTTGAAGAAGGATAACATTTGAATTTCCAGCTGGGTAGGTGAGGAGCATTTAATGCAGTATCCTTGGCATTAATGGCGAAGATACGCGTGCCTTAAAAGTCTGATGGGTAAAGACCCCTTTGTCTCAACCGGTTACCTGCAAAAGCAAGTAGAGACAGAGTATAGCTAAAAGTAGCTATGTGTCAGACGGCGTAGAAATCATTACAGAGCAGGTAAACTACTTTATAATAAAACAGTATAGAGACAATCAGCAAGGTTGACTTTAATGAAATGATGTCACCTGACTGACAGTGTAGACTATCTATTATATCGGCATGTTGTGAATCGAGTTGATCGGCAACTTCTTTAATAAGTTGATCGGCAACTTCTGTAGCAAGTTGATCGGCAACTTGTTTACTGGTCTGCTGATTTGCTTCCTCTTGCTGGTATGTCTTGAATGAAGAGTTGATATACACCTGTGCTGATCACAAAGGATCCTAAGGGCACCTTAAAAAGGTTCTAATAAAATTGGGGGACCCTAAGTGTAGACATGATTGGGATTAAGTAATTCTAGGACCTAGGTATTTATTTGAACAACAATATAGCACACTCACTTCCCACATATTTCCGATGTGGGATGGGGATATCACAATGTCTCTATTACAATATTCATGCTAGGCGTACCCGGCTCAATGTAGAGAGAGATAATCTCACACTCTTTCAAAATAGCGAGTAAAAAGGACCTAGACGTTGTTCTTTTTAACAATCATTCCAAAGATGTATACACCATCATGAATGACCCTAATGTTCTTAATAGTCTTCAAAGTTGATTTCCAACTTTGTCTTTATAAGACTTTTACAACGTCCAAACTCAATATTTTATGAAGCAAATAAATGTATTCAAACTAAGAGTTAGTCATTTTTTAACATAATAACTATTGTTGACCTTTTCCATGAAGGAATAATTAATGGCCTACAAATATACGAATGCATTAGTTCATTGAGACACTTGATGCTCTCGAGAATACTATAATGTTTGTAAATTTACTTTAAGGCATTTAATGCAAAAGTATTTTTCAAATTATCAAGTTTGTTTAAGATTTTCCTTCAACATAAGCTTATCAATTTTCCTCTTGGGAATATGACCCAAATGCCTATGTCTTAATGAAAATAAAATTTACTTGATAACTTTTGCTTTCTAGTTTTGGTTTTATTATTAAGGGACACATTTATTGTTTAAATAATGTCGAGTAAATAAAGAATACTTGACAAAGTACTAGTACCAACAACCTTGGAATTTTAAAAAACAAAGATCACAAAATGAACAAAATAACCTTCTTTATTCAATATTGTGATATACATATATATATATATATATATATATTAAATTTCGTTCAAATGACGGTACAACAAATGTATTATTTATACAAACAATACTTAGTACTTAACAATAACTGAAAAAAAGTCCTTATGCCTAAAACTTTAACCGGATTCCCAGCTCCCATATAGATGAATCTCTCATCTTTACTGGCTCTTCGGTAACTCAGGCAATCCTACACAAACATATTTATGTGAGTTGTTGCACCAAAATCAACCACCATGTATATGTATGGATTGAAACCAAATTTAGCCTTAATACAATACAAACAAGACCAAATGACATACCTTTCTTAGCACGCCAAGCGTGATACTTAGGGCAGTCGAACTTCATGTGTGTAAGGTCCTTGTAAAAGAAGCATTTATTTTCTTTATGATCATTGGATGATCCCTTACGCTTCTTTTTACTTGCAACCGCAATGTCCTTCCCTCTTCTCTTTGTCATGTGAGAAGAGGTAGATGTCAAACATCCCTCAATCATATCAAGGAATGTTTTAGCATCAACGTCCTTGGAGACACCGGTCAAAATGGTCTCCGGGACAACTATATTCATGATCATTAGGCTCACACGGTTGGAGCGTTTCCACTTCTCCTCATTTAAGCAATCTTCTTGAGTGCTTTCACTAGAGAGAGGAAGAGGAAACGGTTCCCTTAATGCATGATCTATGTCCATATAGCCTAAGATCATCATCAATTTATTTTTCCAAGTTTTAAAATTAGTCCCATTTAGCATCGGTGTTGTACTCATAGCAGTGATTACGGACGAAGCAATAAGTAAATCTGTTGGAATTTAAGAACAAGAATGAATACAAAATATGAATAAGAAACTACACAATGGAAAAATGATTAATTATATCAATGAAATCCATCAATAAGACAATCAACATGACATCAAAACTAATTTTTGGATTGCGAGTTGACTCATAAATGATTGCCTTAGATAACAAGTAATTTGAACTTATATTTTAATAAATACTTAATCTTCCTTTGGGCCGACATAAGTACCTAAGAAAATATCATAATGTTCATTTTATTTGTTACCACATGAATGCCTAAGTTTAGTCAAATGTCAAGATCTTATTTGGAAAATTCAAGTCATTCACATATTAACTTAAACATCTAACACTTTACAATTTAAGGGTTTAAATAACGTAAATCACTTAGGAGACAATATTATTTAAACAATGAATAAAATTGTCAAAGCATATAATTAATCATAACTTTTTAGGTTTGAAATAATGTAGGTTTTGTTCCAAAGGAAAAACAAAATAGTGCAAAACTTAGAAAAGTCCAAAACCTGTGAACAGTAACTGCTCGGCCGAGTCTTATGAAGTGCTCGGCTGAGCACTTTAATCAGAATGTTTTGGTTAATTTGACATGATATGCACGACCGCTCTAAACAAAATGCTCGGCCGAGCTGCTCGGCCGAGTCTTATGATGTGCTCGGCCGAGCACCTCCATCAGAAGGTTTTGGTCAATTTGTCACATTATGCTCGGCCGCTCTAAACAAAACGCTCGACCGAGCTGCTCGGCCGAGTCTTATGATGTGCTCGGCCGAGCACCTTAATCAGAAACAATTACCTTATGCCATTTTGGCGCCTGTTCATGTGCTCGGCCGAGCAGATCCCAAGACTCGGCCGAGCAGTTTGCGCCTTTTCATACGCTCGGCCGCTCTAAACAAAGGACTCGGCCGAGCAAGACGATTTCTGCACTTCTGAATTTTGTTCAAACTTTTTCAAAATCAATGAATTGCAAGTAGACCCACATGGTATGTCCTTAAAACATAAAACCACGTTATAAAGGGATAATCTTGCTTTAAAATTTAGTGGAATCAAGTGAGTAGATCCACATGGTATGCACTTAGACATAAAACCATGTTATGAAGGGATAGTCTCACAAGAACCATTTTTAAATAACAAAACTTTTTCAAACCTTTTCTGAATTTTAGTAGATGATTATCAGTGCTCTATGAACGAATTAGAGTCCCTAATCAACATCAAAACTTAATGATTCAACAGGGAAAATGAATCAAAATTGAAAGTATACACTTTCCAAAAAAAAAAAAAAAAAAAAAAAGAACTCAAACTTAAACTAAAGATGAGCGGGGCTCTGATACCAATTGTTGGAACAATTTTAATCCCTGAATGCCACACTCACTTTAGAATAGAATTGAGGAAGAGATGAAGCGGAAGCGATAAAATATATACCTGTTGAATCCATGGATGATGTAGCGAGAAATGAATAAGAAGAAGATGTAGGGAGAATGCTCTTCTAAATGATAAATGTCTTTCCTCTTTACTTCTTTAACACTTAATGAAGATTTATGGAGAGAGTACTAATGAATAATAGAGTAGTCTTAAGGGTTGATAGAATGCCCTTTATATAGTAGACTTGATGACATTTCATTTAGGGACCACACCCTTTTAAGCTTTATGATAATAAATTACCCTTTTGCCCATCACAATTAGGTAATATATATCCAGGAATTCTACATATTTTATTATCAACTATACTTTATAATTTAATATTATAATCATAACTTTATGAATGGAAGTCTAAATGACTTGTGTTACAAGCCATGTCCTTACATTAAAAACCTAATAGACTAAGGAAAGATGGGCTAATATTTTTGGGCTTTTATTAATTAAAAACATAAAAGAAACGTGGGCTTTTCTCAACTTAGGAGAGATCGAAAAACCCAACAAGATTGGCATATACTCTGGAATAGAGTGAGTAGTATATATGTTGAACCATTGTTGAGAGCACGTGAGAGAAACATAATACTCCTCCGTTACTCCTCCGTCTCAGTTTAAGGTTTTTAGTTTGACTATGCACGATTATTAGGAAACTAAGACAAAAACAAAGGAAATGAGTCAACCAAAAGTAGAGAATGAAAGATATAAATGTCCAAAATACTATTTATGAAGCAAATGGATGAAAGTAAGTTAGGTAAGTAATTGAATTTTTTGTAATTAAATGAACTTTTTGTGGGCAAGATTCTCCAAAGCATTATTTATTCTTTGACACTTGTGAAATAAACCAACAAAAAACCGTAAACTGGGACATAAAAAAAAAAAAAAAAAAAAAAAAAACCCACCTGGAACGAAGGAAGTATTGTTATTTGACGACGGAGAGAAAAGGCCGTCATTGTAGAGAGTCAAGAAGCCGGAAGTCATAGTCAATAACTAACCTTGTACCAGAAAAAAATACTCACTCCATCGCATTTAATTTAATTAAAGTTTTCATTTTCTATTTTATTTGTCTTAATTGAAAGTTTTTAGGTACTTTATTACTTACAATAGATAATGGGACACACTTATTAATTGTCATTCTCGTAATAAAAACTTTCTACCTACTTTCTCTCTCATACTTTTCATATTTACAAAATTCACTTTTCATTACTTTAACGTAAAATCAAACTAAAAGCTTTAAACTACGAGGGAGTCAATAACTAACCATATACCAAAAAAAAAAAAAACTAGTCAATAACTAACCACCCTGTTTTCCTTAAAAAAAAAAAAAAAAAAAAAAAAAAAAAAAAAAACCTAACCACCCTGTTTTTTATACGCAATTGAGGACTGACGAGTTTCACACCGCTAACATCTAACATATGAACATAAACAGCATATAAATATAACTCACTCGGTCCCATTCAAATTAAATTAAGATTTTTGGTCAATTTAATTATACTTTGACTAATAATTTAAAGAAAAAAATAATTATCTTAATAAAAATTTAAAATAGTTATTGATTTATTAGTAATCATGATACAATAACAATTTTTAAATTTTTATTAGCATCATTATTTTTCTTCAAATTATTGATCAAACTATAATTAGATTGACCAAAAATCTTAATTTGAGAGGGGCGGAAGGAGTATACATCTCTCCAAAAATGATCTTTCCATCGTTGCTACATATGAACTTCCGAGCAATAATTTTTAAGTTATTGTAATTATTTTAATGAAAAACTAAAACTTGTATTGACATTATTATTGATGGTTTATCAATTACAAGTTTTAGATTTTCATTAGCATAATGAAATCAATCTAGATAGTATTAGATACTAGTTATTGCCAAGTTCATTTGTAGAAACAATAAAATAAAATAAGTAGTGGAAGATCAATTTTGGGACGGAATGAGTATATATACTCCCTCCGGTCCACCTCACTTAAAACTTAAGAGGTGGGCATAATAATTAAGGAAAAATAATAAAATAAAAAAAATGTGTGGTAAAAAAAGAAGAGAGGAAATGATAGTATATATAAAATCACCCCATCAATTGCATCTATGCATATTCCTGGACCTCCAGCTACACTATCTTCTACTCCCTCCGTCCCAATTTAAGGTTTTTACTTTCCTTTTTGGTATGTCTCAGTTTAAGGTTCTTAGTGTAAGAGACAATATACCGGTCCATATTTCTCTCTTTAGAAGATGTGGGATAATTGTCTCTTACACTTAGTTGTTTTATTCCATAAATGGAAAAGAATGAATATTGCTTTGGAGACTCTTACCCTCAAAAGTTCATTTAATTAAAAAAAATCATTACTTACCTAACTTACTTTCACCCACTTGCTTCATGAATGGTGTTTTTGGACAATTATATCCTTCGCTCTCTACTTTTGGTTGACTCGTTTCTTTTGTTTTTACCTTGGTTTCTTAATAAGCGTGCATAGTCAACTAAGAACGTTAAACTGGGACGGAGGGAGTACAATTTATGGAATAACCAAACATATATGCAGAGGAATTGGCAGATCCACCACCGACAACTAGATTATAGTCATAAGGAGTCTTATTTCTTGTGTACAAAGTGATGGAGAAATTCCTCAGTAATAAAACCTTGCAAGTGCATAAGTTACCGAAGTAGCAATGTACAATAGTAAGGGTCAAACCACAGAAACTTGAGTGAAACACAAGTTGATTCAATTAGTGTAACGTAACCAAAAGGGGTTTGTTTTGAGAATATTTAACTAAACTACTAATTCAAGAATTTAAACTAATATTAAGAAAACAATTACTACCTCTGTCCCTAAATGAGTGTCCAAATTTTATTTTAAGGGACACTGAAAATCTCAACTTTATGTACAATTTGCTAGCAAAGATTCATATATAATCTTGTAATCTTCTTTTCAAACATTTAGTTTTGCACGTATAAAGAAACCGGTGAAAAAAATTTCGAAAAAAAAAACATTTAGGGAAAAAGTTATGTTAAAAAAAGACACTCATTTTGGGACAAAGATTTCTTAAAAATTGACACTCATTTAGGGACATAGGGAGTAAAAAATAAGAATTTATCAAGGATGACAAGGGATTCACGGAGTGGATTCACAAATACTCACTCTATGCTATGCTCATAATAATAAGACAAATATCATTATTGGGTTCGTTCACAAAAGTAAGAATCGGGACAGTTCGGTCACCGGATTGCAATCTTATTATTCCAGTTAAATTATACTTTGCTATCACGTCCATATAATTTTCCAAGAATTTTTGAAGAACTTAAGAACATATGAACCTAGATTCTTTCGATTTCAATCACGATTTCAATTGAATCTAATTATCAAAATAGTGGTCAACGTATCAATGTCCGAGTCACAGTAACAATAGATACCCAAAAATTCTAAAGCCAATTTATATCTTAGTATATAATTGAAACTTAAGAATTTAACATTAAAAATATTTTGATAAACAAGAATAAGAAAGAATGGAATAATTAAATCAATAGCATAGAGTTTAATATTTGCTACATCCAATCCATGAATCTAAGAAATTAGCTACACATATTCATAAAAACAAGAACAAAAAAAATAATCAAGAACATCAAAACCAGGATTTGAATTGATGAAATCTTTCTTACAATCTTGAATCTTGGATAAAAGTATGTATAAAGTATGAATAAAATAAAGTAGATGGAGTGTTATATTTATACTAGGGCTAAAGAGGTGTAAAAATATGAAAAACCCTATGATTTCTTGTGGGAAAGTGAGAAAATAAAATGTTGGCCGGAATTTCCCCAGGAGCCCTTGGTATTTTTGCACTTCCAAAAAAGTCCTCCAAAAATTTCCCAAAGGTCCTCCAAAAATTCCAGAAAAACCCTTGAAAATTTAGAAATTACTAAAAAGCCATATATTTTGGAAATTCCCCAAGGGTCCCTAGCCAAATTCCCCTGTGGTCCCTGGATGGTGCGGGCGCCCTGGCTGGAAGGGAGCCTGCGCACCCTCATTTCCAGAAGGTCTGGTTTTGATCCGGTGTGGGTGCGCGCGCTCCTTCTTTGTGTGGGCATGCGCACCTCTTGCTTCGCGGCTTGTACATTTTACGCGCAATCTTCTGGAGGCCATAACTTCTTCATACGAACTACATACATAAATCCATACAGAGGTCACATCACTTTATCTTTATTTTCTGGTTCGTTCTTTATCATCCATTTTCACGCTTTAACGTACATGAATCCATACATTCTTTCGCTCCTTCCCTATACTCATAAACACTCCAAAAAACCATCAAAACACTCAAGATTGAGCACCAAATAAGTAATAAGAGTATGTAATTTGGATGGGTAATAACACATCCATCACAAAGTAACTTGATCCTCATTAGGAATCTACTTTCTAATTCTTGAATAACTCTTTCTACCAAAAAGAGTACTAATTAATTTTGAAACGGAAGATTCTAATATTAACATACAAGGTAACCCTAGTCTGTCTAACTAAATCTGCCGTAGAAAGAAAAACAATCCTAGCCCAACTGAAAATACCCACTTGGCCCATACCTCACCTTGGCGTGAAACAACCTGATAGCTAGGTCATTTGGCCTACGCCGTATCATCAGCAAAGGCGCAGGTTATGTAGCTTTAGCTTTGAGCTGCTGCTATAGCTTTTACCGGCTTCGTCTAAGAGATTACTACATTTGTTACGGACATATCCCCAATCAAAATTCCATTGATTCAAAGGCATATTCCTAACAAGTCATGTGATGACTCATGACCAATATCCATTAAATAATTGGTGGGTCTATTAACCGAGAGAGAGCATTACAAAAAATGTGTGCTTGGATGAGGACATTGTAAAGAAAATTACATTAGTAACCACATTTTGAAAACACTTATAATTAGGTGACCAAAATATCAAATTTGCGTATTTTAGTAATCCAAGTAATGTGATTTTTGCTTTTAAAAAAAGAACATACATACATACATGTATATATATATATATACTCCCTCCGTCCCAGCTCACTTGAGACTTTTTGACCAAAACTGGTCAACTTAAGGTCGGTTTGACCAACACTTTATAGAAATATTTATGATCCGAACAAAAATTAAAAAAATGTAAAATGATCACCATTAAAAATCCTCTCAATAACAATTTTTAAAAAGTTTTTTAGAACATAAATATTTTTATAAAGTGTTGATCAAACCGACCTTAAGTTGACTAGTTTTGATCAAAAAGTTTCAAGTGAGCTGAGACGGAGGGAGTATATATGTATGTATGTATGTATGTATGTTGAACCCAGGGCCGGCCTCTGGGGTAAGCCAAACGAAAAAAGATTTTAAATAGGGATGGCAATTTGGCCGAACCCGATCCGTACCGAAGGGAAATCGATCCGAAAATTTCGGATATGGTTTGCATTTTTAAAGATCCGATCGGGTTCGGTAGGACCCCTTTCGGATATGGTTTTCATTTTTAAAGATCCGATCGGTTTCGGTAGGACCCCTGATCCGACCCGACCCGAATCTATTAAGTTTATAAAGCTTTACTACTAACCCCCTCATGTTATAGAAATATACACATCACCCTCCTTATATAAGAAAAAATTCTAGGTTTTGGATTATTATTTTCTTTCTCAGTCGACGAACAACGCCGCCGACTCCCCTCTCTCTCTCATCTCGCAATCATCGTTCCCTACTCTCCCTCACTCATCACAATCGCCGTTCCTTGCTTTCTCACTCTCTATGCGCCGTTCCGACTCTCTCTCTCTCTGTGTGCGCCGTTCACTCATCACAATCGCCTGTGCCGGTGCCCATGGCTCGCCGTTAGTTGTTCTCTTGGCTCTCCTCCTCAATTTCCATCGAGCTACTACATCTCCAACGAATTTCAGCACTATTGAGGTAATTTAACAATTCTTAGCCATTGAATTCAGTTTTTTTGTTTTGTTTGATCGATCGATTTTAGCTTCCCCAATTCCCCCAAATCTGGCAAACCTAGGGTTTTCTGAGAACCTGAGATTCAGAGCAGTTCGGATCTCGGATCGGAGCGCGGATAGGGAATATTCGGATCGGATCAGATTCGGTAGAGGGGTTCTGATGTTTGGATCGGATTCGGATCAGGTCTAATCCGATCCGAACCCGACCCGTTGCCATCCCTAATTTTAAAGCCTCAAATTTTAAATAAGAATAATACTAGGGGCACAAAAAAGTCACAAAAAATTGCTCATAAAATCTTAGGTGTAATGATGTTATTGGTGTTTTTAATTAGAGTGTGGCGGGTCCATTATCGATGCAACCAATAAAATATCGCCACCTCTTCCGTTGGAATAGAGATCTTAAAGGAAACAAATGAGAAGAATATCTGCGCAAAGGGCAAGCGGGCGCCTGGTCTATACCAGGCGGGCGCCTGAACTTGGCAGAAAGAAATAGTTTCTGGCGAAAGAATGCAAGCGGGCGCCTGGTCCCTACCAGGCGGGCGCCTGGTCGCCGCGAGCTGAATTCGGGAAAGTGCAGAATTTCGAGAATTCTCATATGTTTAGCTTTATGTCTCATTCTATGTTGTATATTTAAGCAGGGTTCCGCCCTATAACTCATTGTAACTGTTGGGTTTCGATCAAACATGCGCAGCGGAATTTAGCATTTAAAATTTTGAAACCCAAAGCCATGGATCCGTTCATATGATTAAATCAAATACAATAACAAGAATAAAGGAATAAACTAACCCTTGATGGCTATCAAATTTTCTCTTGGTCTTTGGTGGAGATTTGAAGACTTGATCACGATCACAAAGCTTGAACACGAACTTTGAAGATGATGATTTTCACCCTCTAGCGGTATCCACACTTCGAACGAATATCAAAGGAGCTTCTTTGATCTTGGTTGCTAGACCAAATTGTGAAACACTTTTTCACAATCAAAAGAACTATATGGAATTTATTTTGTGTATTATTTTGTTCCTCAACCAAGAATGTCTTGGAACAAAATAAACCCTCTCTCAAACTCTTTGAGACTCACAAAATCATTGGCCTTGAATGCTGGCCGAATTTGATCTTTTATACACAAGTATGACCTATTCCAAATAGGAAACTTGTGTCAAAATCCGTCCAAAATTCGTTTCCTAATCAAATTAGGAATCTGCCACCCGACAGTACTGTGCGGCCGCCCAGAATGCACTGTGCGGTCGCATAACTATCTGAAACAAAACTGGTACAAAAATGGGCTAAGTGTGCGGCCGCCCAGTCCATACTGTGCGGTCGCCCACTTCCCCAGAAAGTCCAGAATTTCCAAAATTCCAATATAGTCCTTTTAAAGATTCGTTCTATTGTGTGTGACCCTCTAGGATTATACTAAGTTGGCAATAGGTTCAAACATGAAACCATAAGATATGATTAGGTTCTAGCAAACCGTCATACCTACCCAATTAGTATAACTAGATACAAGTTCGCATTCCTCTTAGAATATGTCATAATCCTTTTGTCCACGATATCATTGAACACAAGTCATGGTCAAAGAGTCAACTTGTTTTGTTCAATACTTTCTCGATTCCGAATGTGTTGATAATCCAAATGACATTGATCCAATCAATTCATTTGAGTCCGGCCGAACATTTCATCAACATCATTCCTACGAGAGGCCCAAGCTTGACATCTCTCCGAGGAGGGACAAATCCATTTAGCTTATTATTCTTCCCAACGTGAATCCGATAATGCCAATCATACCCTTTATAACTACTCGGTTAAAAGTAGCGTTTGAATATGTCAAACATAATGTTCATCAAGTGGAAGACTATAATAACTTCATGTCTAAGGATTCAAATGACATAACTAATATGAGATATATGTATGACATAGACCATGACATAAATCTCATAAAGCGGGTCATGTCCAGTACCTTGTTCCAAACAAGTACCCATAAATCTAACATGATCATCCCATGATCATTTAGCCTTTATACTAGTGCTTAACAAGTACTAGGGACGGAGATTATTATAAGTAAACATGAACAACAATAATAATCAAAACATCTCTTTATTGATATGAAATAAATGATAACAATTACAACGTTTATTAAACGTGCCTAGGGCACCACTACCAACAGTAACTTCATATTAACATATTATAGTGTAAGATCCTGGCTTGGTAGTGCCCCCAGACGTAGTCAAGATTATTGACGAACTGGATAAACAATTTCTTGTGTTCTTTTGTCTTTTGCTTTTGGTTATTTATTTCTTGTGCTTGTTTGTGGGTTATTGATTTCTTGCGATTTGCTTGGGTTGGAGGGCTTATTCCACAACATCTTCTTGTGGGCAAGATTTTGTTCCCCTAGCATTGCTCTTTAAATAATGTATACTCCCTCCGTCTCATACTTATCACTATATATTTTTATTTTGGGTATCTCATAATTATTGCTACTTACCCAAAGTGTTCACTTTTTGTCTCTCATACCCACTCACAACAATTATCCACTAACTTATTTTCTCTCTCCTACCCACTCATAATACTTATTTTTTTAATATATTTTTTTAATCTCCGTACACTCTCAAATGGTAGCCATAAATATGGGACGGAAGGGAAGGAGTAGAAAATGGATCGCCCATAACTAGCCAACTAGCCAGTCTTTCTTTATCCCCATTGTGTAAAGCGTTGAAGTCTTGGAAGAGTCTCAAAAAGTGCTTTCACACTCCACCCATGTTCTAGTCTTGGTATGGTTTTTGTTTTTGTTCTTATTTTTCTTTCTTCCTCCATTAATTATTTCTTTTATTTTGTTTCTTCTTTCAACATTAATCTTGTTTGGCCCTTCTTATTGTTACATCAACGGAAAAAGTTGAATTTCACAAGGTCTTGGCCTTGTTGAGAAGAACATGATATTGTTAGTTGATGACTGAGAAAAAAGCCGCCATTGTAGAGTAAAAAACCGGAAGTCAGCGTCAGTAACTAATCACCCTGTTATTGGTACAAAATTGAGGGCTGACCACTTTCACACCCCTAACATCAAACATATGAACATAAACAAACAAAATATAAATACTCCCTTTGTACCATACAAACGGTCATTTTTTATCAAACCAACTTGAACTTAAACTAATAATTTATGCTAAATTATTAATTTTCATAAAAAAATTAAAAAAATTATATTAAATTAGTAATAAAAACATTATCAATAACTATTTCTTTTATGGAGATAAATTATTTAGTATAAATTGTTAGTCAAATTTCCATTCAAGTAAATTTGATCAAAAGTGCCCATTAGTGTGGGGCGGAGGGAGTATATACTCGATTCATCTGTCTCAAAACAAACTTTTCATATATATTTTTTTTTCAAAAACATAAAATAAAGAAAAATATTTAAAAAGTAAATAGAGTGAGTGAGAATGAGCGCGAAAGTAAGGTAGAGAAAATAGTAAATGAATAGTTTTTGTGAGTGACAATGAGAGAAAGTAGTGAGAATCTTTTTCTTTTTAAGAAAATGATAGTTTTCAATAAAAAGCCCAAAATGAGAAGTTTATTTTGAGACAAATGATCTTTCCAAAAAATTTTTAGACAAAAACTTCTATGCGAACATGGAAGACCCGTCTCATGGCCGCGACAGGTTTTTTGACCCGCCCGACCCGACACACGAGCCGGCTCCATAACCCATGGGGGCGACCCTGCCACGTGACAGCCTCTCATAGGCAAAAAAAAAAAAAATTGTTTTGTTTTGTTTTTTTTTTTTTTTTTTGGTTTTTTTTTTCTGTTTGTCAAAAGTAATAGTTACTATAACTAAATGTAACAAACGTGTTACTTATATGTAACAATTTGTATACATAAAAGTAATAAGGCCAAAATACATTTATCCCCCCAAAGTATACACCAAATCCCACTTTGCACCCTCGCGCGAAATTCGTCCCACTTCGGTACCTCATGTTAGAATTATCCCACTTTGCATCCTGAATCTTAACGGATGTTAGAAATTTAACGAATTTAGTCATGTGCATGTCACATGGTTGGTGATTATGTATTTTAACTCTAAATTTAAGGGCTTAAATGTCATTTCATCATGAAAGCTTTCTACTCTTCAACACTATGAAACCACCATGGCTACCACCACCAAACATCCACCATTGCCTCCATAACACCCCCATCACCACCATAGCCACCACTGTGCTGCCGTGACCGCCACCAAACTACCACCATAATCAAACATCAAATTCAATTTCCCACTTCATTGTTCCAATCAATACAAGATTAATCCTTTTAGAACACAAACTTACAAAATCCCCAAAATTAAAGATCAAAATTCAAGAAAAAAGGAAGAATGGAAAAAACAAACTGGGATTTTTTAAAATCTGGGGAAAGGAAAACAAAAGACACATACTTGGGTTCTTCAAAATTCCGATCCGCTTGTAGCCGCGACGAATGTTGTATTCGTCTTCAGATTAAGACGAGATAATAAGGGGGATTGTGTGAGCAAGAGTCGGAAAGATAGGGGAGGGGAAACGGTGGTGAGGGAGAAGGTGAAGACGGGAGAGGAGGGGAAGTGGGAGGAGGCGATGGCAGTAAGGAGGGACAAGAAGTGATGGTCGTACAACAATGGAGGGATTAAAGATGTTGACTTTTTGAGAGGGGTAAGAAAGACGATGGTCATGGGGGGTTACGGTTACTGGGTTTATGCCAAAAAAATAATAATAATAAATAAATAAAATTCTACTTTCCTTTTTCTATATTTGGTGCTGATTAATACTTCCATATATGCAATTTACTTTATAATCTTCTTTGACTTTTTTGCTAATATTCTTTTTCTCAATGTGTTACGATATTAATATTGTCGTTAATTATTTATATTTTTGAAAATAGTAATATGTTAGTAAAACCTAATAAAAATACATTTTTTTTTATAAAAGTATAATAAATATAAGTTATAATTTGAGTTGGATATTATAATTTCAATATTTTTATTTAAAATATAAAGTACAAAATTATTTTTTATAATTTTTTTGAATCATTTTGTACAATTTTATTGAATATGAGAAGAGTGAGAAAATAAAACTAAAGGAAAATTATAAATTTTAAAATGAGAAAGTCCATAATACCCATCATGTGACATGCACATGATCAGTTTCGTTAAATTTCTAACGTCTGTTAGGACTTGGGGGGGGGGTAAAGTGAGATTATTTTAACATGAGGTGCCAAAGTGGGACGAATTTCGTGCGAGGGTGCAAAGTGGGATTCGGTGTATACTTTGGGGGATAAACGTATTTTGGCCAAGTAATAATTATTGCTCAAAACAGCAACGGAAAAAAAAAAAATACTCCGTAGTATTTAGGAAGATCAATGTATATACATAAAGAGAGACACAGATATAGTACTACTAAATATAGGAGCAGGTAAAGTGAGTCTCCTTGCAATATTTGGGAATAGCTTATAAATAGCAACCCCATTTCAACAAGTTTAGAAATAAAAAAGCAGAAGATAGACTAAATATGGAAACAGAGATGCCCCAGCAGCAACAACCACCACCAAATGCAAATCCTGAGGAGCCCCTTCAGCAACAACAGCAACCACCACCACCACCACCACCGCCACCACATTCCAGGGTTGTTGTGACACATGGCAATATACAAGATCCAAAACCTCGTCCTCCTCCTACACCTTGAATTTAACTCATCTTCCTAGCTACAACTTGTTCACCCTCTTATCAACTACTTCCTGTGTCCCGAAATAAATGTCATCGTCAACTAAGTTGTCTTTGACCAAAAAGTTGTGAAAATTAGAGTTTTTTTTTTATATTATTTTGAAAATGGTTATTGATACATCAATATAAACATTATTCATAACTATTTTTGAATTTCAATGAAAATAAATAATTTTGCATTAAAAGCTGGTCAAAATTTAACTTAATTGATCATATGTGACATTTATTCAGGGACAGAGGTAGTACTATTTTGTACTACTGCCTTACCTCTGTCTCAAAATGTGCCTTCGAAATTGCTCTTACTAAATCGTTATAGATTTACAAGCCATTTGCTGTTTTCCACGTGATAAGAGATACTATATACTCCTTCTGTCCCGCTCGAATTAGGATTTTTTGTCAAGAAATTTATACAAATTTATACTTTGACCAACAATTTGAAAATAAATATCTTAATGAAAATCTAAAAATAGTTATTTAGTTTATTATTAATCGTGATAAAATAACAATTTTTAAATTTTTATTAGCATCATTATTTTTCCTCAAATTATTGATCAAAATATAAATTGCTTGACTAAGAAACCTAATTCGAGCAAGACGGAGGGAGTATGTCATAATGATCCGTTTTCCAGTATTTACACTTTGCCTACATATAAAGCATCAGCCTTGTCATCAGCATCTCTCTCTCTCTCTCTCTTGCCCTCTCTCAGACAAAAAGGAAAGTTAAAAACCAGAGTAGAATTCAACAAGGATTATCAGGTGTATAAATATATACCCTTTTCCATATCCAAGTTCTCTCTCTCTGTGATGAATAAATTTCACATTACAAATACAGATCAGAAGCTCCTAATAGGTGCTCAAACTCAAAACAGAGCATTTCAGGTTATCAAATTGTCATGAAGTGGCACACAAAAGTGGTACAGGAGATCTCGACTCCTACAACAGGACAGGCATTTCAGGTTATCAAATTGTCGTATGCAAGATGCTTAGATTGCATAGCCTCCTTCGCATCATCAATTGTTACATTAACCAAAATCAATCCAACCCCATTTCCATTTCCCCCACTCTCATTGGCAAAAGTCGAGCCAAATCCATTTTGATCTTCATTTCCGTTCCCATTTCCCTCGCTTTCATCCCCAATTATTCGATTGTTTAGTACACGAGCAGAAGCCGTTATGGCTGAAATCTCGAGAGCATTTAAAGCCACCCTTGCATCTCCGTCACAATGCTCGGATAAATACTGAATCGCATCATCACAAACTTTGATCGCTTCAACCCCATTTCCAACACTCTTTACTAAACCATTTATCGAACACGTGGCGGCTCGCCTTAGGAGGATTGCCACATGATGGGGTTCTAAAGAATTGAGGGTCAAAACTCTGCAACGGGACAACAATGGAGTAATCAAATGGAAAGACGGGTTTTCCGTGGTGGCACCCATGAAAACAACACTGCCATCTTCGATTACGGGTAAAAAAGAGTCTTGCTGAGACTTATTGAATCTATGGACTTCATCAACAAACAGAACTGTTTTCTTGTTGATACTCTTTTTTAGTTTCCTAGCTTCATCTACGGCATCCCTAACATCCTTAACACCACTAGTAACAGCAGACAATGAAACGAATCGATAGGCGGAACATGTTGAGGAAGACGAGTTAACAATGGCTCTAGCAATGGAGGTTTTACCTGTTCCAGGTGGGCCCCAGAGAATCACTGACGGCAGCCGATTACAATCCACGGCGGAGCGGAGGAGGGAGTTCTTGGCAAGCAAGTGATCCTGGCCGACAATTTCATCGATGATCCGAGGACGCATTCGCTCCGACAAAGGCTCGTTGGGTGTCTTGAGGGGCCGCTTTCGTTTCAGCGGCGGCGACTCCGTCTCCGGCTCGTGTTGTTCACGGCGGGGGTGTTTCTCAGGTGGTGGTGGTGGTGGCGGTTCTTGTTTCTTGATTATAGGGGGTTTTGTTGATTTGGAAGGGAAGAATCGATCTAATTTGGGTTGTTGAGAAGGGGTTGGCGAAACGGGGAGGGGATTTGGGGGACTGGAAGATGAATCGTGGGTGAGAATCCATTCGGTGGCTTTGAGGGCGGAGTTGCCACCGGTGGCGGCGAGGGCTTCGGCGGCTAAGTCGGTGGGGAAACCCATGTTTAGGAGCTGCTCCATCTCCATTGTTCAGTTCCTTTGTCTTTCTCACTTCCCGCTCTAATTACTCTAATTTCCCTCGTTTTTTGCTTGGAGAAATGTATTGATAAGCAAAGAAATTTTATTTTTTTTAGACTGAATAATTATAGTCACAAAAATATGCGAAAAAAATTAAATCATACAAAAATATGTTATTATTTTGTTGGTGCTTTTAATTAGAGTGTGGTCACTTCACGGCCAATGTAATCAATAAAATATCGATACCTTATTTTGTATTCACTTTTTTGTGAATTTCTTTTATAAAGCTAGTATTACCCTTTTTCACTAACTTAGATTGTTTGTGAATATTTGAGTATAATCAGAACTATTATTTTATAATAAAAACTTGTATGAGAACACCATGACCCGTCTCATAGTAGAGATGGGTCATGAATCCGTGTTATTGGTATGTTTTTGACCCATGATCCATGAGCAAAGGTCATGAATCCGTGTTATTGGTGTGTTTTTGACCCATGATCCATGAGCAAAAAATTAATATTAAAGTTTCTATATTTTTATTTTGGTGTTTTTTTTTTTTTTTTTGCCAAAAGTAATACTACTAGTTATGAGAAGATTGAATGTTGGGAAAACTTAACTTTATCATTGATACAATATGTATATATATACAAGAGAGTCCTAGACTAACTTGGTGTACAAGTAGAGATAAAATAGGAAACGATTACAATTAATTATGATCAAATATTTATCAAGAGATAGCTAATCTCATGTATCCTTATCATGCCCCCGCAAAATGGACGATCGATTGAGAAGTCCAATCTTGGAAACATTGTCATCAAACGGTCCACGTCCCAATGGTTTAGTCAAGAGATCGGCAGGCTGATCCCTGCTTGAAATAAACGATTCGTAATATGTTGTTTTTAACCTGTTCACGAACAAAGTGATAATCCAAGCCAAAATGTTTCATACGAGAGTGAAATCTGGGATTTGCAGCTACATATGTTGCACCGAGATTGTCACAGAAGATAGCTGGAGGAGAAGTAACCGAATAACAGAGTTCATGAAGCAAGTTTTTCAACCAAAGAACTTCAGCAGCAGTAGTAGCAACAGCGCGGTACTCAGCTTCAGTGGAGGAACGAGCAAGAGTACGTTGCTTTTTAGAACTCCAAGAAATGGGAGTTTTACCCAAATAGACAATGTAGCCAGTGGTAGAGACAAATGTATCCTTATCACCTGCCCAGTCGGCATCAGTGAAGGCATGCAGAGACAGAGGAGAGTCACGCCTGATAAGTAAACCATGGTCTGGAGTGCCAGCTAGGTAACGCAACAACCTTTTGAGAGAAACCCAATGCTCCGTGGTAGGTCGATGCATGAACTGAGAAAGGCGGTTAACCGGTAGATCGATGCATGAACTGAGAAAGGCGGTTAACCGCAAATGAGATGTCAAGTCTAGTAAAGGAGAGGTACTGTAAACTGCCAAGAAGAGCACGATACTCGGTAGGATTAGAGGGAGGAGTACCAGAGGACAGAGTAAGAGTAGGATGAGTAAGCATCGGAGTGGAGACAGGTTTAGAATTCTCCATATGGGCCCGAGAGAGAAGATCCTGAACATACTTATGTTGGCTAAGAAGAAGACCATCTTTGGGAGGTAGGACCTCAACACCCTGAAAATAAGACAAGGAACCCATATCCTTAAGAGAGAACCGAGAGGACAGTTGTGAAATAAAGTGAGAGAGAAGGGAGGAGTTAGAACCCGTAATAATGATATCATCCACATAAACCAAACGATAAAGAATACTTTTATTGTGTTTGAGAATAAAGAGAGAAGAATCAGAGATAATGTTTGTGAACCCAAGAGAAAGAAGGTAAGAACAAAACTCATTGTACCATGCCCGAGGAGCCTGCTTAAGGCCATATATAGCCTGACATAACTTACAAAAATGAGAAGGATGAGAAGAACTTACGAACCCAGGAGGTTGAACCATAAAGACTTATTCAGTTAGAGAGCCCTGTAAGAATGCATTATTAATGTCAACCTGACGAAGTTGCCATCCATTAACAGTAGCAATAGATAAGAGGGTACGAACAGTGGCCGGTTTGACGACCGGGCTAAAAGTCTCTGAATAGTCAATGTCGGGTCGTTGATGAAAACCCTTAGCTACAAGGCGAGCTTTGTGGCGATCAATAGGCCCATCTGGGTTATACTTGGTCCTATAAATCCATTTGCAACCAACCAAATTATGGGACGGGGAAGGAGGTACAAAGATCCCATGTTTTGTTACGAATGAGAGCATCATATTCATGTTGGTGTTGGTGCCCTAGGCACGTTTGTTAAACGTTGTATATGTTATCATTCTATTCATATTAATGAAGAGATGTTTTGATTATTATTGTTGCTCATGTTTGCTTATAATAATCTCCGTCCCTAGAGCTTATCAAGCACTAGCATAAAGGCTAAATGATCATGGGATGATCATGTTAGATTTATGGGTACTTGTTTGGAACAAGGTATTGGACATGACCCATAGTATGAGATTTATATCATGGTTAATGTCATACATAGATCTCATATTAGTTATGTTATTTGAATCCTTAGACATGAAGTTATTATAGTCTTTCACTTGATGAAGATTATGTTTGACATATTCAAACGCTACCTTTAACCAGGAAGTTATAAAGGGTATGATTGACATAATCAGATTCACGTAGGGAAAAATAATAAGCTGAGTTGGATTTGGCCCTCCTCGGAGAGATGTCAAGCTTGGGCCCCTCGTAGGAATGATGTTGATGAAATGTTTGGCCAAACTCAAGTGAATTGATTGGATCAATGTCATTTGGATTATCAACATATTCGGTATCGAGAAAGTATTGAACAAATGCAAGTTAACTTGTTGACCATGACTTGTGTTCAATAACATCATGGACAAAGGGATTGTGACATATTCTAAAGGAATACGAACTTGCATCTAGTTACACTATTTGGGTAGGTATGCCGGTTTGCTAGAACCTAATCATATCTTATGGATTTATGTTTGAACCCATTGCCAACTTAGTGTAATCCTAGAGGGTCACACACAAAAGAACGAATCTTAAAAAGACTTAATTGGAATTATGGGTCGAAGGACCTTTGAGGAATATTAGGAATTTAGAGGAGAAAATTGGAAAATAGGATGGTCCGGTCGGACCTTGTAAAGGACCCGACCGGACCCCTAGTGATCCGAGCAGACCAGTCTTGTGACACGGGCGGACCTAGTCTGTTCGGGGAAAAGATTTCCTGTTCCGTTTTCTTGCGGGTTTGGTCACTTGTTACCTATTTGGAATAGGTGTAATAAGTATAAAACTGCCCTCTAGTTGCCCTAATCAGTCCCATGCATTATATTATGTTTGTGAGTGCCTCCAAGGGTTTGAGAGGGTTTATTTCTTGTTCTAAGAGATCCTTAGATTGAAGAACAAGAATACACACACATAATAATTCCATATAGTTCTATACATTGTGAAAGCGTGTTTCACAATTTGGTCTAGCAACCAAGATCAACAAGCTCCTTGATATTCGTTCGTGGTATGGATACCGCAAGAGGGTGAAACTTATCATCTTCAAGAGTTCGTGTTCAAACTTATGTTCGTGATCAAAGTTTCAAGTCTCCACCAAGAAGAGGTTGTTAATCAAAGGCATCAAGGGTTAGTATTCTAGTATTCATTATGCATGTATTTGACTTAAACATATGAATTGATCTATGGACTTTGGGTTTCATGAAAAATTTAAATGCTTAATTCCGCTGCGCATGTTACTACGAAACCCAACAATTCACTCTGCATGGCAGCTCGCCATATGGGGTTTTTGAGGGCCTAGGTAATGGTAGTTGGTTTGGCGGAAGGATCAGAGAGGGTGGTATTGAGGTTGAGGCGTTGGATAGGCTTGGTAATGTTATTCTGGAGT
This sequence comes from Campanula takesimana, assembly GCA_026119855.1. NCBI lineage: Eukaryota > Viridiplantae > Streptophyta > Magnoliopsida > Asterales > Campanulaceae > Campanula > Campanula takesimana. Next base: position 749,229 of record JAOWBW010000070.1, read on the forward strand.
CTGGTAGTGGGACGAGAAGTGGGAGGAGGGGGTGGTGGGGGAGGCGGGGTCGGAGAGGGTGTGGATTGTGGGGAAGTAGCAGGTGTAGGCTGTGGTGTAGGTTGGGGTGTGGGTACATTGAAATTGACATCGGGGAAAGTAGGTCGGAGTGGGTCTGGGGTGAGTCCGATAGGATTAGAGGGAGGTCTGGTCGGTGCTGGTGGAATCTGAGGTGAATTGGCAGCGGGTGTAGGCTGTGGTGTAGATACATCAGGAGTTACACTGGAAAGGACAGGCAATGTAAGCGAGCACCATTGATCAGAAGAGGGGACTGACCCGAGAGAGGAGGAGAGACTGGAAAACGGGAAGGAGTGTTCAATAAATTTCACATGACGCGAAGTGTAGATTTTGTGAGAGATAGGATCGATACAATAGTAGGCACTTTGAGTAGGTGAGTAGCTGACAAAGACACAAGGAGATGATCGTGGTTGTAATTTATGAGAGGTATAGGGACGGAGCCAAGGATAACATAGGCAACCAAAGCTTCGTAGTTTGACATAATTAGGAGGTTGCTTATGGAGAGTGAGGTAGGGGGAATTGAGATTGAGAGTAGGAGTAGGCATGCGATTAATGAGGTAGCAAGCAGTAGAGAGGGCAAGAGACCAATATTTGAGAGGCATGGAGGAATGAGTGAGGAAAGATAGTCCAGTTTCAACAATATGTCTGTGACGACGTTCAGAGTAACCGTTATGTTCTGGTGTATGAGGATGGGAGGTAAGATGTTGGATACCATGAGATTTAAGAAGTGGTTGAAGAACTATGTATTCTCCACCGTTGTCACTAAAGATGGTTTTAATAGAACGATTGAAGTATTTTTCGACTAGAAGTTTAAAATGAGAGAAGACTGTAGTGGCATCATTTTTGTGTTTGAGAGGGTAGAACCAGATATATTTAGAGAAGTGATCTACAAAGATTATATAATATTTGTAGTGATCAAAAGAGTCAATAGGAGACATCCACACATCACTGTAAATAACATCCAAAGGACCATACGATTTTATTGAATTGTCATAGAATGGTAACTTGTGACTTTTAATGCAGTCACAAGAATTACAATGAAATAGACTAGAAGTGGGAATGTTTAACTTAAAATTCTGACTAAGAAAGCGTAAAATAGACTGACACGGATGCCCTAGATGATGATGCCATGGATTTGATGAGGAGATTGAGACGGAGTGAACAGCGGAAGAAGAGGGATGCCATTCATAGACGCCGGATCTAAGTGGACCTTGAAGAAGAGTTTTGCCCGTTTGGATGTCCTTTACAACATAAGAAGAAGGTAAGAATGTGACTGAAGAATTATTGTCACGACAAAATTGAGAGATAGAAATTATATTGCGAGAAAGGGAAGGAACATGTAGAACATTTTTAAGTTTAAAGGAAGTGAGAGAAGTCGAACCAATGTTTGAGATTTGTAACCCAGAGCCATCACCTATAAGAAGCTTTTCGGTGCCATCGTAAGGCGAGTGAAGAGCAAGGTTTTCAAGATCACTAGTGGCGTGATGTGTTGCACCACTATCAAAGATCCAGGAAGAGGGATTGGGAGTATTTGTAGAAGCAGTATAGGCGGAAGGGCGATGTTGGATTGTTGTGGCCGAGAGGTGGAGTTGCCCCGATATTGAGGACGAGGGTTGTAGGGGGCGGACTGAGTTTGTCTGGGCGGTGGGGTGGGGATGTTGGTTATGGAACATTGGACATTGGGACATGTAGTGACCTTGCGTACGACACTATTGGCAACGCCCATTGTAGGGAAGATGTTCTCGAGAAGAGGAGTTAAGGGAGTAATTGGGAGTAGGAAGAAGACCATTGGTAGTGTTGGTGAATTGGGGGACCAGCATATAAGGCACATATGGGACATGAAAGGCACACATGGGACCACAACACAATTACAAACAACAAAAGTAGATAGCATTACCTTCAATTCTTTAATGTGAAAAAGCATACCAGTCAACACAAACAAACAATACACAATACATAGTACACATGCCCAGACAACCACATAATATGACACACATAACAACAAAAGGGGAATATTTTTTTTAAATATTCAAATCAATGGCTTTTGAACACATTAAATACTATAGCCAATTGAGTTCAAACCCTAATTTTACAAAACACACACTACAGAGTACAAGTTTCAAACCCTAACTTTATTAGATTCGAGTTTTTTCCAACAAGAGAAACCCTATCAATTTCATAGTAGAAGAAGTCAATAGGAATTACCTTTCAATCCGCAAAAGTGGAAATTTGATGGTCCAGTAATCGTCATCACCACGAATCGCCTGAGAATCGCAATCGCCTTGAGAAACCCTAACTTCGATCTCCTTTGTTCATTGCAGACAAAAGGAGATTAATAATCTCACCTACCAGTCACGTACGCTTCATGTGCGTCGTAAATACTGAATAGGCTAAACAGAGTTACCCCGTCACTTGCCACGTCACGGGTTAGTTAGGGTTTTAAACGGTGTTAGTAGAACAGTTATTACATTGCATTATTTGATACACAATAAGTAAGTACATTGTCTATTTTCAGAAGTCAGCAGTACGTTGCATTAATTGATTTTTAAGACCCGGTACGTTGCACAGTTCAGTAATTTTCCCGATTTGGCCATACAACCTCAAGTGTAATCATGCTTAAATGCGCATAGACACAACATGATTAGTGAAGCAAGTTTTGATATCCTTAAAAAGTTTGAATAGTCAAAATGTGAAGATCATTTAGAGACAGATGGAGTATTCTCTATTATAAGTCTATTTCTCCTGTATAACAGTTTTTCATCACTATTACCAGCCTTTATAATGATGACCACACAAATCCAAAATATGGAGTACTTCTTTCCAGGGCAAGGTGGAGTACTTCTTTCCAGGTCAAGGGTTTTGGAAAAATAAGTTAAATTGATACTCAATATCTAGATATTCTGACGTCTTGATAAATAGAGGGGGTGACTCTTGGAACCAAGGTTAACATATACCACTTCCATACCGGGTAAAGAGCCACTATTTTAATTACGAATGTTGCACTTACAATGTGTCCGCCTACACCTTTCAACATGAAGCTTCTTGTGTGTACTCAAAGATTTTCGTAATTATAACCAAGCCCAAGTGTGATCCATAGACTTTTCAAAATGTGGACTCTTCGGTTGGAACAATGGGCATAAGAAGTTTCCAATAGCTTCCGGGAGAATAAAAGATTCACACTTTTTTAATGTGTGAATCATATTTTCTCAAACTCAGATTTTTTTTGCCGTGCAACATTTTCCTTTTCATATTCGTTCCGCATTACTTGAACAAAAACACATAAATACGAGAGAAGTGTTGAGATAATGACAAGATCTGCAAGATCTCGGCATATCTCTTTTCCTTTTTGTATGTATCCTTAATTAGTTAGTTACCTTGATAAAGATGTAAAGAGGTAGGATATATTTTCTTAGACTTAGTCTCCAAGGAAAGGTCTTTGTATATATGTATGTACTCGGCATATCAAAAGGCAGAAGAAATAAACTGACTTTATTTTCCCCATATTATTTCTCTCGGTTTCAACTTGGCACCAGAGCCCGGTTTTATCAAAGATAATGGCCGGCGGCGATGAACAGAAATCCGGTGAGGAAAACTCCGGCAAAGGGAAGGCGATTAAGGAAGATAAGAGATATCCATATTTTCTTTCCTCTAGTGATAATCCAGGAATGATTATCACGCATGTTCAGCTAAGAGGAGAGAATTATGAAGAATGGGCACGAGTTTTCAAAGGATCGCTTCGAGCGAAGACGAAAACTGGATTCATTGATGGCAGAATCCCATGTCCTGACGATGCTGATGAAGCGGACCAATGGTGGACGGTGAATTCCATGATTGTCTCATGGATTTTTAATACGATTGAGCAAACTCTTCGCTCCACTATCACATATGTGGACGAAGCGAAGGTTTTGTGTATGGATGGCAACGGGTCGAATACGGTCCGGATATTGCCAAACCCGTATCCGACCCGAGGCTACTCCGCCCGTATCCGACTAGGGGCGAATCCGTATCCGCCCAGTTTTTTTTTTTTTTTTGGCCTGGCATAATTATTATTTTTTTGGGCAAAACTATCATTTTCCCAAAAAAACTATCACAACATAAAATTTTATTACACAACTCAAATCTGTAAATAAAATTCAAAGCCCAAAATTTACATTTCAACCAAATTTTCATCACAATTCTCTTCTCCACCACCACCACAATCAGCCCACCTCCACCGGAAAACCACCACTGGACAACAACCACCGGAAGACCACCACCGGACCACAACCTTGCCTCCATCATAAGCACCACCATCAGCAAACAACCATGCCGAAAACCGCCACTATCATCCCTGCCACCACTAACAACAACAATTAAAAAATCAACAAACTAAACAAAAATTACACAAAATCAAACAAAAAATACTCTGCTATCACAAAATCATCTGGAGTATTTAGAACTACACACACGAACACACACAGATTAAACACACACACGCAGACTAAACACACACACACCAGATCTAAGGATCTTCAAACACACAAACACACACATATGAACAAACATCCAAATCTACATCGATCTATACACCAAAGGCACGCGCAAACACAAAACGATCCAGATCTACATCGATCTTCAAAATTCAAAATTCAAAAATCCGATTAAGAGAAAGAGAGAGAAAGTGAGGGAGAGAGATAGAGAGCGAGAAGAATACTTATCTGTAGTAGAAGGCGGCAACGGCGACTGAGGTGATAATGGCGACATTTTCTATGCGGATGGCGACGATGGAGATGGGAAAAAGAATTGTGATCGAGTTCTAGGAAGGGAAGGGGTGGCGAGTAGACGGTGGAATGAGACGGTGGAAGGAGACGGCGGGGAGATGGTGGTGGGGTGGCGGCGGAGGTTGGGAGATGAGAGACCAGGAGAGGAAGGGTTGCTGGGTTAGTTTAGGTTTGGAGAACAAATGAAGAGGGTGGGTAGATAATTTTTAGGTTATCTGGTATGTGAGTTTGTCTATTTGAAGTAGGCCATTTGAAGTGAGCCAGCCCATTTAGTTAATTATGATAAGTGAGTTAGATTGATTTTAATTAAAGATGTTTAAGATAATTATACGGAGGGAGTAATGAATAAAGAAAATTAAAATTTGTGATTCAAATTATAAAAAAATGAATACAAGAAAATAATTAAACTAATTATAAATTTTGAGATCATATAATTAAACTATTTATAAATTTTGAAAGGATAAATATGTTTTCTTGAAAAATAAAATTAGTGAAAGTACTTTCGCTCTCTATTCTAAAAATAATTTTTGAAAGGATAAATATGTTGTCTTGAGCAAATAGAATTTTTTTTATAAGATTCTTACTCTCGGACACACAAAAATAGAAAGTAAGACTCTTACTAATCTTAATAATGCTTATCAATATCTCCAACCCCTCAACCGCACTCAAAACCCTAAACCAATATACCTTATTAATATTACTAATAATAAGTAATAGTTGAATAATGATATTAATAAATTAGAAAAAAAATACACAAATAAACAATAATAATAGTTTAACCTTTGAAAGAAATCTTAATAATGCTTATTAATATAACAAATCCATAAACACCACTCTAAATTGTAAACCACCTACCATATATTTTATACCCTAAACCATAAACCTTAAGCTTTACACATACCCAAAGTCAGTCACCAATGGTGACTCACCATGTAAAAGAATATTTTACAAATGTTATTGATAGTAAATAATAATTGAGTAATTCATATTAGTAAGTAATAATTGAATGCCCAACCCTTAAAACCCACTCTAAACTCTAAACCCATATACCCAACCCCTAAACCCCACTTTAAACCCTAAACCTATATACCCAACCCCTAAACCCTAAACCCATATACCCAACCCATAAACCCACTCTAACCCCTAAACCAATATACCTATCTTAATAATTGAATAATACATGTTCAACATTAGATTAATTGTAACAAATTAGAAACAAATACTTTAAAATATAATAATTTAACTTTTTTTAAAAAAAATATTAATAATGCTTATTAATATATATACCCAACCCCTGAATTCCACTCATTCTAAACCATAAACCAATTATTATTATTATTTGTAGTACTAATAATAATAATAATAATAACAACAACAATAATATTAATTAATTATAATTATAATTATAATTATAATTATAAATATAGTTGTAATTATAATTAGAAATTAGAAAAAAATGCCTAAAACTATTCGGGTCGGATACTGGTCGGATACGGATATAAACTTATTCGGGTTGTATACGGGTCGGATACGGACGGATCTCGGACAGCTACCGAACCCGTATCCGAACCCGCCAGATTTTAAAAAACTATTACCAAACCCACCCATCCCCGGTCGGATTGTCTCGGATACGGATCGGATTCGGTAAAATTGCCATCCCTAGTTTTGTGGGATGATTTGAAGGAACAATTTTCGATGGGGAATGGACCGAAGACTCAACAGTTGAAGGCGGACATAGCAAACTGCAGATAAGGGAAGAATGAAAGTGTGGCTTCTTATTATGGGCGGATAAAGAAACTGTGGGATGCTCTCAATGATTTTGAGACATTGCCGACCTGTTCCTGCTTGGGTTGTAAGTGAAATATTGGGGCTGTTTTGGTGAAGAGGCGTGAGGAGGAGCGTGTGCATCAATTCGTTATAGGGCTAGAAACTCCAAAATTTGAGAATGTGAAGTCGTCTATTGTCAACACGGAGCCCCTGCCTTCTGTGAATAAGGCATATTATAACGTTGTATGATAGGAACAGGTGCTGGGAGGAGGACATGGAGAAATCCCAAATCCAACCAGTTTTGTTGTTCGTACAGTTGATAGACCAGTTGACAGACCAGCTGTGAGCACAGATGGCTCGTCAGGTGGCTTGACAGAAAAGAAGGATATGAGCAATGTCACCTGCTCTCACTGCAAGAAGAAGGGACACAGTACAGATTCGTGCTTCAAACTGATAGGATATCCAGAGTGGTGGGGAGACCAGCGTGGCAAGTCAGCAAAAGGAAGAAGCGGAAGCCAATCCTTTTCGGGAGGAAAAGAACAAGGGAAGCTGAGCACGAGATCCAATAATGCAGAGGTCAGTATTGAAGGGACATGGGTTTCAGATCAAGCTAGAGCGCTGGGATTCAGAGCAGATCAATGGAACAACTTCAAGAATTTTATGCAGACACATGTGCCGACAACTGTCAGCACAACTAGCAAGGCAACTGGTAAGATGAATGATAAACGTTGGCTTGTCGATAGTGGAGCCAACCGACACATAACAGGGGACATCTCTTTGCTCAGTGATGTTCATGATATCAAGGCGAATCATTTTGGTTTTTCTAATGGGAGATACATGAAAGCCACGAAAGAAGGCAATGTTGAGATTGCCACGAATCTTGTTTTAAAAAATGTTCTATATGCCCCAACTTTTAACTGTAATCTCTTATCTGTCTCTCAATTGCTTCGAGATTCTAATTATTTGGTGCATTTTTCTGACAAACAATGTGTTGTACAGGACCGGGTTTCAAAGATTTTGATTGGAGCGGGTGAACTGGACGGGGGTTGTACTACTTGAGGAGGTCACCGACAACGCAAGTGTGTAACGTTAGAGAATCCGGCAGTTTTCAGTTGTGGCATCAGCGACTCGGTCATCCGTCAAGGAAAATAGTGGGTTTGTTACCTTTTATTAGTCATAGTAGTATTAATAAAGACGTTTGCGAGATTTGTTGCAAGGCTAAGCAAACTAGGGACAAGTTTTTACTTAGTGAAAGTAATTCTAATGAAATTTTCGGTTTAATCCATTGTGATATCTGGGATGATTATCTGAAACCTTCTTTGTGTGGTGCCGTTTATTTTTTAACCATTGTGGATTATTGTTCCCGTGCGGTGTGGGTTTATTTGGTGAAGTCCAAGGGTGATGTTTCCCAAATTTTGAAAAATTTTCTTGCCATGGTAGAGCGGCAATTTAATAAACGAGTTAAGAAAATTAGGAGGGATAATGGGACGGAATTTACTTGTTTGGAAAAATATTTTCTTGAACATGGGATTGAACATCACACTACTGTAGACACCCCGATCTCGCACCCCTTATCAAACTCTTTTAATCGGTCTAAACCCTAAAATTGACCTAGAACCCCAGGTTTGGCTTTGCGGGAGTGACGTGAGCCTTATCGGTGCATCTAATGGATTAACGGACTTAAAATTCATAATCAAAGCGAAAAAACGAATAAACAGGCATGTACTTCAATTTTTGAGCTGCGGGACTCGAAACGGGGCCCGCACCCCTAAAACTGCTCGTTATTATCCATTCTGTGCACTTAAAAATATATTATTATCATTCCTTGCTCATTAACATATTTCAGATAAACGGACGTGACCACGAGATTATTTCAAGCAACTTTCATGATGGGACCGCGGACAACCGGGACACCGTTATCCGCGCATCCGGACAAATCTTGGACTGTTGCAGAACCAATACTGGAAGCAGAATTGCAGTCATCTACGTCAAATGAATTCAAAGAAGAAGTTAATGGGGCCAACAAGTTGGTTGGGCAATTGGATAAGGATTGGACCAATCGGAGCGCGACACGTGGCAAAATCAGATATTTCCAGTAGCCAGGACCACCACCGTACGGCACCATTAGAGGAGTACTCCCCCAACAGAGCCGTACGGCCAGAATAGGCATATCAGATCAGATTTCTGGCCAAGGCTACAACTTGCTCACAAAAGTCTCAAGTGTGATCATTTCTCCAGCTGCATCTACCCAGGGATTGACCCCTAAATTACCCCCTAAGCCTAGCAAGGGTGACCTAAGGTCATTTACAACCACCCTCCTCCATATGACCACCCCCCTCATCCGTTATTCAAGAGAGAACTCTTCACACACTTCACCCACAATTCATACACAACAAGCAACATTTCACTCCCATTCACTCTTGCTCTCTCTCTAGCATTTCCAAGAGCACTCTCACCACTCCCAAATCTCATTCCATAGACCACCACATCACCACCATAACACCAACCTAAACACACACCAAACACAAGCAAAAACAACTCAATCAAACACTCTTTCAATCTAAGGCAAACACCTTAAGAAAAGCAACAAAAAAGTCTTCCCTTGGAAGCAAAGGAAGCACATCTAGGTAATCTCTTGTTCTTCTAAAGTTCATCTATGTAAGATTTAGTTGATTATGTAATTTGTTGAGAGGTCTAGCCACCATGTTAGGCTAGACCTCCATTTGATGTCCAAAATACAATGTTGATACTCTTGTTTTTCTTCTCTCTGAATGATGATAGATCTTGATTAAATGCTTCAATGGCTGTTGTTTTGTGTTGTTAGTATGTATATATATGCACACGCAAATTTCATGCCCACATCACTTCATGTAGATGAGTTTTGATGAGTGTTTTCATGGTATTCATGATATTCCAGCAGACTGTCCATCTGCACCTTTCTGTCTTGTTGCTCTGTTTATGCATAGTAAACATAGTTTTTGGTCTTAGACCACAAAAGATATTTTGTTCTAGACAAACAGAGGAAAATTAGAATGTGAATAACATATTTTCCCGTGAGCAAAGACTGTTCTTTTCATTTCTTGTTTAGACTCTTGATCTGCAGATCTGTGCATGTTCATCTCTGACATGCAAATGTCAGAGATGTTTTCTGTGACTTATACTTTCTTTATGGCTCTGAAACTTTCCAGATATAAACTTTGGTATGTTAGGAATAACTTTCATGTTTAGTGTTTTCCATGGTTCCCCCATCTTCATGATGCAAAAAGTGGATATTTTATGGAGGTATGCATATCTGTCAGACTAGGCTGTTGAAAGTTCTATCTTGCATGCTTTTTTGGACACCATAACATACTCCTAAAATCAAGGGAAAAATCATGGTTGATTCCTGATGTTTTAAGGAACTTTTCTTGACCTTTAATTTCTGGATTGAGTAAGTGTAAGAGCAGGTACAAGAAAGGAATATGGGCAGCAGTCCCTAAAATGCTTGGGGTCGGACTTTTGGACATTTATTTGTTATGGGATTTGTTTCCCTTTTGTTCACCATTGTAAATATTAATCCCCCACCCCCTCTTTGTGATCTCCTTTACTAGATATGAATGCTAAATCATTTTCAAAACCGAGTGGGAGTCCACCCAAACCGACTCTCATTTGTGAATTAAAGCAAACAGTCCTAGAATAGGAAGACCTCCGCATATGTTAAATTACCATTTTTGTTAGGGCATAAAAGCAAGGCATAAAAGCAAGGCATAAAAGGCATAAAATTGAATCTACGTGGCATGCATGCTAGAGACCATCACGGGCGAGGAGAGTGCCTAACCCCTTCTCTTCTCGTAACTTAGCCCCCGAACCCACTTTCTCTAAAAAAAGGTTTTATCTTCGTTTTTCCTAAAATAAAATGAGGTGGCGACTCTTGACTGTTTTGATTCCATCGAGAGGAAACCATTGTGTGAGAACCGAGCGCATTTCCAAAAGCGCATTAGCACGAAACGGACCCAAATCGATTTCACGAGCGATCATTTCGCGGTTTGGCTTTCGAGCGCGGGCTCTCACAACTACTTGTGTTCGTACGTCCCAACAAAATGGTAGGGTGGAAAGAAAGCATAGATATATTTTAAATGTGTCTCGTGCTTTAATGTTTCAAGCAAAATTACCGGTCAAGTTTTGGGGGGAGTGTGTGTTGGCGGCTGGGCATTTGAGTAATCGAACCCCCTCAAAATTGTTAAAAGGGAAAACTCCCTATGAAATTATTTTTGGGAAGCCTCCTTCTTACTCACACATTCGGGTGTTTGGGTCTTTTTGTTATGTACATTATTCTCGGCGTGATAATGATAAGTTTGCAAGTCGAAGTAGGCGATGCGTGTTCTTGGGGTATCCTCTTGGCAAGAAAGGATGGTATGTGTATGATCTTGATGAAAATAAGTTGCTCATTTCTCGGGATGTTATTTTTGTGGAAAAGGAGTTCCCTTTTACTCACGGTCGGGCTAACCAAGATGGAGCATACACGGATTCTGATATTTTTCTTTGTCCTTCGAATGATATGGAGGATTGTGAAGAAGATGTACATGTGACTGGGGAGTTGACTGCACAACCCACTGCACAGGTGACCGAACAGGTGGCAGAGCAGATACCTGCCGCTGATGAAGTTTCTGATACAGTTTCCGACCAACTGACTGACCAGGTGACTGACCAGTTGACAGAACAGGTTCCAGCACAGATGGCTGAACAGGTTGAACAGCCGGCTGAATTGATTGAGCCAGAAAATTTGGGACCTGGTCAGAGAGTTAAGGTTCCTTCTACCAGATATCTAGCTTCTGAATTTGAGTTGGGACAATCACAGGTGGCAGAGCAGATACCTGCCGCTGATGAAGTTCCTGATACAGTTTCTGACCAATTGACTGACCAGGTGACTGACCAGTTGACAGAACAGGTTCCAGCACAGATGGCTGAACAGGTTGAACAGCCGACCGAATTGATTGAGCCAGAAAATTTGGGACGTGGTCAGAGAGTTAAGGTTCCTTCTACCAGATATCCAGCTTCTGAATTTGAGTTGGGACAATCACAGGCGCATACCACTCAGGCTACACCCCCATCCCGTCCATCTCCTCAATCCAAATCTTCAGGTACTCATTATCCCTTATCACATTTTGTCAATTGCACTAAATTTTCGTCTGCACATCATTGTTTTTGGCTGCTATTGACTCATGTGTTGAGCCAAAACATTTTAGTGAAGCAGTTAAGCTTCCTCAATGGCGTGAGGGTGTGTCTAAAGAGCTTAATGCTCTTGATCAGAATGGAACATGGGAATTAGTAGATGCTCCTTTTGATAAGAAGGTGATTGGTAACAAATGGGTCTATAAAATAAAGTACAATGATGATGGGACAATTGAGCGTTGTAAAGCTCGGTTGGTGATTTTGGGCAATAGACAAGTTGAAGGCGTTGATTTCAAGGAAACGTTTGCACCGACCATTAAAATGGTTACGGTGCGAGTTTTTCTTAGCATTGCTGCGATTAAAGGATGGGAACTTCATCAAATGGATGTTCACAATGCCTTTCTACACGGTGATCTTAATGAAGTTGTGTATATGAAGGTGTCCTTGGGACATCCGGATTCGTCTTCTGGGAAGGTTTGTAAACTTAAAAAATCATTATATGGTCTTCGGCAAGCTCCTCGTTGTTGGTTTGCAAAACTTTCCATGGCATTAAAGGGATATGGATTTGTTCAGTCATGCTCCGATTATTCTTTATTTTCTTTCAAAATTTCCGCTGCTGAGATACATGTTCTTGTCTATGTTGATGACTTGGGTATTGGTGGGAATGATTCGGTTGCAATTAGTCGCTTCAAGGGCTATCTTAGTAGTTGTTTTCACATGAAAGACCTCGGGCGTCTTAAGTACTTTTTGGGGCTTAAAGTGGCGAAACATCCGGATGGTATTTTTCTTTCTCAGCGCAAGTATGCCCTTGTTATACTCTCTGAGGCTGGACTTCTTGGAGCACATCCAGCCATTACACCTATTGAACAAAATCATCGTTTGGCCCTGACTGAGAGTGATGATTTACGTGATCCCAAGGCATATAGGTGACTTGTTGGGTGTCTTATTTATCTCACTATTACTCGTTCGGAACTCTCTTATAGTGTGCATACTCTTGCCCAATTCATGACCCAGCCGATATTGGCTCATTGGACGTCAGTTTTACGTGTTGTTCGGTATCTCAAAAATCGTCCAGGCCAAGGCATTTTGTTACGATCCGACTCTGTTTTACATCTTTGGGCTTACTGTGACTCTAATTGGGCGATTTGTCCTCTTACCCGGCGATTACTTACAACTTATTTTGTTTTCTTGGACTACTCTCCGATCTCTTGGAAAACCAAGAAGCAGACTACCATTTCGCGTTCATCGGACGAAGTAGAATATCGTTCTATGGCAAGTGCCGTGTGTGAACTAAAATGGCTTCGCAGTTTACTTGATTCTTTTGGGATTACATATTCGGCTCCTATGACTCTTCTAAGTGACAGTCAATCTCCATTGCATATGGCTCAAAATCCTGTCCATCATGAACAAACCAAACATATTGAAGTTGACTGTCATCTTGTTCGCGATGCTGTTCAGTCAAGTGTCATCACAACTGCCTATGTTCATACGACTTCACAGCTGGCTGATCTTCTTACTAAGGCATTGGGCAGTCGACAGTTTCTACATCTTCTAGGCAAGTTGGGCGTATATGATTTACACGCTCCAACTTGATGAGGGGTGTTGAGATAATGACGAGATTTGCAAGATCTCGGCATATCTCTTTTCCTTTTTGTATGTATCCTTAATTAGTTAGTTACCTATTTGATAAAGATGTAAATAGGTAGGATATATTTGCTTAGCTATTTTGTAGGGATTAGACTTAGTCTCCAAGGAAAGGTCTTTGTATATATGTATGTACTCGGCATATCAAAAGGCAGAAGAAATAAACTGACTTTATTTTCCCCATATTATTTCTCTCGGTTTCAGCTAGAAGACACCAGCGACAGCCAACACTCTCACCAGTCATCGCATGTCAGCAACCCAATTTACGCATATTATGAATGTAGAAAATCATACACGGTCATGGAACAAGAGAAAGAAGATGGCTGGGGAAAATTATTTCCGTGTTGTATTTCTTGATACAAAGAATTACAATATATACTAAACCCTAGATAGTAAACTAGGCAACTATGGACTCTCCTATTATACCTAGAATATTATGACTCAAATACTTACAATACTAACCATAATAAACCACTACTATTCCTATTTACAAGGATACACAGATTTCGTCTAATAGCCCCCCTCAAGCTAGACGTCCGTAGGGAAGACGAAGCTTGGTAGATAATGCATGAAATCGTAGTTTGGACAAGCCTTTTGTGAATATATCCGCGAGTTGATCATCCGTAGACACATAGTGTAAACGAAGAAATCCACGAGTAACCAATTCGCGTATAAAGTGATAATCAATCTCTATGTGGCGAGTACGAGCATGAAAAACGGGATTGCGAGCCATATGAAGTGTAGAGAGATTGTCACAAAATAGAGATGGGGGAGAAAACGGAAGGTGTAACTCTCGAAAAAGATAAGAGAACCATCAAAGTTCCGCAGTAGTGGTAGCAAGGGCACGGTACTCAGCTTCACTACTAGAACGCGAGACCGTAGACTATTTCTTGGAAGTCCAAGAAATGAGATTGGGCCCAATAAAGATGCAAGCACCAGTGGTAGACCGCCGATCATCAGGACCACCGGCCCAATCCGCATCAGAGTAGCCGCTAATGGAGAAAGATGGTGACCGATGAAAAGTGAGACCAAGCTGAGACATGCCTTTAACAAACCGTAAAATCCGTTTGGCTTCCACCAAATGAGTAGTACGAGGTTGATGCATAAACTGACAAACTTGATGAACGGAGAAGGCAATGTCACGTCATGTCAAAGTGAGATATTGAAGACTGCCCACCAAACTGCGGTACGTAGTGGGTTAGGAAGCGGGTCACCATCATGAATGGAGAGCCGAGTCTGTGGGATAGATGGTGTAGAGGAAGGCTTGCAGTCCATCATGTTAAATCGGGAAAGAAGATCCTGAACATATCGTGACTGTCCAAGCTGAAGGATATCACCGGAACGAGTGACTTCGAGATCCAAGAAGAAACTCAGCTTACCCAAACGACGACTGTCAAAAGTGGCACATAAAGCATCAATGACAGAAGAGACAGTGGAGGCAGACGAGCCAGTGATGATGATGTCATCTACATAAACCAAGAGGAAAACAGATCCGGTGTAATCGTGACGAATGAACAAAGAAGAGTCCGATCGGCTGTTAAAGAACCCGAGACTGAGAAGAAAATCATGCAAGCGTTGAAACCATGCACGGGGAGACTGCTTCAACCCATAGAGTGCCTTGTGAAGCTTGCAGACATGATCAGGGGAGGAAGGATCGACAAAACCAGGAGGCTGTTTCATAAAAACTTCCTCATGTAGAAGACCATTAAGGAAGGCATTTTGAACATCAAGCTGCTGAATATCTCAATTACGAGAGTGAGCCACAGAGATAATTGGTAGAGGGCTTGACCACCGGACTGAAAGTCTCATCGTAATCAAGGCTGCTTGTTGAGTGAACCCCTGAGCAACTAAGCGAGCTTTATGTCTGTCCACCGAACCATCAGCCTTTCTCTTAACTTTGAAGATCTAGCGACATCCGACAACATTCATTTGAGAATGAGAGGGAACTAAAGACCAAGTCCCATTTTTATGAAGTGCAGAGATTTCTTCCTGCATTGCTGCCTGCCAATGTGAATAATGAGATGCTTGCTTGAATGTCCGTGGTTCATAAAGTGGGTCGTCGTGCACAGCAGTGAGACTATATCGAGGAAAGCAAGGAATAGTAGAGTTATAAATCTCACTGACATCTCGAAAATTACGTGGAGGGGTCGAAGTGGCAGGAGATGAAGACCCAAGGACTGGAGCATCAGAAACTGGAGTAGCTGGAGTGTGAGAGTCCATAGGAGACTGAGGAGGGACCGCGGCTACAAGTTCCACATCAGAAGGGCTGATGGAAGTAGAACGTGAAAGAACCAGGGGGTCTGGAGAGAGTTCCAGAAACTGCAAGGGCACCGGAGCATTGTTGAAAATAGGCCGAGAGGAAGGGGTCACATTCGGCTGTAAAGGGGACTGCCCAGAAACCATGGGTTGAGAAGAAGACTTCCTTGTTGATGGGCCAGGACCAGTGGATGGAGCAAGGCTGGCTGGAGAAGCCGAACCGGGGCCAGTAGAAAGACCCATGTGATGATCAAGAGAAGTGGTTGCTGGAAGCGGCAGCCAATGTGTACCTGTGAGCAATTTATTGACTAGAGAGTCTTGCCAAGGAAAATTATTCTCATCAAATACCACATGTCTTGATATATACACTTTACAAGAAATTAAATCCATGCAACGATAACCTTTGTGAATGTTATCATAGCCAAGAAAAATGCAGTGTGTTGATTTTGGCATAAGTTTGTGTGCATTGGTGGGAACGATGTAACGGAAGCAAGAACACCCGAAAACTTTAAGAAAACGATAATCCAATTTTCATTTCCATAACTTTTCATAAGGGGACACAAACTTGTGTTGACGCATGGGTAGACGATTGATGATATAAACGGCAGTATTAAAAGCTTCTAACCAAAAATTAAAGGGAACTTTGGCTTTAGCCATAAGACACAATCCCATCTCCACAATGTGGCGATGTTTTCGTTCCACTACACCATTTTGTTGGGGTGTGTAGGGACACGTGATTTGGTGTTTAATACCAACCCTAGCAAGAAAATTGGTAAAGAGCCGACTAGTGAACTCACCCCCTCCATCAGTCTGAACAGTTTTAACAGTGTGAATGGCAGAAATCTTACGAGACAGTTGATTTTCAATTTGTGTTTTAAAGGTGGAGAAAATTTCTGTAACACTAGATTTATGAGTCATTGGGAAGATCCACACAAATCGAGAAAAATCATCAACAATTGAGAAGTAATAACGAAAACCATTCATAGAATTAACGGAGGCGGGACCCCAAACATCTAAATGAAGCATATCCAGCGGATGCAAAGCATTAAAAGTTCTGGAATGAAAGGGTAATTTGCTAGACTTCCCTAAAGGACACCAATGATAAGAGTGTTGTTCATTAAATCTACTGCTCAAAGGTAAATTAAACTGTTGACATAAAACTTTAAAAACTGGAGTGGAAGGATGACCCAAGCAAGCGTGCCAGGTATCGTGACTCGAATGTTCTCCAAGAAGAGCAACAGGACTACTGGGAGACTCGGAATTGAAAGAAAGCTTGTAAAGACCGCCAGAGTTACTGCCAGAAATGAGAACCGCCTTAGTCTGATTGTCCTTGACACGAAAACCAAAGGAGTCAAGTTCAAAGAAACAATTATTATCTTTAGAGAATTTACTAATAGATAACAAAGGTCGATGAATAAGAGGGACATATAGCATGTTACGAAGGTGGAAAGAACGATTTTTAAACTGAACAGCAGAATAACCAATGCGAGAAATATGCAACTTAGAGCCATTACCAACAGTGACTACATCTTTACCTGGGTATGGATAAGATCCGGAGAAGGAGGCTGGGTCAGATGTTATGTGATTTGTAGATCCAGAGTCAAGAATGTAAGGTTTTGCACGTGCCGTGTAAGCCTGAAAATTCTGACAGTCTCGTGCACCATGACCATGACGAAGACAAAGTTGACATTGAATGTCAGGATTTTGAAGAAGACCCGCACCACCATAACCAGAAGAGCCACCACGCTGCTGATTTCCACTACCACGATTTTGCCCATTGCCTCGACCATATCCCTGGTTATTGCCACCAGACCAGGAGCCATTCCATTGATCACGGTTACGGTTATTTCCATTATTACGATTTCCATTACCCCCATTAGTGCGATTTCCATTGTTGTTGTTACGATTGTTACGATTGCCATTGTTCTGTCGAGATCCACCACCACGCTGCTCATTTCCAACACCACGACCAGCTGCAAAATAAGCCTCAAAAGGCGCTGTAACTGCTGTTTTGTCAGTATGAAGGGCAGGGGACTGTTGGGACGGAAGGGAAAATTTCTGGAGAAACATCTCCTCTTTGAGTAGGAGATCATTGAGAGTATCCAAGGTAAGGGGATTCTGGGCATGAACTGCAGCAGTGGAGGTTAAGAATTCCTTGTATTCTTGACCCAAGCCGCCAAGAATCCGTTGGATCAAAACGGAATCATCAACTGGATCACCCGCAGCCGTAAGAGCATCGGCAATTTGTGACGCGTGAAGGAGATAATCTGTAATCGTCATCTCTGTGGGATTCTTTAAATCATGAAGTTTCTCCTTCAATATCTCAATCTGTAGCTCCGAACTTCTTCGCTAGGACTGCCCAAGCCGCTGGAGCAGTGTCACAGGCATTCAAATAGGGTAAAATTGGAGGGGTTACCGTCCCCTTGATCCAGCCGCACACCAAGTCGGTCCCTGTTTTCCAGACCTCATGTTCTGGGTTTGTTGTGTCGTCAGCCAGGGTTGCCGAGGTTCGATAACGAACAACAGTTTGTGCGTGCGAAGAAGGGTTTTAAAAAGGGTACTCCAATTGACATAATTTTCTTTGGTTAAGAAGGTTTGTCCCATGATAGCAGTGGGATTATAGAAGACAGGAAGACTACCATGGGGAGACGGATGATGGTGGCCTGAGGAAGAGTCACCAGATTCTGGGGTAGTGCCGCCCATAGAGAAAACGAAAGAGAAGAGAGCGAGGGAAGTCCAAAACCTAGATCGTAGTTAGACTGATACCATGTAGAAAATCATACACGGTCATGGAACAAGAGAAAGAAGACGGCTGGGGAAAATTATTTCCGTGTTGTATTTCTTGATACAAAGAATTACAATATATACTAAACCCTAGATAGTAAACTAGGCAACTATGGACTCTTCTATTATACCTAGAATATTATGACTCAAATACTTACAATTCTAACCATAATAAAACACTACTATTCCTAGTTACAAGGATACACAGATTTCATCTAATAATGAACACGAAATGCATGCATAGAGAGATGAGCCTCTGGAAATCAAAGATATGTTACAAAACTAGGAGTCAAATAACATCACAGCTGCCTGAATTCGTAAATAATGGTTTTATCAACACTCAATGATTCAAATAAAGATTTGTGAGCACTAACTAGTGAACAAGTTCAAGAAATAAATTGAATAAGATACTAGGTAGTATATACTCCCTCCGGTCCAAAATAACTGTCACTTTTGGACCAAAATTTTGGTCCAAAATAATTGTCACTTTTGAGCTAAATGTCCCTTTTACCCTTGCATTAAAACTTGTTCTCTTTTATTAATTGTCTTAGTGTGTGAGACATTAATATAAGAAAGTTGCACACTTAAGGGTAAAGTTGGAACTTTTGTGATTAAGTCATCATAATAATTGCATTTCTTAAGAATTGTGCAAATGCAAAAAAGACAATTATTTTGGACCAGAGGGGTAGAAAAGAATACTACTTAAAGACCCTCATTAATTGTAGCTGCCAAGCTATTGTAAAAATTGATAATTTCACGAGCAACGTCTTAAGAGTATAATGCAACAAAAAGACTTTCGTATCATCAAAAACTGAAACCATCCTACTCCAAAGCCATAAATTGCAGCTACATGGATCCACTGTTCCATTCCCTCACTCCAAACTTCCTTTAGCTCGATAAGTACATCATTATTAATATTATTCGTGCAAGTATAATTATGTTCCAGACTGGAATGTCGTAGCACGAGTGATGGAAGATATTAACAATGAGCCCCCAGACTATATTAAGTTTGGGGGATTTCTTTTTTGTTTGATGGGATATATTAATTCTGGTTTTCAAGCTTAATAAGTAGAGATCGAGAACGGACAGAAAAAATGTGTCGTGAGAGAGAGAGAAACCACGTATGTCACCCGTAAATTGCAATTGCTTTAAAATTTATGCGAATAAAGATTACCTTGAGAGTGGAATAGCTGTGTTGAAAGCTTCACATGCCCTTTTACTTTCTTTAAGATACTCATCTGCTGCTTGTAAAGCAGCTACAGCCATCCCATGTGATTTCTCCGTGTTTCCTTCATCAAGGATCAGCCCATGGTAATAATATGCAGCAGCCTGGAAAATTTATCAAACATGCATTTAAAATGAGCTAGAAGTGTTCAAGAAACCAGTCATTGGAGCTGATGAAAATTTACTTGTTGTACAGTCATTTGAAATTCATGTACCAAAAGTTTTGTTTTCTCAAATAGGTTACGGAAGTCTGAAAGATTTGGTCATAGATCAGCCCATACCACGTCATGATTGCAAGTGTAAAATTGAACATAGTAATGGACGAGGGAGTATTAAGTAACCTTCACCCAAAAAAAAAATGACCACTCATTTCGGGGGAAAAATACGTTTTGATGCAACGTACCACACCCTAGATTACACTAAATGCAACATACTTTAAAGTTACCACATAATGCAATGTACTTTCCAATTTTGTTTCAAATAATGCAATTTCCGTTTTAAATAATGCAACGTACTAAAATGTACGTTGCATTATTTGAAACGAAAATTGCATTATTTGAAACAAAATTGGAAAGTACGTTGCATTATGTGGTAACTTTAAAGTACGTTGCACTTGGTGTAAACAAAGTGAAAGTACGTTACACCGTTTGGTCGGGACAGACGAAGAATTATATTCTGGACATAAATTGAGTTGTAATCAGATAATAGAAGGGATTGCTGGTCGTTTAGGGATATGAAGATATCACATCCTGCACACTAGTGGATTCCTTGTCAATATAACAGAAACCCTAGTTTCCATCCTTCTTTATCTTTGTTGCTCACTCAGGAGAGCAGATTTCTTGTATAATCCTACAAACTGGGTAGCACAAAAAATGAACGGTTCACAAGGTTGACTGTACTGACATATCATTTCTCTATATTTCATCGTGACAATCACATTGCATTCTTTCTACACAAACCTTCACATTTCAACTTCCGCAATATCATCTCTTTTCCCACAAAACTTACAAAAAACTATTGAGGTGAATTTGTCCTACTAGTTCGATAGTCATCCGCAGAAAAAATCCACTCTTGTCCTTGCATAAAGACACTCCTCAAATAGCCAAACTCGTAATGTAGCCTCTTCATCGGGAACACATCAACCCATCAATAAAATGTCCCAGCGTCAACTATAATTACCTTCTTCATGTCTTCTTTTCTTAGCGGCGTCTACTCTGGTACTTAGAGGCTAGCTTTGTGCACGAAAATAAGAGGCAGACAAGTCATAGAGAATGAATTTTCATGAAGAATGATCCAACTAGTAAAGTTTCTCAAATTACAACTGAGAGCTTGAAGCTCATCTATGGAATCTTATGCACAAAAGTTCATGATTTAATGTCTGCCGAGTACCAATTCACACAAGAACTTGTTAACAGAATGCTTGGCATGGTACCATACCATAGCACATATTGTTGGTTTTGGCTTCAAGTTCTAGAATAATCTAGGATTCATTATCCTTTTGGACATTCATCATTATCCACATAGTGAATGTGTTAGTGCAGAACTGAGGTGTTACCTCAGGTGTTGCCCTGACAGTCTAAGTGCTGTGACGAGATTCTTTGTAATTTGATATTTCTTTCTAATGTAATTTTTATACTAATGTCCTAATATTATTTTCTAGATGTTGGTCCATATTTTCAGGTATAATAAAGTTGGTTTATGGAGCTTAAAATGTGGAAGAAAAATTAATGGAGATTTATTCATAATTGGCGAGTAAATGAAGGAGTCTCAAACATATTTAACATGTGTTAAATATGGAGAAAAACGTGGGAGACCATTTCAAAGTTGTTGTTGCTGATTAATTGAAGATGTACAAGGCTTTGGAAGCATGAGGTACAAGAAGGAGAAGCAAGGACTTGGGCTTCAAGAAAGCGGTTGAGAAAAATAAGGAAAAGAAGACCAAGTCTTCCTTGAAGATAGGAGATCATGGCCAACTCACTCCACTCTCCCCTCACACGATCACAAACAGCCCCAAGGCTGTTCTTTGTGTAGCCTCCAAGTATGTGTGGCTATATAAAGAGTGCTTGGATGAAGAATGAAGTGAAGCCATTTTTATACACACATCCATAGCACAAAAAGACCAAAGTACTCTTGGCTCTTTTTGAGATTCTTTCTTCCATACACTCTTTTATCACTCAAATACTTCGGGTTTGAGTGACTTTTGGTTAGGATAGAATCTTGTACTTTGTTCTTACTTTGGTTCCATAGAGAGTATATCATAGTTCGTATAGGGAACCATTTTAAACTTTGTAATTGGTATTGATTATAAGGTTTTCGCCATCTAGGCATCTCAAGTTATATTTATATAACTTGAGAAAAATATTTCTCTTGTGCTATTTATTTTCCGCTGCAAAAACTCTACCATTTTTGTGTGTGTATTTTCTGTCCGTCAGCGTGTGTTACCTGGGGTGTTACTTAACACTTGAGGTAACATCTGTTCTCAGCAAGCTATTGACAAACAATTTCAGAATGTATGATGGCTTTTGGTGTTTCCCAAGAAACACTTTGGTGTTCCATCTCTCTCTTGATACATCATTATCCTTGGATGGTTTGTGCCTATAAATAGGCTTTGGTAGAAGGCTTCCAAGAATTGTAAAAAGTTGTAGCATTGTGTGAGAAATCATTTGGAGTGTTAAAACACTTTGTGAGAGAGAGAGACACATTTGTAGTGAGAGATTAAAAGCAAAATACTTACTTATCATTTTCACAATAGCAGTACAAACATTATATACCCTAATTGACTATCCATAGTATACGAATCTAGGCCTATAATAGTGGAAACAAACTGATCTACTCCTATCTTAGCTAACAATACACATGTGAGATAATTACAATATGGAAACTAGATAACTATACACTATTGATTCTAATATTCTAAGACACCCCCTCAATCAAAGCGGGAGATTTACGAACACTTAGACTGTCCCGAAAATCATCGAACAGTACAGACGGAAGGCCTTTTGTAAAAATATCTGCAATCTGATGCCGAGATGGGATGCGTAAAACCCGAACCTCACCTCGGGAGACCTTCTCACGAACAAAGTGGATGTCAAGCTCGATGTGCTTTGTTCGTTGGTGTTGTACGGGATTTCCAGAAAGATATATCTCACTTATATTGTCGCAGTAGACTAATGTTGCTTTAGTAATCGGATAATGAAGCTCGAGAAGTAAGTCTCGTAGCCAACACGATTCAGCAACGACGTTAGCAACCCCACGAAACTCGGCCTCGGCACTGGATCGAGATATTGTAGGTTGGCGTTTGGCAGACCAAGACACAAGATTATCACCAAGAAACATATAATAGCTCGAAGTAGAACGCCGTGTATCGGGGCAACCTGCCCAATCGGCATCAGTGTACGAGACCAATGCAGTCGTGCTTGACGGACAAAGATAGAGACCATAGTCAAGTGTCCCACAAATATACCTGATTATACGCTTGAGGGCATTCATATGAACCTCGCGAGGATCATGCATAAACAAGCAAATTTGTTGCACCGCATAGGTAATATCCGGCCGTGTAAAGGTAAGGTACTGCAGTGCTCCGGCTAAGCTTCTGTAATGAAAAGCATCAGCAACTGGAGGACTGGCCGAAGTACTCATCTTTGGTTTAGTGTCCACGGGAGTGGATGATGGTTTGCAGGACGTCATACCAGCTTTCTCAACTATCTCTGCAGCGTATTTGCATTGAGAAAGGAACAAGGAGGTAGCCTGCCGTGTGACTGCAATACCCAAAAAATAGCTTAGAGGGCCAAGATTTTTCATAGCAAACTCGGAGCTTAGTTTGGACATGATCGACTGACGAAGAGTATCAGATGAGGCAGTCAGAATAATGTCGTCCACATATAAAAGAATATATGCAATGTCATGGCCCTTTCGATAAATAAACAATGAGTGATCGGATTTGCTATGAACAAACCCCACGGAAGAGACATAATCCGCAAACTGTTTGTACCAAGCCCGAGGAGCCTGCTTAAGTCCATAGATTGACTTTTTTAGTAGGTAAACATGATCCTAATGGGTTGAATCCCGAAACCCTAAAGGTTGGTACATATACACTGTCTCTCGAAGATGACCATCCAAAAATGTATTCTTCACATCAAGCTGGTGAATCGGCCAATTCTTGGAGAGGGATAAGCTCAGCACCGTACGGATAGTGGCCGGTTTCACAACCGGACTAAAAGTCTCCCCACAATCAATGCCAACTTGGTGAGTTTTACCATCACCCATAAGCTGTGCCTTATGCCGCTCAAAAGAACCATCAGACATGTGTTTGTGAGTAAAAATCCACATAGAACGAATCACATTAACTCCAGGTGGACGGGGTACCAATTCCCACGTCCCATTATCAATAAGAGCATTATATTCGTCAGTCATAGCCAGTTTCCAATTCGGGTCATTTAAAGCCGACACAGGATTACGAGGGAGAGGAGATTTAGCAACAGTAATATTTAAATTAAATTGAGATTTATGTTTAAATATACCGTGAAGAATCCTCGTAATTGGTCGATGAGACGAAGGAGGAATGGGCTGAGGAGGGGCATGAGGCGGCGGCTCCAGCCCAATAGGAGATAAAAGGGCAGAGTGCGGGCCAGAAGTGGTAGCCGGCCCAAAATAAGAAGAATGGGTCGGAGATGGGCCTAGAGGAGACTGCTTATGTGTAGGTGGGCCAGGAGATGGAGGGGAACCCAAGTCAGCCCAGTGGCTAATAGTATGCAGATTTGGGCCATCATCAAGAAACTTGTATGTGTTGTCTGTTGGTTTGTGTATAGAAGCAAAGGGAAATTGGCTTTCGTTGAATATGACATGACGATTTATTATGATTTTACAGGAAGATAAATCATAACACTTGTATCCGCGATGGTTAGACTGATAGCCCAAGAAAACACAAGGAGTGGAACGTGCTTGGAATTTGTTAATTGTGGAAGACGGAAAGTGTGGATAACAAAGATAACCAAAGACACGTAAGTGAGAGTAAGATGGATTCTTTTGGTAAAGAATGCTTAATGGTGAGGCAAAATTAAGATTTTTGTTGGGTAAAATATTGAGCAAATACGTGGCCATTTGAAGGGCGTGAGGCCAAAACGAGGGAGGTAATGACGCATGAATCATTAATGTACGAATAATATTATTTATTGTACGGAGTTTACGCTCGGCTTTCCCATTTTGATATGAAGTATAAGGACACGACAAACGGAAAGACAACCTATGTTTGTGACAAAAATTCTGAAATTGCCCATTATCAAACTCCCCACCACCCTTGTTGTTAGAACGAGGCTGGGACCGATTGACCCCACTCACCGAAGACCCAGACGAGGGTTTGGCTGGGACCACCGACGGTCCAACCATGTCACGAGCCACCATAGCCAGATTGGTCGTAGCCTTTTTATCCAGTCCTGCCTCTTCAAGGGTAACCATTGAGCGAGCCTGGGAGAACGTGGGAAGAGGATCTCGTTGTCGGATCAACGTAGCAACACCGTTGTAGGCATCTGTTAATCCAGCAACCATCTGAAGGACAAGGCGATCATTGGAAACTGGAGCACCAGCGTTCTTGAGTTGATCCGCCAGTTGTTTGAGTTGCTAACAATAACTAGAGGCTGAGGTGAAATCGGCCATAACGGTGTGAGAAAACTCCTGTTCAAGAGCAACGGCACGGGAGTTCTTGTTGTCTTGAAATATGTCATGGAGACGATCCCAAGTTTGCATTGCCGTGCAACCTGGCTCGAAAATGGTGGTTAAGAGATCAGTGGATATGGTGGAATAAATCTACCCAAGTACCGTAGCATCGAGGGTCGACCATAACTCAATTTCCTCGTCCGTGGAAGGCGCCGTTTACTTCCCTTTGTCAGTTGGAACGATATGAGATAGGACCCTAGTGGCATGGGCATGGACACGAAACAATTCAGCCCAAGTGGCATATTGTGCAGTCTCCAAATCAAGAGTTAGAGCAATATGGTTCTTGATGTTGGAGACGGCAAGAGCCAGATGAAAGAAAGATTTAGAAGACATGAGGTCGAAGGAGAAGAAGTATCAGAGAGAGGGGCGCATCGGAAAAGATCAAGGAAAAGAACCCCGGTCTCGTGATACCATAAAAGCAAAATACTTTCTTATCATTTTCACAATAGCAGTACAAACATTATATACCCTAATTGACTATCCATAGTATACGGATCTAGGCCTATAATAGTGGAAACAAACTGATCTACTCCTATCTTAGCTAACAATACACATGTGAGATAATTACAATATGGAAACTAGATAACTATACACTATTGAGAATATTTGGAAAATATTCTAATATTCTAAGAGAGATCACTTTGTAAACAATTTGTAATCGCCTTATAGTGATTTTGGTTGCCACCCGTGGACGTAGGAGGATTTCTCCGAACCACGTAAATTCTCGTGTCTCATTTATTACTTTATTCGTGTGGGTGTGTGGAAGTGGAAGATCCGTTTCCGCATTTGGTTTCAACGGTATCTAGAGCTTTGGTTGTAGAAGTTGTTCTACTTGGTTCTTCCACACATATCACATATTGAGATAAGTCATTTGTTATTTCTGTCTTGGAAATTTATTTTTCCAGAATCTGTTTGTTTTCTCTCGTATCCGGATAATTGTTTTTGGAATCAATTTTGTGTAATGGTAGAAGCTAAGACTAGTACTAAGTCACAAAAACGTGGGCCAAGGGTGTCTAGTACTAATCTTGAAGTTGAAAAATTTGATGGGAGAAACAATTTTGGAGTTTGGCAAGGCAAAGTTTTGGATCTTTTGGCGATGCAAGACCTCGAATTCACCCTCGAGGAGAAGCCTGAAGAAATGGAAGAGTCGGAATGGAAGAAGTTAAATCGCCAAGCTTTTGGAACAAATCGTTCTTGTTTGGGACGGACCAAAAATATTCGTTTATGAAATTTTCTTTGGCAAAGGAGCTTTGGGACAAATTGGAGGCCAAATATATGCAGAAAAGTGTAGAGAACAAACTCTACTTGAAGAAAAATCTCTTCCGCTTTGATTACAAGAAAGGTAATTCAATGACTGAACATTTAAATAAATTTAACAAAATTATTACCGATTTACGAAATTTAGATGTTGATGTAGCCGATGATGATAAGGCTTTGTTATTGTTAAATTCTTTGCCTGAGTCATATGAACATTTGACTACTACCTTGTTGCATGGAAACTCTGAAATTTCTTTTGATGATGTTTCCAAT
This sequence comes from Campanula takesimana, assembly GCA_026119855.1. Taxonomy (NCBI): domain Eukaryota; kingdom Viridiplantae; phylum Streptophyta; class Magnoliopsida; order Asterales; family Campanulaceae; genus Campanula; species Campanula takesimana. The sequence goes on from JAOWBW010000070.1 coordinate 776,114, forward strand.
ACTTTGATGAATAACGAGGTATGGAGGAAGGATAAAGGAACCTTTTGAGACTCCGATTCGTATGCTCTTACTGTTCGTGGGAGGACCAAAAATCGTAATAATGGTGAGCGTGGTTGTCACGCCCCGGAAATCTTAAAAATCCATAAATATAAAATTTACATAATATACATCTCCAAAATGTAATATACCAAACCGGGCGCGTGAATTCAACTACAAACCAATACCATCAAACAACACCTCAACGAGATTATAACTCGGAGACTAGAAACAAATGCGGAAGCAAGAACAACTTATTAACAAAAATACCCAAAGTACAACCGTATATACAAACACTGAACGACTACGGACCCACAATAAAATACATAAAGGCTCCGAAGAGCAACTATCCCAATTACGATCAACCTGCTCAGAAGATTCCCGCTACAATGGGCCTCACAACGCTACCACTTGCTTTCCTGGGGGGGGGGGTTAAGGAAAAACAATTTGAAACAAGAAACGGGGTGAGATAAAATCTCAGTAAGTTACTAAATGCATCTACATGGCATAATATCATGCAAATCGACGATATAACTGAACAAGTAAATCACATAACAACAAATGAGAAAGCTACCTATCGCCAACTGTCCCATACCAGTTGGAAATAACGACTAACTCATCATGCAGCACATAAGACTGAAATAAACACGTAACAAAGGATACTTAGCCAAGGTTTCACCAAACTGATAGAACAATCGCTGCGCAGCTTCAACCGATCAACCAATCCACAATAGCAGCATAACAACTGAAGAGAACCCCGGTCAGAACCGACCAATCAATCAATCAACCCATCAAGCCATCTTCATAGTAGCATAAAAGCTGAAGAGAAACCTGGTACCGGAACCAATAACAATGAGAGTGTCACAAAGGACAAGAACCATGACACAAAGTCATGCTCGGTAGCTAGATACATTCCCAAAGGAAGCTAACTTACCTCTTCCAAGGCCAATCTGGAAAAGGGGGTATAAAAGGGGCAAAACAATGGTCAACATTATAATGGACTTGGCTTTGCCATTATAATCTTTCCCATCGCCCGATGCAACAAATATGCCAGCTGGGCTTCCAAATAAATGCTAAGTAATAAATACTAGCTTAAATAAACAATTTAAGGTTCCAAAGTAGGGAACCATACCAATTAATCACCATAAAAGATGCAAACGATTACTCAAGAAGAGTTCAACAACAATAGCACAAGGAGTTTCTCATAAAAGAGTCCAACAACATTGACCATTAAAACATAATGATTCCAAGATAAGGCACGTACCAAATACATCCTAAATATGATACCCACAAGTTAATCATAAAGAGCACAACCCAAACGGTCGCTCACCAATGGCACAATGACTATTACCAAAATGATCATAAACATTTACTCAAAAGATATACTAGGACTATGAACTCAACCATCTCATCACACCTGGAATTCCAAATAAGAAATCTGAATGAATACATCTTAAGGTTAATCAAACCGTAGGTACCCAATTGCCAATTCACGCTTTATCTCCGTTCATAACGAACCCATTCTAAACACCCCAAACGAATCCGAAAGGTTACACTTATTAGAACATGATCACGACAGGACTAAACCCTACACCTTGGTGTTCAATAAAAACCCTCTAGGTACTATAGGACATCGCCTAAAACCTAGACCAAGTCTTACTCGAAATTCAATTCGGTTGGAACAAACACGAACACATCATAAGATGCCCAAACAATACTTAATCAAATTACATAACTCTATTGTTCACAAAGGAACCAATTTTAATTACTAAAGTGTTCCACGGTGTTATCTTAAGTTAATTAGAAGAAGGAAACCTAAACTAGGTAAGCCATTAGTCTTAAACCAAGCAAAAAGGTCAAAATCCCAAACAGGCGGGCGGGCGGACGCTCGGGCAGGGTCAGGCGCGCGCTTGTTTCAACAGAAGGTTTGATCGCTGGAAAAAGGGGTGCAGGCGGGCGCCTGGGCAAGGGCAGGCGGGCGCCTGGTCTACGCATTGGCCAAGAACAGAGCTGGGTAATGCCATTTTCGACCAAAACCACAATCCATCATTCAAGTATCAAAATCAAAGCTTCCCAATACATTTCTAAATCTCCTAAACAACACCCAACCTAAAGGGAACCTAAATAACACCCTTTAATCACCCAAACCAACACCAAATCCCCACATTCAAGATTTCACCATTTTTACCCAAAAACTCAAATAAATTCAAAATAAATTCTATACTCAACCAAACTTCAAATATAACACATCAAGCATTATATAAACATGATATGAACATTTTAGCATAAAAATGGGGGGGGGGGGAAAGTAACTTACTTGAATTTTCTCAAAGGTGTCGGAACTCGAAATTTCTTGGCTTCCTACGATCCTATCGACGATCTAAACAAGATTCATGTTTTAAGAAATGAGAAATAATGAGAGGAAGAGAAATAAAATGAAGAGAGAAGTGAGAGGAAGAAACTTACCCAATGGATAGAGAGAGAGGGACAGATTGCTGGGAGAGAGGGAAAAGTGTGGGAGAAATGAGGGAGGAGAGGGGGGATGGAGGGAGTAAGTAGGAATATTTAGGAATTTACACATAGACCCCCTCCCCTACACACTAACTCAATCATCTTATATTCCCCACTAACATTTAAGACTCAACACTTCTACACTAGCACAAATGGCCCAAATAAAATGCTAGGCAAAAATTATTAAGAAACACAAAATGCACACATAATTATTTAAATAAATAAATAATTTAAATAAATAAATAAGAAATAAATAAATAATTAATTAAATATTTATTACTACGAAAATAGAGGCGGGTTTTCGGGTCGTGACAGTGGTAGGTCCCAGTCAAGATCAAGAAGACAATCTGTTGATCCAAAGAAAGTCGGTAAAGATGAATGTGCCTATTGCCGGAAGAAGGGTCATTGGAAGAAAGATTTCCCGGAAATAAAGAACAAGAAGAATGAGTCAAAAGCGAATGTGTCTAGGAGGGAAGACAGCGACAGAGATGATGCTTTGACGGTCTTACTCTCAGTTTTAGACAGTCATGTTGATGAGTGGATCTTGGATTCCGGATGCTCCTATAACATGTGTATTCACAAAGAAATGTTCTCGAAATTTGAAGAGCTAGATGGTGGAGTTGTTTACATGGGCAACAACAACACTTGCAGAACAAGGGGAATTGGTATTGTGCATTTGAAGATGTTTGATGGAGTTGTTCGTAAGCTCACCGAAATTCGTTATGTCCCTGATTTTAAGAAGATTTAATTTTCTTGGAGCCTTGGATGCAAAAGGCTATCGCATCACTTTAGATGGGGGTCACTTAAAAGTAACTCAAGGAGTTTTGGTAGTAATGAAGGGGACTCGGAGAGGTAACTTGTACTACCTCAATGGAAGCACAATTGTTGAACAAGCGGCCGTAGCAAGCTCGAATGTGGCAGACATGTCAAAATTGTGGCACATGAGACTTGGACATGTTGGAGAAAAGCCCCTGCAGACTTTGGTGAATCAATGCGTGCTCAAATAATGGTGGTGAGTACATGTATGATCCATTCTTGGAAGTGTGTAGAAAAGAGGGCATTGTTAGACACTTCACTATTCCTGGCAAGATGCAGCAGAATGGAGTTGCAGAAAGGATGAATCAGACCTTGGTGCAAAAGGTTCGTTGCATGCTATCCTAAGCGAGTTTGAATAAGGAATTTTGGGGCTCTTAACTATACAGTTGAGTTGGTGAATCGGTTGCCTACAACTTGAAATAAAGGGAATATACCTCTTGAAGTATGGCCTGGTGAACCAGTTAGAGATTATGACCAATTGCACATCTTTGGATGCCCTGCATATTATCATGTTGATAATTAAATGTTAGACCCTCGAGCAAAGAAAGACAAATTTATGGGCTTCAGCAATGGTGTCAAGGGTTTCAGGTTGTGGTGCCCTGAAACAAGAAAAATTGTCAAAAGACGAGATGTGACATTTGATGAGTCTGTGATGAATTTGAAGAAGGAAGAAAAAGAAAATGAATCCCCCATGCAGGTACAAAAAGTTATATTTAATCGGATCATGTGCTTTGAGACCATATCTATGGATTGGAGAGGCTCTAGGCTGATCCTTTAATGGAATCACACTACTTCAAAGCAAGAAGGAGATGAGAATATAGAAGGCAAAGATTTTACCTAAGCGTTTTCTTCAAGAATCCTATGGATGGCCTTGACTAAAGGCCTTGATCTTCAAAATTTCATGGGTATCAAAGAGGGGCTGATTATGAGAGCTTCTTTGATCAGATTTGGATTCTAGGGTGACCGTTAATTCACCATTAGTCATTCTAGCCAAGAACAACTATATTTATAGGGGTTTTTGGACCAAGGGTTTTGGCCAAGAAGGTAAGTTGAGGTGGGAATCCAAAACTTGATTCCCACAGAGGTATATTTGGACTCTAGGATCGGCCATGGGATTTTCCCCGGATTGCATGAGTGTTTTCCAAGAAAAGGGGTTAAGATCAACAAGGAAACTGACCAAAACCCGACTGTCAAGGGGGGATACCTCGTACGAGACATCAATGTCTCGTACGAGACATCCATGTGCTGGAATCACATTTTTGCCCTCTGCAGCAGTTTTAATGTTCATTTTGGTCCCTGACTAACAGAGTCAGTCAGAAACTTAACGAAACATGTCCAACTTAACGAGTTTTGACCCAAATCAAAGGCGAGGCACAGAAGTAGTGTGATTATAAAATGAACGTCCAAAATGGGGTGTCTACACAAGGATATATCGCAGTGATAAAGAACTTGTATTTTGAGCCATTATCTACAATTATGCAAACATGTAATCAGATATAAGTACCAACTTAATTAAAGATATTATAAATATTAGAATTTCACAAATACTCCCACTAAATTATATAGCCTTCAAATACATCCAATGTATCATATAATTCTAATGGGATAAGATCCATATTTCACTTTACTTTGAGTCGACTTTGGCATGACTGCTCAAAATAAGTTATTTAGGTAGACAACTCCTTGTCAATCATATCATATATGACTCTTAGAACTTTTGACAGCCCGCATAAAAATACCCACGTACTCACAAGTGTTTTAATCATAGATTGGCACACAACTTAAATTTTATAATGAAGGTTCAACACATATAGCATGGTAACATGTTTATACGCACATAAACACATAAAGCATCGGTTAATAATTTAATTATTCCCATTAATTAAAATATCATTTCGTATGATCGATTTATGGGGATAAATTCTTTAACACATAATTGAGAGCACGATTGTAAGGTCGAAACTAAGCCAAAAGGCATCCACAATCCCGTACCAAATTTAGAAACTAGAAGAAACAACTATGTAAGGTCGAAAGTAATCCAAAAGGCATCCACAATCCCTTACATAATGTAACTCGATTCAAAATTCTTTTGTCTCATCAATTTATTACTTTGACCTTGAGATTTGATTTCAGGAAACACGGTTTCTTAAACCAGCCATCTGACAATCAAATTCAATCCAAAGTGATTTCGAACATGACATTTAATTTCAAGAAACACGGTTTCTAAAACCAGCCATCCGAAAAACAAATTATGTCCAAAATCATTCTGCTCGACCGAGTCTTTTGGGGTACTCGGCCCAGCACCTTTGTGTTTCAAAAAAAACTGTACCTTCTGATCCCTTCTGCTCGGCCGAGTCTTATGAGGTGCTCGGCCGAGCACGCCAGTCAGAACAGAATTTTTGAATTTTTAATCCTAAAATTGCTTTCCCGATTCAATTAGGGTTTGGTGTTCATGATGATCAAATCACCATGTTCATCAAAACCTTGAATAAACAATTTATTCATGAATCAATGATCATCAACAAATCAATCCAATTAATTTTGATGATCACAAGGAACATGATAATCAAATTATCATTGCAATTTCAGATCCCACATAACGTAATTAAACGGTGCGATTTTATGATCTTAATATATCTCATATACATACATAAAATACAAATCACATATACATCATGAATCTAAATTCAAATAGCATGCCAACACATATAATCCAATTATATTATTAACATAATATTATTAAAATAATCATGATGAACGGGGCTCTGATACCACTGTTGGGTTTTGAAAAAACATGCGCAGTGGAATAAACCCAAAGTCTAGATCCATTCAAGATGATTAAATTAATACGGAGATGAATTTATAATACTAACCGTGACGGAGCTTTAAAATTTTTAGATCTTCAATCTTTGTTCTTCGCGCTTCTTGAAATCACGTACGCAGGAACACGACCTCAAGGCTTGGATCATGAACTTAGAGGAGTTGATAGCAACGCCCTTTATGTTTATCCACACACGAAGGAATCTCAAGAACTCTTCTTGATCCGGATTGCTAGACCCAATAGAACACGTTTCTATTATGAAGGCTATATGAAAATATTGTTCTTGTTCTTGGGAAGAAGAAGAACAGATTTTTTTCTCTTGGAGGCTCTCTAATTGATCAAGTATCAAAAGTCTCTGATTAGGATATTGAGAGAGGTATTTAAACTCATTAAAACAAAACTCTTTAGGAGAAATAGGTTAAATCCCGTCACAATACTAAATCAGGATTTCTAGCCCGAGCAGGACCTGCTCGGACGAGTCCTTTGAGGTGCTCGGCCGAGCGCCTCTTTATTTTGTCTTTCTGTTTCCCTTGCTCGGCCAAGCACCAGCAGAAATTCATTTTTAGCCTTTTAAACAATTCGTTCTTTTGTGTGTGACCCCATAGGATTATATTAAGTTGGCAATGAGTCCAAACACATTTGTACTCATAAATCATGAGCGGACTCTAGCAAGTCATCATGACTACCCAATTAATATAACTTGTCAAAGTTCATGAATCCTTTATAGAACATATCACAATCTCTTTATTTCACGATGTCTATTGAATGTAAGCCATGGTCAATGGTCAACTTACATAGTTCAATGCTTTCTCGATCCCTAATGTATTGATAAGACAAATCTTATTTGAGCACGGCCATACATTTCATCAATACCATTCATCGAGTGGCCAAAGCTTGACATCTCTTGACGAGGAACAAATCCCATCTTGGCTTATTACTCTTCCCTACATGATTCCAATTACCCCAATCATATTGTTTATAGCTACCCGGTTAGGGGTAACGTTTGAATATGTCAAACATAATGTTCATCAAGTGGAAGATTATAATAACCTGAGGTCTTAAAGATTCTAGTGATATAACTATATGAGACTTAATTATGACATTGTGACCATGACATAAATCTCATACGGGTCAGTCCAGTATTTTTTCTCCAACAAATACGCATAAGTTTAATTGTATCCCATACACCATAATCATCATATGATTATCTATCAAACTTATACTAACAATTAATCATAATTATCATGGACGGGGATTATTATAATAAACATGCAAAGGATATAATAATCAAACATTCAATATCTTTATTAAAACATAATTAATAGATAACATTAATCGTTCACATGACGTGCCTAGAGCATACAACACCAACAATCTCCCACTTGCACTAGGCCTAATTAATGTATCGAATACCCATAGACCTAACATGACCATCATGCTTCGCTTGCGAAAGACCCTTTGTCAATGGGTCAGCAATGTTATCATCAGTTGGTACTCTGCATATATTCACGTCTCCTCTATCAACGATCTCTCGAATGATATGTACTCTGCATATATTCACGTCTCCTCTATCAACGATCTCTCGAATGATATGAAAACGTCTAAGTATGTGTTTGGATTTCTGATGCGATCTGGGCTCCTTTGCTTGAGCAATAGCACCATTATTATCACAATAAAGGTCTATTGGATTAGCAATGCTACGAACCACCTCTAGTTCACCAATGAACTTCATAATCCAAATAGCCTCTTTAGCAGCATCGGATGCAGCAATATACTAAGCTTTAGTTGTAGAATCTGCGACGGTACTTTGCTTAGAACTCTTCCAGCTAACAACACCTCCAATAAGCACAAATACAAACCAGATTGCGATCTAGAATCATCCTTGTCGGTTTGGAAGCTTGCATCTGTGTAACCATTTACACCTAGATCATCTTACATACCTCCATACACCAAGAACGAATCTTTAGTCCTTCGTAAGTACTTAAGAATCGTCTTGACTGCAATCCAGTGACTCTCACCAGGATCTGATTGGTATGTGCTCATCATGCTCAAAGCATACGAGACATCGGGTCTAGTACATATCATGGCATAAATGATGGATCCAATAGCAGAAGCATATGGGATTCCAATCATTCTCTCACGCTCATCAGTCGTCTTAGGACACTGATTCTTGCTTAGAGTAATGCCATGACCCACTGGCAAATTTCCTCTTTTAGAGTTTTCCATGCGGAATCTCTTAAGAACTTTGTCAATATATATATCTTGACTTAAACCAATCAGTTTCTTAGATCTATCACGATATATCCTTATGCCAAGGATATAAGTGGCTTCTCCCATATATTTCATTGAGAAACACTTTCCTAACCAAGTCTTTACAGACTGCAGTGCAGGAATATCGTTTCCCATGAGCAATATGTCATCAACATATAGTACTAGAAATAATACTACGATCCCACTAATCTTCTTGTATACACAAGGTTCATCTTCGTTCTTGATGAAGCCAAACTCTTTGACCGATTCATCAAATCGAAGATTCCAACTCCTAGAGGCTTGCTTCAATCCATAGATGGATCTTTGCAACTTGCATACATTGTTTGAATTTTCTGGATTTACAAAACCTTCAGGTTGTGTCATAAACATCCTCAATTAAGTTCCCATTAAGGAAGACTATTTTAACATCCATTTTCCATATCTCATAGTCATAATATGCGGCTATGGCAAGTAAAATTCTTATAGACTTGATCATTGCTATGGGAGAAAAGGTTTCATCATAGTCAATACCATGAATCTGCCTATAGCTTTTTGCTACAAGTCTAGCTTTATAAGTATGAACCTTTCCATCCATGTTAGTTTCCTTTTTGAAAACCCAATTGCATCATATGGTTTTTACACCTTCGGGTGCATCAATCAAGTTCCAAACTTGATTATCATACATGGACTTAATTTCAGATTCCATGGCTCCAAGCCATTTATCTGAATCAGGAGCGGACATCGCTTCTTGATAGGAAGTAGGTTCGTCATTAACTATGACTTCCACTTCATTGCTATCCGTCATGAGAAATCCATATCTCTCAGGTTCGAATCGCACCCTACCAGTTCTGCGAGGAACTTGAGTATTCTGAGTAGGTTCCACAACTCCTTGTGAAACTTGTTCAGATCCAACTATCGGTTCCATGTTATTTTCGGGTTCTTGAATCTCTTCGAGATTAATTTTACTCCCACTAATTCCTTTGGAGAGAAACTCTTTCTCTAAAAAGGTACCATGGCGGGCAACAAACACTTTGTTTTCTGCGCGGTTGTAAAAATAATAACCCTTAGTTTCCTTAGGGTAACCCACAAAATAACATTTGTCAGATCTTGGTGTAAGTTTGTCAGAGATTGATCTCTTAGCATAGGCCTCACAACCCTAAATCTTTATGAAAGACAAACTAGGTTTCTTCTAGTCCACATCCATATGGAGTCTTTGGAACAGATTTAGTTGGAACTCTATTGAGTAAAGAGCAGCAGTTTCTAGTGCATGTCCCCAAAAGGATAAAGGAAGATCAACTTGACTCATCATGGAGCGGACCATATCCAATAAATTCCTATTTCTCCGCTCAGACACACCATTCCATTGTGGTGTTCCAGGTGTAGTTAATTGTGAAACAATTCCACAATCTTTAAGATGATTGTCAAATTCTTGGCTTAAATATTCTCCACCACGATCAGATCGGAGTGCTTTAATAGTTTTGCCAAGTTGATTTTGTACTTCATTTTGAAATATTTTAAATATCTCAAAAGATTCACTTTTATGTTTCATCAAGTAGACATAGCCATATCTACTAAAATCATCAGTGAATGTTATGAAGTATTGATATCCTCCCCTAGCACTACTGCTCATTGGTCCACACACATCAGTATGTATGAGTCCCAATAAGTCACTAGCCCTTTCACTACTCTTAGTAAAAGGTGCCTTAGTCATCTTTCCAAGTAAACAAGACTCACAATTTTCATATGATTCAAAATCATGTGAATCTAAAAGTCCGTCCCCATGGAGTTTTGAGATAAGCTTCTCATTAATATGACCAAGACGGCAATGCCACAAATAAGTATGATTTACATCATTAAGTTTGGATTTCTTACTTACATTATAAATATTCTCATTATTTGCATTCTCAACGTCAAGAACATAAAGGCCACTAAATGAACATGCAGTACAATAAACCATATCATTTAAATAAATAGAAACCTTCTTATTGTCAATAAGAAACTTAAAACCTTCATCATCCAAACAAGAAATTGAAATAATATTTCTACTTAAATCCGGAACGTAATAACAATTGTTCAAAACAATAATTAATCCGTTTAGTAAAATGACATCATATGTTCCTACGGCTAATGCAGCAACTCTTGCTCTATTCCCCACGCGCAGGTCCACTTCGCCATCTTTAAGTAGCCTCCTATTCCTTAATGCCTGCACATTTAAACAAATGTGAGATCCATATCTGGTATCTAATACCCATGAACTAGAAGTAGAAAGTAGAATATCTATAACATAGATACCTGAAGTAGATGCGATACCACTGCCCTTCTTCTTCTTTAACTCTTCCTTGTAAACCTTACAATTTCGTCTTCAATGACCAATCTCATTGCAGTGGAAACAGATTGCATCCTTTTGGGAAGTAGGTTTAGCCACAGTAGCATTGGGAACAGTTGCCTTGCTAATCTTGGGTTTCACAACTTTTGTCTTACCCCTTTTTCCTTTGCTTTTAGGGCCCTTTCCTTCTCTTGACACTACGAGCACATGAGCGACTTCTTTACCAATTTTCTTTTCTGCTGTCTTTAGTATCCCATGCAACTCAGACAGGGACTAATCCATGACATGCATATTAAAGTTCATGACGAACTGATTATAGCTCTTGGGCATTGAATTAAGAATAAAATCGGTGGTCAACTCAACATCAATGGGATGGCCAAGCCTCTCTAAATGCTCAAAGTGAGCCTTCATCTTCAAGACATGAGGGCCCACAGCCTGCCCATCGCTTATCTTGCATGAGACAATGGCAGTTATAGTGTCGAACCTTTCTTACATTGCATGTTCTTGAAACATATCTTTCAACTCAACAGCCAAGTCATATGCCTCCAAGTGTTTAAGAGTCTTCTGAAGCTCAGAACACATGGCAGCAAGCATGAGACAACCTACCTCACGAGAATCACTCTTGTGCTTCTTGTAGGCGTTTCTCTCATCCTTGGGGGTAGATGATGTAGGTTCATCTTTAGGAACGGTTTCATCAAGAATGTACAGCTTGTCTTCATGCCTTAGAACAATTCTAAGGCTTCGGATCCAATCCGTGAAGTTAGCACCATTCTCTTGAAGTTTTTCCTTCTCAAGGTGTTTACGCGCGAGGTTTTCCCTTCGAGGCATGTTTTCGTCCTTCGATTTAGCTTTTTGTTGATTTGAGAGTCGCCACCATGTTATTGTCGGAACACGGACCGAGATGTCTGGATTTAGGGGTTAAGTTATGAATTAGGAAGGTCAAGGAGCACCCAATTCACCCAATCTAGGATTGGTCTAGCTAAGAAATCATCATCATCGTTTCAAAATCATGCATTCATGTACCAAAAGAAAAGAAACAAACAAATAAATAATTGCTTATTTATTTGGGATGTCGGATCATGTGCTTCGAGACCATCTCCATGGATTGGAGAGGCTCTAGGCTGATCCTTTAATGGAATCACACTACTTCAAAGCAAAGAAGGAGATGAGAAGATAGAAGGCAAAGATTTTACCTAAGCGTTTTCTTCAAAAATCCTATGGATGACCTTGACTAAAGGCCTTGATCTTCCAAATTTCGTCGGTATCAGAGAGGGGCTGATTATGAGAGCTTCTTTGATCAGATTTGGAGTCTAGAGTGACCGTTAATTCACCATTAGTCATTCTAGCCAAGAACAACTATATTTATAGGGGTTTTGGGACCAAGGGTTTTGGCCAAGACGGTAAGTTGAGGTGGGAATCCAAAACTTGATTCCCACAGAGGTATATTTGGACTCTAGGATCGGCCATGGGATTTTCCCCGGATTGCATGAGTGTTTTCCAAGAAAAGGGGTTAATATCAACAAGGAAACTGACCAAAACCCGACTGTCAAGGGGGGATACCTCGTACGAGACATCAATGTCTCGTACGAGACATCCATATGATGGAATCATATTTTTGCCCTCTGCAGCAGTTTTAATGTTCATTTTGGCCCCTGACTAACAAAGCAGTTAGAAACTTAACAAAACATGTCCAACTTAATGAGTTTTAACCCAAATCAAAAGCGAGACATAGAAGTAGTGTGATTATTAAATGAACGTCCAAATGGGTTGTCTACAGAGCCCCTCAGCGACGATACTTATGGATGAAGTACCGTCGTCGATAGAAAATACGCCATTTTGAACTAGGGGTATGGTCGTGCTAAAAAGCTGCCTACGTATTCCTCAGAAGGAAATCAGACCAAACGTAGTTCAACTCTGAAAATACGCAAAAACTGAGGTTTAAGGTATTTTGAAAATCATTTTTGAAAACAATACTTGCGATAAGTAAAGCTTAGAGTTTAGAGAGTACCCATACTGAGGAATCAATGGCCTTGACCCAATTCTGAATATAATCCTTTCTGTTGATGACGAACCGTCTCTAGTTGCAATCCATACTGAGGAACCAATCTCTTTGGCTCTAATTCTGAACATGCCCTGTTGTTGATGACGAACCGTCTTCGATTTTGGAGACGCCAGTTACCCGGACCTTGCTTCTCCTTCCAACGAGGTTGCCTTATTCACCGGAAAATGTGAATCCTATGTTATTAACATACGTCTTGATAACAATTATCGGACGCTGGGTTTGGAGATGCCAATTACTTGGATCCTTGCTTCTCCTTCCAACGAGGATGCTTTATTCGCCAGAAAAGTGAATCCTATGCCATTAACATACGTCTCGATGGCAATTATGGGATTCTAAATGGTGGGATCCTGTGTTATTAACTTACGTCTTGATAAAAATCGTGGGATACCCGGATTTGGAGACGCCAATTACTCGGACCTTGCTTTTCCTTTCAACGAGACTGCCTTTCCGTTGAAAATGTGAACCCTATGTCATTAGCTTACACCTTGATGACAATTGTGGGATTCTGAATGGTGGGATCCTGTGTTATTAACTTACATCTTGATAACAGTCGTGGGATACCTGATTGTAAATCCTGTGCCATTAACTTACGTCTTGATGACAGTCGTGGGATTTAAAGTTTGCTGATGCAGATTTCGTTGCTCACCCATAATCTTGGATGCACGGTGAGGATAAATTTGTACTGAGAAACAACTTTGATTGTTCCAATTCTGAAAATATCCATTTGTTGACGACTCAATGTTCCATCTTGAACCGGGTTCAGATTTGACCTCTTGGCCTAAAGCAGGGCTTTTTCTGACCTTTCTATTAAAAGCAGGGCTTTTCTGGAATTTCCTAAGAAAACATGGTTTTCTGAGACTTTTCTAAGGATACCTCGTACGAGGGAACGATGTCTTGTACGAGACTTCTCTGTTTTTGCGCAGAACAGAGGCATATTAGGCGCTGAAAGTGATTTTCAAATCACTTTTCCTATTTCATTCTCGGGAGCTTTCGACCCTAGGCGATTTTCTCACTCGAAAATCTCCATTTTCACCAAGATTTAGTGATTCCTAACCCTTTCGAATGGCCGGTGTGCATCGATCTCACAAAGAGCACCTCTTTGGTAGGCATATGAAGGGTAAAGTATGGGCGACAGATGAGTTGTGCCCTTTCCCAGAGGACCACGTTTCTCACGCCGTTCGGACTAGGCAGGTAAGGATCTCTTCCTTTGATTGAGTTTCCATGTCGATTTTGTTGTTGCATGTCTCAATTTAGTGTTCTAGCAATTTGACATTCGCCAATTTTTGCCTAGAATTATCGCTGGTAGGGTTTATCATGCATGGCTGATCTTTCGATATAATTTCACCCTTGTTGATGTTGAAAATCATTGTAGTATGGTAGTACATGATTTCGACTGTCGTTCTAGGCAATTCTGTGACTTTTCGGGTAAAATGCTTGAATGAGGATTTTACCATTTTTCTGACATTTATCTCTTTTGTCTCTGTTGTTTGCAGTCATTCAGGGTGATCAATAACTGTAGAAGAAGCGTACGAGCGGTCGCTGAGAGGTGGGCAACTCTCAATGGTGAGGTGAAGGAAGAGATCGAGAACCTCGGGTTGAAACCCTTCTTTGACGGCCTTATCGGTGAGAGGAGGAATGTGCACTTACTCCAGGACATCCGGGAGCGCTGGTGGGATAGTACTCATACCATGCACATGCAGTGGGGGGAGGTTACCATGACCCCTACTGACTTCCATGCCGTTACTGGGCTTGCCATCGTTGGTCAGCCGCTTGAGGTGGATGCGGACTTTACTCCTAGCAGGGACGACATGATGCATTTTCTGGGATTCTCTTTGCGTACCCTAGGCAAGGGTGTCCCTCTGAAGGCCTTAAGGGATAAGGTCGATTCCTATGTGACTGTCAATGCTGGCCAGATGCATCTGACCGGTACCCGTATTGCAGCTGTCTGTGGTTTTCTGTGGTGGGCCTTTTCTGAGATGCTTTTTGCTAACCATGCGTCGACTGCCCTTTTTACTCTGCTGAGCTGCCTGAGGGATTTGCAGTATGTTACTGATGCTATTTGGGGTTCTGCTGGCTTGGCCCACTGCTATGTGGCCATGGATGAGAGTTCGCGTGATCGGACGAACGCTGGCTTAGGCGGTTATAGCCATAACTGGGAGGTACAATACTCATATTCTTCTGTATTCTTCCTTTGTTTCATCCCCAGTTTATTTTGATAGCATTTTCATCTCAGCTACCGTGTATTGACATCTTTTATGTTTCTCCCATTTTGCAGGCCTGGGGATACGCCATGTTTGGTCTCTTTACTTTCAACCTTCAAGAAAACACTGTCATGTTCCCAGATACTCTAAGATGGTGCCGGGATAACAGGGATACCCGTGATGGGTAGGCCGAGGGGGCTGACATGACGGTGGAGCGCATGAGGCTGTATTTTGATAGATGGGAGGCCGTACCTGAGTCCGCTGTCGCTTTCTTCCCATGGCGGAGTCTGGGCATTGATCATGTTCACGGGTTTGCCGATATAAGGCTGTTGATGATTGGCCTTGGCGGGGGATGCTTCTACTTAGGAGAGAGAGTCTCTCGCCAGCAGGGTGGTGGCAGACTCGATGTCGTTGTCCCTTTGGACTCGCCGGCTCATATGCTTAATTCTTATGCCATCGCGGAGGAGGAGAGAGGGGACCTCATTATTGGTCAGGATGCTTTTAACCACATGTCCTTGGAGGCTGATTATCAAGACTTCCTTGCTCGTCTTATGCCCCGATTAATTATAGAGGGTGATCAGGCTCAGGCCCAGGGAGTTGTCCACGTCCCTTTCCGTCCGCAGCTTGGACCAGCTTCCTTTACTTACAGCATGGATGAGGGGATAGAGAGCGTCGAGGACCTTCCGGCCAGTATGACATGCCTGAGGAACTCGTGCCTCCTGCTGATGCGACTATGGTATGATTTATGACTCTTCTTCCGTCATTTCTATCATTCTACCATTTCATCTTTTTGTTTATTATTTATCTGAAGATTTTGACATCTCTATTCAACAGGTGCCTATTGCCGAGTATAAAGAGGTCGCGGGACGGCTTTCCCAGTTCATGGCCTATGCCAAGAGGATGAAGAGAGAGACAGCGGGGCTGCTTGGATGGTTGGCTCAGCAGACGGTGGAGCTAGCTTCTTGCGGGAAGAGGCCTCAGACCGATGGATGATAGTGTGGCAGTGGCGACACATCCTAGATAGGATCCCCCATTCTCCCCTTTTGTTGATGATGTATTTATTGCCTCAGCGTAGGCGGAGACATTTTTTCTTTCTTTGGCTTGTACCTATGCAACAGTTATTTCCTAACTCTAACACACAATACATTTGTTAATTTTAGTTTTATTTCTGACTGTGTAAATGTATTGACTCATATCCGGTTGGTCAACCGAGGGGTAATTTTATGAGATGGATTCGCACTGGACCATTTATATATGATGTATGAACTATTTCGCGTGAATTTCTGAGGTGATTGAGACATGTTTTGACTCATCGGGCAACCTGGGATTTGAGCAGAGTTGTCGCTGTTCTGAACTGGGAGATGCCTCGTACGAGACATCGATGTCTCGTACGAGTCATCCTTTCAATCTGCGGCTGTTTCTCCTTTTTCCTCGAGGATTTGGTATCCAAACTTGTATATAAACACCTCTAGTCCGTCCTAGAATACCATGCAGCCTTGAATCAGTTCTGGGAAGCTTTCTTTTGGAGCAGAATTCTCAACCTTTTACTCCCAATGTCCCTAAGTAAGTCCGTCCCTTCATCAATAATTGTTGATGAGTTTTCCTTGGACTCGAGTTTAGTGGAATGCTACAAGAATGACTTAGCAACGTTCTTTCGTTTGTTCAATAAACCTCGCCAAGAGAGATTTGTGGAGATGTTTGGGTTTAAGATTCTTTTCACCTTGAAGAATCTAAAGCCGGAATGGGACCTCTTAAAGGGAGTTGCACGCTTCTGGGATCCATCGACTCACCTCTTCAATTTTACACTTAACAAGATGGTCCGTACCGTAGAGGAGATGGCGTTTATCTTGGATATGCCGTTGACCGGGGTGATTGCGGTTCCTAATTGTGACAAGGTACCGGCGGAGTCTCTTAGGGACTTATTGAGTATTGGCCTTCCTGAGGCGCAGAGTTACGTTCATAACCGCTATGTCGATCTCCATGCTTTGCCTAGGAGATTTAAAGGTCGGGTGACTCGTGGTCACGGCGTGGATTCCCAGTGTTGCCTCTTGGCATTGTGCTTATTTCGGAGCGTGCTTTTCATGAGCAAGTGTGGCATGGCGGACACGGAGCTTGTGGACATCGTTCTGCAAGCTAGAGGACGGGCCTTCAACATAATCCCTCTCATCTTGGGGGAGACCCTTCATGGTCTTGATGAGTTACACCGAACCGGCTCTATGACTCGGGGAAGTCCATTATTGTTGACCATTTGGCTTAGAGAACACTTCAAATTGTTGGACTCTCCGATCGAGTATTCACCTTATACTTTCCATAGGCGAAGACTATTAGTGAAGGGTCTCAGCATTGAGGAGTGGGCTCATCTTTTTGCTAAAGCGGAGAACAATGATATTGCTTGGTGCCCATCCTTCTGGAAGGTGAGGAGGTTTGTATCTAATACCTTTGGGTATGATAGGGTCATCCTTCCGGGTTTGAGGGACTCATCTTTCTATTTTGCTCAGAAGGTAATGCGGCAATTCGGTCAACAGCAGGACACTTTCTTGTCAGGGGGACGGCCTCGAGACATTTCTTTCATGGACTCATAGTTCTTTACGAGCTTGGCTCGCGCTTGGGGGCAAGGCACCACTATGTATCGTTGGACCAATCTTCGTCATGATGGAGGGAGCATCTATTTGTCGGATAAATACTTGAATTGGTTTCTCTCGAAACTCCGTCCTTGTGTTGAGGGTATTGATGAGATCCGCCGCTCTCTATTGGGGGACCAATTCGATCCTAGCTTGGATTTGATGAAGAAGGAAGCTAAGGAGGATCCTTCTAATGTCAGAGTAGATGCCACTCAAGACTTTCTGGATAGTGACTTTTACGAGAAGAGAGCGAACGGACTTCCCGGCAAATTCCAAGCTCTGGATAGGCCTCATGTATTTGCGAGACTGACTCCCTCGATGTTCAGTCGACTTGATATTCCTCCCGGTTTCGAGATACCTTTGCACAAGAGGAAGAGGGATGACAAGGCGGATCGTGGTCAAGCCCCTACTAAGTTAAGGAAGAAATAGGTCCTTAGGAGTATCGAGAGATTGCCATAGATAGACCAATGTTTAGACTTTTAGTATTTTATTTATTTTTCTTTTACAAGTTGGTATTCGTGTTAGAAATTTTCTTATTGTTTTCTTGAAATGCATTCAATTAATAAGAAGACAAGATTTTGATTTTATTTATTGAATAGACCGGACCAAAAGGCTGCCTACATTCTCCTTTTACATCAATTAAATAAGGAGCTCAGGTCATCGTAGTTCTTGTTTAAGAAAGAGAAAAATATGTCTGCTGACTGACATGTCTCGCATGAGACATAGGTGTCTCGTATGAGACTGTCCCCCCCCCCTTTTTTTTATGCACACCCTGATTTTTGCCTAGACCGCCCTTTCAGGTTTTCAATCTAGCGGGCTTCTTTTCCCGTGCTCTCTGCTCTAACTTTTGCCTAGGCCGCCCTTGCGGGTTTTCAACCTAGAGAGCTTTCCTCTTTTCTTTTCTTTTGAAGCAGGGGACGTACTTATGCATAGTACTTCTTCAGCTTGTCCATGTTGATGGGCTTCGGCAGTTGATCTCCATCTAGGTCTGCAAGTTGTACCGCTCCTCCGGAGAATACCTTCTTGACTATGTAAGGGCCTATCCATCTTGGTCCCCACTTTCCCATAGGATTGAATGGTCCAGGACGATGTTTGTGTAGGACAAGGTCCCCTTCTTTGATGTTTCTGGTCTCGACTTTCTTATTAAATGCTCGGTCCATTCTCCGTTGATATGCTTGGATATGTTCAGCGGCTCGGAGTCGTCGTTCATCTAGCAGGGCTAGTTGTTCATAACGGCTGTCTAACCATGCGACTTCATTCACTTGGTTTTCCAGGAGAACCCTTAGTGATGGTACTTCTAATTCGACTGGTAGCACTGCTTCCATCCCATAGGCTAGGGCGTATGGAGTTTCACCGGTGGCAGTACGGATTGAAGTGCGGTAGCCCCAGGGTGCAAAAGGTAGCTTGTCAGGCCAGTCTCTGCCAGTCTTAGCCATTTTCCTAATGATGTCTCAATGGTCTTGTTAGCAGCTTCGACTGCTCCATTGGTTTGTGGTCGGTACGGTGATGACTGATGTCTTTCTATTTTGTATTCTGTGAGTAGTTGGTCACATTCTTTCTTAAAGTGCGTTCTGTTGTCAGATATCATCTCATGAGGTACCCCATATCGGCATATGATGTTGGTCTTAATGAACTCAGCCACCTTTCTGGCATTCAAGACTTTGTAGGATTGAGCCTCGATCTATTTAGTGAAGTAATCAACGGCGACTAATACGAATGAGTGCCCATTGTGCCCTGTCGGTGAGACTTTATAAATGACATCTATTCCCCATGTAGAAAATGGCCAAAGGGATTTCATAGGGTATAACACGGACGGTGGTGCGTGTTGCAAGTTGGCATGTATCTGGCACTTGTGGCATTTCGTAACCATGTTGGTGCAGTCGGCTTCCATTGTAGCCCAATAGTTCCCTAGTAGGATGATTTTCTTTGCTATCATATTGCCATTCATGTGGGTTCCACAGACTCCTTAATGGACTTGGTCCATGATTTCTACGGCTTCGTGCTCATCGGCACAGAGTAGACACTGCTCTTGGTGTTTCTTGTAGAGGCGTTCACCTATAATAATGAATTGGGCGGCAAACCGTTTGAGGGCTATCTTCGCTTTAGGTGATACGTCTGATGGGAATGTTCCGTCTAGGAGGATACGCCATACATCATGATACCAAGGTTTATCGTCCAAGGCATTCACAGAGTTACACTCTTCTTTGTAGTCGTGCAGGTCTATGATTGAGTAGTAAGCAGGAGTTGTTCGCCTCGTGACTTTGAAGTTCTTAACCTCAGTCCATTCGGGGATCTCCACAAGTGATACTAGCATGGCTAGCGAGTCTGCTAAACGGTTCTTATCTCTAGGAAGGTAGTAGAAAGTGACCTCTTTGAACTGTTTGACCAAGTCTTGTAGATGGTCGTTGTATTTCTGGAGTGTAGGGACTTGTACCTTCCATTTCTTGAGTGACTGTTAGATTATAAGCTGTGAATCTCCGTACACCTCTAGTTCGGTCACATTTCTTTCTAAGGCCGCTTCAAGTCCCGCTATGCAAGCTTCGTACTCGGTAATATTGTTAGTGGCCTCAAAGTCAAGGCGAATTGCGAGTGGAGTGTAGAAATTTGAGGGGTCTAGTAGTAACATGCCAATGCCATATCCTCTTTTATTGGTTGTGCCATCGAAAAATAATTTCCACTTATTTTCTGCTATTGCCATGATATCCTCATCAGGGAATCGCGGGTCTTCCCCCTTCGCTTCATCACATGAAAATTCGGCTAAATGATTCGTGAAAACTCTTCCTCTCACGGATTTCTGTGTTATATAAGTGATATCGTACCCCGCGAGCATGAAGTACCATTTGGCTATCCTAGAGGAGACATGCGATTTTTTGAAGATATATTTCATTGGGTCCATTCGGGCAATCAGTTGTACAGGGAACGCTTCCATGTACGGCTTTAGTCTCTCAGCTACCCATACCAGTGCAGCACACGACTTTTCTAATGCAGAGTAATTCAATTCAGCCCCTTGGAAGCGACGGTTGACAAAGTACACGGCGTTCTCTTTCTTCGAATCGAGTTGCTCTTGTGCTAGCATAGCCCCTAATGCAGTGTCATTGACTGTGAGGTACAAGGTCAAAGGTTTCTCTTTGTACTGTGGAACCAACACTGGCAGATTCACTAAGTATTCCTTGACCTTTTCGAAGGCTTCTTGGCACTCTTCTGTCCATTCTAGGGATGCATTCTTCTTGAGGAGCTTAAAAATGGGCTCGCACATCGTCCTGAGTTGATTAATGAAACGACTAATGTACTGAAGGCGAGCCATAAATCCCTTAACTTCTCTTTGCATCTTAGGTGGAGGCATGTCAATGATGGCTTTGATCTTAGCGGGATCCGCTTCTATACCACGCTCAGTGACCATGTACCCAAGGACCTTTCCTTTCACTAC
Organism: Campanula takesimana; assembly: GCA_026119855.1. Classification (NCBI taxonomy): domain Eukaryota; kingdom Viridiplantae; phylum Streptophyta; class Magnoliopsida; order Asterales; family Campanulaceae; genus Campanula; species Campanula takesimana. The sequence continues at coordinate 797,185 of JAOWBW010000070.1, forward strand.
CCCAAATGTGCACTTGGCCGGATTAAGTCTCATCTTGTGGTGTCTCAACCTCTCAAAGAACTTTTTGAGGTCGACAAAGTGTTGCCCATCAGAGCCTTTGGAATGTATGATCATATCGTCGACATATACCTCCATCTCTTTATGTATCATGTCATGGAACAATGCAGTTACAGCTCTCTGATAAGTGGCTCCGGCATTCTTGAGTCCGAACGGCATGACTGTATAACAGAACATCCCCTAAGGTGTGATGAACGATGTTTTGAGCTGGTCCTCCTCGGCCATGAGGATCTGGTTATAACCGGCAGATCCATCTATGAATGAACGGACTTCGTATTTCGCGGTATTATCAACGAGCATGTCTATGTTGGGAAGAGGGAAGTCATCTTTCGGAGATGCTCTGTTGAGATCACGAAAATCAACACAGACTCAGACTTTTCCATTTGCCTTGGAAACTTACACAGTATTAGCCAACCAGGTTGGATACTCTATCACTTTGATGAACCCAACACTCAAGAGTTTCTCTATCTCTTGCTTGACTTGTACTGACCACTCTGGCTTAATTCTGCGGAGTTTCTGCTTGACTGGCCTTGAATCAGGAAGCAGTGGTATCTTGTGCTCAACAATCGAATTTGTTATCCCCAGCATATCTTTGTAGGACCAAGCGAGCACATCTACGAATTCTCAGAGAAGCGCTATGAGGGCTTGTCGATCTTCCCCCTTGAAGAAACTGCCAATCTTGGTCTCTTTCGGATCATCGTCCATCCCCAGATTAACTGTCTGCATTTCTTCGGCATCAATAGGACCATTTCCGCCACGAAGACCTACTTGCTTATTAATTTCTTTTAAGATTTGTTCGTTTTCTTGATCTATCTCGTCATATGACTCATCATTATCTAATTCGTTAGAGTTATTAGTTAATTCATCATTTAGGACGCTAGCAATCTCGAGATACTCAGAAAGATCTATTTTTTCATTAAGAAAGTAGGGGAATACACGTTCCGCGATGGCATCCAAGTCCTCTTAGGTGAGCTCATCGGTAGCGGTATCTGATTCTAAGGTAAGATTTACAAATTTCCTTTCTCTATGGGGATGGGGAGTACATCCTAATTCTTTGGTCAGAAAGTCTTCACTTGCTATGGGTCCCCCAGTTGTGTACCAATTCTGGATAGGCTCGTCACTCTTCTTGATGATCTTGGTGTAGTCTTGGTTCGGAGCGTCCCCCTTGTCTATTGCATTGATCTGAGTGTCCTCTAGCTTGTAAAGGTTGAGAAATTGGCGCAGTAGGTCTTCTCCCAACATAAAGTCCCATTCACTGAATGCCTCGGCCTTGGTACCCCCTAATTCTCGAGGTAGCCACGAGAACTGCATCGGTTCTGTTTCTGGTGAGTACGGATCACAGTCACTGAAGATTTCAAAGCCCGGTTGGCGCTTCCCCCTATGGTCAATCCATGGTTCAGGGAACATGAAGTATGGCAAGTTTTCCCCCTCGCGTACAAAGTACCCATTTAGAGTCTTTTGATAGGGTGGTGCTAGTGGTACAATGTACGAAGTCCAATCCCTTTCTTTTTTATGGATGTCCTTGAGTGGTGACACATACCCTAGATCATATTCTGGGGGGTATAGAATGATAGGTGGTGGTTCTTTTATCCCTTGTAAATGCTTGCCATGTCCAAGACCGGGGAAGTACCCTTCCTTTAGCATCATGTTAAGTAATGGATGTGTTCTGGAGAATGGAATCGCTTTATAATAGTCATTCTCATTGTGCACCTCTACCATCTCCACACTACTTTCTTTTTGGATTTCGAATCTGTTGAAGAGGTGGTCGGCTGCCTCATATTGAATCTCTAGGATTGGACTAGCAGTGACTAGTTCTCCAAGTATGGTGACTATCGTGTCATTGTGCTTAAATTTGACACATTGATGGAGAGTTGATGGTACTCCTCCCGTTTGATGTAGCTATAGGCATCCTAGGAGGAAGTTGAAAGGAGAGGGGATGTCAACGACTTTGAATTCCGCCTTT